>CM021738.1:11980085-12157301 GCA_011075105.1 Heteronetta atricapilla
TCCTCCTCCTCCTCCTCCTCCTCCGCGGCCATGGCGCCCGGCTCGTCCTCCTCGGGCGGCTCGGCGCCGCGGCCTGTGCTGGTGGCGGCCGCCGTGTCGGGCTCGGGCGCGGCGGTGGCGGCGGGCGCGGGGCTGGCCCGGCTGGCGGCGGCGGCGCGGCCCGGAGCGGGAGGAGGAGGAGGAGGAGGAGGCTCCTCGGCGAGCGGCGGCAGCAGGAAGAGGCCGCTGCTCACCCCGCTCTGCAACGGGCTCATCAACTCCTACGAGGACAAGAGCAACGATTTCGTGTGGTGAGAGGGTTGGGGGGGATATCGCTACAGCGCGCGGCGATAGCAGGGGGAGCCCCGCTGGCACTCTGCTCGCTGAGGGGCTGGGGGTGCCCCCCGGCTCGGCTGTGCCCCCAGAAAAGGCTCGCCCTGCCTCGGAACAAAACCAGGCCGCCCCCAGGAGGGCCCCGTGGCTGCACAGCTCGTGGGGTGCCCCCGCAGGGCCCTGCCACGCTTGCTGCGCTTTGCCCCGTGCTGCTGTCCCATCAGGTGCCCTCTTTCCCAAGGTAACATGGGGTGAGAGTGGCTGTCACCTCCCCGAGGCGAGGTGGCCCTTCTGGAGGTAAGCACAGGGCTCCTGCTGCCCCGTTCCGGGTTTGTGCCCGTCCAGGTGGGATGCGAGGCTCATGGCTGTTGATCCTGATGGAGCCAGCAAAACCAGTGCGGGCTTTGCTGGGAAAGGTCGGCTGGCGTGCCATAACGGTAGTGTTCGTGTCAGCCTCACACCTAAAACCAGATGGGTAGGAAAATGCTGCAGTGATGAGATAAAGGTTTGTCTCGAGTCCCTTTACGTGTTGTCCTTCTAATGATCGGTCCAAACTGCAGGTCTTAATTGGAAATGTCCCTTTGGCAGGCGTGGGGGAGCGAGGCTCGCCGCAGGCTCTGCTTTGAGAACTAGTTGGTAATGCTGAGTTTTAAGGAGGGCCTATTGCTAATGGCTTTCAAATCTTCAGACATAAGGAGTAGGTTTAGCTTTTATAGCTGGCTGGATGTACTAAAATGTGAGAACAAAAAGTTGGGGTAAGTGTTCACAGCTGAGAGGTGAACCGTGATGATGAGATACTGGAGACAAGCGTGGGTTAGAGGAAAGTCATGCATCTGAAGGAACCCATAAAACAAGAGGAAAAGAAACAGACCACAGCTGGCAGGGTGGCCTCGTCTGGCTGTGCTGACTTCCAGGTGAGGGTCAGATGTTTGGCATCTCTGCAGGACAGGCATTGTAGCAAACTCCTGTAGACACGATCCTACAGCTTTGTGAGCGATCTGGCAGGGTAGATAGGAAATATCCCTGCTACTAAAGTGAGAACCTGAAGCTGCTGAAAAGTTAGTGGCAGGAAAGCCAGCAACTACTGGTTAGTAACAAGGCGTAATTCCTGATCATTACTTCTCACTGTGGGTAGTGGTTTGCTCCGTAGCAGAGTTGGGGTGAGTGCACGTCCCTGATCAGCTGGGGTCCTGCTCTCAGTGCCAGGCCGTGTTAGGTGCGTTTAAGGGCACTTGTTTTGGGAGATGGCTGCCTTGCTGTTGCTCACGGGTTTTTGGTTGTGAGTGTTCTCGTGCCTTCCTTCCCGCTGCTGTACTGCTCCAGCAGGACTGGTCTGCAGCCATCATTCCCTGTCCCTTTCCAGTTAGCTTCTGCTCAGTGTTTGTTGTAGACATGAATGGGTTTGGAGGAAAGGGAAACAAAGTCCATGCCAGTAAGCTTGTTGGACAGTTGAAATATTTTGCATTGGTTCAAAAAGAGTTTCTTACTGTTCTTTGTACAGGTAAGTGCGTCAAGGAGAGTGCGTAATGAGTTGTTTTCTCCTCATCCAGGAGTACTGCTGGCTGAACGAAGTGAGAAGGAAAAATCAGCTGAGTAGTAATCAAGGCAAAATGTCTTTTCCTGTCCCCCCCTTGGTATTTACAGGAGAGCCATGCTGGGTGTACTCAAGTGCAGGTCAGAACATTTAAGAGCAAGTGATAATTATAGTCAGCTTACCTGGGTTCCTCGCTGCCGTGTGTTTCTGTGGGCTGTAGGGCTTGTTCTTGTTTATATTAACAGCAGATTCAAATTACAGTACTTACCTTTTTTTGAGGTAGCAATACAGTTATGTAGTACAGAAATAAAAGCTCAGCTGGCAACTCTGGAGCTTTGAGCAGTGTCCAGTAAGACGGGTGCATGTGTGAGGGTTTAAATAATTGATTTAAACAAGCTTTGGCTGTCCCAGTCTGAGAGGCAGAAGCTTTCTGTGTGCCATTTTTCCATGAGGATGCTGTCAAGCCACTGCCAGCTGCAGGGAGGGGAGCGTTAGATTTTTCTGCACGCGGGCTGTGAGTTACTGCTAGCCGCAGCTGTAAAGTCGGCGGCAGGTCCTGCCTGTACCAGGCTAAAGTTGGGAAAGAAAAGAGAAGTTTGGGTGAGTTGCGTACGCGAAGGTGCGTGTGGAAATACTGTAAATAGTGTGCGCAACCTGTCTGCCTGTCATCAGAAAGTGTCCTCTCAGCACTGCGAGGCTGAGGCTTTAACCCAAACGCTGGCATGCCTTGCTAGGCTGGGTTGTGAAATGTTTAGTGAGTGTACGCTCAGGAGTTTGTACACGGGTTCTGTTTGTGGTACGTTTCAGCATCTGACTGGAAGTGTGGCATGCCCAACCGGGAAAGCGTGTGTCTGACTTACTCGGCAACTGCATGGTGGTGAGAGAAACCTTTTGTGCCTCTCCGTGTAGGCTGTGGAGTTTGAAGGCAGACTTTGTGCTGCTTCTGCAGCCAGGCCTTTCTGCAGTTGCCTGGAGAGTGTCTGCCTGAAAGGGAATCCTCTAATTGGAGGATTTCCTCCTCTCCAGCGGCATAATTGCCTATGGTTTTCCCAAGCCTTACCTTAACCCTCCCAATTAATAGTCCACTAAACCTTTCTAAAATCAGTTACTCTCTGCTTTGCTTCCCAGATGGAGGGGATCACACTGCAGGCTGACTTTTCAGAGGCTGTTTTGTATCAGTGCTTATTTCTGAGCTCTTTCATAAATAAGAACATGTGGAAAAGAGTATGTGGCATACAGACCTGGAGAGGTACAGCCAGCTTACCTGGGTGTGCGAAGCACTGTTTGCTACACTTAAAGGTAGACTCATGAATCTTTAAAACCAGGTCTTCTCTTAGGTGTTTACCTGTTAATGGTGATGCCAGGCACAGACTATGTTTGTATGTTTGTGATCTGGTAAGTTCCTTTCATAAGGAGTGCTTCAAACTGACTGCAGAGGTCACAAACTAAAACAATGTTACCCTAAACAGCTGTTTATGACATTTTTATAATCTAAAACAATGATAACTCCATAATCTGTTGTGTTACAGCTTCGTACTGATGAGATAGTAATGGCAGTGCTCTTTAACTGGTCACACTCTGAGGAAATGACAGAGCCTGGAGTCAGTCCCGCTCTCTTCTTAGACCCAGGAAGAACAGAACAGGAGGGAGAAGCTGTAAGAAGGTCCTGTTTGGTGTGGAACAGAAGAAAGTATGAAATGTGCTCAAATCTTACAGTGACAGTTTCCACCAAGTGTTCAGGTAGCTGAGGTTGACAAAAGCACTCGAAGTACTCTGAAAACAGCTGGCAAAATGGAGAGGAAAGTAATTGGTTAAAACAAAAAGGTATGATATCTGCCCTGATGTCTCAACCATGGAGAAAGAAAATACCTGATAAGCCTTTGCAGCTTAGAAAGTGTTGGACAAGGAACTTGAGTAAAAAAAGGTATTGGTATCTAATAAGGAATAATGGAATAGTGAAATCTATGGCTTGCTGAAGTCTTTTTACATGGCTCTGCTGCTTAAGGCTCTCAGGTAGAGAATAAGAGCTACCTCATGCATAGGAGCCTTGATTTCACCATACCTGTGCTGCTCAGCTTTGGCACGTTCTGCCAGCTACAGTATGGCTCAAGTTCCTGCCTCTGGCCTCTAATCCTTTCTTAACCTTCCCTCTGCTAGACTCACTTAGAACAAATGGCACATAGCAACTCTAGTGTAATAGCCAGCTTGGCTTTGATAAGTACTGAGACATCAGTCTTGTTTCTGTTTGTAAATCGGTCGGCGTTTTGGGGTGAAACTGTTCCTCATGGAAACTTCAGGCTCTGTTGAATGACCCTGGTGCTGAATGGCTATTTTTGTGGGCTCTGATTGCTTTTTCTCAGCTGTTTCGACTCTGTCACTTCTCCAGTCAAACTGGTATGGAGAAGAATAAGTTTGGAAACAGGGGCCTTGGGTAGCTGTGGTGTCAGGACATCTTCCTTGTTCGGCTCTGATTTGCCACGTGTGGCTGCAGCCGGAGCAGCATTGCAGTCTTGTTGGTCCCTAGTGCACTGCCTGCAAGAAATGCAGGAGTGCACTGGAGAAAACACACCTGACCCGTAGGAAGCAGCAGTTCTTAGCATTTATGGGGAGTGGGGCAGTGTTATGTGGCATGATTAATTAGAAGAAGGCAGAGAAGTTTAGCTCTGTCACCAGCCTCAGATGTTCACACAACCACAAGTTCTCCTCTTACTGATGTGTCCTTGTGGGCCAAGCTGTTGAGAACTTATTCTAATGAAAAAGTGCCTTGAAATTGAATTTAGTTTCAGAAACAGTGACTTGAACCCCTGAAGTTTGGGGCTGCTCAAGACAAAGGATTTGCAGAAAAGGACCTGCTGGGGAGGAGAGGGACAGGTTGTCTTTATTTTTGTGACTTCTTCTGGGGAACAATTGGTGTGCAGTGGCTTGGTTGGTTCAAAGAATAATGTTCTGGTTTGATTTGTTTGTTTCTAAGTTGTGTTTATATAGCTGATGTGCTGGGATTTTGAAGGCGGCCTGGTTTGTGTGTCAGGGTGGGCAAACTCTTTGAGGCATCCGTGTTTCCAGTTTGGTCACTCTGAGGGGGATTGAGTCGGCAGAGGCCACAGCTTCATCTCCAAATACTTTTTTTAAGCCTGTAGAGGTGTCTCCTTCTCATGTTGAAATGCCTAACGGGGTCTCACAAATATCAGTATTCTCTGAAAAGAGTGGTGAGGTGTGGGAGTGACTTCTCAGGAGTGCTGGTGACGGGCCTCTCAGCCTGTAGGGGAGAGATGGAGGTGCTCAGCCAGTGATGTGGTCTGAGGTCAGGTGTTTTGAACTTAACTTTGGAGAAGATGGATGCTTTGCAAAAGCTGTTGGCAGTCCTGTAACAGCTGCACGTCCTTCTCCCGTCAGCTCCCTGCCTGGTCCTTCACAGTTATGAAGGCAGCTGGTTATGAATGGCTATTGGCTGAAAAATGGGAGAATAAACTGATTTTGGCAGCACTTGTAAACACCTTGTGTCTGTTCACAATAAAAACAATTTTTTATAGTCAGTTTGAGACACAGTACCGATAGCTAGGAGGTCCTTCGCTTGTCAGGGGTGCTCCGGCTTTGGGTGGTTTGCAGCTGTTGAAAGCTTCACCAGTGAAGGCTCACCTGGTTTCCAGTTGCAGCAAGCTGCAGGATCGTTCCAAGGCCAAAGAGCCCCCGATTGCCCTTTTGATCTTTATCCGGCCTAGCTGCTGTTGCACTTTTTTTGTCCTCTTCTGCTTTACAAACAGAAAAGATTACCTATGAGTGATTGGGTAGCTGCTTTGAATTAATAATTTTTTTTTTAAAACTTAAAAAGATGTCTTTGATTTTGTTTTCAGCCCCATCTGTTTTGATATGATTGAAGAAGCCTACATGACAAAATGTGGACACAGCTTCTGGTAAGATCTTTGTATCACACAGTGCTGGTGACCTGACATCATTGTGAAACCCTTTCCTTGAGTTTTCTGCTACTTCTGTTTTCTGTCCCTGCACTGAAGAAATTGAAATCGAAATTTAAAAGGTGGTTACCAGTTAGACTAAAATAAAGTCTATGAAGTGTTAAAACCAAAACTTTGTGCCACCATATTATTTCCTCTGTCCCGTGCTCAGAGTCTGAGCAGTTTGCCAGCTTATTTCTCTGGGAAATGGAAGCTTTGTTACCACCTGAAGCGGTGGGTCCTGCTCTTATAGAGGTTAGGGGAGCCAGTGCTCGTGTTGGGAGGTCCTCTCTTCCTTTGTGCAAGACCATATGGTTTGAAGTGGCTTCCACGTTGTCTAGGGTGATTCTATTCAATTTCAGAGAGGATATGCTTTAGGCTTGTTTCTTTCTTCTCCCCCTTGATATTTTTCTCTTTGCAAAATGTTTACGAGGAAGCTGTTGTATCAAATTGGCTCAAGGTTCACATTTTTTCAGTATGTTTTCTTTGGTTGTCACAAGGAACAAAAATGTTTCATGGAAACATACAAGAACCCTCTGGGGCAGGTGTACAGTTATCTGCTCCTCCTGATCTCAACTACGGGCTGGAATAAATGTTGAACCATGAGGCTTTAATGTTTGGTGTATACCATCCTCTAACAGTGTCTGTTAAACAAATCTCCCACCTTTTTCAAGAAGCAATGTTTTAGTAGCATAAAACACTTTGAGCAACAGATTCAGTTAACTTTCAGAATATGTTTTGACCTCTATATGTATACAGGTAAGACAACATCTGATTTTATGCCCTATATGTAATGTTTTATCCTGGTGATCTGTAACACTTTTTAAAAAGTCCAAGATAAGCATTCAAATACCTTTATTTAGGAAGAGCAGAGCAATGTTGTCAGATATCTTTTAGAAATTGACATCAAGCTTGGTTCTTAGGGAGCAAGATGCTTAAACTTAATGCTAAAGTGCATCTTGGAGTTACTCTGTCCCTCAAATAGCTAACAGCTTAGCAGTGACTCTGGAGTGACTCATATTAATAGCTGCTGAGAGGCAGGGGGGAAATGTGAGACGCTGGTGAAGATACTTTGTCAGTGCTCGATTACCTGAAGTGCACAGTAGTTTTTAATGTCACTTGCAAAGTATTTGGCTAACCTGGAAAAGTTGCTTCTGAATAACACTGTCTGCTAGCTCCGCATGTGGAAGCGGGGCACAAATTCAAGATTCAAGCATGACTGAAGTGTCCAAGTTGCCATAATCCTCAGTGAAATAAATGAGTAAAGTACTTAAATACCTTTTTGTAATCCTTGCCAACAAGCTTCAGTGTTTTTTTTTTGCTGTAGCATGCTCCTAGTCAATATTGGAATGCTTTGACTCCGCTGTAAGATCTCGACAACACAGCTGTTAGCTAGCAGTGCAAGTCAAGTACACATTATCTAAGGTTGATGCTATTTCCTTTGTCCTTATGTGTTTTTTTTCCTTCGTGTTTATGTACTTTGTCTTGTTTTGTTTTTTAAACAGCTATAAATGTATTCACCAGAGCTTGGAAGACAATAACAGATGTCCCAAATGTAACTATGTTGTGGACAACATAGATCATCTTTATCCCAACTTCTTAGGTGAGCTCTACACTTGTTTTCGTAAGAAACATCTTTGTTGTGATGGAAGGCATGTACTTGTAAATTCATCCTATAAATAACCTGCTTGTGGGTATTGAAAATAAAGTCCAAGCATCATTTCTTTGGTCAACTGTTTTTTTTAAAGTGGGATAGTAGTATCGGTTGTTACACTCCATTGTCTCTAGCAGTTTTATATATGCTGAGTTACAGCAGTGACACTGACTTGCTGCTTTATGCATGCTATGAAAAGCAAAATGAAGATGTTTTCTGGCAACTTGAGATTTGAAGCTCTATTTACTTTTTTTTCCCCTGCATTGTCTGTTTAATAATCAAGAACTTGTACTGTTTTCAAAGTATGAACACTGAAAGGGGGAGGCTGAATTACTTATGGTACTGCTTTGGTGGCTGCGGTGTGGTCCAAGTGATGCATGTGTGTAAATTACATAAAATATTCATACACATATGCAAACCTAATTCATCACTGCATAAGCAAAGAAGGGAAATGGTCTTCACTGGAAGTAGTTAAATACTGGGTTATGGGGAAAAAACATCAAAGAAAATGCATTGGAGTGTGAAATACCAAAATTAAACTAAATCTTGATTTCATGTGCTGGGATATCCATTTAATAATAGATTAAAAGCTACAGTAGCCAATGAATGCTTCAGAAACAGTCATCCTGATGCCTAAGCACGTTGTGCAGAAGATGGTGCTTAGGCAAGTTTTAGAGGATGTATTTAAAAAAAAAAGGTATACATATGAAGGGGTGAGCTTATCGTGGTCTCTTTACAGTTTGTTAAACTGGTGTGAAATAACTGTAGCAAAAATAACTTAAGCAATGAATGTAGTGATTTAAAGGAGCAAGTTGTTCTGTTTGGCTGCACTTGTTCTCAGCCTGTAGTAAGTCTGTCAATGTTTCATCTCCTTCATACTCCTCTGTGATGTACATCTGCCTTAGAGGTGGAAAACTGTGGCACTTAATAAATAAATGAACTGAAAAAAATTTGGGAATGTGTAGGTATTATAGTTATTGACGATTTTTTAATTCTCTACCCTTCACAAATTGTCCAAAGAAGAAATTGGTTAGAGAAAAATGGACAAAACTTCCTACTGTTTTAACTGCTAATAAACTTACTGTGGAATTTATAATAAAAATTAAAAATAGGGGTGGATTTTTCATGCTTATTTTGAGAGCTCTAAATAAATCTCTTTTTACATCTTTTTTTTTTTTTCAGTCAATGAACTGATTCTTAAACAAAAACAGAGATCTGAGGAGAAAAGATTCAAACTGGACCATTCAGTGAGTAGCACCGTATGTTCCAACTTTCTTACTTTATATTTATTTAATGATTTTATACAGCAATTGTTATTATGTGGCTTAATTTAGAAGAAATTGTATTGTTGAGCTGTTGCATGAATTGCTTTACGGGGGAATAGCACCAATATCGGTAGCGCTGTATCCCTTCAACCTTGTTAATTCCACTTCTTCCTGCCAGCCGTTTTACAGGTAAAGGCAAGCTGTGTTAGTGTAACTAAATGTCATGCAATATATTGAATATAACCTGGGAAACTACCCTTAGAAGCACACTTGTTTAAAGGTAATAATCTTCATTCAGCGTTGGAAATTACAGCTACAGTAAGACGAATAAATGATCGTAAGTGCTACACGCTTGTCTGATCATGTGTGAGAAGTTATGCTCTACAGAGAAATGGAAGGATAATACCAACCACAAGAGGGAGAAGGATGTGTTTGGAGTACTAGTGTTCTGGCTCTGATCCCAGATAAAACTGCCTGGTTCTCTTCTAAACTTTGTTCGTGTCACTGAATCAGAGTGAGAATTAGCCTGAGCTGCATTCCTGGTTGAGAAAAACCCTGTACTGCAGCAGTAGATGCTCCTGTACATTAAGATCAAAAAGAGTATATGACATTAACCAGGAAACTTGCATAATAATTGTCTTACTATGTCTGCCTTCCTTCCTTGGCTTCTATATAAGTCATAAATAAGGATGCAAGGTAATACCAAAAATCAGAGCCCCTGTTTTTCTCAGTTTAAAGAATACAGCTCTATTGAAGTGTTATTAATTAAAGGACTGCATTGCAGAAACCTATGCTTTCAGTAGTTGTATGCTTTAGAAAAGAGCACTCTTTAAAGGTTCATTACTTTACTTGCAGTCATTTTTATATTCAAGATAAAGTATAAAGGATTTAATATCTCATTTAAAATGCACGCAGCTAACCTGAAGGCATGTACAATAACTTTTTGGAATTTGGTTCCACTTTCTCAGAGTGCACCTTTACAAACTGTGCCTGTAGATGCATCTAAGTTAGATAACAGCCAGCAAATGGAAAGCTACAGTGACCTTATTCCAAAAACTTGGGTCTATCTCTTGGCAACAAATAAAAATACCAACAGCTTTGCTGCTGTACGAGCTCCTTAACATGCATGCTCTCCTCTTGTACGATTTTTGATGTTAAGTGAAATTATTAAAGACATGTTATAGCAAATGAATCCTGTGTTAAGCACCATTTCTTGGCCAGGGATATGTCTCATTAATTAAGAAATCATGTTAAGGCATCTCTGAAGCTTTCTGAATAGTGCAGTAGATTAATAAAATAATAGCACTAGTCAGTAAAGATTGTTTTTTGGTCACTTCAGTGATGGCTAGGGCAAGATTCACACCATATATCAAACAAATGTATAGTAGTCTTGTCTGTACTGCAAATGTCATTCTAGAATCTGAGCTGTTATAGATATTTGAGTCTTCTCCTATACACTTATTCTCAATTTATTCAGACACATTTCTCTTCAACCTTGCTGATTGAGCCTGACAAACATTCAAACAGTATTCCAATTGCTTTCCATTTCTGGAAGACTTTTTTTAAAGGTTAATATTTTGCCTCTTTCATTTTCCTTTTAAAATAAACTTCAACAAGTTTAACTTTTAATTCTGTATTTATGTCCAAAACAAACTCCTTGTGGGACAGTCCATCTCCCACATCAAAAGATAAATGTTCCTTTTTCATAAATCTGATGCTTACTCTCTCATTTCATTCTTATGAAAATGGAAGTATGCTAAGTCTGTTAAGTTGTACTATTTGAAATTTGTCTTAAATAGCATGTTGACTTGATTTAAAGTTACCTGTTTTTTTTCTAGTTGTTCCACGTTGAAATTGAGCTGTGTTTTTTGTCTGTGGTTTCCACAGGTTCTGAGTGTTGTGTAGAAAGAAATAATGTTCTGTATGAATGTTACATTCTTTGTCTTAATTTAGCTAATACAAATAGGTTATAGCCTCTTAGAAATTGTCTGCTTTAGGTTGAGTGGCGTTTCTAGTTGCTTGCAAATTTAAATATTTTGATTTAGTGTCATAGCTTGGAACTAGGACAGGGTTTTTTGATTCAGCATACTTTTTTTAAGAAGTCCTAAAGACCTTTCAGCTGCATCCTGAGGTTTCCTAATGCAAAGCTATGCCTAGTGTTAACGTATTATTCAGCCTTTTCTGTTCTAAAAGATACTTTTTTTGTTAACTTTACTGATGAGAAGGGCAAACAACCTGTAGAGAAGGTAGAATGGGCTTCATGGTAATGTGCTTGTTCTCCAAGGAGTCCTTTTCAGTTCTAACAGGTTGAATGAGCTCATCACCCTGATGAGCTTCGTCTTTCTTGCTCTTGCATTTCCTATGAAAATACTCTCAAGAGGAATAGTGTGGGAGGTGGGAATTGAGGAAACAGACCAATACTGCTTTCTTCCATTTGAATTTAGTATGAAGGCTTTACCTATTACTTGGTCAAAAAAAATTAAAAGGTATTGCCACTTAACAATATTTCAGATGGATGTAACTCAACTGAGCTTCAATAAACAACGCTATTTTTCTCCCCCTAGAAATACGTTCTTAGAAACTAGGGCACAAATTGGATAAAATTGTGGCTGTGTAATAATCTCCTAGCAGTAGCTGTGCTCTCATAAAGTACAGGTTCTCAAAATATCTTCCGAATAAGATAAGCAGTTACACAGAGCAGTAGGACAGAAGAGCTGTGTCCTGTACATGTGGGAGAGTTGGGAATTGTGACTCCTGAAAAAGGCTTTGAGGTTTTTACAAAGGGATGAAATACTGCTTTTTTTGCCTTTAATATCTGTTGCTGGATATAGCCCTGGGTGTCTTGAACTTAATGTCTCTTCAATGTCTCTCCTCATCTTTCTAGAATGGCCATAGGTGGCAGATAATTCAAGATTTGTTGGGAACTGATCAAGACAACCTTGACTTGGCTAATGTCAACCTGATGCTGGAGTTGCTGGTGCAAAAAAAGAAGCAGTTGGAAGCAGTAAGAAATTTCTCTTGTCCTTTTTAAATGAACACTTTTAGTTAATTGCTTTTTCTTTTTACGTCACTGTCCTCTTCAGGAAAAATTGTAATAAAAGTTCAGATGTCTCATATTAAGTCAGTGTGAAGACTTAGGCAACGTGAAACAAGCTATTTCTGTGGTTTAACTGCAATGTGGCTGGGTTGGGATAGTTGTCAAGTATTTGGTCGTTCCATGCTGTTAGTCTCAGATGACCATTTTCCAGTTCTTTTAACTGGAACCTTCTAAATTCAACTGAATTATAAATTTGGCCAAGTGATGTTTGAGTAGTATTTCTATGATGCTTTAAAACAGGTGAGAAAAAGCTGTATTAGAAACTGCTTATCTTATTCATTCTTGTGGAATTGATATTTACTTACTCTCCTTCTATCAGAACCACAGGTGAACCCGAAAACTTTTATTGACTTTGAGCAAAATTATGGTACTGTCTTGTGTGGGGTTTGTACATAACTCTTTCATTGTGGTTCAGTGAAAATGAAGTGGGAGTAAAGTTTCTAACTTCAAAGTAAAACCACTTTGTACTCAAGGCTGTTTCACATTTGTGAAATATGTGAAACAAAGAAACAGGATTTAGTGTACAGGTACTTCTAAGCAGGAGTATCTTCTAAAGATACTAAATCTTAAAAAAAAAACAAACAAAAAACAACCAACCAAACAACAAAAAAAACAGACCAAAAACCCCCCACCTGACACTTAAAGAACACTACATGTTTTCATTTCTACTTGCTGCACTTTTTAATTATAGTCACAGGGGTGAGGAGGAAGAAATAAGAACATCTTGTGAAAAATAGTTTTCTTGCCTCCTGATCTCTCTACTTTTCCTGTCCCCTCTGCCTTTAATGGTTTGTATGTGATAATGTCTTGAACCTTTTTGAGTGTATGTTCACAGTCCTTTAATGGTAAATATTTAGGTTGTGAAAAGAAGCTTTAGAACGCTGGGACAGGATTAGGACTATATTAATGCTGAAATACAGTTTTCTTTCCTGTTGTGCTCCTCTTCTCTTGCTCCATTAAGTCTTTGGCTAATTTAGGTTAAAATATTAAACCGCTGGTTGAGGCAAACAACCTAATAGGGAAAGATTGAAAATGGATGTTTTCAGTTTCACCAGTGATTTGTCTTCCATTCAGGAAAAGCCTTCAGCAGTCATCTCTTCACGTAATCTCAAATGTTAATTTTGGCAGGAGGTGTTTTTTATATAAAAGCATACTAAAGTATGAAAATCACAGAAGTGGACACTAATGATCTTCCAGGACAGAATATTAATTTTCAAAGAATCTGTATTCCAAAAGCAATTTCAGGTGCAGTAGACAATAAAGAAAAGCATTTCCTCTTATTAGCAGGTCTTCAAAAATACACAAACAAGAACTGCTACAAGGATTTCTGCCTTCATGTAAAAAGTTGTGATACAAACAAAACTTTAACATCTGTGAGGCAAAGGAAAACTACAGTTCTTAACACTGCATTAAGCTATTTTCTTTTCCTCATCTCTGAAAGCAGTTTCTGTGTGAAGCGTGAATTTCTGTATATAAAATGAATGTTTATGTAACTGTTCCATAGATATTAAGAGAAACACTCTTATTTACTGTGTTACAGGAGTCCCATGCTGCCCAATTGCAGATCCTCATGGAATTTCTCAAAGTTGCCAGAAGAAATAAAAGAGAGGTAACTTGCTTTGTTTTTCAACTGGTGAGGTGTTGTCTGTGGCCTTCTGTCATTTTGTTAGTGATGTGTTAGCCTGGCATTATCTCTGCAAAGAAAAAGGCAAGGCCTGTCTGGGGAAGTCTCATGCAGAGGACATATGGGATTCAAGGGAAATTAACCTGTTTACGTGTGACACATTCAGTTTTTAATCTCTTGCCTTTTTGTCTCACACTGCAAATTCAATTTGGAATCTCTGTCCTCTAGTTCTCTTCTTCCCACATGCTTTACCAAAATCTTGAAACAAGATATTTTCTGTGATGGAGAAGTTGAAAGCCTGAGGAGTGAAACTGGTCTGTCTCATTTTTTTCTTTTTTAGCGTATCAAATGCTATGACTAATGCTGTGTCACAAAAGAATGAATAGTCTGTGCTCTTCCTTATTTGTCTCAAAATGAGCCTCCCAAAGAATGTGAGAAGATTCCATAATCAAATATATTGTCTTTCATGGTTTGGGACTTCTCATTTATAACTGTCATGCAAATAGCATAAACCCTGGTACCAGAAATATCCCAGAAACCTAGAGAAATGATGGTGAAAACCACAAAAGGAAAAGCTTTCAGGAGGCACTGTTTTTTGATGAAAGATACATAAGACCCAACAGTGTGAATGCAAAGTGCTGCAAACTTGAACCATGTAAAGGCAGTGCACATGAGAAACTGTCTTTACAATGGTTTGAGGGTCTGGTTGCAGAGTCAATCCAAAGCATGAAGCAGACTATTTGTTTAAGCCTTCAAGGTTAAAAAGATCTATATTGCTGTTGGTTTTGCTTAAACAGCAAAGGCAGGAGCACTGTTTGAAACCACTGAGGCGTCTCAGCTTCTATTTTTTTAAAAAGTGGTAGGAAGTTACTTTGTCACCCCTCAATCTTCAGAATATCTACTTTCATTTTTCTCCTATTTGTAATGTTTAGGATTATCCAGTGAATTTAAGAAACTTGATTCATTTTCATGGCAGAACTAATGCAGGCTCTGGCCACAGTCCACATGTACTTATTTAATACCTTCTCGGAAGACTTGGTGCAGCTTGAAGGACTGTTGAGAGTTTCCCAAGTTTCACAGGAACTGTGTGTGTCTGGGAGGTGAACGGTGAAGCTGGTGCAGCAGGAGGCTCATACACAGCTGGGGCATTCTTTTTTTGTGTAATGGTTCAAGTGCAAGGTGTTTGAGGCAATGCCAAGAATAAACAATAATGGCTTGGCTTTGCTCTCCTGCAGCTGAAACTGAGTTGCAACAAGTCTCGCAGAAGGAAGAGCTGTTGATGCCTGCTTTAGGTCACGTGTTGAGTGGGATGGATGAAAGGAAATTGCATAGGATCCCTTTTTTAACATGTGTGGTGTTCTTCCACTGACTGTGATGTTTGGCGCTTGGGGAACCTGTTCTATCACCTGTATGTGCCCTTGGCTTTAGTAATAATGGACAGGGATCCCATCATTTTTAAGGCTAAGAATGTGGCCTTGGGAACATCCTGAAGCCTAATGGGACAGAGGATCTATTTCAGATCCTTTGTCCCTGCTTGTGTTCCCTCTGTCAAGATTTCTTCTGGTGTAATTTCTTTAACCCCCTCTCTCCCCCGCCCTTTGTATCCCAACATGAAATGCAGATTGTCACATCTCAGAAGACCTCTGTGTGGGCCTGTCAGTTCAGAGCTTGCTGTAGTGTTAGCATCTAGCCTTGCCATCCTTCTTAAAGGAAATGAGGCCTTGTCAGACCTGCACTATCAATCTTTTTTAGATAAGATAAGAAAGATAAGAAACAATGGATAGAAGCATAGAAAACATGAAGCAGTCAATAAGATGGTTTTAGGAAGATATCAAAATCTGTCTTCAGGGATCAAGACTCCAGCTGTACCCCTAGACTAAATTAATCCAGTTGATACTTCTGCTTCAGGAAATCCTGAGCTCCTCCCTGTAGGCAGCAGTTTGTTAGACATACTACTTTCTTGAAAAAACATTTTTATTTGGATAATAAAAGAACTACTGTTTGGGGAAGGACATGGCTTATGCTTGTGGTAAAGGTATATCTGTGTGTAACCTGCATGGAGATGTCTGCAGAAACCTGAGGTGCTAGTTCAGAAGAGGGCTTTAGATGATCTTAATGAAGTAAAGCAGAGGAAGGTTATTGGGGATATATATGCATTTTTTGATGCTGTAGAAGGTGTCATCTTAAGAAATAAAGATGGAACTCAGCGTGCAAGAACCTTTGAATGCTTCAGCAATGTATTTACCATAGCTAAGAGTCACGTCAGCAGGCTTTATTTTGTGGAGGCAATGTGAAGGAACACTACTCTTTTTTTTTTTTCTTTTTTACTGATTCAATCCTGGTTCTAGTAAACATGACTACAGAGCAATTGCAATTTCACTCAGTAAGCTATAGCTGTACCATAGGTTTTTTTTTTTTTTTTAAAAAAGTTGCTTTTGTGTAGGTTGACTGCGCCTGTTTCAAGTCCGTCTTAAATGTTTAAAGAAATGTACAATTTCCATGTGAAGTTTGATTTATGGTGTGCCTCTTTGGGTATTATTTATTACATGATTTTATTAACAGGTTTTATGTATCAGACTCCAGTTACTTATGTAGAGACTAGGTACAGTGTTAGCTAATTACAGATATTACCCTAGGGTTAGTGTACTTAAATACTATTTCATAACGTGTTCAGAGCATCAAATTAACCACCTGTAACCCTCTTTGCTTATTTCACTAAGAAGTTTTTTCCCTCCTGTCTTCCAGAAATGGTGACTTCTGAGCTTATTGGAAGGGTGTTTATATCTCGAAGAAAACTCTATAGACTTGTACTTAAGAATTCAGAATATTGTTGTAGTAAAGTCTTTTGACAAATGCCTCTTCCTCGCGCTTTCATCATTTCTCTAGAAGATAAATGTGAGGTTCAGCACCTGCAGAAGTTTCCATTAGAAGTCCTGTTTTGATGTGTTTATAACATTCACATCATTGATCTTTCAAGTTGAAATTTACTGCTTGTATTTTGCAGAAAGGTATTTGCAAGTCCTTTTTCTTTTAAGTTTATATTTTGTTTTCTTTCTGACCTATGGCAATGTGGCAAAAAACAAATTCTTGGCAATACTAATAGGAAAAAAAAGTCTGACTGACTTTGTAAAAGATTGAAAACAAATGGCTAAAGCTTGAAAATACTTTTTCAACAAAATACATTTTGGAGGGGAGGAATGTATTGATCATCCACAATAGTTGGTTGTCTGTCTGCATGCCTTTCCATATGTGTGCATAGTTAATTGAATGCACACTTCCCATTTTTTTCATCCAGCATTTTCTTCTGTTGTAATCAAAGATCCAGGGACTCTAGAAGGTCAAGTTTAATAACCAAATACTTGACTTTGTTTTTTATTACTATTTTGAAAGGAAACCAAATGCAACAACCTGTTATGTTTTTAAATTTGTATTTTAATGCCAGAATTTTAATGCTGTTAGCTTAGTTGTGTTACATAAATACTTGATGAAAGTTAAATTTGAAATACTTTTAAATGATGATGTTTTTCTCTTGAACACTTAGTAAGAGAGCTGATAATACCAGGTAACAGAATTCTGTTCAGTTTGATATTCATAATTTAAGGAGACTTTGCTAATTGCCTTGTAATGATTTTAATCTTACCACATAAAGCTAGACACTACCACGCATACGTTCCTATGCATATGTATGCATATATGTTACGTATAATTTGTCCTAAAACGTTTTAGCACAGCTACTTGATGGAGAGTCTGTTATGCATTTCTGTGAAGTAGAACACTTGCTTACTGAAGGATGATCTTTAGCTTAATGATTGGTATCACAAATCAAGTTCTGCAGCACGCAGGTGATACCCCTAGCTGCATTCGTCCTTCTTTTGGCGGCTGTCACTTCATCTTTACATTTCATGGGCTTTTTGTTTCTAATAATGTCACATTACATCTCTCATGTCTAACAAATGAGACCTTTCATATCTGCTAATGCAAGGGGTCTGTTTTCAGCTCTTAAATATTGTGGGACGGAGGAGTAATCCTGCAGTGTTCTCAAGTTTTCTGTGCCGAGTGCATGCTCAGCATTTCAGAATCATCATCACCCTTTTCAGCCTCAGATACACATCTACCCCAGTATCTCCGCTTATTCCATATTGTGAGCATGTTAAATACTAAAAATAAGAGGAGTTATTAGTTTTTGTGGGGTAATTGCAGGGAGTTATAAGCGTGAATTCTCCAGGGATGTCATTAGCTTGTTAATCACTTCACCTGTCAGATCTTATTGTTCTGTGCATACACACATGGATGAACTAATGAATAAGCAAGAGGAGGTGAAAGAACAAGAAATCTGTTATGCTCTTATGTTGTCATATAGTCTTGATTACATTCCAGGACTCCTGAGGTGAATTTATAGCTATAGTACTCTTTCCTATGTGTTGCACTTAAATTACTGGTATTTTAAATCTATTTGCATTTCTAAGCTGCTCAATTAGAGACATGAGTTCTGACTGCAGTGATAAGCCAAGGATGCAGTTAATGTATGAGCAGCCGGCTAGGGATTACCATAAAAATATCAGTATGTATTAGCTGATTGTCCTTTCTTCAGTGGAGAGGTCTTTCCAAAGAAAGAGGGGGCATCCTAATGCTAGGAGCTAACCGGCATTGTGCCGGGATGTATTAAATTCTGAATTAATCTAAATGTTTAGACAGTTTTGTTTCTTGCCCTAGCAGTCCTTCTCTTCTGATACCCTTCCATCAGACCATACTGGTCCATCAGACCATACTGGTAAGCTTTCAAAGCCTTGCTCCCACAACTCAAACTGGAGGATTTATAGTGGGGAACTGGGCAGAAACAAAAGTATGAAACACTTTTGGCCAGCCACACTTTTCTACCCTCCTGTTTGTGGGAATTCTATATGTTAATCCAACAAGTATGCAGTCTTCAAACTTCTGGTAGCTCTTCCCCATTCAAGAGGAAACGTTTGCCATTTGGAGGAAGTGTTGACCACAGAAGAAATATTCCCTGCAGGCAAGTCTGCTATGGATGGCCTGCCTATGTGCCTAGGTTTGGATTCCACATTTGACCGATGAAAACAACATTCAGAGACTCATGCATTCTTCATGTTTTCATACCAAAAGACATTGCACCATTTTCCACTTGTGCAAAGACTTCATAACATCAAAGCTTTCAGCAAATGGAATTCGATGTCAAAATTTGCAGTTAATTTAAAAGGCTAAAATCTCTTTCAACTCTGAAGATTACTTCAGTGTTGTACTTGCCCTGTATGTTTTAACAGGCTCTGTTAGAAGCAATAATGGAAGGAAAACCCTGAGACAGATGAGACTTCCAGCTGGTTTCCAGAGAAATTGATCTAATTCATTGTAGAGCTGCAGCTCAGGTATTGAATTTTATGGGAAAAAACTGATCTAACATGGGGATCTGAACTGAGGTTCAGCTGTTAATATACTGAAGTTTATACTCGAGTTTGTTAGGTGAGTTGATGGAAAGATAAGAAGTAGAAAGAGGTAATGTTGGATGAAGTTTCTTTTTGTCTTGCTCTGTTGTACAGAGCATGGTGAAACTTTTAGATCAGAGCACTGAAGGTGTGTGGCTGAACATAATGTGACTTGTTTCTAAAAACATGAATCCAGAAATGCTATTTAAGCTGCTCAGTGGGAGTTGCATTAGTGATTTCACAGTATTTCCATCGAAAGAAAAGAATAGCAGAATTTATTTGTGCCTTTTTTAGAGTTTGAGAAACAGTTGATCAAGGGTGTATGGCTCTTTCCCTCATGCATTTTTCTAGGCTGTTTCTTTCCAGGACATCTCCTTGACACTGGGAAATTCTGCTGAGCCCTGGTCTAGATGATAGCATCCTGCATTCATCAGTGAATGAACAAAGTTAAGAAAAATGCCAGGTTTACTGTGAACAACTCTGATGTAATAACAGCTTTTTTTTTTTTGTAAGTACTTAAAACTGGACCAGGAGACCAAATCAGGACTGGTTTTTGTCTGTGCTGTACAAACACAGCAAATGAAGTCACTGCCTCGTGGGCCTTCAATCCAGGAAAAACAGGAAGCACGAGGATGGAAAACAGCTCTGTGCCCGGCTACACTTGTTGGTAGATAGCTGACTGAAATCCTGTTCTGACCATGTCCTGGCCTTTAGTGCTGTGTAAACCCAAGTTAGGATTCCCAACCTAGGTTGTTGTATGCCAAGTCAGGGGTGTTTTGGTGGTGATGAGAGCTGTATCTGTGCATAACTGCACTGAGACGATGTCACTTCATGCACATAGTCCTGGGCTGAGAGTTGTCTTTAGGGAACTCTGTATATGTATCTAGACAGTTTCAGACTCAAATCAGAGGGTTCTTGGGGACTGCTTGGTGGTCTGAAGGGTTTGGATCTAAAAGATTATCTAATAAGAAAGCTACGAGAGCCTACGTTCCCTACTTTGGTAGCTCCTTTTTTTTCTGACTGCCGAGCCTGAGTTTCTTTCATTGGCCATTGCTTTCACTTTTTTTTTTGCCTATTACTGCTAGGTTATTTGAGCAAGCAGATTGCCAGTAGTCATGCTTTTATTCTTTAATTCTTCAGCAGCCTTTTAAGAGTCTGCACTTGGAAGGGGGCTATATTCTGCCTGTACTGGAAACATTTATGACTGGTGGTTGTGGGGTGGGAGTCAAGGTGCATACTCACACTGTAGAGCTGTGCAGCTAGTTCACTGTGTGAGCTTGTTTGTCCTTGTAGTTCTGCTCAGCTGAGACTAGCTCCGAGTTGTGCCTTTAGCTTGTTTTTTGTAACTGACATGCAGCTCCTTGACATCCTATTTTTCCAGGCCATTAGTTCATGACTTGCATGTTCTGAAACTTGTTTTCCAGAGGTTATAAGAACAACCTATTTTGAGATCATCCTTTTCCTTTTGTACGCATGCATTTGTGTAATTTGGGACCGGAACATTATACACCTACCTCTTGGAGTTTATTCACAGTGATGTGGAAACAACTAGGTGTGTTAGAGCTGCTGAACTGAAGCCTTCTGCTTGTCCACATTGGCCCTTTCAGTTCCGGGAAAGCATCGGTGTCTGGGGAGAGTTTATACGATGTGCTTCCACTTTAGCGTTTATTTAAGCATTCATTCTAGGTATTATGCTGACTTAATCTAGAGCTTGACAGGCATGATTCTGCTCGTTGCTGGGACAGGACTTGGCTTGATTTTCTTTTTTTTTTTTGTGCCCAACAAGATTGAAAATGAAATTAAGGGCCTATAAGTCTGGATATACTACAAGGACTATAATTCATTTAGCTTTTCTTAAATTTTCCTCAATGGCTGGCAATTTATAAATCAGTCTCATTTTTCAGAGTTTAATTGGAATGAACATGAACAGATTTAAGGGCTTTGATGGACTAAAGCAAAACCATGAAACACTTGAGTTGACCTACTAGAAAAAAAGGTCTTGGCGTGGGTATTAGTAACCCATTTGCTGCTGGGGGTGAGAAGTCTCTTCCTGCAGTAGTCATGCAATGCACTTGCCTTATTTTTAGGCTTGCTGCTATCTGCGAAGCTTGATAGGTTCAAATTACCCCGATATAACTAGAAGGAAGCTTTAGCAACAGTAAATTAAGTTCCGAATCTGTACTTTTGGTTCTCTGCAATAGTTAATAAAAGCTGGCTGATAAAATGCCCCTGCTCTGGTGCCTGTAAAAAGTTCTGCTGTTTACATGGTGACAACCACCATCAGTTATTTTTTAGTCTTCTTGTTTGGCTGTGAGCCAGCACATTGTAGAATAGCTGATTTCCTCGCTGTAATTTTGGAACTTCTCAGTGTGTTTTTGTAACTTCATTTTTAAATGAAGTTTATGAAAGTGGGGGACTAATGGTATTTGACTGCTAGAGCTGAGTACAGGCAGGACCCATGCTGTGTGAGCGTCACTTAGCTTTACCACTAATCTTGGAGCTATAGCACCACCTGCTATTCTTGCTGTAGGTTTTGCAAGTGAAAATGGAATTATCTGTTCTGGTGCAGTGCTTTGTAAATTATCTGTGGCAGTCTAGGTTTAAACCATTAAACTTGTGCTGTCTGTGACTAAAATTAAGTACGAACTGGAAACTTCAGAGTAGGAAGATCAGGATACAGGTACGATGCTATGTTGTTCCGAGGAAGAATCAGCCATCTTAGAAACACACACAGACCCAGCAGTCCTCTCCTGCCTTTGAGGACAGGCATTCTTAACGTTGAAAAGGTTAATTAAAATAGTGGGTTACCATGAGTAGTGGGTTACACATGAGTATTAGCAATGCTGATCAGCAGTGGGAATGTTAGTGATGGGGTTTGTTTGCTTAAAAACAAAAGGCTGTCATTTTAAAATCAGCCCTAAGTGCTTGAGGGAGTAAGTCTTTGGAAATAGTTTGCCAAATGTTCTTGGGAATATGTCATACTAAGAGTACTATGTAATGCAATACTAATAATTTGAGGTTTGGACTATTTGATATTCCCTTATAAATTCTGAAAGCAAAAAAAAAAATTGTCAAGCCTTCAAAAAATGTGTTATGCTCAGTGCACTTTCAGTGGACTTGCCAGCTTGGTAATAGCTTCTGGTCAAATGCCACAGTGCTAGCTGTCTGCAGCTTTTTATTGCGAGTTGAGGCAAGTCAGCTGGGCTTCCAGTTCTCAATTTCTTCATTAGGGCTGTGTGTCTTGGTGAAGCAGGCTTATGTTGGAGCTGGGATTGGTCTGGGTAGGCTCGGACTTGGAGCTCCCACCTAGAGAAGTGAGGCTGTTAGAGTCTTGCAAGGCTGGGCAGAGCCTGGGCAGGCGCTTGCAAGAGAGGTTTGCTGAAGGAGGGTGGGGGATTCGAGCTGGTAAGCAGAGGATGCTCTTGCCTCAGAATAAACAATCTTCAAGTCCATGGCCTCTCAGTTATGAGAAACGAGCAAAGCCAGGATGTTGACTGAAAAGTATTCCCCGAAACCAGTGTGACCCACAGAAGGCAAAGAGAATGGTGACTGAGTGTGTAAGAAGTTCCTGTCTGACCCTTTCAAAGATGGCCCTCGGTTAGGTTGACCACTGTCTGTGATGTAACCAAGGTAAGCACTTCACCTTGAAAGAAACACCATGTGACGGCTGGTGCCAGGAGCAAATCTCTCCCTGGTCATAACAGGTATCTTTTGGCAATCTGAAAATCTTGCCAGTAGCATTAAATTGTTGATTGGCAGGTTAGCTGCCAGCGAGAGAAACACTCTTAATAGTTTTAGTAAAGTATTTCATATTAAAGGGTAAAATGATTGCTGTCTTGTTCATGGTGTTTTTCCCAGATCATGTTCAGTGCTTGTAAACTAGTTGTAAATACCTTGCATGGAAGGTAAATATCTTGCACGGAGGACTATGGAAGTGTTACGTTGCATAATATGGGTCTCTTTGTGATTAAAATCAAAGTATCTCATGCTCTTGTGTTTTTTTTTTTTTTTTTTACTGTTACATGATAGCAATTTTGTCTTGAATGTAGTTTGCATGCCTACTTAGGTTAATCTGTGCATATGAACTTCTGCCTATGGACTTTTGAATCACGTGGTACGCTAATTAAAATAGCGAAGGCTTCTCTCTAAAGAGATGGTTATTTATCATGCTGGTGCAGTGCAGATTGATTTAGATTTCTCTCATTCTCTTATCCACAGCAATTGGAGCAGATCCAGAAGGAGCTAAGTGTTCTGGAAGAAGATATTAAACGAGTAGAGGTGAGGTGCTCCGATGTTCCAACATTGGCAATTTTTCATTTCCATCAAGCTGTCTGCCTTGCTGTGGGGCTGCTGAGTTAAATTTATGGTGTTGGGTTCAGTAATGGGAAAACGAACAGATGATGTTCTTTCTTTAATTTGCTCATATAGTTGATGTGTGCAAACTGCAGGTTGGTAAGAGGGAGCTTTATGGAAACCTGGCTCCTATGTAATCATATATTTCAGTTTCTTTGTATGGGTAGTAAGTATTTTAGAATAATTGCCAGAAATCAACAGCTGGTGTATTGATCGTAACTTCTGATTTTTGTTTGTTGCCCTATTCTGGCTGTTTGCAGAGGCTGTTTAAATCTTAATAGTGTGCCACTCTTGGAATGGAGATGTAGGTTTCTGTTTGGTCCTTCCCTCTAATCATTTTAGTGTTTTGATTGTGAAGTAAGAAACTTCCAGGAATGCATCAACATTTGCCATCTCTCAAAAACAGAGTTCCCTTAGAGCTTCTTGGGAATCAATTTGCATGTCTGCTGCTTCAGTGCCAGCTTCCATGCACTGCCCAAAAGCCTATTCGATTTCTTCATTTACTTCAAATTCATACAAATGCTGATGAATAATCAAAATATAAATAAAACTGACAACTGCAGGAACTTCCCTTCAGATGATAGCTACTCAAATTATAGCTTGGTAGGTAACAAGCTGGCTTTCCTGAATCTTCCCATTCTTGGGAAATAAATATACGTTTGCTTGTTAGACTGGTAAAATAGGCCTTCAGATTTAGGAGAAGCTATTCCCAAAGCTGTTGGATCCCTTGAGGAATATCTGGCTACCTGCTTTGCTGGTCTTTAATCGAGCCTTTCAGTGGACTGCAGCTGGAGTATGCATCCAGTGTGACAATGACCTTGGGGCCGACCTCTAAAGTCTGGGAAGTCTTTTGTCACAAAATCTTACTTTCTGCCTAACAACTAATGGGCACCTAGTGGGAATTTAAAAAGCTCTAGTTATGTTGTCCTGGAACACCTTGCCCCCCTAACTAATGAGCTGCAGCATCCTTCATAGCTTCTATTTCTCAAGTGGGTTAAAGATAGAATCCCCTACTGGGCGCACTGCGGTGATTTAGTTTTCAGGTGACAAAGCCAAGTTCATGTGCAAAGTTTCTGTTGTGCACCTGTCCCGCAGAAGGTTGATATATCCTCTTTCAAGTCTAGGGCACAATATCACCTTTGCTTTGCCGCCTTTTGGCTGTTCTTGCCCTGACCCACATCCAACACAGCTTTATAGCTGTGAAGGCTATAGATAAAAGCTTGCATCTATGTCAAAAGTGTGGTTAGAGCTTGCTTGTTCTGCTACATTTAAGGGAGGTACTGGGTTAGAGGCCATTGGATGTTAACTGAATCATTTTTTCTTTTTGTTTGATTATAAACTTCATAATTGCTCTTTTGGAGGTGGGGGGAATCACTGGCTGTGGAATTCCAAAAACACAGTTGGAGTGAAACTGAAAGGGGAAAAAAAAGTGTAAGGACTTCTAGGTAGAAGCTGAAGAAATACAGATACAGTTGGTTATTTGCTTGGGGGTGGAACACCTCTGTAAATACCATATATAAAAATGTGCTTTCTATTCATGTATTGTCAGCCTTGCTGTAACGTGGCTTTCTGTTTCAGGAAATGAGTGGCTTGTATTCCCCAGTCAGTGAGGACAGCACAGTGCCACAGTTCGAAGCTCCTTCACCATCGCACAGGTATGGAGCTTGCAACTCAGAATGTGGATTTGAGACTGTACATATTTCACTATACTTGCTAGTCTTTTCCATGCAGTGCACAAAACACAAGCAAAACTAGATATCATACAGTATTTACCTTGATACAAACTTTCTTAGAAGAAAGCAAGCAGTGAAAGCAAAGAAAGCAAACACCATCTGAGACCATGGTTGGATGAAAAACTGCATCTCTTACCCAGATACTGTGGAAAGCCGATAGTTTTAAATGTAGAATGGGTTAGTTATCCTGAATTATAGGCCTTTGCTATGGTATGAAATGTTACACTTAAATACACGCTACTGTTCCTGAACATTATGCAGTTTTGCCTCGCATATGAAAAATCTAAATTTTGTATGATACTGTTGTCCTATAGCTTTTCCACTTAGCATGAATGGCTAAAGGTGTAGGCTTACAGAACCAGATTTAAACAGAATCAAGAGCATGCATATTTTAAGCTGTCTGATTTGATTTAATGAAATACATTTCTAGTAACATACTTTCAATGTGGATTTTTGTCTGAAATATTGCATGGTCTGGTTTCTTGATGACAAAATTGCAGGTGCTTCTTATGTCCAAGTTGCACATGCCAGGTTTTGTAGTGTTCTACTTCTTTATAGCCCTATTTTTTGGCGTTAGGAAAGCTCAGATTTTACAGGCCAAGTTATGTTATTAAATGATCATCTCTCCTACCTGTCCCAAATGTATTTTCCTAATAGGAGAGTTCTTTGTGGTTGACTTTGTTATAAAACTTTATCAGTACCTTTTCTGCAATTAGGAGTTCTAAACCTGGTAGTACAGAACTGAGAAAAACGATCAGATTCCTCTCCTGGAGACGTTTCTGTATAGTACTTTGTTATGGAGCATAGCAGTAGTAGCTGGGGCTTTTACTGAGATGCTGTTTCTGGACAAGTATCTCTCATTTCTAGGAAATTCTAGTTGGTCCTGAGGGAAGGGACAGGAATATGGCCAAGATGGATGGGAGCAGTGTTTGTTACTCTGCCCTTTGCTGCTTGCCCAATTTTTGGATGCAGGTGCATCTTCACGTGGGTTACTGCTGTTCTGCCAAGCAGCAGTTTTGTGAAGCTGATGAGATTTTTGTCAGGTTTTACCAGTTCTCCGGTTATGGGCTATTAAACAGTTTTGCTTGTGGTTTGTTTCACGTTACTGCTACTTGGGGAAAACTTCAGCATGGGTTGGGCTGAACTTGTTACTTGTATGTTAAAATGGCTTCAGGCCTAGAAACCTTTATTCTAGGAAGATTGTATTTATGAGTGGACGTGTATTACTTGGTGCAAGCTAACAAAAAAGCTGCCAAAGAACTTTCTGTTGAAACCTGTTGACACCTGAGAAGATATTTTAAGCCCAGGAGTTTTTGTGAAAGGGTTTACAAATCTGCTGTGTATGACCTACACTGGTTTCAGTCTACTGAGAGTTCTTACCATTTCTTTGTGCCTGATTATTTCGTGTGCTAGGGTCAGTCATTCTCGGTTCTTGCTTTTGAAGATGTAAGATAATGTCTCAAATATTTCAGGGAGTTTCAGTTAAGGTCTGCTGGGAGATGGTGGTGTGGATCAGACCATGGCAGGTGTGGAGACCATGCATTTGTCTTCTTGCCAGATCTCATGCTTGTCCAGTTCCATCTTGGCTGGGTCTTGAGCCTTTGTGGGTTGTTTTCCCCTCTGTTAAAAACCAAGGGAGTGGTAAAACAAAGTGTTTAGGGTTTTTCTACAGTGTTTGGGGTTGTCTTCTCTCTCAGTGTAAGACCTGCTTTTCTATTTCTTAATGACACTGCTGCGTTAAGAGGTAGTTGTGAGTGGTCAAAGAAACCAGTAGGTGAAGGTGGTGTTTGAACAGGTATCACTTTTTTTTGCCCGGCTGTTGCAGCTTCTATCCCTGTCCTGTTCAGAGGTTTTGTTTTTATATATTTCAAGTAATTGAATTGGCTTAAATTACCCAATCTCTGATTACAGAAACTTTTACCCCTTGAAATTCATTTTCTTTTCATCATTAAATGTAAGTTCTGGAGAGTATCTCATGAATGAACTGTTATTCCTCATTGGAGAGAATAGTGCAGAACAACCGATAGGAGCTTTAATCTGCTGTTTTTTTCCAGTTCTGTGCTAACTGATATATTTAATCTTCAAAGTGCATTTTATTGATGCTGTGAACCAGTAAGAATGAAACAAATGTTTTTGAGATAGCTTCACTTCCTTCTTTTCACATCAGTTAAAATATTAAACTTGCAGAGACTTCTTCTAACAGAATTAAAATAGTATGTATATTTAATAAAGAATATAACTTGTTAACATGCTTAACACCCTGAAATTAAATAGTCATATAAATTTACTATTTTCTGTCACAAACAGCACAAGGCCATTATAGATCCAAGCTGGGATTTTAAAAAATAGTCTCTTTAGTCTTTGAATTTAAAGCTCAAGAATATAGATCTCTGGAATTCAAAGTTTTATCAGGTCTCTGGTGACTTGCCCTTATTCATCTGCTTCCTCTGAATTACAAGCTTGCTCCATTAATTCTGTTTCTTTTCATCCTTAATAGCTTTTTTTCCTATCCCAAACATCTTGAAAATGTGAAATTACATTGCTTCCCCCCATCTTCCTTTTTAAGTCCTTTAGCTTTTTTTTTTTTTGCTATCATGTCCAATACACTGTCTGCTTCAAGAAACATTTTCCCCCTTATGCTTGTTCAGGGTATGATGAAATACTCAATTGGGTAATAGCGTGGCACTTGTTTACAGGGTTGCAAATTGCTGGGTTTGTATACTAATAGAGAACAAGATGGGAAGAATAGGGAAAAGAACAAACAGTTCTGGGTAGGGTTTTTCTGAACAGGCACATGTGCTATTTTTGCTATCAGTAAATGGTGCAAACAAGAGATACAAGTAAGCAACTTCTCTGTGACTAGCTATTCAGGCAGTAATAGCAATAACAAACTATCACTCTAATAGGCATTTCTCAGGAAAGATTCTGATCTAAAAATTAGTTGCCTGGTAACTCAGGTTCAGTTATCAAAATCCTGATCTCCTTCCCCTCCATTTGTTCTAATTACTCTTCACACCCGTAAGACTACAACAAATGTGACTTCTGGACCGCAGGTTGCTGCGTTGCTGTTCTTGTTCCAGGATTTAAAATGTGTCATTGTAGTATATCTGGATGTTTAGCTGAGCCCACTGCTGCAGCTTCTTAAGAAGAGTTTAGAGGAAACTTGGGTTATTCTGATTATTTGCTTCCTGTTTTTTAAAAGGAAAACATACAAGCTTATGCCAGCTAACCCTGCTACAGGCACTGCACAGAAACGATTTTGAATTTGTATTCTGGTTAGGGAAATGACGTCTGCACTCTTGAAGGCTCTATATCACCAGACAACCTGCAGCAGAACGAGACTAGACGCTCTAAGTCTCTGTGTTTTGCTGTTAATTGCCACTGTACCTGTCTCGGAGTGGAGTACTTTTTCATTGCTTTCCAGCCAAGTGTCTTACTCATGCTGTTCCTGGCAGGATTTGCTGTACGTGTTTCATTATTTCTTGTGGCCACATTCTAATTTAAAGTTCATTGTCCCTGACCGTGCTTGAAAAAGCTCTGCTGCTTTCTCCCCCGCTATAGCTAGCAGCAGATAATGATTTTTATCCCTTAGATTTTCTTTGTTTGTAGCTTTTGTCTTGCTTGTAACAGAACTCCAATCAATCTCATCTCGCTAGTTAGCCACTAGCGATACTTTTAAAATCATCTCTCATCATCTGTTTCTACTTCCTTCTACCTCCAGGGGAGCTTTAAAACATTCAGAGAAATATTTAAGCACTAGTACCACTATTTCATCCTTCTAGACTTGCAGGTTCCCTGACTGGCATTTCAGCCAGACCACTTGTTTTATGACCAAGGATGTCAAGCACATGCATCAGTTCTGGCAGCCATTACATAAACATCAAGAGGTACAACTGTCGCTTACAAAACCAGGACATACGAATGTTCTGGCAGCTTTTTAAAGAAACCTTCAACTTTCCCAGGCGGTGCTTAAATCCAGGGTTACCTTAAAGGTAAAACTGAGAATAATGAGCACAGCTTCTTTTCTGTCCAAGCCAGATGACATAGCAGAGGTGAGTTACAGAATAAAGATATTCAGAAACAAGCCATGGTAATTATTTGCAATGTGTTCTCCGTAACTATTAGAACAGCATTCTTTTATGATAACCTGCATTTTAAATTTTCGAACAAGAGTTTTAAACTGGCTCTATTGTATTTTGATGCCTAATATTTTGCCCACATGTATAAGAATACCAAACCACCTGCTTTCTGACTGTATCAGATGCTCTTGCATTCTTTGGAAGTTGAATTTCTGGAGTTAGCATATGTATTTGGAAACAGCGATTTAAGGTCTGCTGTCATAAATACTGATGATGCATGGTAGCGGTTTCTAGGAATAATCCTGGCTGTTGGTATTGGTTTAATTCTGTTTTGTTGCTGGTATCCTGTATTGATTCGGAAATGCCTGGAACACTTTTTCTTAAGTTGGTTCCTCTATCTTCTTGTTCGTGGTGCTGTTTCAAATGTCACAGCATTAAACTTCTCTTTTTTCAAAGGAAGTGAAAACCATTGGTGGCGTGTTATTTTCAGAGTGTCTTATCCTGCATATATTGTACAGAAGATGACTTTGCATTCTAATTAAAAATTATTAGATTGCACTACACTTAATTGTGTGTGACACTAAACAAATTTCTTGTATATACAGAGATGATCAGCATTCAGTTGTAGACATCCTGTATTTAAAAAAAAAAAAACATCCCTCCCAGCCCCCTCCCCCCCAAAAAAAACAAGCTTGTGTTCCCTGTCTGTAAAATGGATTTCAAAGGCAAGTGATGCTACAGGATGTAAGGGGATGGGGGAGAGCAAAATGGGTTGGGAATGATAAAGGATGATTGTACAGTGATTTAAGCAGACTATTTCTTTTGGTTTTGCAGTAGTATTATTGACTCCACGGAGTACAGCCAGCCTCCAGGCTTCAGTGGCAGTTCTCAGGTAAGGTAATACATGTGTCTGCACACAGGGGGAAAGGAAAAGCAGATGTGGAGGTTGGGGAGAGATTCAGAAAAACATAATGCATTTCAGGGTTCTGGCCTCTTGCTTTAACTGGTTATGTGGGCAAACTGGAGGGGACTGTCCCCCTCTGCTCTGCCCTGGTGAGGCCCCACCTGCAGTACTGCGTCCAGGTCTGGGGCCCCCAGCACCAGAAGGATGTGGGGCTGTTAGAGCGGATCCAGAGGAGGGCACAAGGATGCTCAAGGGGTCTGGAGCACCTCTCCATGAAGAGAGGCTAAGAGATCTGGGGCTCTTCATCCAACAGAAGAGAAGGCTACAGGGAGACCTTACTGCAAATTTTCAGTACTTGAAGGGGACTTTTTTTAAAAAAAAAAAAAAAAAAGTTGCTCTCCTTTACACCATCAGATAATGACAAGGGGGAATGGTTTATAAACTAAAAGAGAGGAGATTTCCTCCTAACCTCAGGTCTAAATTCTTCACTCAGAAGGTGGTGAGGCCCTGGCACAAGTTGCCCAGAGAGGTTGTGGATGCCCTGTCCCTGGAGGTGTTCAAGCCCAGGTTGGATGAGGCCCTGGGCAACCTGACCTGGTGGGTGGTGTCCCTGCCCTTGGCAGGGGGTTGGAACTGGATGATCCTTGAGGTCCCTTCCAACCCAAGACATTCTGTGATTATAGCCTCAGAAATGACTGTTCACAGTTATGAATGTTCATAATAATGCGGACAACGAAAATTAATGTAGTTTATTTTGACATGTGACTTAATTCCTAAAGCTGACTCTACCAAGGCAGAGGGGACGTGTTTTGCTCTCCATCTCTTCAAGTCAGCAGTATTTTAGAAGGGATGTAAATTCCTCACCCTTTGCATTGATCTGAATAGTTTTGGATCAAGTCTGACTTCTAAAACAAGAGCAGTTTTTCTCCAGGCATACAGTTGCCTTGTAGTTTGTCATTGTTAGGGCCTTACAGACTGTACTAAGACTTCATATTGCAAAGGGCAGAAAGTTGAGTACATAATGAAGCAGTTTGGCAAGCAGCCGACAAACACAGTCCGACCTGCGTGGCCTAGCTCCAAAACCATGGCAGCGCTGTCACTCGGGGGTGGTTCAGCTGGGCTGTGAAGATCACACTGGTATCCAGATCACTGCTTCACTGCTTTAGTTATAGAGAGGAGTTCTTTTTCAGGCCTGTTGTTGGCTACATGCTAACTCACGTCCCTGGTGCTCTGTTGGTGGGCACACAAATATGAAGCAACTGGCAAATTAATGGGTGTAAGTGCTGCTGGATCCTATCTGACAGTAACAGATAGACCTGAATTTGGGGCGCGTGTGTGCAGGTTTTTGTTTGCAGCTGTGTAACTAATTGGTCTTGAGAAACTTTTTCCTCTGTTAGCCTGTGGAAGAAAGTTTGTAGTCCCTGATACTGTGGCCTGTGAGGCTTTTGCTTGAATGAAGGATTGCAGCTCCACCGTGCTCTAAAGGGCATGTAAATTCTTGGTGGGGGTTTTATGTTCAGGATTGATATGGTATAGTGTGTGTTTGTTCTCCGCTGACACTACTTGCCTCGGTGCTTTAATTTTTCCTTTGAAATGGAAAGAAATGGCATAGCTGTACTGCACAGAACAAACAACCTAGACTTTCTAGTCATTCCTGTGACAGTCTTATTTGTGAATAATTTTTTGTCCTCAAATGTGATTTTCTTTTTGTCCTTGACAATGCAAAATCTGTATTCTCTAGTGCAAATTTGCTAATCAAACTTTAATGTATGTTTGGATGGGGAGTTGAAAGAGAACTCTTAAGCCTTTCATTCAAAGGTAGTCTCATTTCAACAAGAGTTTACACCAAAAAGTTATTTACAGTAAAAACAGTTCTAAGAATGTAAATTCAATTGTGTACTTTAAGCTGTCAGTCACACCAAAAATCTTAGGTTCAGCACAGCTGCAGTACAGAGCTGTGCTGGAATGGACAGCATAACTTGCTTTCCTGATACGGTGACTCTTGGCATTGCTTGCAAATGGGGTCTTAAAAAAGAATTTATACATCACTGAGCTACAGGACAATTTTCTTCCAGAGGCTGAGTTTTGGAAGTAAACAGTGGACGAGTCGCATAGGTAGTGGGGAATCCTGCAGGTAGTACTCAGTTGCAGTACCTTTTGTTTTTGCTGGCGTCAGGAGCTTGTAAAGTTCTTTGTTGTTTAAGAGGACTCTTTGGGGTGCCTACTGGAGTTCCGGCAGAAGAATAACTCTTGATAGAGTAATTTTAACTAATGTTCTCAGCTGGAACAACGATAACAGGTTTCTTAGTTTCCATAACACAGCAGTTTTCACTCATTTCCTCCTATTTCTTCACTCCTGTTTCCTGGCATTGCTTACCAAGTAGCCATGAAGCAGACTTGTTTGCTTAGAAGCTCATCACATTGTTTGGTAAAAAGGAGTCGCCTAAAATCCTTAGCTGCTGAGCATCACGTCAAGGTGGCTTAATGCAGATGGGTTCCCAGCACAGCTGGATCACTGAGACCTGCTCCAGGGGGATTTTCCTCTGGAGACCAAGCAGGTGTGTGAAGTGGCAGGCAAGCCACTTCAAAGCACGGGGGCCACCTCAGTGTGTACCGGCCCCATCTAGCAGATCAGATTTAGGCTTGGGTTATATCGCTCATCGTGTTGTAGGTAGTTTGTCTTAACGAGACTGAAGTGCTTGCTCCTCAGTACTGGGAGTTGTCTCGAGCCCTTCTCACTTCTGGTGTGCTGAGAGAGGCTGGAGCCCTCGCAGGCTGGTGCTCTAAATTAAGAGAGATGCCGTAAAAGTGTTCCATTAAATCTCTCTTAAAGCTGTTGAAGCTTTAGAAAATTGCAGTTAAAAGGTGTTGAGGTAGGAGTACTTTCCAGTGTTGGAGACGTGTTTTGAGATTGGAGCTGCTTTCAAGAAGAAAGAAGCTGTCGAGCAGAGGCGCAGTCAGTGTGTGGTTGTGAGTCACGGTGCCAGCACGTAGCCAGGGGCCTCGCACAGGAGCTGGCACTTGGAGGTTTTGTGGCTTGGGGTTTGCTTTCCTCCTTAAAAGTCAGGATACTGTTCATACAGCTGTAAGAACTTCAGACTAGGTTCTAAATATGTTAATTCTAGGTAGCTTTCTGGACGGTTGTAATTCATGCAGCTTGTTTTCCTGCATGGATTGAGGGGGAGTCGAGTCCTTCCTGGTGCGTGCTGGATGCGTTTTGTTGGTGCTGGTGGGTGGCACTCCAAACCCTGTGCGTGTTCAGGGGTGCTCACTAGGAAGTCTTCATTATGCAGCTTGTTGGTTCTTGGATCTTTTAGCATTTTCTCATTAGCTATGAGCAAGTGTGATGTGTGAGACTTTATATGTAACTAAAAGCAAGGCGCTCTTCTTGCCCCTTCTGTAATAAAGGAATTTGTTCCTTTCACTAGTGATTAAAGCAAGTACTTTGTTTTCTGGTTCTTGTTGGGGGAGAGGTGGTTGATGCAGTTTCAATCCCTTGCTTCTCTCTCTCCCTACTGCTGCTTGTGTAGGTTGGGAAATTATTTTTATAATATTTCCAAGGACTTCTTTTCAACTAACCTTTGAACTTGGTGTGTTAGTGTATTCCTGCTTCTTTATTTGCTTGCTTTTATAGTTACTGAGTTACTTTAAAAGAAATAATTTAGTAACTACCTCCTTAAAATAAACAACCCCTCTTTTCAAGCAGTTTGTCAGAGCTCTAGCAAGTATTTCTTGCTCAGTGCATGTGGTGGGAGAACTGGAAGCCCCAGGGGTTACTGCTATTCTGTGTATGAAACTGAATTTGCAAAGATTCAGAAAACAAGGACTGTCTAAAAGCAGCCGCTCATCTGCATCCTGTAACTTGACAACATGAGTCCCTAAGCATAACTGTTGATAATAACTAGAGATTTATCGTCACTGAAAACTTCTTAACTAGCCTGATATAATCTATAAACTGTTTGCAATTTATTAAAATCTATTGAAGTAGAATCCATACCTGGCTTTACCTTTCTGAAGAAGAATGTTTTCTCCTCCATTCAGACCAAAAAGCAGCCCTGGTATAACAGCACACTAGCCTCACGACGGAAGCGGCTCACGGCTCACTTTGAGGACCTAGAGCAGTGCTATTTTTCCACAAGGATGACACGTGTCTCAGGTGAGTTCTTGCTCAGTGCTTATCTCCTGACATGAGTTAACTTCTACAGTCCTAGTCTGCAGAAAAGAGAGAGCAGCCTTTACCTTTACCCTGCCAGGGAATGTTGTTCTACATATTAGTATATAACTCAAATCATCCCACCTAGGTTTTTTTGACTGATCTTTGAGGTTTTTAGGCTTATAAAATGATCCCATCGCTTAGGAGGGGAGGGAGGTGTATATTGTGCTGTAATGCTGTACTGTGCATAATGCATAATGACTTCACTGATGCTTGTCCTGAAGATGTGAATGCTTGAAAGCAGTGCCTGGGTAGCCTTTCTACTAGGCATGGTATAAGCACATTAGTTAAAATGCTATTATCAAAATATTGCAGAAGTAAAAACAAATTGATAAATGCTTGCATATTTAACGGGCAACATGACACTTGCACGTTGTCCTTTATGTTGTCTAGATCGTGAGTCTTGGTTAACAAATGGCTTGAAGTGTACAAGCCAAGTGTGCAGTAGTGTCTTTATCCCATGGGGCACACCTTAGATTTAATACTTGTTTTGTAGAATTAGAAGCTGTTTTCACAGTTGCCTAGATTGCTTCATTCATAATTGAGTAAAAGTGTGACAGCAGCTAGAGTAATTGTTACATAGTGGATGGATGGTTCTTAATTACGTAAGAAGATTATCCTCAGAAACGAATGGGTCAAATGAATGCCTCTTGAGGGAGAGCAGGGTTGTTCTCTGGCTCCCCTGGGGAAGAAGCAAGCTTTGGGGGGAAGTTTTGTGCAATGAGCTGTGGCGGGCAGGAGATCTGCAGCACCAGGCTTTGAGCTGCAGCTTATACGAAGAGGGACAGAGTGCAGGGATGAGTGGTGAGCCACCAGGGATGACAGAAACCTCAGAGGCATAAGAGGGAACCAGGCAGAGGTTGCTGTGGCAGAATATCTTCCTTTGTAGCCGTGGAAGGCAAGGATCAACCTCCACAGTACACAGATCAGAAAGCAAACGGGGGGGGCAGAAATCCCTGCTTTTCTCCTCCGTGGATTTAGTTTGAGTTTTATCCACTTAAAAATCATCAAGCTCTTCTTTCTTTTTTTCAATTAAAAAAAATACCCTTTATTTTTAAAGGCTGCCAGGCATTTTAGGGGAGCTCATGCTTGGGTCGAAGACCTGGGCATATCTGTTTCAGAGCAGTGCCTGGCTCAGGTCTTGTAGTGCACAGCAGCATAACTTTAATGGTGTGTGACATGTTGGGGAGTGCTTCAGGAGCTGGAAGATTGGAGAAGCTGCTTGTGTATGACCAGCATGTCTGCTGTGAAGTGCTAGCAGTGCTCGGCAGACTACAGTACTTCACAGATCACATGGAGATGCTTTCATGCAGTGTTATCTGGGTGATGCATAACTGTGTTCATGTTAAAAATAATACCTTTATTAACCGAGGATAACAAATCGGACTTTTTCCGGCATTCCCTTGTGGAAGGCATCCTTCTTCATAATTGGAACTATAAATATGGATGCGATGAAACTGTTTTATTTGCGTGTGTCAGCTGCACCAAGAGTGGAGGATTTGCAAGTGCTAGTTTTTTCCTAAATAAGGGATAACCTGTAATACTTAATTAGGTTTTCTTCTATTCGGAGTCATTCCTGCTTTTTGACACGTTTTAAATAGGATTTAATGTGGCTATATGCTTTTTGCAAGATATATGTTTTTGCAAGAGATGCCTGAGAGCCTTCCAGTAAGGAGTGGAGAAGTAATATAACTGTAATTATGAAATGGCCTTGCACTTTGACGGGGAAAATGTCTTGAGAAATAACACTCGGTTTTCCAGGCATAGATACAGAATAAATTATAGGAGGACTGTGTGCTTGATCTCAAAATAAGGGAAATGGAAGAGTAGCAGCTATTTGCTCCTATTAAAGTGTCAAAGGAGGAGGAAGGAGTCTTTGAAAAATACTGACTGATGTTTACATACTTCTCAAGCTGTTTCCTGTAGTGGTCAGGTGCAGATGATTTAATTTAGAGCAGTACTTTGTTCATTTTGCCTATTCTGATCCATCTGACATGGGTAATGTACCCACAACTAGTGCCCTTAAACATGCTAATTACTGGCCTCCCCTTTTCCTTTATACAATCAAACATTAAACAGTGTGTAAGGGAGACTTCAAAATGCCTTATGACTGTGGAGCAGCATAATTATTTCTGATGGCAGGGGATTACCAAGGTGCAGAAGGGATTATTCTTTGTTTTCCCACCAGAAATCATAGCTGGATTTTACTGTTGCAACTTTTTTTTCCACCCCACTATTTCCAAAGTCTTCTAGCGAGTTGAGCTTTGTCACTTCCTTTATGCTATTGATAAGGGAACTGATAAGGATAACTAGAGCATGAATGCATGACTTCAGAGGCACGAGTGAGCAGTGTGCACTGTGCTGCTGCAGCAGCCTAACAGAAGGCGAGGTGTGCAGCGATGTGACTTGCATGCTGGACTGCCTGTAAACTGAGGTGCTGTGTGTTAGACTGATCAGTGCTCTCAGCTTGGTCTCTTACACTGTATTGTGCAAAAAGACAAAGCATATGTAGCATTAGAAGAAGAAAGGGGGAACTGCTGCAAATTCTGGGGGTAGTTACAAGGCCCGAGGGCTCTGTCTGGTGTTTGGCTGCAGATGCACGATCGCTTTTAGGAAAGCTGGCTTGTCCACGGGGCATTGCTGTAAGCTAGGAATTTTTCCTTATTTAGGAAATTCTAAATTTTAAAATGGTTTAAACAAAATTCCATTCGTACTGAGGAAAGTTAGGACTTGAGGTTGCAGGGAATAATATTTAGTTATCTGTACTGCAATTTAGTTTTAACTTCTGTAGCAAACTTCAATTTTCCACAGAATGTTTATCATCATTATTCAAGCTGGCTCAATTTCACCTTGTCTGCTGAAGGTCATAATTTCACCAAGCTTACAGCTCAGGGAGTCTTCTGGTTTCATGCTTGTCTCCCTTCTCCAGCCATGGAACAGCTCTCCCCTAGCCCTGTTGCTTTTGGAGTAACAAGAGAAATATTTTCTGCTAGAAGTATTTGGAATGTAATTGACACCAAATGTAGGCATATTGTAACTGAAGTACAATTCAGGGGAAAGGGAATATATTTTCACTTCCATTGAATGCTAGACATATTCTTTACGCTGCATGTTGATGTGCTTAAGGATTTTCTGTTAATAATCTTAGTGGCCTACGGGCTTTGAATTTGACTAAAATAAGTGAGCTCATCTACCAGGAAAGCTATATGGGTGATTGCTAGGCAGATTCTCAATGCAGGAGGTTCAATGGAAAGACTTAATTTACACTCTGAAAATCCTGCTGCCTTCAGGGAATGCTAGAGGTGGGAGATAAAAACCTTTTTTTGACCAAGAATCCTTCCCAAATAACAAATGTGGTGTCACGTGAAGGTACGCATTTTGATGATTTTGTTTACTGCTGTGTTTATTCACCTTCTTATTCTTCGTCTTCCCCAACTCTGGTACCCCTCCCTAGATGACAGCAGAACCACAAGCCAGCTGGATGAGTTTCAGGAGTGTCTATCCAAGTTCACACGCTACAATTCTGTCCGCCCTCTGGCAACGCTGTCCTACGCTAGTGACCTCTACAATGGCTCCAGCATAGTCTCCAGGTAAGAAATATTGTGCCTCTAACAGTGTGTTTCAGGGTGATGAAGGCTGCTGAGGCCGAATTAACGACGTGTATTAAACAAGTTACGGTCTGTACATGTACAACACTTGACTGTGGCTTCCCTGAAATAGTTTTACAGATCTATGGTTATCGTTGATCTGTGAAGGCACTCGAGTACCACAGGACTATTTTCTTCCAGTTTGTATTCAAGACCAAGTGCAGAACTTTTGAGATGCTCATGAGCATCTGCAGCCTTTTTAGTAAGATGTGAAACCTATTGTGGGCTCAGTGCTCTTCATGTTAGTACGCTTGCATTATAAGTGATACAAGTCTAAGATTTTAAGAAACACTCTTTTTTCTTGGTATTGGTAACTTTAAGAATCCGTGGTGGTGTTAAATGGTGTTTGTGGAGCCAGTCATAATGGCAGTAAATAGCTGAGTTGTTTGTAGCTGTGATTGCTTGACCTCTGCTAAGTGTTGAAAGCTGTTTACCGTGCTCAAACTAGTGAGGGGGTGGTTGTGGTAAAGCCAACTCGATAACTTTGCTCTTGCCAACAACAACTCTGCACCCTCTGCCATGTGGGATGGTCACGTTCTGTGCACCACTGAAGTTCATCTGAGCCTGCAGTGGACCTGTTGAGACACCTAAGCTGGCAAAATGTTTTTTAACAGGGTTAATTTCTTCTAGTTTAATGCCATGAACCAGCTCCCTTAGGGATCAAGCCTGAGAGAGCACATGGGATGGAGAGAGGCTGGGACCTGCCGGCAGCCCTTACCTTCAACTGGTTTCAGTAGCTGTGGAAGCGTAGCCTGGGGGATTTAATTAGTCTGTGGTAGGCTGTTTAGAGCTATTGGTAGTGTCAGAAAAGATGATGCAACATATTAATTGGGATTCTTTTCTATATGGCGCATATTCTGGACCCATTAGCTTTTCCCAGGCGCATTTCACAAAATGAAATGCATTTGTTTGCAGCAACCTGATGAGGGGTGGTAGTATCATCCCTATTTTATAGTTAGGGAGCACGGGATCCAGAGTGGCCATACCTGAGGTCTTGAAAGAAACATTACAATAATAGGATGAATTGAGCTTGGGCTTTGAGTCTTGATCTAATGCCTTCCACCAGGACCACTTAGACAGAGACAGAACAGCTTGAATATTTCTTGAAAGACTACAGAAATACACATTACATGAAAAAATTGAAGCATGTGTAGCATAAAATATATATATTTTTAAAGCAGCATTGATCCCTTAACTACTGCAATATGTAGCAGGAATGTATAATGTCCGACTTGCTCACAGAGGTCAGAACACAATAATCACTGATCTGACGTATATTTAACCTGCACTGATTGGGTTCACGCTAGCTGCAATGAAATGCAGATGGGAATCTCACTGCAATGTAGACAAACTTCCTTAGCTACCAACTTGAGCATGGATTGTATTTTGTTCCTTTGCCCTTTCTTCTCCTTGACATTCTGCAAGAACAGCATTTTTGTGGTATTTGGTTAGAAAATGCTGGACGGGCAGTAAATCTCACTCTGGTTTTGAAGGTATTATAATTCTTGGGTGAAATATAGGTTTGAAAAGTATGTATTTTATTGTTGTTAGAAAATGAAGATACTGTGGGGCCTCCCTCCAAGCCAGCGCTAGAATCGGTAGTTATTTAATGTTCAGTGTGTTTAACTCCAAAAAGCTTGGATTCCAACTTAATGTTCCTCCCTTCCTTGTGCTTTTTATTAGAAGCTTTTAATAAATTTTTAGGTTTTTTTTAGTATATGGGCTGAGTAGGAGCTCACATTTGAGTGTGTCCTTAAGTGCTTTGGTAAAGAAACGCTGCCGAGTGTTCTGCTCCTGTAATTCTAGTTAGCTTCTGGCTAGACAAACAGTTCCTTTAAAGTTTGAATATGTTAATCAAGAATTTATATATAATATGTGCTGTCCAACACATTCTGCTGTTCACCATTGTTCTTTGTCCTAATTAGTAGGTTAAGTTCAAAGAGAGACTCTGAAAATAATAAGTGAGGTGTGTGTGTCTTGGTGAGGGCAGCTTGGGATAATAAAAACTCACAGGTAGCCATGGATGGAGTGAATTAATTACCAGGGTGCTTTAAAAGGATTTCTCACTGGGTGAAATGCTGTGAAAAGTTTTATTGTTTAGAGGACCAGATAAAGAATAATACGTATGCTCCTGGCCATGCTGTAGGAACCTTGAAATAAATGACAAAAAGAGGAGTCTTACTGGTAAGCTGTTGCTGTTGACAAAAATCCATCCATACACAGCAAAAGGCTTATAAATAAGGAATAGTCATCAATAAAAATCCAACAACAAAAACACAAATACAACCAAAAACCAATCACCTGTATTTTAAGGGGATGTTTTAACTATGTTTAGGAATCCAAGTGGAATCTACCTGAAGTTAAACTTCCTTGTATATAATTTAGCTATTTTTTAAATATATCAAATAAAGGGATGTTATAAAGTGACAGAATACAAGGGTGCATAGTTTGCATTGCTTTAACCCTAATGAAGTTTGTGTACCAGGCTCTGAAAACTCCGCTGGCTTGAAGTTTTTAAGATATATTAGCTCCGTGTGCAAAGGAAGTTGATGGAAACATGTTCCTTATCTGCACAACCTGGTTTGTTTATTTATAAGGGAAATAAAACTGGATTTATGGGAAAAGGGGTGAAAAGTGTAATTAAAGACTGTATATAAGCAGGCTGGAAAAGCCCCCAAGCAGAGCAGCAGCAGTACTCTCCCGAGCCACTTGCCACAAGCATATTTATGAATGCCTGGACTTCCTGAGGATTAATAAAAGATGATCAACAACCCCCTGCACATTGTGTTACCTGGAAACATCCTGGTGAAGTACGAGGAAAGCTGCTGGTGCCTTTCAGGCTAATGAGGAGCCAGTGCTCCAGTGCCGGTGCTCCCCGGGCAGCATCCACACGGTGGCAGCCGCCAGTTGCGGTGCGGGAGGTGGGCAGCGGCCGGTCCCTAAGCTGCATCTTCCATCAGGAATTTGCCACTTTATTAAATGAGGTTCATGCAGCAGGATGGGAAGCCTGGGCAGGCGTTCTTGCTTTGCTTAGAAGCAGGGCACATGCATGAAAATTGTAACCCTCCTCTTTAACCCTTACTTGCTTCAGGAGAGACCAAGAGGAGGATAAGCAGAGGAAATACATGAGAAGACTTGCAGTGGCTAGTTTGGTTTTGCTTTTATTAACATTAGGGTGATTTTGAGCATGCTTTGCAGTATGAATGTATGTGTATAGCTCAATATGCTAAATGTCTTTTCTACACCCAGTTCTTCGAGCACAAAGTGTTTACATGGCTTTCCTGAGCATGTGAAGTTTTGCTAGAATTGGGCCAAGGAATAAATTTTGCATTTATTATGCCACCAGACAGAACAGTCGTCAGAGCTTAACTTTTCTTCTCTCCACTTACTGAGGCAGTAAATAGTAGAAGGCTTTCTTTTAAAGATGAGACTGTAAACTGCAGCGTTAGCATTACAATGATTTATGTAGAAAATTGCTTTAGTGCTGTCAGAGGCCTTCAGAGAATAATGTGGCAGTCTTTCATATTTCAAAAAAACTGAACAGAAAAATACCAGAAAAGCTACAGCAAGAAGTCTGTCTGAAATCTGGTTATCAGCAAGCTGGTTGTCCCTGCTGGGGTTGTCCCTACCGGGAGTCCCCACGTCTGGTGGAAACGGGGGTGCTTCTGTCCCAGAAGCCCTGAAGATTTGGGGGAAAATGGTTTGTGGGTTTTTATAATTGCTTATACTTGAAATGCTTCTAGGCTAGTTTACCACTTCTCCAAAAGGTCTTAAAATGACATCCAAAGGGCTTTGTGTACAAAGCTCTTTGGATACAGTCAAAGTACAGCCAAAGCTATATTTGCCTTGAGGCCTAGTTATTTACCTCATTAAAGAAAAAATAAAATATTTGGCTGCTGAAATCTCACTCATCAAGATACGGCTTTTACCTTTGGGGTCTGCTGTGTTTTTTTTTTTTTTGATTTGTTTTATTACTTATTCTGTTGCCTGTAAGCAGTGTAGTGGATCTGAAGAGACCTTTCTGAGCATTCAAACAGTACAATTAAGTCACAGTTTCAAGGCTGTACTTTTGTTTGTGTTGACCCTTTCAGTAACATGACCTGAAGTCTTTTCTTCAAAGGTGAGATTAAAAGAAAAAACCCATTAGGAGGACGTTTTCTATCTATTCACTGAACCACTCTATTATTTCATTCCCCTTTTTACTTCATCTTACTTGCTTGCCCATAGAAATTCTGAGATCTGTACTTAATAAGGTGCCTTTTAGTTCTGTGTCTACCATAACAAGTCCTTTGCCTCTTTTTTAATGCGCCGGGCTGGCTGGGATTAGATGAGCACTTTTATTAAGTCTGTGACCAGCGACGCCTCTATCTTGGTGGTAAAGATGAATGAAAGAAACGCGTAAGTGGGTTTATCCTTCACAGGAGCATGTCTGAGTGCAATAGATGCTGAGAAGGTGAGAAATGAGGAGGGCTGCATTTTTCTTACAGCCTTTTCTAAGTCAATCATTTTTTGAAATGGACTCTTATTTAAGGGTGGCAGTTCTAAACTGTGGATGGATCTGTCTTGGCTTGTTCTTCTGAACTAGAGAGAAGAGAAATGCTCAGATAAAGCGACTTTAACTGCAGAGCGGCAGATTATATGTGAAGGGTAATACCTGAACCTCAGTGTTTGTGCCCTTCCTGTGGCTGTTACTCTGACTCACGTGAAGCTTTGGCCTCCAGACCAAAGGTTGTTTGACGTTGAAGTGGCATTGTGTTTAATTTGAGCTGGGAAAAACAAAATCAGAGCCTTTCTATTACTTTCCCTTCTCTTTCTCTTGAGCACAGAACTCAAATTTCCTTGTGCATTTCCTATGGTCTGGATCCCATCAGCAGAAGCTGAACACGATGTGTAACCAGCAGGAGGGTTACGCAGGTGTCAGCTCCCAGCTCTGACTTCGGGGCAATCTCAGCTCAGCAATGTAACCCTCCTGGTCCTGAGGACAGGCCTGAATCCCAGAAGGGACTGTGAAACCCAAAGTGAACTTGCCAGCTCATATCTCCAGTCCTTAATGGAAAAAATAAACTTTCTGGAGCTTGTGTTGACATTGCAGAGAGTCAGAACACTGTTCTTACACATCTACATTTGCATTTACTTTTAGGGATAAAATTTACATAATTTTAAATTGGGAAGCTAATGAATGAAAGTTTCATAGCCACCAGTGGGATGTTATTTTTTTTCTCTAGTAATTTCAGACTATCTGGTAGTAAGATGATCTTTTTCCCATTAAGCTTTTAGTACTTCAAAGCTGTCTCCATCTGCAGATAATTAGATGTTTTTTTAATTTAAATCAAATTTTATGAATTTTTATGAATAGTCTGAAAAAGTATTGAAGAGTCCTTGATCAATGTGGGAATCGGCTTTTAAACCAAATGTGTTAAACAGAGTGATTGTTCCTTGTGATCTTTTCCATAACGTGGAGCAATTTCCCACAGCTGGTGCGAGTGGTTCTTGGGAAATGCTGCGTGGTGCCCCCGGCTGCAGCCCTGTGCCGCCCAGCACGGGAGCAGACCTCCCGAAGAGGTGGCGTTGGACTGCAGACCTCCCAGGGTCCCTTCCAGCCTGGATATCTTGTGTTGTGTCATTAGGTAAAGCAACTTGTTGTTAAATGCCATTTATCAAGGCTTATAAATCAATTCCAGGACTGTGAGCTTGTGCTAAGGCACGCGCTCAGCTTGTTGTAATTGCAGCTTCCTGCTGAGCATCTTCTTCCGGAGGCCTTCTCCTTGAAGGAGGAGCAGTGTCCTCCTGTGGCTCTGCCACCACGCAAAGTGGGGTTTGCTTCTTCCTACTTTGTGAACGGGTGTTAACTGGCAGAGGACCACTTATTCGAATGAGACCGGGCTCTTCAAGGGCTGGCTCTGTAAAAGCACAGGGATTGACAACGGATGCTGTAGTGCAAAAACATCCTTTGAGAGGTGGATATCCAGGATGGAGGCTGCTAGCACGTCGAAGGCACGTCGCATCTCTGTATCCCCCCCTTCCTGAGTGCTCGGTCCAACAGGCTTTTCTGTGAGGCTGCAGGCAGCTGCCCTCCTGCTCCTGTCTCTGTAACAGGCAGCACCGCTGGCAGGCGATGGCTGTGATCCGACCTCAGAAATAGGACTTGCAACCATGGAAGCTGTGGTTTTGCAGCACCTTCCGTGTGGAAAACTGCCTTGACAAAGTCAAGGACAGACTTTACAGAAATCCACAAACTTGCCTCCCCCCTTCCCAATTTTACAGCTTTCCATAATTGAATTGGATGCAGTGAGTCTCATGGCTGAGTGCTCGAGGAAACAAAGCCCCTTGTAAATGGTGCAGGTAGCTTATTGGGGTCTCCTTCATTTCTAGCCATATCTGTTGGAAATGGCTTGCTTTAGTAGCAGGTCGTTATCTGAAATAATTAGCACACCTTTAGATGATTTGTTTTCCTTCTTTGATTAGGGGAGTGAGTTTGTTAAATAACAGGTTGGCATGTGGAGATGTGTGGGGTGGTCTTAAACAGCTCAGAGAAAAACCCTACCAGCAGCTCAGCCTGGAGAAGAGGCTTGAGTAAATGGTTATTAAAAATGATTAACGTTAAATGGTTATTAATGTTGGCTCTAGTAATAAACACAGGGTGAAACAAAGATGCTTTGGATTCGTGTGTTGCATAAGTGTGTTGTAGAATCAGTTATGAACTGATATGGATGGATATGATCTTGTAATCATAAGAACAAGCATGTATATAGGTGTTTGTGTAAGTCAGGTTGAGTTTCTCTGCTTGCAACAGAAATGAAAGATATTGGAGCAAATCAGGAATTGGGGCCTGTGGAGGGACTGTTTTACAGTTCCAGGGCTGATGGATGTTTGATACACTGAGCTATGTTTGTTCCACTGCCCCTTCGGCTCTGTCTGCAGCTGCGGTGCTCTGGTTTGGAGAAACAAAACCTTTGTTGGCGGCATAATAGATTTGGTGGCTTGGAAACAAGCTTGCAAGCTTTTGAGTGGCTTTATACTTAGAGGGAACTTGAATATCTATTGGAAGTGATTGAGTTTCAGCCTACTTAATGGCATGATCCTGCTAGGATGGTACTGCTGTACAGACAACCTTTCAGCTGGTCTGAGTTAGGCTTTGCTGTGGATGAATTTTTACTCCCTCAAACCTGCTTTGTATACAGCATGGGAAGAGGCTGCCAGCTTCCTTTCTGAAAGAGTTTCTCAAGCTTGAAAGCAAAACAGGTGAGTATGTTTGGAGACCTAAAACCTCTTCCACCTTAATATTTTATGATGTTCAAGCTGTGCTTGTGCTACTGCCAGAGCTGTTAATAAGCTGTAACAAAGCTGGGGGAAAGGGAGGATCCTGTTTTTTTCAAATAGGAATAGGTTATCTGAAATACTACAGTAGGCAGACTGACAACTTGGCTCAGATGCTAAATGGCATCATAAGAAAAAATGGCATCGTAAGAAACATCCTGCATTTAACTGTTGGCAATTTTTAGTTAACATTTGTCTACTCTAGCTTATTTAAAAATGGTGGTTTTGAAACAACTGAATCTAGTCCTCATTAACTTGCGTGGTAGTTGTCTGCAGTGACTTTGGCTCATTGTACTTCTGTGTATCTGGCATATAAACCCTGGGACTGTCGACATCCTCTCTTCAGCATGCAGAAGAGCATCGCCTGGCAGTAAAGTGGCTTTTTATCAATACGCTTTATGTTCAGTTGCTTGCAAAATTCAGTAGTTCCCTATAGGTTTTCTCATCATTAGTGCTCATTAAGCTAGGTTCCCCTGAATACTTATATGAATAAAACTTTTATTTAGTAGAATAGAATGTCCCTAGCTACACAGTCTCATGAAGTTAGGAGAGGTTTTGGGGTTGTATTTAGAGGAGATTAGTTTCAGGGTTGCTTCCCCCCAAAACAGAAGGGATCTTGGTTTTGAAAGCTGAGCTGTTGCTGGAAGCAGCCTTTCATAGCATAGTGCATTCACTCTCTCATTGGGTTTAAAAAAGGAATAATTCTATTTTATCTAGTGATTGAAAAAGCATGGAAGTAGCTATGTTGGTTTTGACTTCAGAACTGAGAGATGGAACTAAACCTACCAAACCTTAATTTCAGTTTAATATTCTCCTTTAAATATACTCTGAGTGGATTGGAAGTATTGCTAAATTGTCTCTGTTAGAACTGATGACATTTCATTACACATAAAAGGATTTTTGTAAGCATGAAATGGGCTTAGAACTAGGTCTAATGACATTACTTAGTCAACTTGGTACCTTTTTATACCTTTCTTCAAACAGAGCAGAATAAAACTCTAGGCTACGGTGGCTGTGAGAAAGATGCTGGAAGTGTGACTGCAGCACGATTGGCGCAATAATGCCTTCACAAGAGCCCAGAGCTGAGGACTCACCTTCTCTGTGCATTGCAGACTTCAATAAACTGTGATGTCTTTCCTTATTTGTTTCCCAGCTGATAGGAGCAGTTATGAGTAAAAGGTTATAATCAACACGCAAAGAGCTGATGTTCTGCTGCCTTATTTTCATGCTACAAAAAGGCTGCTGCTAAGCAAGCTGCTGTTTCCATCAGCTGCTTGAAGCATGGAGGAGGTGCTGTGGCAGGTGCGGGTACCTGAGGTCCATTCAAACAGCAGCTGGTGCTGCTGAACCTACAGCTAGAGTATCCCAAACAGCTCCAAGAAACGGGATCAAACTAAAATAGCTCAGGATCCTCTGTGCTGTTGATGGGGAGATGTGCTGTAACCAGCAACACAGGAGTCTGGGCTGCTGGCCAGCACCATACCCTCTTGTGGGATGCTGAGGAGTGGGACCACTGTAGGAGGGCTGCTGGCTTGCCCCATTGTGCTCCTGGGGTGTCAGCAGGCTTCTTCCCAGGATCTTGCACTTTGTTCCTTGCTGCAGATGGATGGAAAGAGATTCTCTTGGCTCTAGCAGAGGTAAAACTGAAGCTTTGGTGTATTCTCCATCTACTGCCCTGGTTCAGATCCAGATCTACTTCATACTCTGTGTGGTAAGCTAACAGTGAGTGCTTAACAGGGGAAAAAAAAATTGGGAACTCTTAGGCATGCAGCTCACAGCCCTCATGTTCTGCACTGCATGAGACTTCCCCAGGCTGTCTGCCTGCTGTCCTGGAGCTCTCAAGCACTTCTGCCAACCCCTTTCTTGTACTCAGTTTGTGGACAGAGACCCCTTGCTTTGGTTGCAGGGAAACATCTAATGGTATTTCTTCATGGAAAGTGATATACTTAATTTTGGGCAGGAATGCTTACTTCCTAAAGCAATTTGCCTTTGCTAGAGGAGACCCAGGTTAAATGAGATCTCTGAACAACAGTTCAAATAGATGTTCACCTTTTTCTTGTTTTTTGAAGAGCGGGGTGTACAATGTCAAAGGGACTTGGAAGTCGGGTATTCCTGCCAGATATCCTTGCGGGCTGGCTGTGGGCAGAACAGAAAGAACTGCAGGTACTGAGTGAGCTTCCTCACTGCGGGAGGTGAGGGAGCTCTTGGGGGTGGGAAGTAAATGGGAACTGCAGGTGTGCTCAGGGAATAGGAAGGCCTTCCCAAGTGGCTGGGTTCTTCGCTTTTATGCGTCTCTTTACAAGTGGCAGGAAGTTTCACCCTTTGGGCTCTTAGGACCAGAGGTCACTTTGGGCTGACAGACTTGTGTTCAGTTAGCTCAGCTGTATGTTCTCCTTCCCTGCTCTCCTCTTTTCACCCCAGTTTTGCTTCTGCTGGGTCAGTTATGCAGCTGTTGTTACTGAAATTGTCCTTTTCGCTTGAACATTACACAGAACTTACCCATGCTCCTTTTTGAAAAGAGATCAGAATGAAAGCAGTAGAAATGGGGAAAGCTCAAAACTGATTCCATCTCCCAGCTACTTTGATTTAAAAAAAAAAAAAGTCTTGACCTGTGGCATAGGGGATGTGGGGATTTCCTATTTCACAAAACGTGGTAGGTGTTTGTGGAAGACTTTATACTTGATAGCTCTTCCACTCGTTCAGACATCTTCATGTCCCGTTGGGAGGTGGAGGTTCCTGCAGTGTCTTCTGCACAGGTTTCTCTACGGCCTGGTAAGGAACGCACCGGGCAGCCTGCAGACTGCCCTGGCCAAACGTGGGGTTAGGTGAAGAGGATGCATCCAAATCACCGCTTGAAGCAAACGAATGTACAGACAGTAAATCTAACCTCTGCAACTGGTGAAATAGTCCTGGGCTGTTACTATATTTAGAGTGTTTTGTGCTCCATAGGCCGTCTTCTGGGATGGCTCATCCGCCAAAGTAAGTTCTTCATCAGACCTCAATTAGTCTTGAATCTGATCCATTAAGAGGCCATAATTATGGTAGCTGAGACATCTCTGTCAGATTTGTCCTCTAATCAAGCTAATTTTCTGATGATCTGGGGTTGTGTCTAACCCAGGTTGGTGCAGTTCTTAAGGACGAAGACGTTTGCTCCGTGAGGGAATCCACTAAGTGGCGTCTTGTTTACTAACTTGTCAGCCCGTATAGCAGTCTGCAGATCTGAAGGGCTTTTCTTTAAGGGTGACTTCCTCAGATTTAGGGACTACAGCAGCCTGGCTGGGGTGGTGGTGTGCTGGCACAGCTGATGCTTTAGAAAGCCTGCCTTGCAGCACAGCAGTTGGAACGGGAGGGGACATTGAATGATGGCGCTCTGCGTGTGTTGTGGCACTGGCTCAGGACTTAGCCCAGCAACAGAGACTTCATTTCAATGGTGCTCTGCAGCAAGGAGTAACTGATGCAACTCTTGCTTTATAATTTTAAAAGAAAAACAGTATTTTAGCCATGTACAGCTTTAGCATAATAGTCTTTTGATACCGAAACCTCATGCACTTTGTCTCAGTAACCTTTGCTTTTATATGTGACAAGATTTTGTCTTTGAGGTGATGAAACACAAATTGAGTATTGTTAGTGCAGCTTCCAATGCCTGAACATAGCTTTGTTTTTAAAACCACAAATTAGTATGCTAGTGCACGCTTAGTGACACTAATTACATTGCCTTAAAATAAAAGTCTGCTGTAAAAAGAGTCTCTCAGGCATGTGATATTAATACGAATTTCTGTATTGGTCCCAGGTGCCAAACAGTCTGCTGTGGTGGTCATGATGTTGGACTGTTATCTATATTTCTAATCTTTTGATTTCAATGTTTCTAAACGGATGTTGGAAGTAGGCGAACAGGCTCCAAGGAATAGGACTGGGGATTGTTGAAGTGGCAATATCCCTGAGGGGCTGAGGAGTGGGAGCATGAAGTGAGAGACTTGAGGAAATGCAAGCAAAGAACAAGCACTGCTGCTGTCACCCCACCTTTCTCCCACCAGTTTCCCCTCATTTAAAGAGAGCAATCTGTCCACATTGCCATTGAATGTGGGGGCCAAGGTAAGATGGCAAATGGGACTGGAGACGTAGAAATAGAAGCAGCCCGGTATTACCTCAAAGTAGAATTGACAGGATTTGGTGTATTGGGTCAGAAATCATATATAGTCCCATGGGATGGACCAAATCGTATGCTCTGTGGAAATGGCACCTTCTGCTGCCCCCGGTCCTGTTACCAAGGCAGGATTTATGACTAGTAGTGACTGTGGTGTGTGTGTGTGTGTGTAGCGGAAATGGTGTTCAGGGATTACCAGTGTCAGGTTCTCTCTGCCACCACCGCCGTGCCGTGCAGCAGCAAGGATCGGGTGATGGTGGGACAAAACAAACCTTCATCTGTGCCCAGTGAGTCTTCTGGCAAGTGCGTTCTGGTTATAGTATGAAGTGGTTCAACACCAGTTGTGCTGTCACCTTGTTTGTAAACACTATGGCTTTGTCAGCCTTACTTATCCCCTCACTCACCTTCTGTGAGCCAAAGCCAAGAGTTCAGCTTTTCTGGTGCCTCCCTCACAAGGCAGCTGCTCCTTTCCTGTCATTATTCTGATTGCCCATCTGTATGCGTTCTCCAGCTCCAGTGCGTCCTCTGGGCATGTGGCAAGCAACTGTGTGCACCATCGGGATGCAAATGCAGCAAGGCTTTATACTGTGGTAAAATGGGAAGTGCTCATTCTTCACTGGTTCCCCACAGGTCTGCCCTCAATGCCAAGCCGAGCTTCCAGACGTGTTTCAGAAGCAATTTATTTCCTAATTCCATTTGTTAGCTACGAGTGCTCTCCAAGGTCATCAGTTTTAGAATTAAAATGAAGAAGTTGATTTATAATCTCAGATTGAGAATAAGGAAAAGCAGCAGAGAAACCAGAGCTCCTGAGAGTGCCTTAGCTTTCCATATGAGGCTGGTCGCTTGACTTCATAGGAAAAATAAAGCAGTGGCTCGGGAATTGGAGATGTCTCCTGTTTTCCCTAAAACAGGACGATTGGTTCCTTTCAATTTGATCTCTACAAGTAAATTCCGTAGTGCATTGATAAATCTCTTTTGAAAAGCTCAGCAGTTCTTGTGTCCCCAGAAGATTCCTTATAACAATTCAGATAGTTGTTCCTCAGAAATGAGGTTTAAAAGTGTTGGCTTTAAAATGGGAGGAGGAAAAACCAATTGTTAATTGCTTCTAATGTGCACAGATGTGAGGAACAGGGGTCCCTGATAGTCTGAAAGGGAACTTCAGTGGATGTTCAAATGCTTGAAGTATGGCTTACCCCCAGCGCTTCCTTAAATATTGGAAATAATAGCAAATACTACAGCAGTTTCTTAGTTTCTTAGTTTTTTGTGTTCTTTGTGCCTTCCTTCTAATAGTTTTTGAAGCTTTTTTAAAGTATCCTCATAGCTCATTAAAAAAAAAAATCAAACTATGTGATTTTCCTTCTTGGGAAGGACAAATGAAGAAAACGATTTAAGTTAATTAAACAGATGTTGCAGACATTGACTAACTTGTGACACTGATGTGCCCTGTCTTGTCTGTAACCTGTGGCCCGTGCTTTGCTGCCCTGCTCTGGCATCTCGTGCTTCCTTCCTGTTGTGTGTCAGGCAGTTGTACTTTTTTCTCAGGGTAAGCCTGTTCGTGAGCGGCAGGAAGCAGCCACGTTCTTGGCCAGTTTGGGTGTTTCTGGTGATGAGCCGTCCTAGCCTTCAGTGCTGAGGACAACCTCCAGTCTCTAGAGGTGGTTGCTTCAGGCTGGGGTTGAGGTGGGTTTATAGTCCACCTGCTCTCTCGTATGCTTTGACTATATAAATGTGTCACCTGAAACCAAGTTTCAAGAGTTATCCCCATTGTGTCTTCTGGCAACAAATAAAACCAAGTTCTCTGAATTTTTGTACAGATAAACCTGCGCGTAAGCCAGCGTTCATATTAAAACAAAAAGCCTTCAGACAGTAAGTGACAGGAATTCCATTGGGCTAGTTAAATGCAAATGAGCCTTGCTTAATACCAAACATGTTTACAAGACTTGTAGGAAAAAGTGTGGAAATAACTGTTACTATGCAAGTGGGCTTTTTGTCCTAATCCTGATTAGTCCAGGGGGAAGCAGAGCTTTGCAGACATTAGGAATGGTTTTGTATGGTAAATAATCCGCTCCATTAGTTGTTTAAATTGTTCCTATTTCTCTTTGTAAACCACTTCCTAAAGGCTGACTGGCAGAGAAGTAGAAGTGTTTTGTATGAGCGCTGTGTGCCATGCATCATTTACGGAGGGCAGGGTGCAGTGCTGCTGGGTTGCTGTGCTGGGTCTGCCTGCCTTTCTCACGGCCCACGAACATCTGAGCAGGTGGGGGTTTATTTGTGCATCAGTTTTCTCCCTGCAGTGTCTTTGATACTGTTTGAAGGTCGTAGGTCTGGCAATCCGTTTCACTGGATGACTCTTTTTATTAATTTTTTAATGGTATGCTAACTTTACTGACATATTGAAATACTCATTTGTTATGTCTACAGTATGTCTTTAGCATTAATTCAAATTTCTTATTTAGAGAAGCAAACCTACCCCGGCTGAGACTGTGTTCTGTTCTAATAATTTGGCTTTTTGCAAGACATAGTAATATATTATTTTTCTTCAGCAGCAGAAGGCTGAAGGTATAAATTGAATCCAAGTAGATGAATCGCTGCCATCAGTTTGGTTGTGCTCTACCTGAATCTACGGGGCAGCAAACAGGAGCCGAGACAGCAGTTCAATTAAGATTGTGGTACAAGTAAATACATTCTTCTGGTATATGGGCTTTCGATTATAAAATTCTTCCACAGAGCAGAGTGAGCTGGCACGACAAGACAGGCCTGAAAGGTGCTTTTGTCCTGCCTGTATAAAAAGTGATGGGACTGACAGAGATCTGGGGAGGGGTGAAAGCAACTTACCGCTGTAATGCTTGCTTTGCCTTTCCCATTTTATATAAACAGATGCGTTCTCGCCTACTTTAATCCCCAGCCATAAACATGTTCATTTTCTTTACCTCTTTCTGGGCTTGTGATTTGGCAGGCTTGGCCTGCCTAGGTCACTTCTCCTCCAGCAAACCCAGTCATGGGGGGGACTGCCTCCTGCTGCTGATCTGGTGAATTTTAGGCTCCGAAGTTGAAAGGCCAGGTTGCAAGCTGCTTCACTGAATTATTTTATATCATCAGACTGCATATCAACAGTCCTCCTTCACCGTGGTTTAAAAATAACTTGATAACTTGATCCTTTACAAGGAGTTGAAAACTCTGGCATTTTAGTTTCTTCCCTTGAAAGCATTGCAGTGCCTTCAGCTTCTCAGCTATTGTGAGGGGTAGTAAAACGTGATCTGTTGTAGCTGTGAGGACAGCCTAAAGGCGCCTCTCTTAACTGGTTTGTTGCTTTCTGACTGTAGGAAGTTACTTTGTACCTCAGGATTTACAACTCAGGATTTACAAGCTGTATGAACATGAAATCTGATCAGCCAAAGCTAGGTGGGTGTTCTCTGCTGTCGTTCAGAGTTCGCTGTCTGGTGCGCAAATGCCATGGCTTCTTGAAAAAGTTGTGATGGGGGGCAGTGAGATTGAAATTTTAATTGCTGAGTGGATAAGGCCCAAAAGAGACCTGTGGAAGTAGTAGAAGATTGCTTACTCAAGAGACTTGAGGAGATCTGGCACCCCATCGTAGCAGCCTGGGGACTGAGGGAAATGCTACACCCAACCGCTTTCTAGGAGTAGCACCAAATTTTTGATGGGTGCCTGCAGGCATCCTTCCTGCTGAACCTCAGGCTACGTGGGCTACAGGCAGGCTCCTTCAGAATAAGGAGCTACTTCTAGAAAGCAGGTTTACTTCTCCGGCTACTGGATGTTTAATGGATTTCTCTTGAGCCCTTGCTAGCTGTGAAAGTAGCAATGACGCGAGCTCTGTATAACCTGCTGCCTGCCTGCCTCTCAGATGTGTGTCATGTACAACCTCGGGCTTTTCTCATTTGCAGCTTAACTTTGTTATGAGGTGACTGCTTTTACTTGCAACTTCATTGATACCCATTAAAAACTTGCCCTGCAGTTCAAGAAAGTAAGTGCCTCTGTTTCCAAGAGCAACCCTAAGTGGAAGTCATAGCGTGCAAGTGTTTTACAGTATCGATGATATGCATTTTAGCCCTTTGTTGTTGCTTAGGGAATTTAGAGAGCTTTTTCTACAAGTACTGATTTACTCTGCATTGACACTTACAGGTCGCTAAGCTGCTGTACACAAGAGCTAAGGGATGGAGCAATGCAACCAAAAGAAATTAATTGGCAGTTATCCCATAGCATCTTGTTTTCAAAGACCATACAGCTGAATTTTAAGCATGTTTCCAGGGTGAGCTGTCAGTTTTGATGTTCGGGTACTGTATAATGTAGCTGGTGTAGTTGAACTGTAAAAACTTCTAGAGCACCTGAACAAAAGTTAATTTTGTAAATCAAAATGTACGTGCACTGGGAGGGGGTTAGAAGATGGCGCCTGAGAGCAAAAGCACTGACGTGTTTGCCAGACCTTTCCAAGGTGCTCTGAATGGGGTCTTTGCTAACTGCCCTCTTCAAAAGGATTGTGATCATCAGCTCTGCCAAACGGAGGGTTCAGATGGTAAAATACCCTGCTGTTAAGTGCATGTTTTGTGTGGCATAGTTCTCAATCTGTGTTTTTTTTCCCTAGTATTGAGTTTGACCGGGACTGTGACTACTTTGCCATTGCTGGGGTGACAAAGAAGATTAAAGTCTATGAGTATGGTACAGTCATTCAGGATGCAGTGGATATTCACTACCCTGAGAATGAAATGACCTGTAATTCCAAAATCAGGTAAGCATTAACTTGACATTTACACTTGAATTGCCTTTTCTATTTTTTCTAGCCGTTTGGCAGAGAACGGGAGGGTGGAAAGCAGGAGCTGATAGAAGAGCTTGCTTTGAGTTCTGAATGGGACAAGGTGGCGCAAGGGATCGTTACTCGGGTATGCCAGGCTCATCCAAGGGAATAGCAGGCCCAGGTGTTCAGACAGTAAAAGGGGCATATGGTAGTGAACTGTCTTCATGTTCCTTGTAAATGGTGTTGGATACCCACTTGGTTAAAGCAGAGTAAAACTGGAGTAATGCATCTGCTACAGGTAATGACTGAGCTGATCGAAAGATAATTTTTGTCCCTGGTTCTTTATAAGAGCCACCACTTCTTTCATGCTCTGTTCTCCTCGTTGACTGGATCCTTTCTGTTGTGCCAAGAAGCTGCTAGTCCTCAAACGTGCCTCGTGCACCTTCTGCTTATGAATTTATATCACCTTGAAGTACTGTTTGAGCCTCATCATATTGAGCTTCTGGGAAAAGACCTTGCTTGATTTTTGGCTTTGTGCTTCTGTTGTTAAAGAAATTATAGACCACCTCAGAACTTCCACTGAAAGAATCCAACTAACATGACTTAAAAAAAATCCTGATTCAAAAATTCAATTAAAGTTCAAAGGTAAATAATATCGGCAATCAAACCAATTTGGTGCTATAATAGAAGTCTTCAGTACTCCTGAACTTGTTTGTTTTTAGTCAGTACTCTACATTTTTAAAACAGTAATGCACCTGCAAAGGCAACAGAGCAATGTAAGTCTAGCTTCTACTAAAATGGTGTACAACAAGAATAATAATGTTTGCAAGTGTACTTTATAGCATAAAATAATAGTTTTGTACTTGATACGTTCCGTAAGATAGATCAGTCATGCTTGTGTTGGTTATGTTGATCATTGTATGTGTATATTTTATGGAGGAAAAGATGTAGATGCAACTACCTAGGGACTAGCTTTCCAGATTTCTTGTTTTGAGTGAAGGTGTTCGTTATGGACTAGGCAATATACAAATGTAATAGGCTCTCTCCCTGTGCACCTGCACGTTTGCATACTGTTTGTTTATTTGTATGCATCCTTTTGCTAAGAATGAGCCTTTTCTAATCAGCTACTGGATTTCTTCATTCTTACCTGCTCTCTTTTCACAACATTGGTATTTATGCCAGTCTTTTTGAACTGTCTTTTCCCACTCTGATTTATTGCTTGTAAGGAGATAGACATAAACAGTATGAGAGGAACTTGTATTGATAAGCCATACTGCTGATGGAGTTGTGTTTTGCTGGACTTGTGAAATGCTCCTTTTTTTTTTTTTTTTTGAGCAAATACAGTCAGAGTTCATGCTGCTCAGCTTCGTTCTTCTGAAGAGAAGAGCAGAATAACAGAACAATCTGGCAGTCAAATTATACCTCTTGCCTTAATTAGAAAGGGAAAATAATGTGAACTCCGTATTTCCGTCCGAGTCTACTTCTGAACTTGCTGCTTCACATTTGATAGGAATCTGCCCCGACAGCCCTGCCAGGCGTTAGGAATTGTTTGTTCTGCCTTCCCCGGCAGCCGCTGGTGCGCAGAGCTGCACCACCACAGCCAGTGATGTTCCTCCTGTCAGCTTCTGCTCCAGACAAGACACTGCTTGCATTCAACACTTCTTTCTCAAATTTCATGCATATACATATATATATATATATGCATATATGATGATGCTAAATGTATTGTCCTCTGACAGCCTGCCTTAGCGGAGGTGGACAAGGTCCTCTTCGTTTCCTTGCTCTAGTTTCTCTCATTCCTCCCAGGAAATGTTTTTTTTTTTTTCATTTCCCATTGGCACCTTCGCATTATATCAACCTTCCTGCTGCAGGTGGGTGCTTTTGGTTTTGACAAATAAAGTGAGGCTGTCACTCAAATGCATCCTTGCTATATCCATTAGCTGTGCTGCCAGTCACTGGTCCTGTGGCTCGCTGTCACTGTGTAAAACAGTATAATAATTTGCTATGCTGAGGTGGCGTAGCTTGAGGGAAAAGTTATATAGGAAGACAGTAATTGTGTTAGAGAATATTGCAGTATGCTGAAAATGTGCCTGGGTTGTAGTAAAAACTAAACAAGTGGAGCCTGCTTGTAAAAAGCCTTGGCTTAAAGCTGTTTGATCTTAATTTGGGTGGAGGTGCAGGATCTTACAAAGGCTTCTTCTGACTACTTGCCCTTTCTGCTGCCAGGGACAGGTGTATTTTTGCAGTGGTACATGGGTGGTACATCTCTTGCCCACTGTCTCTTGGGGATTCTGCTAAAGATCTTGGTTGTTTCTTTGGGGCCATGCTGCCATTTAAAAACTCATTTGTCATAGGATTGCCTTGTGGAAAGCTGTGTATCTCAGCTGTTTTTAGGAGGCCATTTAGAAAAGAAATAAAATGAGCTTGCTCAGGACAGTGGTAGCCACTAGTGTGGTGCTTTATAGACAGCCCAGCCGAGGATGCTCAGCCTGTCCCAGGCACATCCTGCTCCAGTGGGGCCAAGCTGCAGCAGAGACGTGAGGACAGTGCACATCTGGGACCTGGTGACCAGCTCTGTCATGGCTGGACCGTGACACTGGCACGGCTTGTTGGGCCCCTTCCCCTCTCTGCAGGCGGCTTTGCTTTCCCAACAGGCATCGGGGATGCTTGCCCTGTGTGGATCCCGGTTAACTTCGTTCCAGGCGGTGATGCTGGAGCACAAAGCACTAGTGCTTACATCGGTGACCCTGCTTTCAGGGGAGCAGCGGTGCTGACGGGCATCCGTGAGAGCACTGGAGGGTTGGGACGAGCCTGCTGTCCTGACGCAGCTGCAGGGAAGTCCTTGCCCAGCCACCGCTGGCACCAGCCCAGTACGGAGCCTGCTGCGGGCTCTGGTTTTGCACAGGTGGTGCTGGGCTGCGGGCTTGCCTGGAGCTGCATCCGAGCCTTTCTTCCTCTTTTCCAGCCTCCTCTCTACACCCACCAGCTTCTTAAATACCTTCTTTTTTCATCATCTGCTGAGCTTTCTGATCCTTATTTTTAAGAATGGGGAGGAAGTTGGTGTGTCAGTGTTCTGGTAAATGTGCGTCGCGTCCCCCGGGGATGACAGAGGCAGAAGCTTCCAGGAAAAACACAAGCTGACACACAAATACTCATAAAAATCCCATTTACAGATTCATAGCTTCAGCGCAAGAAGCAAATCCTGGCATTGTGTAGGAGCTATAAACAGCACCCTGTGAGCTAATTGTGATTTGCGGCGTCCCTGGCTGTGGCAGGCGATAATCTGCAGCTCCCCCCAGAGCAGGGGGCGGTAGGAGAAAAGAGGGACAGGGGGAACAGCGAGCGCCTGCTCTCCTGGGATTTAGTCAGGAAGCAAAATTGTTGCTTTGCCATAGGTTGCAGGAGGGGGGGGGAAAAAACAGGAAAGCTAGCGTTCGGGTAAAAGAAATAAGCTTTAGGCCTTGTTAACCTACAGTAGGTGATGCGCAAGTGCGGTTAGGTAAACGCGCCTTTGAAATACGTGTTTAATATTCTGCATGCTCACTGCTGTGTGTTTGCAGCACCTGTACTTCAGTGATAGATGTTACCACAAACCTCCCAAATCAGCTGCATCTGTTTAGTCGACTGCAGTAAAAGCAAAGCATCAGAAGGTCTCTTCTTTAGCAGGCTGCTAGTATTTTATTGTTCTGGTTTTTGGTGTCAGTAAATCAGATGTGTATTGCTCTAGCCTAATAGCAGTTCATGGGCACGTTGCTGTCGGTTTAAAATGTCACTCGCTTCCCAACATTAAGTTTTAAATTTACCAAAAACTCAGCATGGCGCTTTTCAGCTTGGCCTGCTGTTTGGAGAGGTACGAACTCCTTTACGCTGAAAAACTTCACAAATAGTTGTTGGATGTCTGAATTTCCACTGCAGAAAACATGTAACACTAAACAGGCTATAAAAAATACGCTCTCAACTTCTATTAATTCCAGTTTCCAGAGTAGCTGCCTCATTCTGGAGCAAAATGAAGTAGTCTTGCTGTAGAGCTATTTCTCTTAACCCTGCAAAAGACTTGCTTTGGATTGATTAGGGGGAAAAAAAAAAGTCTTTAAACACTTGTGATGGTGTAATTCTGTACGTCTCTGAAGTATTTGGATAGCGTTGCTACATGGATGCTCCTTGCCAGTAATGGATCATTCCCTTGAAAGCATTTCTGTTGTAAAATGACTGGGCATCAGTTGACTCGTGGTAATAGACTGGATCCCAAGCGTTTGGCTCTCAGAAGCAGGTCAGACCACAGCAGTTTGTGCCTTATTAAAAGCTTTAACTCTGTTCAGGTCACTTGCCAGAGGGGCTGTTGACACCTGGTAACCTGATCCTGGATTTGAGACCCTTCAGCCATAAAAAAAAAAGCGCTGGTTCATGGAAGGAACAGCAGCACAACTGAGCCAGCCCCCTCGTGTCCCTGAATGAGATGAACAGAAATCTTCCCGGGGTCGGGATTTCCATGTGTCCAGATCCAATGATGAGGTTAGGAGAATGAAAGCTAACCACCCACTGCTGAAACAGGGAGACCTGCTTGTAGCGTTTCTCCCAGCTAATCTCCTAGGAAAGAAAGCTGTCAGAAATTAGAGCAAGGTCGATGGCTGGGGTGCAGCTGTTGCACTCTTTCTGGATTAAAGAACAAAGCAAAAACTGAAAAGGATGGTTACTAGTGTTTAAAATAAAAGCTGACCTTGCACAACCCCTTTTTATTATGCAACAACTCCTTTTTATTATGCATTATCTCAACCTTAGGTAACTATCCCTTGTATCATACCTCACAGCATCCATATTTTAATTTTTTAACCCTGTGTGTAGCTGCAGGCCATCCAAAGGCTGTCTGCAAAAGGTTGTTTTTATGTGCTCTGGGGTTTTGGTGCTGAACTCTGAGGACTGAGGAAGCTGCATTTTTGGTCCATCTCCCTCCACCTTTTCCTTTGCCTGTCTCCATCTTGCTCACCTGTACACTTTGAGTCTTACCCAATTTGTTACCCGTGATAAAATCTTACTAGAACCCAAAAAGATAAAGGCTTTGCAAGTTTCACCAAAATCCCCTGTGTTGGGCACGAGCGAGGTCTGTGCCCCACAGAAGGGAGCCTTGCAGTACCATCCGGCCCTCTGTACATCCCTGGGAAGTCCTATTAAAGAGAGACACTGCACTGTCCCAACCACAGGACAGCTGTATTTTTGTTCAGCTCTGTACCATCCCAGATGCCAGAGAATACAACCCCGGAGCAGTCAGGGTAGGTGTGTGCAGAACAGCTTGTTCTGTATTTGAATAGGGTGAATGATCAGGTGAAAAGTGTCCTTTACCTGGGAGGGAGCCCCCCTTGTCTGATCCAACCCTGAATTGTGCTCTACAAAAAGTTACTTTTTGAGGCTTTAACTTAGAAAGAAGCTCAAGTACTGCAGTGTCAGGGAGAACATCTAATTTCAGACTTTGCAGAGAGTCAGGTGATGAGGGGAGAATTAAAGCAGAGAGGTGGAATGGGATTGGTTTTGTCTTATTATGATCCTTTAATCATATTCCTTAAAAATGAAAGATTTATGGTGTGTGTGACTTAAAAGGTGTTAATTGAACCACTTAGTCGCTGCAGATCCCCAAACATTTTTCACCTGTCAGTTCCCGTTTTCCCTGTCTCACTCTACCTACAAAAGCTTTCCAAGTGAGCATTAACCCCTTGTTAACACCACCAGGCTTAAGTGGTGCAGAACGCACAGCTTGGTCTTTGCTGCACTAAATCTAATAAATGTGCTTTTGGGCACAGAAAGCATTCATTTTTCTCCATCAGTATCGATTGATCTGATAACATACTACTTCTCCCTATAAACCTGACATTACTTACATCCTTAGCACGTCTCAAACAGCACTGTTACACTGTAGGGGTTTTTTACATGCTTAGCCCTAATGATGAAAATTCAGAATTACTGACTTTTTTTTTTTTTTTTTGCAAGATCCAGTGATACTATTACCCTGTGGGTAGGTTATTTTGCATTTCCTAGCTCTCCTTGCAGGTCAGACGGGGCTCTCGTGCTCCCCTAGCACAGATCCTCCAACCCCAGCCCGGCCCCAGCACATCTGCCCTTCTCCCCGCCTGCTGCTGCTGCCTGCCTGACGTGCTCTCACTGCTCTCTGGATAGAGGAGTGCATTCTCTGGGGTTTGGCCCTGTGCTGTATTCTTTCTGCTCATCTATGGCTGACCTTTGGTATTTCTTTATTCAGCTGTCTCCTTGAGGCCCTGACTCGAGTGGAGGTGAGGTGGCAGGGGAACAGGTTTAAGCAGATGAACGTCTGGTGCATTGTCTACCCCCTGATATTACTTGGAGGCTGCTCCCAGCCCAGGGCCTTGTGCTGTAGCTGTAGGGCTCTGAACCACTTCTTCCACCAGTGGTCAGCCGTCCCACCTGGGACGGAGGCTGCAGATGTCAGATGTGGTTATCTCTTGTCTCTGGACTGCCGCAGCCTTCATCTCCCAGTCCTGGCGAGCAGTGCCTGCCAGCTGCACCTGTCCTCAGGGAGCCCTTGGGCCTCTGGGCAAGGCTTCCAGTAAGTCACAGGCTCAAGACCTGCTTTTCTGTGGGCACCTAAAGGCAGTAGCATCAACATAATGATAGGCTCCTAGTGATAACTCTGGGGACAACCCTTGAGCTTGCAAGGTGAGATGACATTAACACTTCCTAATTAATGACTTATTCTAGAAGATGTGAAACCAGGAAAAGCTGTGCCTGAACTGTATCACCTCAGCTCTCTTCAGCTGGTGGTACAAGGTAAAGATTTGCATTGGGTAAGTAAAACTTTAAAACTTTAAAAGGGAAAGCTTTAAAAACAATAGAGGCTGTTGGGAGAAAGCAGCGTGCAAGTGTGTGAGCTGCAGGGAGGTGTGGGCACAGGGAGAAGCGTGGCCATTACCATAAAGGAAGCTCCCAGGGATGCACTGGGGAAGGAAGGTCCTGAAAGCATTTTCCAAGCATCACACAGTGGTGTGAGAGATTTGTGGAAAAATGGGACTGTCGTATGACTTGGTCTTGTGTTTTAAGTTGGAATAACTTTTACAGACAGTGCATGTCAGAGCTGGAAGTCTTTTGGATTACTCAGTGAAGTTTCCTGTTGATACAAGCACCAACAGCGTGTTATTTTTCACATATCTCTTCAAATCTCTCTTCAAATTTCTCTTAGAAACCAGCTGGGTTTCTTGCCTCCCATTACTCGTCTGCTCCAGAACATCAAAGAAACTTGTTTGTGCCACAGCAATGTAGCGATCAGCTGTGACTGCGGTTGGTATTCATGGTCCCCCTGTAGTTATAAAGTTATATTCGTGCCCCGGTAAGCTAGAGCACGGTCAGGAGGAGGACACCAGAGCTGCTCGTAGTTACTCAGCTAATCAAAGAACAATAGTGCTTATATTTTTAAACTGCCTTAACAAAGGAAAAGGATTTTCCCCTCTGCAAGTGCCTGATTCCAAAGGAAAACAGGATGCAAGTGTTTAATGGAATCAAGAATTTGCCAAGGTGAAAATGCTCCTTAGCAATTCCATGTATCTACATCGGCCTTCAAGGCGTGGCTGCGCTAATCGAAGGATTACTAAGAAGTGACAGGAACATGGACTTCTAGCTTTATTGTTGGTTAAAACTTGCCCCGAAGGCTGCCGTAATCTAGTTAACTGTGTCAGAGCTGTTTGATGACCTGCGTGAATTGGCTCTGTCAGTTCAGTTTCTGCTACATGCATCACAGTTGATACCAACTGGCGTGCTTTTGTGCCAGATGGTCCAAAAATTGGTGAACAAGTATTACAAATTTGCTTACCTCTGTCACATTTTCAGGAGGCAGAGTGGAGGCACAGCGCCAGAACAGTATGAATGTGACTTGGCACTATTGTTGCGCTTGTTTTGTCTGCTAGCAGTTAGAGTTTGTCAGTGGAATTGTCGCTTAGTTTTACATAGCCACTTAAGTCAGTTTAAAATGTAAGCCATGCAATGTCCTTCCTGGTAAGAAACATCTCCTAAGCTGCTGTTTCTTTCTGGATTGGAAGGGGGCTTCCCCCCGTGTGCAGATAGCTGCAAGTACTTTGTCAGAAGTCACGGGCTTCCGTTGTGCTTGCAGGTATGTCTGCTGTTGGGTGTGTTGTAGGGAGAGGGTTTGGTTTGTCCTCCACACAGCTATATGTTTTGCATATGTAGCTTCTGTTAGGCAAGTAGTTATCTTCGTGGTAATGATAAAAGTAGGAGCTCTTGGCAAGAGACTACGTCATCAAACCCTGAGCTCTCTGTGAGAGTTGTGGAATTCAAGCAGCAGAACAATAGTAGTATTAGAGATGGATATATCTTAAAAAATAAACAAAACCAACCAAATCTTGATACTTCCTATTGGAGCAAGTGACATCACTCAAGCAAGAAAAGCTTTTAGCTCGTGGTGGAAGGTTTGCTGTGTTTCCAGTGGGTTTTGGTTTTGGCACTTCTCAAATGTTTCGGTGAGGTGACTGACCAGATCATAGAATCATCTAGGTTGGAAAAGACCTTCAAGATCATCCCTTGTTGTACGTTGTGCAAAGAGATTGACATATTGCAAGTATGACTTTTGTGTTGTAAGGTATGATTTAAGGTAAGACTGACTGTGTCTCTTTTTTTCAGCTGTATCAGCTGGAGTAGTTACCACAAGAACCTGCTAGCCAGCAGCGACTATGAAGGCACCGTCATCCTGTGGGATGGGTTCACAGGACAAAGATCCAAGGTCTACCAGGTAATGTACAGTCAGTGAGCAACACTTCTCCATGCTATAGACCATGTCAAGGGAGCAGCGTTAGGGCTAAGATGGAGCTTTTTGTTCAGCAGTAGGCTTATAAGCGTCACAAGGCAAAATAGATTATGCTTCTGTTTGGCAAATGGCTCATCCATACAGTTTTATGGAGCTGTAGTCCTCTGAGGGAGTCACCTATATCTTCTTGTTACAGGCGTGAGGCAGCTGATGTTTTCTTGCTGCTGCTCCTAGGTAGGGAATCTGTACAGGGAGAAATGAGTTTCTTGAATTTCTGTCTTGCCTTTATTTAGGAACTTCTCTTTTTCTCTCTCCATACCTGTTCCATATCTGTCTTTGTCAAAAGCCTATTGCAAATCACTGCAGGATTTTACTGTTGCAGGTGCTTGTAAAGCAGAAGAGCAAGATGCAGGTGTAACTGGTAAGTCTGGCAGAAGGGACCAGTAGGCAGAAGGCTTCCTGATACAGCTCTGCGCTCAGCAGAGCAGTGTGTGCACAAGTGGGCTGAGCTCAGCAGTGAGACCTGCTTAAAGAGAACTTTCAGGCATTTTGTCTTTTCATTTGGTTTGAACCCTGTTTTTCTGTTTAATGGCTTCTGAGAGCCTTGTGATCAGACCAAGGAGGCTGCTGGAAGAAAAGACAGCCCATTCAGAGAGGTTGGAAGTGCTGCTGCAGGGTCTTGTGTAGGTAGAATACTGCATTGAAACCGGTCAGTGGTAATGAACTGCAGGCTAGCCTTCGGTTCTCCTTTCTTGACAGTTCAATTAAGTTTCAATTCCTATTTAAGGCTTTGTTTACTTTTTCATTGTGTTTTAGCCATTTCTAATGCTTGTTTTCATTAATCGTCTGCGTATCTCAATTAAAAACACATTATACTGGACAAAATCTTGTCTGCTTTCCTCACAAATGCATTTTGCATTTCTTCAAGACTGAATAATGAGCCTGGATAGGACCAGCTGTTGCTTGTGTTAAAACAAACTAATTTTGCTTCCTATCAGATCAGTGGAATTTTTTGTATTTGGATTTACATAGTTAAAGGCATACGCAGTGACATCTGCTTCACGTGTATTACAAATCCTTTAGTGACTTTGTTCTGGCGAGCTTTTCGTGTTACTGTCTTGCTGCCCTGTACTAAGGCTTATTCAATGCAGTGGCTTGCTTCCACGTGGGATATGTCAGCATAGCAAATCCAGCCCTTCTATGTTTTGGGGAGGAGTATGTTTGTAAGTATGTGTTTGGAAAACCAGGATTAGACACCAGAAGTTTTGTTACCTAATTGAATAGGAAGGTGAGGATTTCCAGGACTTCCGGAGAAGTGGTGTTTGAAATGGCTTATGAACAAACATCTTAATCGTTATAGGGAGATATAGCTGTGTTCTACTAGAATAATTAGCAGCACGCAGTGGAACAGCAGCCGAACTGTGCTGGGAAAACAGATCTTCCAACATATATTTCCTGAACTCAATATTGCTTCAAGTTTTAAAAATAAAAGTAAGACTAAACAGAAATAAAAATTGGTTTTAGCTTTCAAAATTGCTGTGCTACTGTTGTCTTCTTTCATGGCATGTCTAGCATGCCATACAGGCATTGGTCTGTCTGGGAGAAAAGGTTTTTCTTGAGAAACTGCTAAATATACTAAAGTTTTCTGGCCAGGAATCTCCTGACGATTTATACCAAACAGCATGCATTTTTCTTTTACTATTTTATCAGACTCACTACCTTGCGATATTTCTTTTTTTTCTCTAAACAGGAACATGAGAAAAGGTGCTGGAGTGTTGACTTTAACTTGATGGACCCAAAACTATTGGCTTCAGGCTCTGATGATGCAAAAGGTATTTTTTTCCCATCTCTGTGCAGAAAGCTTATGCTTTGTGTATTCCCTTGGAGGAATAAAAATGTGATATTTCAAGTAGCTGATTCCTCAGCTGTCTTCAGTATTGTAGTTGATGTGGTAACATGTCAAGATATTTCCAAACTGTTCAGAACTTAGAGAAAGAGAGGCTTTGTTTGGGTTAAGATTTCTAGGTGTGATGTTCACAATTTTCAGGTAGTATGCTCTCTAGCGTTTTCCAAATCACTGAACAAAGCAAAATGTGTTTTAACATTAGTTAAGCTTGTTGAGTTAAAGCCTTGGGGCCTTTCAAAAGAGCAGCATGTATTTGTATTTCAAAAACTCAGTTTTCAGTGAAAAAGCAGAAGTTAAAGAGCAGAAGTCATGTTTTTACCTGTAGTTCTGAGTGCTAAGGATTGTGTACAATAGGAAGCCTCTCGCTTCCACGATGTGCGGGGTGTTTCTCAGAGTTTAATGGAGCTGGGCTGTGGACTGAATGGGAGTGCTGGGACCGGCTCTCAACTTCTGTGCTCCAGGGCCCATTTGTCAAAGGGCTTTTGGAGACCCTTTAAGGCAGCCCTTTCCCAACATACTGGTAGGAAAATCTTCCTAAGAAGCTGTAGGAAACTACATATTCTTCAGTGCCATCTTCTTTATTAATGTTCTTCATCCCTAATGAACATGATTTCATCTATAATGTGTTTACAAGATCAAATTTAGTTATTGAGCAGCGAGAGCTGTAGAACCCATTTCACAGTCCTTGGGGATGAGCTCTCCTCCTAGATGGGTTATACAGCTCTGGACAGAGCTGTTCACGGTCTGCTTTGAAATGATAAATTTTATATAACCATTAAACCTTGAAAACCTTTCCTGTGCAGAATGCTTTTAAATTCTGTTTCAAAAGAAAACTGCATTAGTATACTTCAAATACATTTGACATTCTTCGTGTCATTGGTAATTTCATTTACAATGTTGCTTTAATAATTGTTTTATATTTAAGGTGCTTTCTAGATGTTTTTGATACACTTGCCTCCTTCTGGTTGAAGTGGAGAGTGTTCTCTGTGCTTAAATGCAGTGAGTGAACATTCACCTTGTAAATTATCAGCCTTTCCATCACTTTGCTCCCCCCTCATGCTGTGCATTTGAAAAAGCTTATCTTCCAGGTAGACACACACTTATTAGCATGTTAACAAGTTGTTCCGCAAAGCCAGCTGCAAGCAGAGCTCTTGTCTCTAGTTTAACAGTTCACTTTTTCAGTAATAGTTTATAAAAGTGTAGCATTTCCTTCAAAATGACTGTAGTAATGTTTGCAAATTGACATAACTCACATTTCAATCCATGAAGGTCTTTTGAAGGTACACAGGGGTTTTGGTGTAGAATTGGCCTAGAACATTTTATCCTCTGCTTCTACCACGGTTTGTCTGTGATTTGCATACATAATAAGCACACTGGAGATGAATGGAGTTCTGTGAGTGTTTGAAATAAGCACAGCTTTTAAGTCTTTGAGGTACAGAGCAATAGCAGCAAACACCCAAATCAAGCTGACTCTGGAATCCAACCTCCATCTCAGTCATCATACTAAAAGAGTTAGGTGCTACTTTTTCCTCACATTTACAAGTTGTCTTAACTTACAAGTCTGCCTAACTTATTTTTTCTTTTTGCTTACCTTAATGAGTGCTTAACTTTGTTCTGGCCATCTATCAATATGCATTAAGGACATGTTTGGCCAGGTACAGTGTCTGGTGGGAAATATAAGAGCTGTGTACCCTTCCTGTTCTTTTATTTCTCTGCTTGTATGAGGCTGCGCTGGGCTTTCTAACAAGAAATTTCAATGTTGATAGATATTGGTGTGACCAGAGCAATTGGAGCTAATCTCTCCACGCTTCCCTGGAAAGCATGGGCATAAAATCTTCTTGTGAAGTGATCAGGACAAGCCAGCAAAAAAGTGACAGCCTTGCCAGTTCTTTCTGCATGCCTTTGTATCTGCCTGTCTCTTCTCAGTCTTTTCAAGTTAGAGGCTAATTTTTAAAGCACTCAGTGTGCTCAGTAGGCATGTATTGGGAAAGGAGCTCTTAGATCAATAATCCTATCATCAGGGCTTCAGAACAGGCTCTGCCAGGGCTCATACACAGCAAAGGGGGGTGCTAATGAATGGAGTGTCATGAGGGATAAAATGCTTCTGATATAGTTGGAAACATCCTTGGGTCTTCTTGGGTCCTGCATCGTGCTCATTAGTTGAAGATAATTCAGGATGTTTATTTGTGAAATATCTTTGTACTTTAATAGCAGATAATGAGAGCATAGAAGCAGTTATTGTATTTGAAATAACTACGTGCATGAAAACCTCACTTTTATCTATGGGTGTCACCCCCTTCCCTTTTAAAGGGGCAAAGGTAGTTGAGTATGTCCCTGGAGATCCAAAGTGTATGCTCACTAGGCAGCAGTGAGCAAAATTAAAATGTTTACTTGTGCTGTGAGCAGCTTGGGGGAAGTGCGTGGTCTTAATTTCAGTTCTTTTATGTATCTGGTAATGGCAGGAGCTATGATTCTCCCATAAGGAGGAAAGGGTGAAGTTGTGCTATTTCAGCAGAGAAGGTTTAGCTCTGTGGAGGCATACAATCAGTATCAAAGGGCCGGGGTAGTGCTGGAGCTAGTGCAGACTTGAAGCTGTTTCTTAATCCGGTGTTGCTCTGTTCCAGACCGGTGATGCAGCTTGCTGGCCATGGCCAGGGTGAAGTTAGGACACGAGATAGTGAGAGCAAGATGTTACCTAATGCCCTGTGGGTTAGAGTTTCAATCTCCCCTAGGGTAGTGACCAATTCTGGAGCAATCAAGCACCTATTTCCTCTTCTGATGTCTTTGAAGCTCTCTGAAACACATGGAAATGCAGACAACATTGAGAAACTAAAGGAAGAGTCTTGGCTTTATGTCACTTGTTAGCTGTAGTCCCTTCACTCTTACCAGCGCAAAATGGAGAGCTGGAGCAGAACAGGAGCACCTGAGGGCTCGGAGCCGCAGTGGGAGGTTACTTTTCCTTGACTCGTGGCAAGGAGGAGTGCAGGCATCTATTGCATTGAAAGAAGGAGAATGGTATTTCCGTGCAGCCTTGGTAAAAATGAGACCACAGGTGCCAGTCCTGCAGCTGTTTTTCACAGTACCCATGAATTTGGTCTCTGAGCTAGCTTTGTGAAAGAGTGCAGCATTGCTGAGAGCTGCAGGTCAGGGTTTGCTCCCCAGCTTTGAGGACGTTCAGAGGTTTGGTTCTTCATTTTCAGACAGCTAGCTCCTTCAGCTTCTGCTGCTTTAACTGCTCTTAAAATATCAGGCTGAACTTTGTCTGTTCGTTTGCCTGGCTAATAGCAGTTCAATAATTTCCTGGAGATTTGAGGGCCGTTGTATTCAACGGGGAGTGCCTCAAAAGGTCAAGATGATGCTGATAGTTAAAGTGGCAACCAAGATACCTGACTGACTGTCTTCTGCTTTGTGTGGACGAGGAGGGATGCTGTGAAGTCACTGCCTGCTAACAGTCCAGAGTTTACACCACGCTCCTGCCCTTACCATCAGCATGCCAACTGGGTACATCGACCCCTTCGGCTATTGCAGTGCAGCCTTCCAGCTCTCGGTCGGTGTTGGGGCACAGAACTGAGCTATGGAAGATCAATTTATAAACTGACAAGTTTGGTGTAAACCCCCAACCCAATAAAAATAATATTGAAAAGATTGATGCTTTTTAAAGGGGGGGGGGAGGAGTTTTTTTTTTTAAGAGGCAGCATCTTATTTTTTTGGTGAGGGGAGGACACTTGGCCACAGAGGTGTATCTGTCAGTAACAGCAATACTAGGAGACAGAGACGTACACTTTGGGAACGTGTGTTTTGGAAATACTCGATCTCAGACGGTTGTTTGCCTCATCTACACAATTCTAAGTGTTAAAGACATCTGTGTGTTGTATAATTACTGCCTCGACCTCAGCAAAATTGCTGAAAGCTACAGCAAATAAACTCTACCCTTATGAATTATGCTTTATTAACCTGTCAGTTCTTTTTGAAAAAATAATGGACAGTTCCAGGTAAAACTTGACAGGTTTCATTAAGCGTTGTTAGATGTCGCGTATATCCTTTTTTATGGCACTAAGATATAATTGGAGCTTAGCGTATCCCACAGCAGTTAGATCACAGAAATTGCTGCCGACTCTAATCTGTGTCTGTCAGTGGTAACGAATATTATGATGGCTTTGAACACACAGGTCGTCTCTTCACCAGGGTAAATGGCTGAGCTTATGACCTGAAGACTTGAACCAAAAAATGAGCCAAGTTGCAGCGTAGCCCTCAATTAGCTTCTGCCAAAAAACGAAGACCGATCGGCTATTCGTTTAGTAGAGGAGAGGTGGTGTCAAGAAGAGACTTGGCCACTTTGGACAGAGCTTTAAATATTGATAAGTAGTTGGAAGGCTCCAAGGCAAGAGTATGTTTTGAATCCTAGGTTTGGGCAGAGCATTGCTCTGAATGGTGAGAACATCTAACTTCCCTGCACACCTCAGGTTTAAGCCGTGTTGTCTGCCAGCATCCTCCTCCTCTAATCACAACCTTATTTGCTCCCTATACTGTCACTTTCATAAACATGCTGTCCTCTACTGCCACTTCAATTTAGACTGCACATCTCTTGGTGGCTGTATGTTAAAGCAAAATACTAATGTACTGCTGTGCCAAATTATCTTTTTCCTGGCTCTGTGCTTCTCTGCTGCCCCCCCAGCACAAAACACGCTGGGGAGGTGTATCATCCAGTCTCGCTTGGGAGAAGAGAGCATCTTAAGCCATGCTTACAAGGCTGCTTGTTTCATTTAGAAATGTAGCTAGAGGTGTATTATAGCTCAGGTAAATAAGGATGGATTTATTTCTGAAAATTCAGCAACAGGGTGGGGGCTGTTTTCATTGAGCTTTATGTAATAGTTATGCAAATACCAGAAACACAAACACTGATGCGTGCTGTATCTGCGTGCAGCTTTATAATGGTTCCAGGCAGCTGTCAGATGCCAACAGTGCTATATTTTAAAAAGATTCAGTGGTGCACCCTGAGCAGTCGTGTATTTCCTTCATTCTTGGAGCCATTCTCCTACGCATGGTCAGAAATAGCGCAGTCTTGTTGTGTTTTGTTGCTGGCAATACTATTAAAAAAAAAAGAAAAAAAGAAAAAGTAGGTGCCTTAGAGTGAACCTGCCAATGTTCCTCCTTGTCTAAAACCTTGTTTAAAACATTCTTGAGTAATCCATGTGGAAGCCTTGCTTCTCCTTCAAAGCCCCAGGAAATGAATGGCCAGGAGGAAGCATGGAGGAGCACTTTGAGGGTGGGCCATCAGGCTACTTACCTCATTCATTTATTGAGGTAATAAACACTGGGGAAATCATTCCTGCTCCTTTTTGCTGTTTTTACTCACTCCTTCACCTCCAAAGTGAGCTTTTTCTCAAGGTGGCAGAGGACCTGTTGGCTACAGATCTGCAGAAGGCCAAGCAGTTCTTGGAGCTGTTGAAAGGATTAAGCCTTTGGGTAGCTCCTGCATGCTCAGTCCTTGGCTCTAGCTTGCTCTGCCTACTCCTCAGCATGCTGCTCATGACACTCAAGTGCTACACAACCCCTTCATCAAGAAAAGGGGGAAGGGATAATGCTTGTCTGATTGAAGTCTGCTTTGTAGCAGACCCTGTTAATGCCAGTGTGCTGCCCCTTTGCCCAGACTGAGGGCAGCATTTCACCTGCACCTTCTAAAAATAAGGTACTTTATGTGGGGAGCACCTAACAGTCTTCATCTGTAAGGTTAAATAATGCTCAACATTTTTGTGGAGGTTGAGGAAAGCTAAATTTTGAAAAGCCTGTGGTATTTTCTGTTGGTCTTCCTGGGAAGCCCTGAAGCCAGTACGTGGGGGAAGAGCTCATTCTGTACAACGTGGTTAAATCAATGTTCGCACAGTAGTCTCACGAAACAGTAGAGTCCTTTGTACTAAGGAAATATATCATCATAGGAAGCTAGCGTACTGATTTCTTTTCTGTCTGTGCCAGTTCCTTGAGAATAAAACAAGTTGTTCTTACTTGCTGTGCTTAAGCATACAATTAGGTGTATTTATTCTGTGCAAAGCAGTTCTGCTTTGGAGCATGGAGTTCTTCTGTACATCCAGGCTAGGAAACAAGGAACAAAAAGGGCGTTAAGTCTTCCTGCTCTCAGTTATATGAACCTGCAGTCCTGTAGTCTTGAATGTTAGGATTATAACGTGCATTGAGTCACCTGCTCTGAAGAAGCCCTCAGCTGTGTGGGATGAGGACCTTCTCCATGCTCACAGGAGATGCTGATATGTATGTACCTGAGAGTGTTCTCAGGTTCACTAGGCATTGGTTACAATCTGACCTTTTCTGATCATTAGCAACTTGGTAACTGAGGTTGTTCAGAATCTTATATATGAAAATCTTGTGTAAAACCTAGTTCCTTCAGATATCTTTCAGATGAAGTTTTTTTGTTTATTCATTTCTCTCTTTTTGTTTCTCTAGTGAAGCTGTGGTCTACCAACTTGGACAATTCAGTAGCAAGCATCGAGGCCAAGGCGAATGTGTGCTGTGTCAAATTCAGCCCCTCTTCTAGGTATCACCTAGCTTTTGGCTGTGCAGGTAGGTAAAAGGTTCTTTTGAGAAAGAAATACTGCTTCTTCCTTCCTTAAAGCTGCTTACTTCTTCGGGAGACTTGAAATTGGCTGCTGTACCCAGAACTGAGGTGTCTTTGCAGTTAGAATGCCTCTGAGTAGGACTCAAGTGTGCAGTCACCCAGAAGACATAGATGATACTCAAGTGTCAACTCTGTTCTGCAGTCCAACTTCTTAGTTTGGGTGTCTATCAGAGATCAAAGCTCATGAAAGCAAGTCAGTGTGTTTACCGAGATAACTAAGGTGACCAGGCAAATCTCAGCTTTGTGAGTCTTGAAGCTAGGTTAACGTGTTAACATGGCAACAGTTGTTCTTTCTGACTTATAGCATTGCTTATGAAAGCTACAAAACCGTACTGGTTTTACCTGAGGCATACTATAAAAGATTGGCTGTGTTTGTTTCCCATAGCTGCAACTATAGTCCCTGTGGATGGGCTGATGTTTTCCTAGGTTGGACAAAGCATCTCTGTTAATGTGCGTGTTTTTTTTTTTTTTTTTTTTAAAGTAGTCAATGGGAAAGGCATGATGAGACTTCTATTCACTTAGGTTAAATAGGTTTTGGTGATAATACAAAGACTTGAAAGCAGAGCTGATACCACTTTGGGAGGAAACTGTGTCGTGCTATGCATGCAGCAACTGAAACTCAGAGGTACCTATTATAAATGTTTAACCAACTCTGCATTTCCTTTCTCCTCGGGGAGTTTTAATGTGCTTGTAACTAGATGTTCTGATGGCACTAGCTATCTCTGGACTTCAGGAGATACGATGATCACATTCTTACAACCACTGGTTTGCCATTTCATTTAGATGTTCCAATTTCCAGTCTGGTTCTACTTAAAATTTAACTCTTAGAAGAGAAAAAATAAATTTGCATTTTGATACACTACAAAAATGGATTCAAGTTGGAGTGTAAAATATTGACTTGCTTGACAGGCATCTCGCTGAAGGTTAGTGAATTACATGCAAGAATAGAATTGAATTACAATACCTACTAGCAGCATTTGAATGAAAGGGACTATCTGTGAGAGGCTCTAGGGAAAGATGAGAGCACCAGCTCCAAATGAATCAGCTGCTGATTAAAATAGATATGTAATAGCACCACAAAACAGAATTCTTCCTGATAAATCAGTAACTGGGATTCCTTTCCACCTGAAAGGCAGAGGGGAGACAAGACACAATAGAATCTATGAAGGTTTTTGGAGCTGTAGGGTGCATAAAATGAAAGCAGAGTGTCTGTATCCATCAGGCTGTGCTTGTGCCTGATGAACTACAATGGTCTCATCTTCAACAAGTTATTTTGGGAAGGAGGCATCAGTGAGTGCCACAGGTTAGTTGGAAGTTTTAGATGACTACATGTGCGTTTTTGAGATTCAGAGAACGCTGATGGTAAAATGGTACTTGCACTGGGGAAGAACATGGAGGAGGGAGAGAGCAGATAACATTTTTAAAAAGTGTTTACATCTGCTTGATGCTTGGTAATTAAGTTTTTAAGTAAAAATTAAAATGGATATTTAACTATGATTGCTGAAACAATTACATGGAGTAATTGAACTGATGGGAATGATTTCCCACAAAGGAATTGTAATTGATCTTTCAGCCATAAACACATGTGAAAAAATAGCATGTGAAATTAAAAATCCTGGGGTCTTAAAAGGTGGTTTTATTTCTGAACTGAAAAATTCAGGGAAAAAAAATGAGTTTATTTTGTTCTGTGTAGAGTATGAAAGTAGACACTGTCCTGTTTAATGTGTTATGGCAGAGATAAGTTTTTTCTCCTCCATCAGTTTCAAATGATCTTGTTTACTAACTTCATTCAGTCTATGGAAAGAAGCGATATAACTTGTAAATAGTGTGATTTGTCATGTGAGCTCTAACCTTCATAAAGGAAGAGTAAAAGCTGGTTTCTTTAAGCAGTATTAAAAATACAGAGATACTTTGGGCATGTGAATTTGGAGGTTCCTGTTCGCCTCTATAGGAATAAAGATGAGCAGTACTGAACACTAATTTATTGACCACTATAATGGGCAGTTTTAGAAAGTTGCCTTGTCTTTGCCAGGGCTTGCTCACTGAAGTTCCAGTTCTGAGACTGTCAACTACTTTCTCAGCGCTTTATCCTGCGGTAAGGGAGCTGAGATTTCCTAACAGTGCACTCACAGCAGAGCTTTGTGCGGTCTTTAAGCAGCAGTTCTGCTCCCATGTATACTTGTTGTATTTGACGTGTTGGAACTTACTGCTGTATTTGTGTCTTTGCACATGTCTTTGTGTGTATGTATTCTTGTAGCTTAAGACCTGATGAGAGAAGCAATTGATGAAATGGTTGCTGTGGGGAAGTGTTGGTACTTAGTATTTCAGAGAGAGGAGGAGGAAGTAAATTTGTCTTAATACACCATTATTAAATTACTAAATGGTACATACGTACCCCTTTCTCTGTATGCAGGATAGGTTGCAAGTTGGCATACCTTCTTTTAGCAATGCAATTTTGACTGCAAGTGTAGAATTTTTCAGCATCTATCTTTAGATACTGTGCCCCTGATTTTTTTTTTTCTCAATTTTCATTTCCTGATTTTATCTTCTTGGAGGGTCTTTCTTCAACTTTCCCTACAGCTGCAATCCCTTTTTGTAAGGCCTTGTTCTTCTACATCTTGATTAATGAAATGTTCGGCTCTGCCCTTGACAAAAGCATCAAGCCTACTTGTGTCCATCTATTCAGGCTGCCTCTTTGAAGTCAGTTTTCGTAATCAGATACTTCAACTAGACCAGCTCTCTCCTTGAATCGCTGTGCTGGTTGCCCCTTGTGTTCTACATAAAAACAGGATGTTTATCTTAAGATCCTTTCTACCTTGTCTCAGTTTATGGATCCCTTCTCATTTGTTAGTAAAATGTTGACTCTTGGCTGACTTCTGTCAGAGTTGTGCTTGGGTAAAATATGCAGAGGTAACTTTGTACTTCCAGACTTGCTCCAGTTTTGGAAGAACTCCCTTTAAGTATCTCTGTATTTCTCCAAAATTTCCAAAGGTTTACCAACGCTATGCTGCCATGTGGGGAATGCTCCTTTAGCATGAAATACCAAGTGGGCTTCAAGTTTGACGCATGGAAAACTCTGCTTTAGTTGCTGCTATAGAAGCAAATCCCAGGATTACCATCTAATATTGGTGATAGATGTTTCTTCTCTGGGCTCTTTGCTCTGAAAGCTTTTAGATGACCGAAAGATCATTTTTGTGGCTTAAAACAGAACAAATGAGCAATAAACTGGAAGTGGAGCCTAAAAAGGAGAGAAATGAATATTTGGTTTAGGAAATAATGCTCCTAAAATTCGACAGGCACTTCAGGTTAGAAGAATGCTATCACATCTGACTGCAACCCGATAAAATCTGTTGCAGTGGAGAGGGCATATAAAGAAGAAAAGATCCCTTTTGTCTGTTACTTCAATAAAATATTCTATTTGCATGCTTACTGAGTTGAAACATTGTGCAGTATAAACTGTAATCACGGCCGAATACAAAAGCAGGTAATTTTGTGGTCTTTTCTTTTTAAAAATAGATAGGGCTTTATCCTGGAATTAGCTATATAAATCATGAGCAAAGTTGTTATTGTTCTGCCTCAGCAGCAGCACTGATGCCCTCAACCTATATATTTTCTAGCAGTACTGTTTCCCTTCTTAAAAAAAAAAAAAAAAGGCTGCAAATGCATGCAGTTTGCAGTTTGAACGGCCAAGTTGTGCGGCCTGGGTGAGATCAGACTGTCTGCGAACTCGATGAGCTAAGCTTAGCTCTTGGTAGTAGCAATGCTTTATCCCGGCGTGCTGTGATACTGTCAGCAGCTAGCACTGACCTTTTATTTCCCATATATTATGCAGAGATCAGATCATCACAACTTCAGATTCCTAAGTTCTTACACTGGGTGCATCTTCTTGAATGCTATTTTTTTTTCCCCTGTAGGACCCACAAGTCTGGTCGGTTGGTTTGGGGGCGAAGGGGGCTCCTCAGTGGTGTGCAGAGGTGAGACAGAGACCGCCTGCTCTCCAAGAGCAAGTGGAAGCAGTACAGGTAGATGAGAGGTGCAGCAGAACAGCTCTGACATATTCAGAGATTAATGGTTTTGTTGAGTGAGTTTTAACCGCAGTCAGGTCTCACTGCATTGTCATAAACTGTTGACAGCGTGGGTTCAGGTGAACTGACCTGGGAAAACACAGGACAGTGCTGATTTATGTTGACTTTAATGCTTACCTAAAATTACAGCCTCAGAGTTTGAGACCCTCTGAGCTGGGAAAGTCTCTCCCTAGTGCTGAGGCTTTTACCTTTCTCCTGTTTGTGCATTTCTTGCCTGTTCTGTCTCTTCCTCGTTCCCTTCCCTACTTGCACAATGCTGCTGCACCAGAACGCTTCCCAGGAATGTGGTTGGCCTTCCAAGATGGTTTTGCCCTTGCCTAGAAGGTTTTGCATGCTATTTAAAAATCTTGCACCATCTACAGCATTTCAGAATGGCGTCGTACTCTGGCTTTGAACACTGTAGCCTTCCATTTGTTGTTGAAAGGCCATAAAACTAATGATTCCGCTTCACAGCGTCCAACATGAAAAGGGCTCCTGTTGCTATGTCAACAGCTTTGTTTTGATTTCCAACTGTTCCCTCACCCCTTAAAATCTCTGCACAGCCCTGATGCACTTGCAGTTCAGGGTCACATGTGGCTTCTTTATCAGCATCATGCAATTTTGCTAATATACTTGGTGTCTAAGCAGGACTGCTTTGGAGACCATCCTTGTCCAGTGAAATACTAATTTTTTGGTGCAGTAACTGGAGCAGTGATTTCTCTTTTCCAAATACCTCTGTAGAGCTGGCCTTTCATGCTTCCTCAGATCTGGGTGACTTGCCTGCCTTGTCACTCAGCTCAGGAGAATGATGTGATATTAATGATGAAGAAGGCAGTATGCCTTTTTGGAAGCGAATTAATGTTTTCCAGCTGAAAGCAAGGCTCTACCTTAATAGATTCTCCTGGGTAAGTACTCCGCTCTATCAAAAACCTGCAGTGACTCAGAAAGAGTCTATTTGTGTGAATATATGACATGTTTAGGGTGGAGTTGGGCAGCTTCTTTGAGCTTAAGCTACAAGATTATCTTTAGCACGTGAATTGAGTGCAGTACTGCACTCAAATGCACAGGCAAGGGTCAGGCATTTCCTCAAAGCATGTGCTTGAAGTTCACAGCAACGCCTCCAAATTGAGCCTTCCTGAAATTGGCACAGCATGCAGCAGTCCAGGACTTGACTCTTAGGTCTGTTGGGCTTGACGTGCACGGTGTCTTACCTTTTCTGTGGGTATTCAGCAAGTGTCCTCTAGTCCATGATTTCTGAGGCTCTTGGCAAGGAAAGAAAGGGGCAAGGTCCATGATTCAGAAGTGCACACTGGACATCTCGGGGGCTAAACTCATTCCAGAAACCATGGCAAATGTTTCATTTGTTGCGGCCTTTGAAAGCACCTACACCACCTCTTCAGTCTGCTCAGGGTCCTTTGGTCAAAACCACGGATTCCTTCTGCGGTAGCAATCATATATCTGTACTGACAGTGCGTGTACTGGGGGAGTGCTGAGCTTAGTGATGCTTGTTCAGTTTAGAACACAGTCTTGAAGGTTTGATTTTAAAATGATTCCTCTTAAATGATGCTGGGATGCAATGTAGAGTGAAGTATGAACCTGCCTTCTGCTGTCCTGATGCGTGTCTGAAGACTCTTTCTGACTCGGGTCAGACTTGCTTGGTAGATCAGTCTGCTGCTGCTTCTGGCATGACAAAGAAAAGAACTGCGGCCACACAGTGTTACCGAAACTGATGTTTGCAGTGAACCCAGCTTGCCTGTTTGCGCCCGTCTGAGGCCAGGTGAGTCTCTGAGTCTTCAGGCCGTGCTGCAGCGTGCCTTGGTGCTGAGGCTGCTTCCCAGCAGGTCAGGAGGGGACATGAAGCTGCTCGCAGGCATCCAGCAGATACATGCACAGATTTCACGCAAACTTTAGAATTTAAAAGCTTATATAACTTTATGTACACAGAAAATGTCGTCTCTGATTCCTTGGATAAGGCGCTTGCAATAATGGGCGAGTCATGTTATAGAGACCTACTGGGAGTTACCAAACTTCATCCTAGAGGTTGTCACACTTCAGTAACAAGTGAACAAATAAAATGAACTCAAAGCTCCATTTGATTCTCTGGAGAAAAGGATAAATCTATCAGCGGCAGAAACGAGCGTGCTAATTGTTTGCTTAAATATTCTTTTCCTGAACATTTTGTCTTATGGCTGGTGCAGAAGTAATTTAGTCAACATCACAAAATCCAAATTAAAATTGAAATGAGCCTTGAAATTCAGGAACAGAATAGACAACTCTGAGATTCGTCTTTTCCTCCAACTGCCAAATTGTTCTTGCTACTAGTTGTTGTGTTCCTTGGAGTTTAACCCATTTCACACTAGGAGTTTATGAAGTTTTCCAGGTAGTTCAATTGGAAGGAATTGCTTGTTGGATGGCATCTCCTGTAGCATGTTGCTGTGGTACCTCCTTTTCAAGCATAGATGAACCATTCTAGCCTTTTATTTGGGTACAGTGCAGGATTACTTTACAACACACGCTGCTTTTTCCATACAAGCTGGGAGAAATTGTCGCACTGCGTAGGAGAACACGTAACCTGCCAATGCAGCATGGTCTGTCCTCTAGAAGGCTTCATTGCGTAGTATCTGAGCATCTAAGCTTACACGTGGTTTTTAAGAAGAGAATTTTTAAATGCTTGGACTAGGTTGAGAGTACCCCTAAAGAGAAACTGTTAGCCATTTGTAACTGAAGCTGATGACACAAAGTAAGTCTGTAGATGCATGTACAAACCCAGCACCCCTTCACGTGACTTACTTTGCATGGCTAGATCATAGATTGCCTCTGTCCCATGCTGGATACCTGTGCATCATCATGTAGTCTTCCCATGCTTATTTCACCATCTGCATACCCCACCATATCTTTAGCGGGGCTTTGGTTGAAGCATTCTCATCTGAAGCTTCAGTATTACTGTTCGGGACAGTCTCTGTTGCATCCATTATTCCAACAGTAGTGGAATCTGCTCTGAGAGCAGTTCAGGTGATGAATCAATGGCCATCTGGTGAACCTGGTAGCAGGAGGCTTATGTCTCCTCAGGCTAGTTAAGCACAATATAGCACTGGGCCAACATCAGCTTTGAGAGTTTGGCCAACTTGTGTCCTCAGCTGCTTGTTGTAAGGCATGTGGCAGCACTCTGCACGTTCCCTAGGAGCCAGTTTGATTGCTCTGAAGCTTGTTGGGTGGTTATTGTATGATGTTCACGGATAACAACAAAAACCCTAAAGCTGTTGCTTCATAGGCATACTCCTAAAATCTTAGGGAGGATGTTTATTTTCATATCTATCTTTTTCAACATCTTAGGTTACCTTACCTGTATGAACTTATCTCGGAGCATGCAGACTTGGAGTCTAACTGCTGTCGCTTCCCTCCATCGCAGCTCCGTGACCTGCAGTACTTGGAGTTAGCCAGAGCTTTGGTTTGCAGTGAGACCAAACACTGCGTGCAGGAAGTATCCAGAATCAGGATCTAGAGCTGCTCTGCAAAGGAGGTAGAGCTGCTGGCTTTGGATGTACCCAGCAGTCACTATACTAGTAAGACTCCTGCTGCTCATGTGAGATGTATTCAGATCTTTGGAGATGTAGTCTGTATAGACAGCATGGGTTGGGGTGCTTTTTACTATAAAAATGACTGCTCTTTGCGTATTCTAGGTGTCGTAAAACTCATTCTTAGCCATTGATATGCATGCTTTAGCGGATACAGTCAAACGTGTTCATAGTCAAGGAGAACTGTAGGATTGTGAGTCTAAATAGTCACTTTTTCTCCATCAGTCTTAATGAATTCTTCTAAAAGCTGTAGGTTGTTACTGCTGTTGCCTAAATGAGTTTTGTAACATTGGTACATCTGCATTATCTGTACTGATTTTTTTCCAGCAATCTGGTAGAAAGCAATCTTTGAATTGCACGCAAACTAGCTATTCCTTATTCCTGTGAGAAGTCTCTATAGTTCTTTAAAACCATAAAGGTCAAAGTTTCAAAGGAGTTCTAGAGAAATCTGTTTTGCTTCCCTTCCCCTCTGAGCCCTCTTTCTCAACTGATTAAGATCTCTAATGCTTTATGTCTCCTCCTTCTCTCCTTAATATGAGGCAAGTTACTTAGTGGAGGCTTTATGGGCTGCTGTGTCAAAAGCTTTTGACAAGTCAATAAAAAATGTCCCCAGTGCATAAAGACCGTTATCCATACCCTGGCAAATGTCATCTGTAACTTCAAGCCATAGGGAATCTGTTGAATACGAAGGTTAAAAACCCAGTTGGCAGTTGCCATCAAGGCTGCTGTTCCCTTCTTACGTTCAGTAGAGGGAGATACAGATCTTCAGTGAAATGCTAGTGCTGATATACATTTTAAAAAAAAAGGTGCAGTTGGTGTTAGTAAGAGATTAAGATCACTGGCTGAAGCAGGGTATTGTCTTTACTGTAGAGCTCTGGCAAAATATATCAAATGCTAGCCTTTAACCCCCTGCCATCACGTCCCTGAGCCTTTCCTTGGCAGGGTGGTTACTGTGCTGTTGGTTTTGCCAGGGATGAAGCTGAGCCTACCAGATCTGTTGAATACAACTGCAGCTCTCTTGAGTTCAGCTCATGGAGGTGAGCATTTTCCATGCTGCTTTTCTTTTCATCCAGTCAGTCATACAGAACACCATCAGGCATTTCCTTCTCAAAGCTGTGCTCTGCCTTCATTTACATGGAAAGCTGAGATGGGTTTGTGTTGGGTTCCCTGAATACAATGGGCAATTGCCTTCAAAAAGCATCTGTATCGCAGTGTGGGAAAATGGGACTGTCAGAATGCAGTCATCCCCAAACACCTGCGTGCCTTCCTTTGCTTTTGAAATCTCTCTTTTGTCTCCTTGCTAACATCCCTGGTTCTGTGGCTTCTTTACTGAAGATATATTTTCAGATTTTGCCACCAGCAAAGTAAATCATAGAGACCATGGTTAATGTTGTATCCTTCTCAGAGCATGATGTAAAGGAAAAGCACGTGAAGGAGTTCTGACCTACAAGGAAAAATCTCTTGAATGCTTTTCCAGCATCTGGTCCCTTTTTGGGTGGCTGTTGAACGCTTGTGACACCTATGAAGACAGGGTATGTGGAAGCTCCCTGGGAGTCTCGAACAATGGTGTTTGAGACCACTTGTCTAGACAGAACTCTGATAGCAAACATGAATGAAGTACTGCATCCCAAATTATGTCGAGCACACACACAAAATACAAAATAAGGACATTGTTCCAGTTCGCTGCTGCAGACCAGAGCATTGCTCCTTGAATAGATTGCCAAGATTCCCCTGGGGCAAAAGAAGATGGTTATTCAGAGAAAAAATGTTCTTTTACTGCTAAGGGAACTCAGATAAAAATAAGAGGTAAAGTAAATGCGTCAAATGGATAATTTTGACTTAGTTACAGAAATTACAAGTACTTTGGTTCTGTAACAGAAAACTATAAATACGAAGCTATATCCAGGAAACGTTTTAATTGTGCCTGTAACAATGACTGTATTGGGGTAGATTTTTCTTTTTCTTGTTGGTTCCCTTGAAGGGAAGGTAGGAGCAGGAACAATAAATATGAATTGGCTTTGCCCGTGCTGTGATGATCTTCCAACAGGGAGATGTTAGGGTGAGATGGCTTTCTCTGTTCTCTCCTCATGTGATTTGTCATGCTGCAAGTGGAAAACAGCACGGTGCGTTCTTCAGCAAAACTCTGCACAGTTTGGTCTGCCAGAGGTTCTCTGTGTCAAGCTGCATCAAACCCATTTTTAATCTCTTCACTTACAGTAAGGGAAGTGGTTTGTAAAGAGGGCACTGATGTCAACTCACTGTTGATATTTATCTCATTTCTTCAGAAAATTTTTGTGTTAATTTTCATTGCAGGGCTTTGTTCTCTTGAATTTAAGTCCACGATGTTTTCCATGTTTAATGCATTGTCTTCAACCATTTTCCCAGAGCATCCATGTCCTTTATGTAGTGGAAACTGTCACGTTGTCTTCTCTCCCTGAAATGCTTGTGATAAACCAAAGCCTGTACTGATCCTAGCCCATTCTGGTATTACTCTGAGTGAAAAAACACTCTTTATAGTGCTTTCTTGGCTGGAAGGCTTTCTTGCCATTCTTTTTTGAATCCCCAAATAACATCTTACCTTTCTATTGCTATAGTAAAGACCCACTTTTTTCCATACTCTCTCTTCTGCTCTGGAGAACACCCGTTTTTACATGTCTTGGTGAGGTGTATTATTCCCAAAGCTGGAGTGTTCAACTCTGTCCACAGTTTTCTCTCCAGAGCAAGACCCACACACAGATGGACAAACTCCACTCCCATCTCTCTGCTGTAGGGGAAACTTTACTTCATTCATGACTTTTTTTGACCAAAACTACCTCAGTCACATAAAAGTATGTCTTTAAGTGCTGTTGTTTGTTATTATAGAGTCTGCAAAAGTTAAAATTCAGTACTTCTTAATCTTTTTTTAACTAGTAAGAATAAACTTAATTACAGGTTACAAAGGTTGCATGGCAGTACCTCATGCCTCCTCCAGCATGTGGGAGTAGATAGACAAAACCCAAAAGAACTGAGAAGACAAATACCTTATCTTTCTTATGTCAGTAACAAATAGCTTAAGCAAATTTGGATTAAAAAAATATTCTTCCTAATCGTTTGACATAAGAGCACTCTTCAGGGCAGCCAGGACCAGGGAACAGTTTGCAGAATCTCCATCTCTGGAGATGCTCAGAGCTTGACTGACTAGGACTTGAGCACAGTTACTGAACGTGAGTTGAATCTAACTTTGCACGTGACCCTCCTCTGAGCAAGATGATCTGGTTGGAAGAGACCTCTGGAATCCATCTCACGTTGTTCTATGACTTTAAGGGTCCTTGAGCAAAAGCGGATTTTAATCAGAAATTGCACTCTGCGTAAGGATTAAGTTTGTTTTGACTTTCTCATAATTAAATCCTGAGTTGTTTTTTGACCAGCCTCTGAGGAAATCGCTGCCGTTGGGGAGGCTCTGTTTCCAGGTGTAGAGGTAGGTAGAAGGTCCACTGGGGAGGTTCCGCTTTCTTCTTAAGTTTTCAAGTGACTCTGTAAGAATGCAGCTTGTTAGATGGCTTTGAGGTCAGGAGTACCACTGAGGCTTTTGTAAGTCTCCTCTCAAATTAAAGATCTCTTAAAAGTTTTCATTTTCAACAGTTGGGCTCTGATAGCAGCTCTGTCTTTCCTCAGATGTTTGAGGAAGAGCAGTGCTTATTTATTTGGCCCTTGTTCAGGTTTCTGTAAGGACCAAGGCATCCAATATGCAAAGCCATCTCTCGAGTACTGCAATACAGCACGTTGTACTTTAGTGTGCTACTGTTGATTTGAGTTTATTTCGAAATCAGGATTGATTACAATTGGGACGTGGTCCCTTTTTATCTCCTTCCTCTTGCTCTGTACTAACAAGAGTTTTCAGCAGTGAAAACTAAGGTTGAATGTAAGCCTCCTGATTCTGTTTCCTTTTTCAGTCTAACCAAAGACTTCACCTCTGAGGATGCAAGCGTGCTTTTTGTAGGGAGAAATCCCATTCAGCCTGGCAGAAAAAGACTTCTGCTTACTCGTCTTGATGTTAAAAATCAGTTGTTCTATTGGTTGTTTGTGTCCATTGAACAAAAATTCATTCAGGTGTCTGGCCCTTCCCTTTCTGGAATAGCACTCGTGGGAGTGATAATGTGCTCTTTCTTTTCACCCACACACTTGAAACACAAGCTTTTGTTTGAGCTTACTGGGCTTAGGATGCTTGAAGGCTTTGGGATGTGTTTGTGTTAACTCACCTAGGCAACTTGTTCAGCAGCAAGAAATAATTCTGGGTAGCTTTAAAGCCTTCAGTCTGTCCTTTCTGTGTGCTAAGTGTTCTTGTCCACCTCATATACAGAGGAGAAATAAGTGAAAGGGAAGCTCAATTCCTATAGGCAGATGTTTAAATATAAAGAATTGGATTTCAGTGAATTCCTTCAATATGTATTGAGCAGTGGATGCTTCCTTCAGGATTTCTAAAATGATTTTTTAAGCATCAAATGTAGAAATAGAATCAAACTCAATGAAATTATGCCTCTCATCTCTCAATCTGAAGATACCGTGTGGGCTTTTTTGTACCCTTTTATTACGGGTTATTTCTTGTTTCTTCATAACCTAACTGTGGGAGAGCACAGGCATCTTGCGCCAACTTTGCCTGCCTTCAGTTTTAATGCTGCTGGACGAGTCATTTAATAACCCTCCTCCACCCCTCACTCAGACTTGTATTGGTGTCTCTGCTTCTTACTGCCTACACGCAGGCTTCTGTTACGGTGAAAACGGGCAGCCTTGGATCGAGACCTGAATATCAGAGAGAAAAACAAATAGACAAAACTGAGGGGATAATTAACCACTAACAACGAGATGCCAGATAAACAGGGTCTTTGTGATCAAAGAAGCATGGGGGAAACATATAAAGCCTTACCCTGGGCTTCTGTTTCAGTAGAACAAGGGCAGCATGAGGCGAGCAGGACTGCAGGCAGCAGCTGGAGCATTTATATAGAAAATGAATTTGATCCCTAAGTTTGCTATTGAAAATCTTGATTGTTTAAAAGAAAACCAAAGTTCAGAATGTGCTTTGGTAGCAGACCTCTAACAGACCTTAGTAACATCTGGTTTGCTCCGCTCCGACTTATTTTTATGGATATGGGCATTTCTTGGTTGTAATGTTCATCTGCCACGTAGCAGCGAGCATCACTTGCCTTCTCAGGCACATAAGCACTTGAAAAATGAGGGCAATGTAAATTACTTATTTTTTGAGTAGATCAATAACAGAAATATTGAACGGTTGAGAAATATGCATTTCTGTATGAAGTAAGAAAAATGGTCTTTAGTTCTTCTGCAATCCTGTTTTCTGGAGGAGAGCTACAGGACCTTTGCGTGTGTCTCTTGGGGCTTTCTAGTCATTACATCCCTTGAATATAAAACAGTTGCATTGCAGGTAAATTGGTGTTTTGCTGCCCATCGCTTGATGATATTCCTTCTTGTTCCTTCTTCCACTTAGTAAAGTGGCTCTTGGTCCAAAAAAAACCAAACAAACAAAGCCTTGGAAGGCCTGTAAGTAGCTCTAGGGTGGTAACCGGTAGTGGTGAAGGTGAGTGAAGCACACGACATGGAAGATGAAGGTGGCTTAGAATTGCTGGGTACCTGCAGAGTTGAGTTGCTCTGCTGCAGTCCATGCGCGTCACCCCCCCTGCGGGACCGGTGCTCGGTGCAACCCAGCAAGGTGCTGCTGTGGGGTGCGCCCTCCTGGCCCTTCCTGCAGCTTTGGGGTTGCTGCTCCTCGGTACGTTCTAAGAGTTTTGCACTAGGCGATGTGAGCCTCGAGCCTTCTAGTAACAGCTGCTTTGTGAATTTTAGTAACAAATCTCCCAAAGAGTAAGGGAAATCACTTTTGGTGAAACATGGACTTTGCCCCTTTTAAACAGTGAAAAATCCAAGAGCAATTATATCTTTTTTTGAACAGTCCTAAAATTATCTAAGATGTTGCTGGCTCCATTAGCAATTCCCAGCTCTTTGCAGAGGTTTTTTAACCTGATTTCCTGAGACTGTGGAACCACATCATCAGTTTGTCCACTGGACCCCCCCACCCCTGCAACCAAGCAGAGATGGAGACGCTCATCTCCTCGCCTTGCACGCTGCAGAAGTGGCCTTCCCGCCTGCCCTGCTCCTGCCGGCTGCAGTCTTGGGAATTTATGAGCTGATAAGCAGTGAGTGATGCCAGCCTCTGCTGACACGAGCTATATTTCCTGAAGAGGCTGCGAGATCTTTCGGAAGTTTTGTTGGACTTGTCAGCACTTGCGGTAGAAAGTCCGAATTTGTGATTAGTTGTCGCTAGGCAGCTCGAAGGTGAGAGCGAAGCCTCCTTCGGGGAAGCAAGCAGATCTGGCAAAGCACTATTTAAAAACTTGGACTTGTGGTCCGTGACCTCTCAGCAGCAGAGCAGAGCTGAGCTGCTCTTTTTGCCTTTTGAGACCATTCAAAAAAAAAAAAAAAACCAGAAAAATGAAATAGACGTAATCTGGCCTGCCAGAGAGAATTGGGATGCAGCAGCAGCAGCAGGACTCTGTCCTGCTCAGCTTATGCAGCAACACTGCACTGGATGAGAATTGCTTTGGAGTATTTAATTTGTTCCGGTACGTATACATGTTCTGTCCCATTATCTCACGTATATTTCAATTAAGCCAGAACACAAAAGAAAAAGTAAAGCAGTGACTTGTTGCTGCCCAAGGTTAGGCGTGAGACTTTTGACTGTGGAAGCATTGTTTTCAAGCTGAAATTATAAGTTTTCTGACCAGGGATAGAAACTGTAGAGCTGGGAAAAAAAAAAAAAAAAGAAACAAACACAACACTGAAAGTAGATGATAATGCTGATGGTTGAGGAGCAGAATGAGAAGCAAATAAGCCTGTGCGTGCTGGCTAGCAATGAAACGCATGCACTTTGTTGCTTCTAGAAATGCCAAGGGCAGGAGCAAATGGCATTTATGGAGTTTAGGAGCTACTGCAGAGTTTGGGAACTGTTGGTGTCCCCTCGGTGCCCATTCTTCTGCTGACTGTCAGCTGGGAGCAGGACTGCCCCTTCTCGGAGCTGTGCTGAGCACCGTGTCTCCGATGCTGTCCTCGTGGCCGGCCTCAGCTCATCCAAATGTGCCCTGCGAGGCTCCTGCCTGCCTACCTGGGAGCTGTATTTTTCTCATTAGCTTCGTTTTCAGGCTCTATGCTTCCTCAGCAGATGGCATTTTTATCTTGTTTTCGGAAAGCCCATATGGCCTAAAAGAGAGAGTATCTCTTTAACTGTAAAACTCGACCACCTGTTCGGGTCCTAATGAATGCAGGAGGCATACGTCTTCATACATCTACTTAAAAATAGCTGCTTTGGTTGAATTTAAAAAAAAAAAAAAAAAAAAGCACCGATTGTGTGCCAACGCTTTGGCTGCTGAAATAATCAATTAATAATTAAGTGGCTAATTTTAGAACCCCCCGGCCTTGCCGTTCCCTCGTGCTCGCTGTGCTGAGAGCAGGCAGTGATTGATGGCCCTGCCGGTGCGGGGAGGCACGTCGTGCTGGGGCCAGCTGCCAGCGGCCTTACAGCTGTTCGTGGCGACATTCAGAAGGCAAATGCAACTTCATGGCCCTTCGCAGCAAATGGCCTTGGCTTTTCCTGCTCCAGCTCTCCTGCTCAGCATCGCTCCAGCTGCTGACAGGTGCTCTCATTCGGGCCCTCTGCAGGTACCCCCGTTCCCTGTCACCCTCTGAAGGATAAAATCTGGTGCTCCGAGGGTATCCTCATGACAGGCCAGCTGGAGGGGAGGCTGAAACTAGGAGCAAAAAGAGGCTGAAGAGCCTCATCCACTACCTGGCTCCTAATAGAAAGCCCTGTTGGAATCATTTCTGCTTGTTAAAATAACAATCACCACTTAACTGTTTCCTAGCTCCAGGATCGGGTGTGCTGGCCAGGCTAGGAAACGGTTCTGCTTTCGGCTGAGTTTTCCAGGAGGTGGAAGGGAGCGAGATGCCTGGTTCTTACTGAAGGGATGTCAGCAATTAATCTCAAGTCCCCTTGAAAATTATCCCCTCTGGTGAATAAGCCCGTTGTAGCATCATTTTGTTCTAAGGACGATTAAAATGCCCAAATAGTAGGGACGCTCTGGGGATTTTGGTCAATAATAGCAGCAGTTCTGAGGGTTTTCATTTTGGGGGAAGAAGAAATGGGAGCATGAGAAGGAATGCTCGGGGTGCAGCACTTGCTGGTGTTTCAGTGCTCATAGGAGCAGGCGTGAGAGCTGCTGAGCTCCAGCTCATCACTGCCCAAACCCCGCTGCACCCCATGGAGGAAGCCTGGGGATGTAAAGAAGGGTCTGGGGGGAGACAGCTGGGAAGCTCTTGCTGGAGACCTCGCTGGTGCCGGATTGATACGCAGATGCCCAAAGCAAAGAGGAGAATGATGTGCCCGCTCACCACATTTCGCTGCAGGTTCTTCCTGTAGTCCCCTGTCCTGCCATGGCCAGCAATTAGCCTGGTAATGCAGGTGGAAAGCTGCATTCGCTCCGAAGGCAGCTTGTGGAGCTGTAGCCTGATCAATAGCAATCCAGTTATCTCTCAAACCACATGGGATTCTGAGACAGCCGGGCGCTGTTTGTATGGCTGAGAGCCCTGCTTTGAAACTCCGTGCAAATACGAAAATAGCTATAGCTAGTGGCATTTAAATGCATTTCCATGCAATCTCTGTGGTGATCTGCCACTGGGGGTGTGCTGTTTCAGTGGTAGGAGGGTCAGAGCAGTTTTCAGCTGATGTCTGGGTGCTGCGAGGTGCCTGCCGAGAAGGGAGGCTTCCTGCTCTGTCTCCATGCACGCGTGTGGGCTCCCCTCCCTGAATGTCCAGAACAGCAGGGGATAATTAAATGAAGCCCGACATTAATGATGGCAAGTCACGGAGGGAGAAGCTTATTAACCTTGCTGAGCTGGAAAAAGTTCTGTGTGTCTTTGGGGCTTGGATCTCATGGGGACTACTATTCTTGCTTTGATTTTTGTTTGCCTGGGAATTGACACAGTTGTGCAGAAAATAAAGTGTGCCACTGATTCTGTTGCAATCCCTTTTATGTGGCTGTGGCACTGCGGCACATCTGCAAATTAAATCTTAAGAAGAATTGGAACCCAGTCTCTGCTCTCTCATTAGCAGAAATGTTAATTCTCTCTTGGTAATAAAGCCAAAACCAAAAGTATAGGGGTTATCCACGAGCAATTCAGGCCCTGTTTTCCACTCTCCCATGAAGTGGTGGACAGACTGAGCGTGTAGCCTAAGGTTCTCGAACAGTTTTCCAGAAGGGGACAGATTGAGGAAGGAAAGAGGGGGAGCAGGGAATGAGAACTGGCAATTAGCCTGCCCAGGCACGGCGCCAAGAAGGGAGGCAGGAGCAGCAAGGGTCCTCTTAGCTGCTGCCTTGCACGTGGGCTAAGGGGGGTTTGCAGAACTAAATTTTGGGGCCATTTTAAGCAGTCTGCTTTTAAATGCTACTTTCCAATAGTAGAGACTATTTATCCTAGATGAGGGTTGAAGTGAGATGTGGAAACCATCGTCAGGGCTTCCAGCGTGAGCTGATTCCCTCCGAGAGGTCCCGTGCGTCCTCCCCAGCGGATGAATTTGACCTCTTCTTTCTCATCCCCAGATCACTGTGTCCACTACTACGACCTCCGCAACACTAAGCAGCCCATCATGGTGTTCAAAGGGCATCGCAAGGCAGTCTCCTATGCAAAATTTGTGAGTGGGGAAGAAATTGTCTCTGCGTAAGTATTTTCTATGAGGTAGGCTAAAAACCCTGTAGCCCTTGGTTTCTGGCAGTCGTCGGGGCCCTTGTGCGAGTTCCCCGGTGTGGGTGGGTGCGCACAGTCGCTGCTGTGCTTTTCGGAAGCAGATCGTTGCTTTTTCGAAGACAAAAATAGAAATTTATTGCTGGTGTCACTTGGCTCTGCTCTGGCTTGTGGAGCTAAAAAGCTTAAGAGGAACGCTGAGGCGAACAGATTCAGCTTCTGACCACAAGCCCTGAGTTTGGGAAGATGCAAATGAATGGTCCCCATCTGAAGTGCTCATGTGCTGGGGGTCTCCTGAGCACAGCTCTGCTGTATGGGAGGCTGCTGGCAGCCCCAGGGATATTACCAATGTGCAGTCACAGGGCAGCTGGTGAGTGGCAGAAGCAATAAAATAATATCGCTACATCCCAAGACGGTGTTTAGCCATGGCCCCAAAGCAACTCGGATAGGACTGCCCCAAAACCACAGGGCTGCCTCAGTTCTAGATGCATTTTCCCATGTGTAGGAATGAGAGTGTCTATCGGGTCACGTGGGGAAATTAAATGTGTATTTAAAATATCTGTTAAATGGTGGGGAAAATGCAAGAAGCCTTTGGGGTTTGGAGGCTGCCAGGGGTACGTATCTTAGGTGTTACACACAAATGTATTGCTGTCGGAGGGCAGCAGGGCTGAACCACGGGGTTAGGTCTAGTCCCAGGAAGTAGGCTTGCTGCCTTGTGCTGAGGGGATGGTTATCCACCCCAGCTCTGTCCTCAGTTTGCACGTAGCTTGCTCGAGCAGCCTGGAGCCAAAGCAGAGCTTCTTTTTAAGGTGTTCATGTGAGCATTCAGACTGCTGGTGAATTATGCTGATGTGAGTGGTGTGATGGAAGGTTCCCTGGTGACTTCTAGGGCTGCTTACCAGTTCCTCTCTTCTTAATTCCATTAGCATTATAGCTCTTTGTAAGGGTGCTAATTCATACCTGGAACACAGAGCAAATTAAATTGAACGCTTTGAACCAAAGCTGACTAAGAAGAAAGCATTTAATAGGAACATAAGGAAGTTGGGAACGTTTCACAGCCATGATCAAGTGGAGCATCGTATGTGTGATGCTTCAGGACAGAATGGTGCTGTCCTGCTTGAGCTGGCCACTGGAGAATGGCTGTCCCAGAGCCCTGGGTGGAATAGAAGAGGGGCTGTCAGACCTGGACAGGCGACACCAGGGCAAGGAAGCTAACTGCAGGGCTCACCCATCTTTGTGTGTGAACAGAAAGAAGCGGTGGGGAGAGTAGATTATCTTTTGTGTCTTAATTTTGCAAACCGTGCAGTTGGCAGTAGTGGCTCCCAAAAACAAAGCACTAATTCCTTTTGGGGGGGGGGGAAGTATGTTCATATTCTCTAAATTTTTTAACTAAAGCTGTTTTATAGATTGCGTTGATTTACTGTGCTTTGTAGAGTTAGGTTTTGACCTCAGGGATGTTCAGAACTGCCTGGTATTTAGCACAATGCACTGATTGCAGTGCTGATTTACAGAGAGGCAGCTTTAACAGAGCAGCACATGCATGATGTTTTTTTGGAGAGGGTATGAAACCAGAAGAGCAGTGCAGTAGCAGAGGGATCGATGGCATTTTCCCGTCCTTGTGGTCCAGTGGCAGGTAACTGTCATCTTACGTGGCGCGCTTGTCCTAAGCAATGAAACATGGCTAGAGCTTGAGAAATTGTTAACAAGAAAAGCATTTCACTAGTTAATAGGTTAAGTGTTTTTATTTTAATGGGGAGATCTAGAATATAACATGGAGGTTAAGTGCCTGTGTACATAAGGTCTTCTTGATGGGTTAGCTGAGAGCACGAGCTGTCACAGGAACCTGACAGCTTGTAGACCAGGGATTTTCTTTCGCTGCTTCACTCTGTTTTCAGAAGTGTTTAGTTTCCAAGCAACTCTGAAGCTTTAAAAAGCAGCGCTTTAAAAATAATATTGCTACCCTAATAGCAAAGAAAGCTTGTCCCTCTATCTCTGGGGGGAAAAAAAAAAAAGTGGTATATATCTTTTTCCCCTTTCAATGTTTTGCTGTGGTGGTAAGTACAAGAGAAGGGAAGGGAGGGAGCTGCAGCACAGGGCAGCAATGGATGTGGAACAATCAGAAACCAAGTATTCTGTTTTAGGGCTCCGCCAGTCAAGACCTGGGACCAGAATTGCACTTCTGCTCGAGTCACAGCATTAGAGATAAAGTTCATACCTTTGTTGTGATCTGACCTCGTGCTATTATTACAAATGATTAACAAATCTTGCTGCAGCTCCCTTATCACTCCTTTGTCATTCCAGCTGTCATTGAAGGCTGAGATAAGGTTTTTGCAGTAGAGCACGAGGTGCATCTCTCTCTTGTGCTATATTTTTAGGCAAATGTGACATTGGTGCAGGACTAATGTCAGGAATATTTGATGGATATTGTGTTTTTTTTTTTTTTTCTTTCAGCTTCTAATATTTGGAAAGCAGAAAGGTTGGGTAACACAACCTGTACCTGCCTCCCCTGTCTTCCACCTCAGCAGGATGACAGGTCCTACTCCCAGTCCCTTTCAAATTCCAGATTAGAACAGCTCTCTTTTTCTCAAGGGTGGGTTAGCTGGGCTCTGGTCCCCACCACATCACCATTTCTTGATGGATTGCATCGCTGTAAGTCAGGGAGTGCAAGAATATCCAAAGCTGGCATTTGCTGGAGAATTACCTCTCAGGAGGTGGGAGATTCAAGTCTCCTTGGATTTGGGGAGACAAATTAATCCTGTATCTGTCCCAGAATCCTGGGGCCTTCCTAGTTCAGTTGGGCTCTGCCAGGCATAGAAGACTACCCACACCTCCCTTCTTTTGCCAAAAGGGAAGTGTTTGCTAACGGTAAACAGGAAAACATTTTGAAGGCAGGTATGTCTGCACGTGGGGGAACAATGTAAAACATTGATTTTGATTTTATCCCAACAGAGTTGTGTATTTTTTAAAGTAATATTTAGCTTCGCTGTCAAGGTGGAAACAGTGAAAATGTGAGGTTTGTATCCAAGCAGTCCCCTGATGCTGGGCAGGAGGAGAACATCCTGCTTTCGGGGCAGCTGGAGGGGAGGAGACTGCTTCCTACCTGGAGTCCTGTAAGGGCATGAATGAGAGTTGGAGCAAGCAGGCAGAAAGGAACAGCCTGCCTCTATTCTGTAGAGGTTAAATAAACATTAAAAAGAAGTGTCCTGGATCTGCAAGGGTTTGGAGGAGGTAGTGAAGGACCACAGGCTGTGTACAGTTCAGTGGAGAATTCTGCAATTGATGGGAGAAAGGGGGAGTAATACAGATTTTTTTATTCAAACATGTAAGGCATTTTGATGCCTTTTAAAATGATGTGATCCTTTCCCAAGCCCAAGCTGGGTTGCATGTGATTGAAAGTGAAATAAATCTCACGGAGTGCACCAAGACTTCCCACACTTCCGTTGCAAGCGGAGTGTTAAGGAGCAGTGTTTCAAGTGAGGATTACCTGCCATATGGCAGCAGTGTAACTTGAAGTGTTGTTTTCAGGTCAACAGACAGTCAGCTGAAGCTCTGGAACGTAGGGAAACCTCACTGCTTGCGTTCCTTCAAGGGTCACATCAACGAGAAGAATTTTGTAGGGCTGGCGTCCAACGGAGACTACATTGCCTGTGGTGAGTAGAGCAGCCACCCTGACACGTGTTTGGGTGACTCCTTGGAGCTCCTGCCTCTCCATTTGCAAAGCATACCAGCAAGGTACCACGTAGCTGTATGGACCTCCATTAGAGGATTGGTCTGAGCTTACACCCTCCTCTCCCTTCACAGGGAGTGGTGTAAGGAGCCTCTAAGGAGTTGTGAACTTCAGTTTCCTCTCATTAGAGATGAGGTCTTTATATATGATGATTTGGGCTGCCTGTCACCAAAAGCTGATTGCTAATGTAGTTGCTGTTGATACGGTGTATGTCTTCAAAATTTATCAACTGACACATCCTCCTGTGTCTAAGAAAGGTCAGTAGCCTGGACCATGGGAGCAATCACATTCTTGTCACTTAGTACAGCATTCTGCATGGTGAAGCAATGACACCCTCAGTGTGAACAGCTGTCAGAAGACTAAATCATACTTAAGCAGCTATTCCTTCGCTAGCTTGTCTCTTTGCCACTTACATGGGGCTGTTGAACCTCTGCAGATCCTCAAGTCTTGGTGGAAAAGCAATGGCACATTGATCCCTGTGGGATGAGTGGGATGGTTGCTCCAGCGCTGCGGGGAGGAGGACCTTAGCTTGTGTGTTCTCTGATCTCTCCACAGTTTACAAGGCAGAAATTGGGATGGATTTCTAAACAAAAGTCTGCACGCTGTCTAGTTTCTCTTATTTAAACCTCCATAGACCAAGCTGTCATATTTGATTACTGCAAGCAAAACTGTGACAGTGCTACCTGCCTCGTGGCTGTAACGCCAAGCGGGCGTTCCACGTGCTAGTGTAACTTAAGGATTGCTGGGCCCTAAGGAAGTTCTGGAGTAAGGTTGGGGTCCTGGATATTTCACAGTTGTCTTGTGATAAAGCCTGGCTCTGTTTTAAGCATTGTGAAAGCTTGCTGTGGAGCATGCCCAGTTGCCAGGGCACCATGAGCACAGTGATAACTATTAGGAGGAAGTGTCATGTCTTTAAACAACAAAAGAGGTAAGAAGCCGTATTTTTGTGCCTCTTTGCAGAATGTAATCTTGCATATTTACTTTTTATTTTCAGGAAGCGAAAATAATTCCCTTTACCTATACTATAAGGGCCTCTCAAAGACACTGCTGACATTCAAGTTTGATACGGTCAAGAGCGTCCTGGACAAGGACAGGAAGGAAGATGACACAAACGAGTTTGTGAGTGCTGTCTGCTGGAGGGCGCTTCCAGATGGGGTAAGCTTCCTGCTCGGTCAGCAGACTGGGTGCTAAAGGGATGCCTCCTGCTTGCTTAGGGAATGATACCGCTGAGGGTTTGACTGCATTTGGTGTCTTCCTGTTCGTGGATAGCACAGACCAGTGCAAGAAAGTCGAGAGCTGCAGGTAAACTGAAGCACTGTGGACCGTGGGAGGGGGATGTTGGGGGACAAGGGCCTGCTGTGGTCTAAATTCTTCTATCCATGTATCTGAATTTCTTTTCTTCTGCATCTGAAATTTGCAAAGCAGAACTGTATTTGTGACATGCAATTTTTTTGTGTCGTGCAGCAGTTTTGTTGCTTTAACAAAGGTGTTTACAGATACTGTGCACCTTTATTTAAATGTTACTGTCCACATGGGTTTGCTCGTTGAAATACATGCTGCGTGTTCAGATAAGTAAAGATGTAAAAGGTGAGCCCAGGCTGTAGTTACCTCAGTGACAGGCAATTCATATGTGCAAAGCATGTCCTGATGCTGCAAGCAGACCTGAATCCACTTTTGTGAGTGTTCTTTAGGCGAGGGGCTGGTTTGGAGGCCAAGAATGCTGCTTGTAAATTCTGAGTCTTTGAAAACCTTGTGTAAAAAAACCTTGAGCAAGTGACTCCTATGTAAGTGTTTGGAGATCAGATATTTAACTGGTTTGCTGGGAGGAGGAGAGAAGCTCATCCTAAGTGTAGTCTTATCAAGTAGCTAAAATGGAATGTTGCCCAATTGATGTCCTGAGACACTGCATTCACAAAGATAACATTTTGGAAGGGTAACATCTACCAATCTGTTCCCGTATGAAGAAACTGCCCCCACAACTGTGATTCAGTTGTAACTGTCATGAATGTCAGATGAATGCTTCTGAGTGGAGAAAAAATAAAATAAAAATAAACAAAGATCCAGCATCTGAAATAATAGATTGCATTTTCAATTGAAAAGTGGGGTGTTTCAGTTTGAGCAGCAGACACAAGTAAATGATGTAGGGTCACTGATGTTTTTCTGGCTGGGAATTTAGGGCGATGGCACATCTCAGATGAACAGTGAGTATTGGAAGTTGTGTAATTTTGTTTCCGTTGGATAAAAATGTGCTGTGGGAACCTGGGTCCATATATGCTATGCCCTTTCTTTAACTTTCTTTACTACAGTGTTTTTCTGTTGGGTTGTCCTGCTGACCTCCTGTGCAGCTTTCCTACAGACCACACAATAATTGTGGTCTCACCCCTTGCATTATTTCTGTTGCTGCCCGCTCCTTACCAGGCTTACTGTGCTGTACAAACCTGCTGTTCAAACCACTGGGAAACTTCTGAGCAGTCACCAAGAGCTATCAAACAATTCTTCATAACTAGAACAAAAAATCTGTGCAATGAAAATGTAGGAATTTATAACCATAACAAAGGAACAGTTAAACCAGGCCCATAAAGATTGCACCAAATAATGCTCAAGCTTTCCCTTGTTAAGCAGCATTCAGCATCCGTCACCACTCTGATTTTTTTTCCTATCACTCCTCTGCTTTTCCCTGGGCTACTTTCAAATTAGTGTTTCTCCCATGGCAGCCTCGGTACCTGGCTTCAGTTTGTAACAAAAACAGCAAAAAGCTGCCTGTGATCTGAGAGACACCGGCTGAACATTTTGCGTTACCTGTCTGCAGTGCGTGCCATCCTGCTTTACATCCCAAGCAAGCAGTCACGCTTGCTTTTGCCAAGAAGCCTTCATGTTTCCTTGTACCATCCCTCCGGTCTCCCCAAGACATGAAGTGCTCTTCCGCGACGCACCCGCACACTTCTCCTCCCTCTTGTAAGAGTGCAGTGGTCCTCTCAGGTCTAATTGAGACTTTGCTCATGTTCTTTGGAAATTAAATTACTGCACAGCCAAAGGTCACTTGCATCTGCAAAGTCTTGCTCAAATGATGGAACTTTTATTCTCCTTTTTGATAACGTTTCTTAAATTGACGAGATTCTCAAATGAGCTGCCTATGTACGGGCTCCCTAAAAGCTGGCGTGTTTTTTAATGATGCGCAGATGAGAGGAGTCCTTTGCCTTGCAGTGCTGTCAGTGTGTATGGAAATTGGTGAACTTACAGCATATTTCTAGCTTAATTACAGACTTTGATCCTGAGTGAATCACCCGGCCTTAGTTTCCTCGTTACGAGAGCGACCACACCTACCTCTTACTGCTGGGGGTGGTTGTGCTGGTTCTGCTGGAGGATACCTATGTCGAAGCGCAGAGCTCAGCACAGGCTAGGAAACCTGCCAAAGAGCCGTGGCAAACGCTGTGGGTAAGCGTTGTGCTGGTCTCCATGCCTTGTTGGGCCAGTTCAACACCATCTGGCTCATCTCCACGGCGGTGGTCGCTGTGCAGTAGCTTTGGTTTGCAAATGGGAGTCTTTCAGGCGGGGGGCTGCGGGCGCTGCCTGCCAGCTTTTCCCCAGGACACCCCAGCGGAGCAGACTCTTCTGTTTCCCCGTGGTGTTGCTCTCAAGGATTGTTCTTTAATTAACCTTTTGAGATGAGATGAGTAAGTTTCAGATCTGTCAGTTATCTTGGGAAGCAGAAGTATGTGTGCTCCATTTCACGCACTTAAGTGCAAAATCTTGGATCCTAATTAAAACTTAAACCAGAACTTTCAGATGAAATGTCATTGATTTTTTCTGAAATCTATTTTTGTATAATTCAAGCTTTTCCTTTCTCCTGAGCCAAAGTCAAGCTGTGCCAGAAGTCCTTGCCAGAATCCACTGTTGTTTCCCCCTCTCTTGGTCTTCCCCTGCTTAGGATGATGCAGAGACCTTTCTAATCTAGCTGTCACTTCTCCAGCTGCGGAGGTCCAGGCAGTGTGTTTTTTCCACATGTTGAAGCTGTATTGAGTTAGAGAAACTGTTCTCTGTAAGTGCTTATTAGCTTTTTGCGCAAGGCTTATTTATTTTTCAACTCTTACAGTTGGGTAGTTTTTAGAAATGAGCACTGGCTTGTAGGGTAGTATTTGTTAGAATATTCAAAGAAACATTTCAGCATGTGCTTCAGGGAGCAAGCCTTTGTGCTTCTTTTGATGCTGCATTTTGGACAAAGGTAAACGGGTTATATATTTTTTTAAGGCAGTGATTTGTATTTTGTGGGTAATGCCATTTGTCACTTCTTTTTCCTCTAAAAACTAATCGAGTTTGAAAAGTAGGGAAGGCTTCAGGAAATTGTTGGCTGAAGTGACCTGGTAATATGAGTTGCTAGGTTAGAAGCAGGATCAGAGACACATTTCAGAATCCTCCCAGAACCAAATCTTTGTTTCAGAAGTCAAGTTTTTTCAATATACCTGTCATCCCTTATTCTGGCACCTTGGCAGGATTTATCTAACTTGATTTGAAACCCAAATCTGGTCTTGAGATGGCTGCATACGTTCTTCTCTTTTGTTAGCACCTAAGCAGAATAAAGACATGATGTTTTCCCCTTCCATAGAGGGGACGCCTTTTGTTTGCACCCGGTTTGCCGTATTCCAGAGTCCAAGATGTGAATCGCACATCTCTTCAATAGTGGCAGCTCAAGTAGCCCCTTTCCCAGTCATGGTTAGCATTTCTCAGAAAGAAGCTGTCAAAAGAGAAACCGATGCTGAACCTGCTCCCAGGACAGCAAAAAGGTATTACTGCTGAACACAGAAGCAATTTGATTATGTAGATTAAGCATGGCTCAATCTGTCATAATCACTGTAAAGACTCCATTTAATTTTGTACCTGTTTGCATGAGTATTCATTACTGCTGATAAGCAGGTTAGCTGGGGAAAGATTTCTCAAGCTGAAATGTCAAGGTTTCGATACGAGGAAGGAGATGAAGATAAGAGCAGGAAAATGCTATGTAAATTAGCTTAGGTAAAGCCTTATTTATGTGTGTGTATATATAAAATATACATATTTTGTCTTTTAGAGGGGTAAAGAAGGGAATGCACTGAGAGCAGTGCTGCAGACTGTCTGAGGCACCTAGCGCTAATGAGAGGGTCGGGGGCTGCGTGCCGGGAGGACTGCGGCAGGAGGAAGAGCAGGGGCACGGCCGCGCTGTGCAGCCGCCTCCTTTGCGTGACGTGGGAGGTGCTGGTGTGCATTTCCTCACCTGGTTGGCACTCCACAACAGTCGGCTCAATTTAGAGGAGCCTGGAAACAACTGTCCAGCCACAAGTGAGAGAAGCAGGCTGTGGGACTTCGGGGCATCAGGCTGCCTTTAGGCACTCGTGTGACAGAGATCTTCATAACTAGTCTTATATCTCCAAACTAATCTTCGTTAATCTATGAAGATGGAAATACTCCCTTCAGGTAGGCTTTTGGTGCAGCTCTTTGGAAAGCAAGCTCTTCCTCCGTCTGTTTTTTCAACCCCCCTCAACACTCAGCTTTGTTTCTTAATGATGTCTGGCTTGAATTCTTTAAATAGAAGCCTGTAATTATTTCACAATAAGCTGGTCATTTAATAGGGCTGTAATCTTGTTCAGTGATGAAAAGTAGCCATCCTTTGTTTCCCAGTAGCCTAATAAATGGTACGCAGCATACACATGAGCTAGCGTGGATTCTGATAATTTACAATCAGCAAATTGGCTCCCTTCACTGGATTTAATTTAGCCAATACAAATTATTTCGGGAAGTGATTCATTGCCATTTTAAAGCACTAATTAATTTGGATGACTTATGAACATTAGAAATGAAACCTCCTTTGTCATTCCCAAATAACCAAATTGCTTATTCAGTGACATTCCTGAGTAACTTGTATCGAGTGCAACCACATCCTTTGTAACTTGAAATGTTGATTTCAATGAGACTGGGGGGGGAACAGGAGGAACACTTCATATTTTTGTGCTTCTTCGCTGCTGAAAAGTTTAAAGCCTCAAAGCTGCCAAGAATTTTGACTGACAACTTCGGCTCAAGTTGGCTTATTTTCACAGCATGCTCAGCCAGTTGTTCGGATGGCAGTTAAGCTTCAGATACCTGAAGTGTATTGTAGGGGAGAGAAAAAAGCCTGCCTGAAGTGGTCAGACCCAGGCCATCCTTTGCCTCCCTCCGGTCCAGGTGGCCGCGCAGGCAGCAGTGGGAGTGTGTCCGTGGAGGGGACCTGAAGTTTTCTGCTTCATCCTTTCTTGCCTGAAGCAAGGCTGGGCTTTGGTTCCTTGGAAGCTGGCCCCTGGCATTCCTGAGCAGCATCTCCCAAAGCGGTGTTCTTGCAGGTTATTCTGTGGTGTGGCATTGCAGCATCCTGGAAATGCAGTAGTTGTCCCTTGTGACTGATACACGCAGCAGTTTATGGCAAGCTGAGAATGATCGGCTTTTAAGAAAGCTAGGAGACGTAGCTTTGATCAGATTTATTGTGTTTTTTTTTTTTTTTTTTCTCTCCTCCTAAAAATCTTCAAAGATTTTCTTCCCTCTGGTGGAACTTGCCTAAGCCCCACAGCGTGCACACTGTGAAGCTGGAAGCTGTGTGATAGCTTCCCGCTCCTCTCTAAATGCCCTCTTCCTCTCTGGCCTTTGGCTGTGCTTTAAGAGAGACATTTTTGACTTTTTTTTTTACTTAGCTGCTTCACACTTTCTAGTCTTAGAAGGGAAATAAAACATATTTACTATCTATCTTTATGTCTCTTCCTCCTTTCTTTGCCTGGGAATCTCAGATCTTCGGTGGCAGCTAGAATATTGCAAGATAACATCAGGCATGCTTGAGGTTTTTTTCCAAATCTTAGCTTATTACCGATGCATACCAATATACACGGTATATTTTGTTTTGTATGCCACTTGAAAACTATTGTTGTGTGGAGAATAATTTCTACCTTAGACATTTAAAAAGTCACCAGTTCAGTACGCGTGCTCCTTTGTTTTGAACGTGCCTGTATTCTTTCACACCTACATCTCCTCAAACACTCATTTTGGGGCTTTGTTTTGTTTGGCCAAAGGGAATTAAAAAAAAAAAAATGTTACTCTAACAGTGTTTTACTCCTCATCACAACGCTTGAAGCCCAACTGCAGAGAACTTCTTGGGGAAAACCATCCTCTGTTATCAACAGTTCATGCATTAATATTGAAACTTCAGTGTTTTGACACTTCGGTCCGTGTGAAAGACCATCTTGGTAATGTGATTATGCAAATTACAGGCTTTAGGAGAAAGTGTTTTAGTTGGACTCCTTCGTATGAGATGACAAATAAGGGTAAATGCTCTTTCATTACAACCTCTCCCCGGTCTCAGGGTGCCTCCAAGCTCCCTCCCAGCACTGGGGGCGAGCACCAGGGGCAGGGCTGAAGGGTGTCAGGCACTGCCCCTAGCACTGGCTTCTGTGTGCTCCATATGTCTGCTGAGGGGCATCTGGGGGCAGAAAACAATGCCTCGCCTCCCCTGTTTTGCTGTTTCAGGGCTCGATACAGCATGACAGCAGGTAGCTCTGGTACATAATGCCTACGTTAACTCTTCCTTTTCTAGATGCAGAGCAGCCTGTGCGAGCAGAAGGGATGAGGCTGTCGCCTTTGTTCAGCCCTGGAAGTTCAGGTCCCCTGTGGTACTGCAGCAGTCTGATATCATTCTAGCTTCTATTTTAAGAATAGCCTCTCCAAGAAGTGTAGGTGGCTCTTTTTTTTTCGTTTGTTAGTTTTAAGTTTACATTTACAAACTCAATTTCTCTCTCCTCCTGCAAGGTGAGGCGTGTATCTTTTTTCCTGCATAAATCACAGAAAATTGCCGCGGGGGTGATGTTTTTTTTGAAGTACAGACAGATCAAAGTTGCGCATACGTCTTGAATGAAGGCAGTACTTACATTCAGACTTCCGTAGCTGATATTTGCTTACCAACACATCTCTCCTAGCGCCAGGAGAAGCGTGATGCGGATGGGACTGAAGTCTTCCTTCTTGGAGTCATCTCCTTCCTAGAGCAAGTGAATGACACAGTGGTCAGCATAACTGAGTCCTGTTGACACTCCAGTCACTACAGTTCAGTAGCCGATCCCGGCGGTGCAGCTGTATGGATAATGGATTGCAGTTCACTCCACTGTAAGCAGAGGTCCATGCAGGTTCTTGTTGTTTCCTGGGTTTTAAGAAAATAGCAGCACCCCCACGCAATCAGAAGTTGTGTTGGTATGGTACATGCTGTGAGCTGGGGGCACAAAGTCCCTGCAGGTGTCATTAAACTTGTAAGCAGCTGTGTTTCTCCCCTGTTGGGACTCTGCTGCTTTAGTAACCATCAATTCATTATAAAGGTCTGAGTTGTATAATGGATGAAACCAAGTCAGGAATGCACCTGGAACCTTGACTTCTTCGTTCCCAGCTCCATCCTTAGTTCCCCGTTGTACCATACAAGCTGAGCAGCAGCAGTATGTATGGTGGGGCCCTTCACATAAGCTGTATCCCCAACAGGACCAGCTAATAGAAAACTGCTTGGATTATGGTAATGCTCAGGGACACCCTTATGCCTTCCGTGGAGGGCAAATAAGAGCAGATTCATATTCAGGGAGCATTTGCTTATCAAATTAAACTTTGGTATGATTTTTCCTTCCCCACCAAACCTCTGCAGTGCTGCTGTTGGACCCTTGGACTGAACTCTGATAGGTGTCCTGCTGGGCTGTAAAGATGCTGAATCAAACAATTGATTAGGTTGTTATAAGGTTTATAATATTTTTCAGATGATGCCTAGAAACCCACTTACTGTGAGTTGTCAGCACCTCTTTTCCCATGTTTGTTCTTACTGTCTTTGTGAGAGCTCAGCCTCGTAATTTTTTCATGCTCTGTAGTACGAGGCTTTGAGGGGGTGGGCTTGCTCTCTCTTCCCCCAGAATTCATGGCCTTTGGGTAGGAAGGCCTACCTCTAATAATTCTTCCACCCCCCTCCCCAAATAACGCTGCTGCCCCCCTCTTGTCCCTGCACGGGGGGCTTTGCTCCGAGACACTGCAAGCAGTAAGTGCCTTGCAAGAAACAGGCAAGGTTTGCAAGTCTTCTGTTGCCTGATCTCAAGCTCCAACAGAAGGTGGTCTCCTGGATTAGTCACAAAGACTACACGAGCAGCCTCTGCTATCCTTCCCACTGTTAAGTTCATCTGGCTTTGTTTGTTCATGGTCTGGGGGTTTTTTAAAGTGCCGTCTATCTGCTGACCTCTGGTTGGAACAGAGGAGTCAGTAAGATGAGCTTTGGCTATGTGAAGCTACTCAGGGAGCCAGGGAGTACTTGGTTCATGGTTTATGAAGTAGATGAAGGGGCTATTTAAGATGGAACTGCAAGGGTAAAAATATATCTCACCACTTTGTGCTGAAGGAGGAGCCTGGTTTCAGAGCAGTAAGAGCGATGCAGGTTTGGGAGCCATTGGCATCAGGCTCACTGTCACCCAAAAGTCATATTTAGTGCAGCAGCACAATTCCCACACCAAGGATATCTGGAACTCTCACTGCTGATGTTCTGCTGTCACTGCTTCTTGAAGGTGGTTTTATAACCTCATCCCCTTTAAAAAAAAAGTGACTGCTTCAATTACAGTCAAAGCAGCCTCTCAATATTTTTTTTCTCATTTTCTGGTGCACCTCCTGATGGTGAGTTCTGCGAGGCCGCCACCATTCAGGAGCTGCGGTTCATGAGCTGCATCAACCCTGTGCTCCGGTGCTCCTAATTAAGCAGTTTTACTGGCAAGGATTTAATGTTTTACAGAGTCTAAATGAAGTGGAAAAAATATGAACTGATTTTTTTTCTTTCCAGCACAAGATTTTGATCAGATAATTTAACCTCTGGGTGAAATGGAAGTAGAAGCATTTATGCACAGGTCTGCAGAAGCTTTGCTTTATGTAGGTCTCTACATTAACAGTTCTTGGCTGTGGAGTAATCCTTCTGAAGGCTTCCTTATGCTTTCTGCACTTCCATTATCAATAGCAAAACCCCAGAGCATCTTGAAACCCCGTTTAACACCAATTGCATTGCTTGTTAGTAAGGCAAGAATTTCAGCTTTTGTCACACTGCATTTCTAGCAGCAGAAAAGATTTGTCTCTTTAACCCAGTTAAACTACACCATGTTTCTCAGTGTTGTCACAACATCCTAACCAAGGCTGGACGAGCTAGCTACCTGCACGCAGTCAGCTAGAATCGAAACTACCTGGGCATGTAATTAGGGTATGTAATTATTTTCTATGTAATACCTACAATTATAACAAGCAGCCCTGCCTAAGGAAGGGAATCTGGTACAGCTCGAAAATGATGATGTATGATTTAATGGGTACCTCCTGGCCAGGAGTGGTGCTGGTGGTGTCAGGTGTGCAGCTGCACAGCGGGGTTTGCCCTCACACGGCTCTGTGAGAGAAGCAGTGCCTCAAACAGCGACGCCTCTTTCATGCTGTTGTATATCAGAATCGCTTCCTGAACTTTTATCCGGTTGCTAAAGCTGTAGGAAAGTAAGCTGTGCGATGCAGTAGTGGATTTTCTAGATTTACTTTGTATGTCTGAAGTGAATATTAAGCTGAGCAGAGAGGCACAGGCAGATGAGACAACTGCATTGTTTCTCACTTATTTATAATAATGAGAGATACTGGAGGGAAGATAAGCAGTATTACATATACTGGGAGGAAAGATTGGTTCAGATCCATTAAAAAAAAGTTCCTTTTACCTGTAATCTGTAGATAGTGTTATAAATTAATTGCAGCAGGAGAAACCACATCCCTCCTCACTGGCACAGACTCAGCATCTGTAACCTTGGTCAAGCCTCCAAAGCAAGCATACATGAATATTTCTTCTTCTTCCTAGTTTCTTGGTTGATCAATTCGATGGAGCCATTGTTGCCTTTCTCTTCCAAGACAGGCTTCTCTACGAAGCAGGCTGATCAGGACAAGTTTGTTCTCCAGACCACCCACTAATGGAAAGCCTGTCTAGTCTGGGAAGTGTGTGCTTGTGGAAAGTCCTGACTCGTTTAGAGAGAAAATATCCTTGATTAAAATAGGAGGTTAATAGTGCTTCTGTATGTGTCTGGGTTTAGAGCTCGTGCGTTAGCTCCAGCAAGGATAAATTGGAGCCAGCAGCAGTTTTAAAAAATAGAGAGAGAAATGAGCTGGAAGTGAAATACAAATGTCCTTATTTAGTACAGAAGGATTCATCTTGCTGTAGGCTTTCTGTTTTCGTTAGGTTCTCACTTGACTAGTGCAAAAGAAGAAGTTGGGCAACGTTTGAGAACGTGAGGTAAAACAGGAGTTAGCAGCTTGTGAAATCTGGGTTCTGGTGTTGCAGCAAGCAGCCTGCACTGGGAGCGCGCAAGTTTTCCCCGTTCCAAAATGTTAGAGTATATATTTACCTTACAAAGAGTAAGCAGAGCCTCACACTGAAAATCACTCTGCTGGTGCTCAGATGTTTGTATAAGTAAAATACTGCTTTAAAGATTTCTTTTAGATAAATGTTTGGATAGCGGTATGCTTCCAGGGCAAGGAGGCTCACTTCGCTGGCAGCACCCTTCCCATCGAACCCTCGATTGCAAACTCAAACCCTCTCCAAGTCCCTTGGATGCTTCCTGCATCCCTGCAGTTCCCGTAAGAATGCTCCCTGCTTTCCCCAGGAGCAGAGCTGTCTGACCGTGATGCTGGGGACAAGGACCATCTCCTTGTAAGCCAACCACGGTCTCAAAATCTTTAGCTTTTGATCCCCGTTTTGAACCTGGGAACTACAGCTCCCTTCCCATGCCAGAACAGATGAGAATTCATTTTTACATATACTCTAAAGTTTCCATTTTCCTTTCTGAGCAGGTATAAGATGGTTGTATGATGCAGACAAATGTATTCTCAGCCAGGATGGGGCTTCTGTATTCCTTATATCTGTAATGGTAACACACAAATGAGGAATTTGACTCCATCTCCCTATAAATAAAAGTTAATGAAGTAACGAATCCAATGCACTAAGCCACGCTGTCTCTGCCTCTCCTTACCCAGAGGAACACATACTGTGTACGTGCTGTGTGGTTTTTTAGGGTCCCTTTCTTATTGCATCATTTAGCTCTTGCCTGGAAGCTGTAGCTAGGGTAGTTGATTGTGAACTTCTCACAGGAGCCGTCTCCCTGCTGCTGATGTAGCAGCGTATATAGGTTTGCTGCGACAAGAAATAAGTCTTGTTTAGTCCAGTTGTTTTTATCTTCTCAGATTCACTGTGCTTTGTCCTATATTCTCAGGCTTTGAGAGCCTGCGAGGAAAACAGCGGGTACCTGCCGTGTTCTCCAGCTCCAGAGCCATGATGTCTATTAAGGAGTAAGGCAGCAGCAGCAGCTCTTCAGAAAGACCATTTAAGGGGTAGTAAAAAGGAAGGAGGAAGCAGATTAGATGGAAATTAATAATAAAAAAGTAATCAAATGCTGGAATTGTTTGTTGTCTTCCCTCATCAGCAGAGCTCAGGTTTGTATTCTCATATTTGTGTAGCTGAAGGATATGAAATCAGAGGTACTGTGTCTCTAAACAAGGGGCTTGTTCATTCCTGTAATTCCAGTAGTAAATGGCACAATTTTTTTCATTATGGGCTTGAATCTTTTTAAACATCCCCTTGGCTGTTAGTGTCATTGGTAGCTTAATGGATTTCTTGATTGTTGAGCTCCTTTTTTGAAACAGTATTGTTAATCTGTGCATGTGCTCAGAATGAGGTTTAAAAACAGTCATTTCAATTTGAGATATCTAGAGATAATTTTTATACCCACTGTGTGAAAATAACTCGAACACTACTAGAATTATCCATTGTAAGAGAGATGATTTTACTTGTGAATTGGGTTTACAGATAAAATCTTCCTCATTCCTGGACATGGATTTTCTATTCATCGCTCTCTTAAGATTAATCGGGAGCAAGACTTAATCCAGAAGATGATTGAATTGTCCTTAAACAGTGATGTAGAACATTACCCAGATCTCACTTTATCAAAATCCTTTTTCGGTCCTGCAATACTGAGAAATCACGAGCATATGAACTGCTTGTGATGTGCACCACACGAAGATGCTTTTTCTTTATTTGCTGGCTCTTTAGGAAGGAAATGTTCTTGACTTTTTTTTTTTTTTGGAGTAAAGTTGTCATAAGCTAACGTTGTCATAAGCTGTTGTGTGGAATGGGCTAAATCTGTGTAGCATATTAGGAATTTTGTCTTGCAATAAGAAGAAAGGTTTCCTTGCACCCGCAAAAGCCTCTGACAGCTTAAAGGTCTGCCACTAACGGAGCCCCTGCTGATTTTGTGCAGTTGCCAGGACAGAAATTCAAGTACCTCAGTGCAGCTGTATTTCCAGACTGGGAACCTGGTTTCAGATTCTGTCAAAACAACAACAACAAAAAAATAGCAAGGAAAGACAAATGGAGGCTCCAACTGCCCAGAGCCTTTGACAGCCCTGCAGTGTGTCCAGTCAAGCTCCAGGACCCTGCAGCAGGCATTGCCGGGCAGAGCTGCAGCCTCCACTCGCTCCCACTGCTGCTGCCAGCCCTGACTTTGTGCTTCTGCTGCAGCGATGCTAACAACAAAAACATAACTTTTAAGAATTAATGCCTCTTTAATCTCCTGTTTTTCAGTAGGAAGCATGTAGAGCATGCAGGTTGTCCTAAATCTCCAGTTACAGCACAGAATAACGATTTCATCTTTTTTTGTTGTTTTTTCCCTTTTGGAGGAGCAAGATGGGGTGGAGGGGAGCATCTAATTTGAGGACCTCCAGGCTGTGACCTGCGAGCTTGATAGTCCGTCACGTAATTTCAGGACTCCCACAAGAAAACGGTTTGTGATCAGTAATGCTCGGGAGCTGGTAATAGATGCATGTATCACATCAAAAAAAAAAAAAATAAGCGTACGTGTTGTTTAATGGCCTTGCTGTAAGGACACTGGCAGCCAGCATGCTGCTGGCACGCTGCTCCCTGTGGTTTAGGAGGGTAGTCAAGGCCAGGAGATTTAGGGGCTTATTAAAGGCACTGCAGCTTCAGGCACTGCTGCTAGCTAGCAGTCACCAGGTGAATCAGAAAGGAGCCTTTCGTGCCTTGTCGAGCGCTGTTGTGCCTGTGTCCTGCACAGCCTCTTTCTTGTGGCCAGAGTGACTCTGACCTTCTGAGTTAAACTTGCCCACTTCATGATGATTTTTCTGTTATTTGAATCCCTTTTTCTTCAGCTTATTTGTGTTCACCAAATCACATTTCATTTAGGATCTGATGCAGGCAGAAGCTGTGGGCACAGGACTGTACCAAAGTCTGTTCTAATCAAGAAGCTGTTGAGGGCTGGAAGCTGTTGGACCAGTTGGGACCAGTCGTGGGCAAACGAAGAGTGTTTTGTCCGCTGTTGCAGTCTTCCTAGAGTAAAGTGGAGGTCTCTGTCTGCTTTAGGAGAGCCAACTAAACTGGATCGTTCCCCTCCATACATGTTTTAAGCCAAAATGGGCCGAGACAGCTCCTGCAGCCGCTTCCACAGCTTGTTCTGCTGCCAGCTGGGAAGGTCCAGAGGGGGGCATTGGCAACCCAAAGCTAAGAGTGATTGCTTAGGGGTAGCCCAGCCTGGTAGTAAAGCAAGACTATAGTCAGAGCTGTTGTGCTTTGTATAAAAACATCCTTTTTTCAAATCCTCATTAGGTTTGTAGCAAACTGGCTGGAGAGGTGATTAAATTCTGCTGGAGAGGTGCATGGGATGGAGCAGGTCTGCATGTCCTCGGGTTCCCCTTCCTTCTCAATTCTTCCTGCTGCTTCAAGAGGCAGTAATTTGCTGTGAGCCAGCTTTACAGTTTTGGTTGAAAATGACTGTGCAAAACCCCCTCAAAGCAGTTCACGTCCCAGAGTCATTTAAGTATATCCGTATTTGTATCTAAAAGGCACCTCAGAGTGTGAGAGCTCCCTGGCATGCCAAGGGCCATCGCAGTCATCTGCTGGTGTCCCCAGACAGGATCCAGTGAATCTTCATCAGACCTCACCATGTTTGTCTGCCCAGAAAGCCCAGGTACTGAAAGGAAAAGCAGGGAGGAATTGCTCTCTGAGGTTTTTGGATGAGCGCTGGCCTGCTGCCTGGTTCCTGTCACTGTTTTGCAGAAGTGAGACAGATCTGGAAGAGGCTGCAGCTGTGTATATGAAAAGTAGTGCTTTTAATTGTTAATTAATTGAAGTTACCATTTGCATTTGGGGTTTTCCTTTTTCAAGAATGACATGCATGCAACCACTGGCATTGCTTATTTATAGCACGACTGAACCAGGAACTTTCTTATGCTGTTTTGCTGGTACAACTGTACTTCGCTTATTGAATCTTTTGCTTTCCCGTCCATTTTTTGGCTCCTGTACTGATAGCCCTTGTTGTTCTAGTCCTTGACTCCCCTCCTCTGCGGACATATAAACCTGTAATGTTTTCCCTTCTGTCTTTGTAAACAATAGGCAGTCGGGCTAATAGCCTAAGTACAAAGTCAAGGGGGCTTTGCGGATTCAGCTTGACAGCTCCTCTCCCTGAATTATTTAAAGGCTGTAGACAAAAATGCCCATCTAGAGCTTCAGATGACTTCTCGTCCAGTATTATGGCGAATACCTGATACATGAGTCCCACTGATGTTGCCCACTGAAGTCCGTGCGATCAGTAGAGGAGCAAATGCAATTAGAATGCGGAGGCGATCTCCTGGTATCTCTCCAAGAGAAGAGCTGAGTTGCAGGGAGGTGAGGTGGAAGAATATAGGGAAATTACTCTAGCTGTAAGGGTTGTGTCTCAAGTTAGGGTGGCTGGTTTTTTTCCCTCTCACAATCAGTGAACTTACCGAAAGACATCCTACATCTTTCTTCTGACTTAACAACCCACCAAGGATTGCAATTATTTTTGCATTCTCATAGTTTTTAAATCTAAAAGGCTTTTCAACAGTTGAATGACCCAGTGATTTCTGATTTCTCAGGTGCATTTCTGTTGCTGGTTTCACTTGTCCTTCTGGATCCTGGGCTGTTTTAGATGGATGGGATCAGGGAAGCAGGCAGCAGAGCACAATTGAGTCCTTCAGATGATGTGAAGTTCATTATTACCTTTTGAATAGTTCATTCTGCAGAACTAAGTAGGGAAGATGTCATGCTTGGCACTTACTGCACTAAAGCTATAAAGCTGTGCTCTCATCAATCTCAGTAGCTAAGGCATAGCCATTGTCTCTTCCTGCTCCCTTCTCCCCCAGGTAAATGCAGTAGAGAAAACATCAGAACAAGGATATTAGAGAAACAACCTCATATGTATCATCTGTACTCCGTATGGTTATGTTTAATGAAGTTCTTCACCTTTTACGTACAGTCATACCTTTATTAAAATTCAATTTACTGTATGTCTTTCAGCACCAGCAGGACCATTTGGTAATCAACGCTGATATTTTGCAGTGTGGCCTTCCTTTGAGAGCTGACTCGCAAAAATGTCAGGCGGGCCACGACATAGCTTCCTTCAGCAATGCCAAGCTTTCTTTCAGGTTACAAGTGAAAGGCAGCACCCTGCCTCACAGCCTTGCAGACACGACCCAGCTTGAGGTCCAGTTCAGCTCCCTCGTGCATGTGCCCACGACGATAAGGATTTATGGAGACCATGCTGACCTCGAGCCAGCCTGGCTCCAGCCTCGTCCTCGTCTGTGGGTGAGCAGGGGGATGGCTCTGCTGGCTGGGGGAGGATGCCCAGCGCCGCTGCCCCATCCTTACCCGTGCTTACCCTGGTGCACCAGAATAGAAGGCAGAGGAAGAAAATGACTGGAGGCTGTAGCTGGCTTTCAGTGGCAACCTCTAGTTTATCAACAGATTATCTACTGTGTAATTTTCCTGTGTGTTCATATGATGCCCTGGCCAGTGAAAATACTTGTTTGCTGCGCTTGGAGCACTTTGAAATGCTATTTTTGGGAGAAAAGGCTTCCTGTTTCTAGGTAAAGCACTGCTTTGTCTGCATTGCAGGAGGTTTCAGGTATGTAGTGCTGCAGTTGAGCATGTTTATACCATTAGCTGGATTGGAAGTTGAAGGAGAGCGGCAGGTTGTGAATTGTTTCAAGATTAATGGAAACTATTGTTTTACCTTAATTAAACTTTTATTCATTAAATCAATATCCTCTTTCCAAAACAGGTGTATGGCATAAATAGCATGAGTATAGGGATAACTTCATGAAGCTTATATAAATACTGATATTAACACTTTCTCTGCAAGAAACAACTTCTTCCTTTTCTCTCACCAGGTGCTGGTGGTTTCACTTGTGATACACAAGCCATGCCGTGTTCTAGGTGGTTTCGTGGATCTTTGGCCTTGTGCCTTCCCCCTGAAATCTCCTCTAGCTTTTTTTCCTGACACATCTCCTTCCAGTCTGAAAACTGTTCTGTGAAAACACTTGTGTTCAGAGTTGCAGCTTGTGTATTTTCTTCTGCTTTAAAAAAAGAAAGTGGGTGTGTATATATATTTTTGTGTATATTTATTTTTAGATTTCCTGTAGTGGTTTATACAGCTACAAGCTGGGCTGTCTTGCAGGCAGGTATCCTTTCCTCTTCTGTTCTTACCACCATGCAGCTGCAGCCCTTCAGGTGGGTGCAGCCTGACAGGGGTCAGATATTTCCATTCTCTTGCTGTGCCTCGCTTCCCGTGCCCTTGCTATAGCACTGCTGGCCATGCAGACACCTAAAGCCCCACCTTCCCTGTGTGCAGCCTTGGGTGGAGGTGTAGCATCTTAGGTGTGCTGTCATTTTCCCCCCACAAACAGCATCCTCAGCCTTGGCACTTAGACCCTTGATTTTGTTCCAGTTGCTGTTAAAAATACCAGCCCTGGCTTAAAGAGAAATGAAGGCTTTGATTTCCACAGCTGCCAAACTTCTGGCCCATCCAGAAACACAATTAGAAGCCTTGCAGATGCAGCGAAACCATCGTGTTTCTTTTCCAGCTGGCATGAGCAAAACATCCAGAATAGTTAATGTGTGTTCTGCAGGTATCAGAGCTCTCGAGTCCCTGTGCAGCGTCATTCCAAGACCCATTAACAAACTGGTCAGGATTTTAACATATGTCCCGGACCTTCAAAGTTGGCTTGCTCACAGAGGGAGACGTTTACCTGTGCTGTCTGAACCACCGTGGCCCCGGTCCTTCCGCCTAGCAGCAGTCGGAGGTTACGCATCGTGGTCTCCAGCCAGCAGCCTGCTGCAGGCACCGCGCAGCACGCGCCGCGGCTCCCTCGTTGCTGTGCTGTCGGAGTTCTGTTTCGGCTTGGCGGCCGGATTTCACATCAGAACGGATGGGGATGTTCAGGGGACATTATTACAGTTAAAGCTTACAAATGAACTGTCTGGGTTCGGCTTGTCTGAACGTGAGCTTTTTTGCATGTGTGGCAGGTGGAGGTGACTTTCATTAGGGCGGCGCGGAGGAGCTGCGATCGGAATAAGATCCAATTTGCTAGGTATTGTCCAAGCAGACAGCAAGTGACAGTTTATTGCCCCTGAAGACTTGACAGCCAAGCCATATAAAATGAACAGTAGCAGAGTATGAATCCGTTATCAGCTTTAAATAAATTCATTTCCTCAGTCCATCAGCCATTTTGTGAGTCTTTTTGCCAAAACATTCTCCTCTTGCTGACCCAGCCAGCCTGACTCAGCTTGGCTCTCTGCCATTCCTGACATCTTTTAGGATTAACCTGTTCTCCCGTGTTGATTTTCACCATCTGTGCCAATAATGCATTCATTGTTCTTCTGCTTTTGCTTTGAGAGGATGGTGCCATGCGAAGGGTTTAGTCCCATGTGGCTAAGCAAGGCTCTGTGCGTCACTGCTCGGAGAAAGAAGGCTCTGTGTCCTGCCGTCAGAAGGTTCCACATCAGCACTCAGGTCCCTTGACTTCAGAGATCCAGTTGCCAAAGAGGTTGAGGAGATGAGCTCCTCTGCATTTCAGTGAAAACTTCTGAAAATGCAGCAGTTTTTGCTTACAGGCATGCAGTTGGATTAAAGGGAATGACAGTAAGCATCATCTGGGTCTGAAATGTTTTACCATGTGGTAACTGGGAAACCTAAAGCATTACAACAGCAAGTAACTGCATACAGGGCGGAATTAATGAGCTTCAGCAAGCACAGGGCTGGACTTGCCTGGGATGGTCTGCTGTGCTGAATTCCAGGTGGCTGCCAGGCACTATCAAAAAAAAAAGCCATCACTGACAGTGCTGTGGGCAAATCAATTTGGCTGTCAGCTATAGCATCGGTCCCAGGAACCAGTGCTTTTTCTGTACCAAACGGGGGAATCAAACACAAGTGCTGGATCTAGAACTGTTTAGGCTGAGGACACGGAGCGTGTCCTCAAACAGCTGGCGTGGGTGTGAGAAGGGAAGGGGCAGTGGCAGGAGGGGCTCCGCAGGGCCTGCAGCACAAGTGAAGCCGCAGCTTTGTAGAGGAGCAGGGACAGTGGGGCTCCTGGAATTTTCCAGTATTGAAGGGCCATTGCCCAAACCCCTTGGCTAGGTAGCACGTTGGACCTGGTGCCTTCAGCCTCAGGTGGCATGCTGATGTGGGCTGGGGGGTGTTTTAGCCTGCCTGGTGGGTTTGTGCCCCTAGTCTGGGAGAGGAGTGCAGCTGGAACAGGTTTCTCATCAGCAAATAAGTAAATAGCACAGCTCAGAAAAGAAATGCTTATTAGAAGAGTGGAATCTCAGAGGTATTACTTGCTGCTTCTTGTCTTCAGTGCCTCGTTGTGAACATCTGGATTAACCTTGAGCAAATCCACTGGGGGTGCTGCCTCGGTTTCCCCACGTGTCAAAGTAGGATAATACTTCAGCTGCCTTACCAGGACATTTGTTACACTTAATTAATGTTGTAATGTGTCTTTGGTTCCTCTGGTAAAGTATGCTATGTGAATGCTAAGTTGTTTTTACTGATTGGATTGTTAATTAAATGTGCACATATAAATGATTTATTGGCATTAGAGAACTGAGACTTAATAATTTAAAATATTAACATCAAGGTGGTTAGGTCAATTTTAAGCCTACAGCATTCCTCCTGTTTAGAGGATTAAACTGGTACTGGAAATTGAGAAGCACTGGGAGAGAAAGGGAAGCAGGAGCTTGACCACCTAATGAGTCATTTTGTGGTGTCTGGAGACTGTTTTAATTCAGGACCCCACCTCCAGTGCGTGGCCTGGGGAAACCATGGGCAGGATCGGCAGTGCGCTGAGCTTTGGAGGGCACGGGAGGTGTCATTGAACCATTCCTCTTGGACCGACTTGGAAACCATTTGTCAGCATTCAGAAGAGCATGCTCCAGTTTGACGTAGCAGATGACATGTGAAATTAGCTTTGTGTTCCAGGAAAAAACAGTACCAGAGAAAGGATGTCTGGGGGAACGCGTCTGCCAGGCTGCTGACGTGGATCACCTCCTGCGACAGCTCCTGGCCCAGCAATGGTTATCTTCCCCACAAAGTCACGGGGAGATTCAGCCCGTGCCTCAAGGCTTCTGCCTCCTTCTGTTCTTCTGTTCTCTAACCAGGCAGATGTTTGAAGTGAACGTGGGAATAAGCTGTAGCTGACAGCCAAGGCAGCACCAGGGGAAGAGGGATGTCATCCTCATGCACTGAGGAGGCCAGGGGCCTGGAACTACAGAGCAGAGGAGAGAAGGAAGGCGTGCGGGAGCAGATGTGGTTGGTCAAGTGGCTGGATGCTGGGGCTGGAGCGGAGGGTCAGCCCTCATCCATTCCCTTTGTGAACACAAGCAAAGTGGGCACGCTGCTGTTAGTGATAGAGTGTTTGGAGGCAAAAGGGTTGGAAGGGAAGGGAAGCGGGATTTACAATGCTGGATTCACAAGGGCAGGGAGAGTGGAGGTGCAAAGACGTGCCGTGGTGCTGTAGATCAGGCACCTGAAACTGGAGAACAGAGCACTGACAGTAGGGATGTGGTGAGAGAGCCCATGCGAGGGACTGATCCCAGAAATACAAAGTGCCCAAAGGATGTGAGCAGATGGTCTGGGAAAGATGGAAGTGTATTTGCACAAACCAGGGAATTGTCACTTCCTGCGTGGAGGTTTGAAAGAGGAATCTGAGCAGCTGCAAGGTGTTGGATGTAGCGTAGCTGGGAGAGAAAGCACTGACTTGCTGAAACTGGGAAGGAAGAAGTAAAGAGAAGATAAGAGGGATGGGGAAACGCATCCAGAGATTGAAAGAGAGATGCATGGGAGAGTGATCTAAACGTGAAGAAGGGTTTAAACAAATTGGACTCTGCCCTTCGCAGTGGGGCAAGGAGAGTGCTCCAAGTTCCAGAGGAGCAAGGAGCTGGGAAGCACAGCAAAGGATGTCTCTGGCATCTCTGTTCCTTCCCCCTCGGCAGCCCAGGGCAGCAGTTGGGAACAGTGGTCCTTGCTGTGCCTGGGGACTGGGCTGTGCAGCACTCGCAGTAGGCTGTGTTTGTCGAGTAAACTGCTTGTGTAATTCAGGGGAGCTAGATCTGAAGAGGCTTTTCACATTCTGGTGACTTCTGTTTACAGCCCTTGATCCCTGATGGTTTGCAGTTGGTCTGTGCAAAATGAAAATCTAAACCACCAGATTTAGGTCACACTTCTGAGTACTCCTATGCAGAGTTGGCGGTGATTTCTCAGATCACACATTTTCTCTGATTAAAAAATGAGCGTTTAGGAGGGAGGCATACACAGCAGTGATAACAATAGTAATGCCAGCACCCCAGGGCTTCCTTTTGCCACATGCAGCACTGTTGGGCAGGGCGGCGTGACCTTGGTTGGGAAGAGATTAAATTCATCACCTCCAGCATGAGGTAATGACTGAGTGCAACAAACAGAAGAGGAGGGAGGGAGGGAAGGAGGAAAATGTATGGGCGTAAGAATGCACTTCTTGGAAGATGCAGTTGTCGAGCGCCGCGCTGCATCGCGTTATGTAGAATTGCCAAATGAATGTTTGGGGGCTTTAGTACTAATAGAATAGATGCTAAAAGCTGTTTTCACGAAACTAATGCCTAACTATTTCCTGTGGCTTTGCAGAATTGATGCTAATGCGTTGCATGTTTATGTATACGTTTTTTGTAGGCTTATTGCAAGCTCTATTTATATACTGCTGGCACTTTGTTCGAGGCCTTGAGCTGATTGTGGGGAGTGGCTGAAATCCTGCAATATCTGGTGTAGAAACAAGCAGCTTTAGGGATCTTGTCACAGATAGATGGGCAGTGGGGCTCAGTGTTTGCACACGTAGAGGAGGAGAAAACTTGCCCATTGGGGAGGGAGAGGGGCTGGTGGGTGTGCGTGTTAATGGCAACATAATTTGGTTTTAATATATCTCTACCTGCTCTGACAGCGGATGTGCAACAGCTGTTTAAGCTGTGTAGTTCTGCAAGCAGTAGATGCAGAGTAATAAGCCTCTGACAAGTTATTCTCATCTCAAATTCTAAATAAATTAGGCACTCATCAAAAGCAGTTTGGTTCCAAAATGACTAAATTACAGAGGTGGTTGCCTGTAATGTGCCAGCAGTTCCTAGGGTGGGCTTTTCTGGCTGGCTCTCACCTTTGCACAGATTTCTTTACCCTCTCCCAAGCGGTTTCAGCGGCCCCATTTCCATCTTGAATTCGGAAGGGAGCAGATCGGCGCCTCGCCGTGTGCAGCTCCGTCCACGTGTGCGCCTCTGCTTTCTTCTAGCCTGGTCTTTAGTTGCCTTGTTGAGCTTGTTTTCTTGAGAGCTGCACACTGAAAAGAAGGGTCATGCTATGAAAAAGTGATTTCTCACTTGGCTGAGAGACAGCTTGCTACTTATTTGAGTGTGTCATTGGAGCAAGCCTTGGACTGCTTTCCTCTGAGCACCCGTGTGCCGTGAATACAGAAACCGGGGTGTATAGAGTAGCGAATAAGCTTCCAGTTGCGTGGTATCTTGTGCTGAGTTTGATCTGAATAGAAGCAGGAAAATACATTAAGTGTAAAATCCCAAAATGAGCTGGCTGCTGCTTCAGGGAGGCTTTCTTAAGGCAGGAAAGAAGGATCTGTTCATGTATTGAGAGTTGCAGTTGGAAAATACCAGATGTGGAAGTGTCAGAAAACTTAATAAAAGTGTCCATGGTAAAGAGGTTAAAGTATGGAATTGTAGAAAAATCAGGGCAGGGATTCAAAGAGATGCTAATTTCTACCTATTCTCACTTCCTAGTGAGGCTAGATGCATCTTGTGAAGAAGCTGCAAGCTCTGGGGCAGGATGATGAAAACTAATTTAGTTGAATGATTTTCCCCTTTATAGAGTACCCATGAATTCCTATGTGAGAAGCTTCCTGTGTGCGTGTATGGTTGTGGGCAACTCTTTCCAAAGAAAGCAAGCCGAAGGAGTGTTGTCATCTGTGAATCTGTAGGTTAATGTGTTAAGAAAGTACCTTTACTATGCTATGCAGGTGTGATGGCGTAGCATTTATAAAACTGGAGGGGGAAAAAACTCAGTATCTACAGCTGGAGCTAGAAAGAAGCACAGATGAGACCTTTTTTAGATTTATTTAGTCATCGTATTTTTTCCCCAGATAAGCCTAAGGAGGCTTTATCTCCGTGTACAAAGGAATTACCTTCAGAACAAGATAAAAATACAGTTTCCAAGGATTAAAAACCCCACCATTTAGGCATGTGTGTTCTGTTCCAGCTTTAAAACCTGAAGAGCTGGATGCTGCTGCTACTGAAAAGTCTTGGTATGGCATAGTTTGCGCATAAGACCTCTTTCTTTAAAGAACTTCTCAGCTTAAAGCAGTAATGAATTCTGCTTGGGCCTGGTGCTCCTAGTGGAGACAGTATTCTGTTAAATTTACTCAGAAGGGATTAATGTTAGGCAGTTGTGATGGCACACGAAGTAAATTCTGGGATGCAGGGAGATAATGGGTTGTGCATTGCTCTTCAACAATTGTACCAGGCACCCGTTCATCGATTAACGATTGTATCACAACAATGACAAAAAGACAATTGTGTGCGACGTATTGCCCTGATGGGAGGAATTGGCGTTTACTAGTTTGAGACTTCAAAAAAAAAAAACAAAACACACACAACTCGTGTGTTGGAAGTTCATCTTGTTTCACAGGTTAGAATTTGTAGTTTTCTTTCAAAAGCGAAAGCTGACTCGGGTCATGCAACACGAAAATAGCTGGATCTTGGGGGATTTAGAGTGAAGAGCCATTATAATCTGCTAATTACAAGGTGGAGAGCAGTCAAGCATCGGTGTTCTGTTGGGGAGCTACTTTCACACATCTTGATATATGAAAAGGCTTCGTGTGCGATGTCGATGTGAAAGCGTACAGTGAAATGTCTTGAAGATGGTCAGCAGCTTTAGTCCTGCCAGCCAGCACTAACAGCCGCCCTCAGTACGGACCCAGAAGCTTTACTGCTGAAGAAACGGCTTTTTGTGCAAACAGCACTAGATTTAGTTCAACTGTGTGCTCTTATTCCATCTATAAATAACATAAAACAATGGCCATTTGGAGTGCAAGCTTTCTCACCCGCTATATTTTCCCATTGTTCCAACAGCTTTACTTAATTAGGGCTCTAGCTCCTTTGAATGCGTGTTCGGGGTTAGCGGCAGTGAGTCTGTCTGCTTGAAAGGGAATTGCTGACAAACCGGGCATTTGTTAGCAAAAACGTCTGCTGGGGCGGGAAGGTGAGAAGTTGCTAATTTAAAATAAGATCTTTAAGAATCCGAGCTGTGACTCTATGGAACAAATCTTGCTGAAAATCCAGAAAATTCACGCTTACCTCAATGGCTATGGGGCTGGAAGGCTGGGGGGAATGCGCTTTATTTGTGCAGAAACGTGGGAATGGGAGAGGCACAGACTTCTTGGCCTGTGATTATTTATGATACAGTGAAAGTCCCAAATAAGATTTTCAGTCTGTTTCATGAGCGTGTGCGCACATAGCTTGGAGGAACATCTTGCTCCACTATCGGTACCGTAATCCTCCTAACGAGCAACTTCTTCATCCCGTTGCATTGTTGCTGCTGTTTGTGGAAGGCAGGGGGGAGTACAAACGTAGGGAATAAGTGCAGATTGTATCATTTTTCCTTTAGCCAAGCTTCCCTTCTTCCTCAGAGTGGTCCTGGTGGGAAGCAGTTGGATGAGGCTGTTTGAAGCAGAGCTTTGTCTGGCTGGCGGCACTGAAGAGTGCTGCTGCATCTTTCATGGATTTGCGTACGCGGTCAGAGCTGTTAGCTACCCGGTGCGTTTCCCAGCCCTTCAAGAGCTCTGACTGTTCCTGGTAAGACCAGCTTTCACAAAACTGCCCCATTTGCAAACTCTAAAAGGGTAGGGGATATTCACACACATGCTCTGATTCACAGTTTCCCTCCCAGCAGAGGGACCGAGATGTTTTAAAGTCTGCATCAGTGCTCCTCCTGTTTTGTAGACAATTCTCCAGGTTTTCAGGGCTCATCGAGAGGGCTTTAAACTAGCTGTGAAGCGGGACGGGGGGGAAATGAGGCTCCATAGAGATGAGCCTGGGGGGACAGCCCCAGGGCTGGGGGTGAGGACAGTGGCCCAACTGAAGTGCATCTACAGCAACACACACAGCACGGGCAGGAGGAGCTGGAAGCCATGGTGTGGCAGGCTATGACCCAGTCACCATCACTGAAATGTGGCGGGACCACTCCCACGATGGGAGTGCTGCGGTGGATGGCTACAAGCTCTTCAGAAGGGACAGGCAACTCAGGAGGGGCATGGCATGGCGCTCTATATTAGAGAGTGTTTTGATGCCGTTGAGCTTGAGGTTGGGAATGAAAAGGTAGAGTCCCTGTGGATAAGGGTCAGGGGTTGGCCAGCAAGGTGGACATCCTGGTGGGGGTCTGTTACAGACCTCCAAACCAGGATGAAGGGATGGATGGGGTGTTCTATAAGCAGCTGGTGGAACTTGCTCAGTCACCAGGGCTCATTCTCATGGGGGGACTTCAACATCCTGGACATGTGCTGGGAATACAGTACAGTCCTGAGGAAGCAGTCTAGAAGGTTCCTGGAGTGTGTGGAAGCCAGCTTCCTGGCTCAGCTGGTTAGGGAGCCTACCAGAGGGGTGCCCTGCTAGACCTGCTGTTCCTGAACAGAGAAGGACTGGTGGGAGATGTGGTGGCTGGGAGATGTCCTGGGCAGTGGCCATGAAATGGTGGAGTTCTCTTCTTGGTGAAGTCAGGAGGGAGGTCAATAAAACTGCTGCCTTGTACTTCTGGAGGGCAGACTGAATTGCTCAGGACACTGGTGGGGAGGATCCCTTGGGAGTCAGTTCTGAAGGGCAGATTGATATATGCAGGACTACAACAGGTGAATGGTCCCACAAAGAGGACTGTATTAAAGGAAAAAGGTGCGAGTCATTTGTGTTCATCTTTGTTCATCTTACCTATTTTGAGCCCCTTTGGGACAGGCTCTCTATTTTGCGTCAGGAGAGGAAGGCAGTAAGACACTTGCATGTAATCGCACGCGAGCCCTCTGTAAGAGGGGTGCACGGCTTGTGGAGCACCGAGGCTGCGGGTGGGTCGTACGGAGTGATGCCTTGCTCACCTCCTTGGTGGGGAGGGGAGATGGCCAGAGATGACCCTTGCAGTTGCTCTGTGGAGTTGTCTGCCTGAATATCAGCGTGCCTTTCAAGCAGACGTATGTGCCCTCGTTGCAGCTTTAACAACTGTCTGTCTGAGGGACTTTATCTAGGCCTCCCCACCCAATGTTTTCTTGCGCAGAGTCTCTTATTCCCTACCACACTGAAGCAGCTCTGACAATTTTCAGGGCTTCAGTTTTTTTCGGCTAAGTTTCCTCAAGTTTCATGAAACTTTCAGAGCGTTTCTGATTCTCCTAGTGCTGACTACTGTTGCGTGAATGCCAGCAGTCAGCCAGGCCGTCCTTCCCCACCCTCCCTTCCCCGTACAAATTGCTTCCCCAGGGCCATCCACATACAGGGCTCATCTAGGAGGGGAGCAAATCAGAGTGCTTCAAAACCCAGCTGTCACCAGGTGAATAATTCCTTTGAATGATGAATGTAGCAGGTATCTCATCTACTCAGGAAGGTCCCAAATTTGATTTTGTTTTTCTCTCCCCTCAAGAGTGTGCTGTGGCAATTTCTTCTTTTGGCACAATCAGTGAAAGTCCTTTCGAATCCCAAGGGTAAATGCTCTGAAGCTGCTGTGGGTGGATGAATCACGTTCTTCCAGGGCTAGTTCCAGCTGATGGGGATGTCAGGCTGAGGACAGAGGTGCTTACATCTGGTCTGTCTTTGTTCTCAAGACTGATTTACAACTTCATTTTGCATAATGCCTACCTTCGTGTGGATATACATCCAGTCTCTAGGAATTAGAAGACTCGTGGTGGGCTCATCCTTCCTAGCGTCAGGGAACTGTCCTTCAGACTTCCCATAATATCTGATAGTGATACCTCATCTCCCTGATGAGAGTCTTGAGGTGCGCCTGCATTTGGCAGTTAATCCTCTTAAATTCCTCTGCGACTCCAAGAGGCGAGCAGTAGTGCGTTCTGCTGACTTTCTCAGAGCCTTGCTTTTTTCTGTTGATTTAACGGGACCAAAGCTCTGGAACAGTCTCCTGTCAGTGTTATGGCTGTCCCTGGCTATTGAAATGCCACGCTATCTCAGAGCAGGGGACCCGAGCGCGCTGCGTCACGTCTCCACCCGTCACTCCTTATCTGCCCTAATGTGCATAGGAGAGCTTGCCACATCTCATCAGGCTGCACAGACTGTGGCTTTCCACGGGGGTGAAATAATACTTGAGATTAGCAACCGTATGGAACAAAATGCTGTTGTTTGCCAGGCAGTAAACCCTTCTCTCAGTTTTGATTGTGCTTGTTCCTTCTTTGTTTGCCCTTTCAGTCTTGTTTTAGCAAAGGCAGCTGGCCCCCGCTGCCTCTGCTGCCACAAAGGGCTACAGCTGCTGACCACCTATAGCAGGACCCCTGCAGGTGCGTGCTCAGGGTCATTTCAGAAACCCATTTCTCCAGAGCGGGAGTCTTCAGTTGTGGTGGATCTTCTGCATTCCCCTGCCTCTGCTTCAGGAGCTTTTGGCTCCTGCGGCCAGCCAGGAGGGATGGAGAAGGCCGGCCTTCTGACCTTCCTGCCCCACAGAGTCACAAAGGGGCAGTGGTAAAGCAGGACACACAACCGAAGCTGACAGTGAGAGCCTGAGGTCTGTAGATGCTTGTAGTGGTGCCACAGGGGAAATAGGTATTCCGCCAGCCTGGTGGCCATGTGGTTGTCTTCTGAGGTAACTCCATTCACGTGTGTCCTGTCCAAAAAGGTTGGTTCAACGCGTGGCTGTTGCAAGTGATAAACCTGCAGGTCTTTTTCTACTATCTGAGCATTTTTGTGACTTGGTTAGGTTTTAACGCATTGAATGTACTGGCTGTTTTACAGGCAACGCAGAAGGAAGAGAGTTGTTCCTCTAGAGGATTAAGGAAGTTACTTAGCTGTGCTCCCAGAGAAGCGATGTTAGAGCGCCTTAACACACGAGGCACTGTTTGTTCGATGACAGATTTGTTGCTAATTTTGCTGCCGTCTGCCCCTGTTTGTGTCTCCTGGTTGTGGATGAAAGCAGCAGAGCAGTGATTAGCTCAGACCCTGCTGAAAAAAAAACGTGCCTCTGAAGAACAAGAGGGTGAGAGTATATTACTCTGGCATTTTTATTTTATTTAGCAAGGTAAAACTGTTCATTGAGCCAGAGTTCATTTACAGTGGTACCCCAGCAGACTGCAGCCAAAGGATGAATTACCAATCACCTGCAGTGCAGATGGGAATCATTCAGCCCCTGCATTGTCTGTACCCAGGAGTTCGAGTCTCTGGCGCTTCTCGACAGATTGGTACCCGTGCCTCTCTTCCAAAATCCTATCCGGCTCCCCAGAGCAATCTGGTACCTGTTCTGGTTCCCAAAGTGCACTTAGATCTGCGTTCCCCCTGGTGTTTTCTGATTGTAATTGTTAACCAGAAGCCGGGGAGTTCACGGGATTAGACTCTGCTAGCCACCAAATTAATGGAAATTGGAGTATATGCTTCCTTTGAGGATGTATTTTCTTCTCAGGAGCTTTGACTTTGGAGGATCATTGCTGAGATAATACCAGGAGTCGTAACTAATCCCCTAATGGGTAGTACTGGGGGTGAACAAATCCATTCATAACAATTAGCCCAGCGGGCCATCAGAAGGCTGCTCTTTACCTGATCAGTGGGTTTTCACGTCAGAAAGGATTTCTCTCCCTCTGCTCGAGAGCTGGTGGCTGTGCGGGCTCCCGAACCTCGTGGCGAGGCAGCGTGCAAGTCCATCCGTCCCCCTGTGCCCCGACCGCGCTGTGCCTGCTGCCCACGGGGCTGCCTCTCCACCTCCAGCCCCCAGTGCCAGCGGGTCTGTTCCAGTCACCAGCTTCCTCTAAAAATGCAGGTGTTAAGTGACGGGATAATTACGGCAAGTTTGTCTGAGGATGGGTAGCAGCAGCATGAGAAATGGAAAGACGTGCCTGAGGGAAAAAAATACCGGCTACCCTCAGGCAAAGCAGCTTATGCTGGGCGCTTTGGCAGCATCTCCTATGACCCCTGGTGCCATTGCCCCAGTGCTCGCTTCTGTTAGGGTTTTTGGCACCCGGTTCCTTTGGGGCTTCCCTTCCCCAAACAGTTTTGGTTCAGGAAGGTGTTTGCACTTGCTGGTCACGTCAGGAGTTTAGTCTGAAGGGCAGAGGCTCTCCTGTCCGTGGCTGGCACCTGCTGTTAGCCTGGGGTTGCCCAGCTGGTGTGGCAGAGCATTAATTTGCAGACAACCAGGATATCTCTAAAGGAAATTCCATCAATTTGCAGGAGGTAAATCGATGCTGTCTTTCTGAGTAATAGCAGGGCTGAAGCCCTTTCTTCTCCAAATTTTGTGTATTTGCTATTGCTTTCTAATGGTGGTCAAGACAAAGCTGCTCTTTGTTTTACTGGTCTGAAACCTCTCGGCTGGGCAGGAGGTTGGGTGGCCTCAGAGCTGGAGAGGTTTTGTCACACTGATGAGTCAGTTCAGTGAGGAAGGGCACCAGAGACCTTTGTCCATACGCTGCCAAAAGATGAAAATGATTGTTATTATTTGCCCACTTCACAGGGAGGCTGTAAGGATTAATTCATGTTTGTAAATTGCTTTTGAGATTTAAAGCTCTGTACAAGCAGTAAGGATTATTGCTTTCTAATTCTTTAAGGCAGCATAACTTCTATAAGGACTTAGCTTCCAAAGCACCCTGGAAATGGGAAGAGTTAAGTTCTCTTGCAATTAGATGTACCCCTCATATTTAAAGGAAAAAAAAAACAAACTATTTCACTACTGGTGCTTCAAAAAAAAAAAAAGGAAAGGAAAAAAAAACCCACAATGGTGAATTGTGACAGTGCCTTTTTTTTTTTTTTTTTGCAGGAGTCCAACGTGCTGATTGCTGCTAACAGTCAGGGTACAATTAAGGTAAGTTATTTCATGCATCTTCTCTTTAAGCACTTGAATCCGTTGTTAGCAAAGAGCAAGGTCACAGACATGGTACAGCCAGGAGAAACCATTAGAGGAGGTCATCCCAGCTGTGGAAGTTTGCAATTTAAATGATGTATTTGCCTCTGGCACACGGAGAAACAAGCAGACAGCACCAGAACAGAGGTAGAGGCGAGGCGGAGGAAAGCTGCTGGCGGCTGCCCAGCACCCACCGCACCTCCGCCGCTCTGGGTGGTGCACAGGGAAACCAGCCCGCCTCGGGAGAGCTCGGTGCTCGGCAGTGATGTGCTGCTTAGATTAAACCTGGGCCCGGCGCTGGGTTTTATGTATGCAGTATTTTTCTTGACTGATAATAGGTGCCATGTCTCAGTTGCCACAGCAGCCGCTGGGTTTTCGCATTGGTTCAAAAGCAGCTGCGTGGCATTGGTTTGAATGGGGAGGTTTTAAATTAGTGCTGTCTGGCACAAACATCTCCACGCGCTCGTGTTGATTTTTGTGACAGCAGAGGAGGCTCTGCGTTAGCTCGCTGGCATTAGCCAGACCCCGTTCTCTGGCTGCCGCCGATGCGGGGTGCAGTAGAGCTGAAAGCTGAGCTCCTGATGTGCAGCCAGCTAGAGCAGGGCTTGAAATGAGCAGGGATGCTCCCTCGCTTTGCTTACTCCGAGCACACGGATTGACTTTAACAGACAGCAGCTGCCAGCGTAGGGTTTTATGAAAGCAACAGCCTTCCCCGTGCACAGAGAAGCAAATGTTTTGCCAGGTTTTCAGCACTCAGATAAAAGTCTTTCCAGGGTATCTCTTCGATGCATTTCTATCCATGAAGCTTCAAGTAATATGAAAAAGGCTTTGTCCCCCCCCGTGTGCGTATCAAATGGATAGCCAGGCAAAATTAGTGCCCAAGCCCAGGTGCTGCCTACTCTGGAGAGCGTCGGGTCCACTATCATCCCCGACGGAGCTCAGCGGCATTCACCTCACCGTGCTCTTGGGGCTTGGTGGTTAGTGCTGCGTGCATGTGGCCCAGAGCTCTGACACTTTCTGTAGCTGCTGATAAAGGAATTTACTTGCTGGCTGCAAAGCTGCACGCTGGATTGCCACCCTCGTGAAGCTGAGAGACTCCTGATTCTCCCTCGTGCCCCTGTCATGCTGGCAGTTCTGTGAAACCAGACCAGAGCTGATAGTCTGAACGATCCTGGAAAAATCAGGGAAAAAAAATCCAGAAAAAATCACTGAAAAGGCAGAAATGAGGGGAGACCCATGTTCTCCGTGTGTGACAAAATTTATTTTTTTCTTCCTTCTTTTAGGCCACAAGTGGTGTGGTTACTCCTATTACTGCAGTGTGTGATGCTGTTTGTAGCTGCCTTTTGTTCGTAGGTGACTAATTCATCAGGCTTTGGAACTGGTTGCTTGTTACTTGGGTCACTTCCTTAGTAAAATGGGCAAAGCATACAGATGCTTCTGATATCTTTAAGTGAATTAAGCAGCAACAGGAGAGGTTTTGCTCATGCTCTTTGCTTCTTAATGAGAGAAGGTGGAGGGAGGAATGTGTAAACAGCCAAGGTTATTTGAATTGTGATATTTCCATTTGAATTTACCAGCAGGCAGGGGGGACGGTGTGATGGTCTGGCAGTGCCTGGGAAAGGGCTGAATTTGCAGTTTCACCATGGGCACAAACCCACTGCAACTGTGCCAGCCCGTACTCGGGGGCTAAAGCCCTTAGGTCTCCCTGCTAAAACCAGCCTGGGTTATTAGTGGCTGTACAGGTCCCTCAGCAGGTGACACCCCTCACTTGTCTCATCTGCGTGATGTTACTGCGTGCTGGTGAGTAAAGGGTAACTGGTGGAGACAGGAAGGGTCAGACCTGTCCTAGTGATCTATATGCTGATGTAGGAGATAATGAATGTCGTAAATTCCTATTCTAAACGTCTTGTCTTCCCTATTAATCAGGTACTGGAGCTGGTATGAAGGGTTTTCTCTCAAGGCTTGAGGTACTTGGTCCTGCTGATGTGCTACAGTGTTCATCTGGGATCCTCAGTGGGACAAGAAACCGAAACCACCCTGATGTTCTTCCCCAAAACCATCACGTTTGTTTTTTTCCATTTATGGACTTTTGAGGACATTTTGAGACACTGGGAACGCCAGTGAACTGTCTGCCATCAACATTAACTCCACAGACTTTGCTGCTGCTGGTGGTGGTATGGTTGTCTAATTTTTATGATAGGAAAACAAATTCTTTTAAATAAAAACAAAAAGGAATAATAAAATTTATTGAGCCACAAGCTGAAGCTGGAAGATTCTCTCTTGTTGCATATGGGAACAGATTTTCTTGGGAAGGGAACTTACAGGACCACACAGGGCTGCTGTCAGTTGCACATCTCCAGTTACCTTTACCTGGACTGTTCATCCCCACTGGGGAAAAAAAGTCTCCAAGCTCTACCTGGACACGCAAACAATTCATTTTGAGATATGGTTGAGTTGTTCCTTTGACTTTTTTATTTTTATTTTAGATGCATTAAATGTTGAGAAATTGTCACCCAGGTGGACGCCGCTGGAGACTGAAGTCCTCTGGTTATCAAGAAGAGGAGGGCAGCCTCCTTGCTCTTCTTCATGCCCGTGCTTCAACCCAAAGGGGCTGCTCCGAAGGAGAGGAGCAAGTCATCCATTCACCCGCGTGAGCCCGGCCCTTCCTGCTGCCTGCCCACAGCTGTGCTGAAGTGACCTGAACCTGGCACCTGGACTGACCTCACCACCACTGATCTGGCTGTGCTTGACTATCTCAGCTGGAGCTGAAAGTTTCTCGATGCAGTTACCAAAGCCCTGCACCACTACTGTCCCGTGTGGTCCGATTACGTCTGCCCCTCTGCAAACCATCCGTGGGAGCCGAGCATTGTGAACGTTGTAATAAGAGAGGGGATGGAGTTGGTTTGTAATGTGTTTCAGAGCCATGATATAAGTAGCCTTATTTTTAATGGTCATGCATACACTTAAATTGTACATACAGAGGGGGAATAAAGCGTGAAGCTGAGAGTTGTTGTTGCTTTGTTGGCAGAATACGGGGGGTAGGAAGGTGCAGACAGGCTTCAGGAGTAACGGTGCTGGGGAGCTGCCAGGATTTGTTAGGTTGGGAAGCGGAGGTGGTGAGGGGAGTGTCTTTTTCTGGTTGTGTCTGGCAAAGGTGTGATGCGTGCAGCACTACCTGGAGGAAGCGTTTCCATTCACAGCAGGCACTCTTGGGATTCACTCACAGCCATGCCCGTCTCCCTGGTGTCCCTGAGGCTGGGGTTGCTGCACGAGCGTTGTGCACTCTGCATGGGCAGAGCGAGGTCCTGCTCCCCTCAGCCAGCCATCAAGCAGCTGTAGCTGCTGCAAGGTGTCTTATGTCCTCCACGTGTTAAATGCCTGGCTCTTCCCAGAAGGGTTGTGGGGTCTTGTAACCTCCTTTGGTCACAAGGCAAGACAAAAGAATTAAAAAGTTCAGTAAAGATGCTCTTGGTATGAACCAAAGGAAAAGGGATGAAGCCTTGTAGCAAAGCTGGGGACAGATCCTGTCCTGCCTCACCGTTTGTGTGTTCTTTGAGCTGACACCCGTGGCTCTCAGCAGGGTGGGTGTAGGGCACAAACATTGCCGCTGGCTTCTGCGGGGTCATGGCTGGGGGGGAGAAAGCGGAGGGTGCTGAGCTGCAGGAGCTGCGCGGGCAGCGCCCTGTGCACGCTGGGCTTTGCCTGTGGTCACTGGCATGCCAGGAGAAGGAGGAAAAACCCCAAGATGGTGTTTGTCCTGCTCTGGGGTACTCTGCGGGTCTCAGCCGTGTGAGTCACCAGAGCCGCTGTGGCAGAAGGGATCGGAATTGGCTCTGTCAGTGTTGGGGCAGCCGATGCTCCCTGCCAAGCGCCCTGTTTCCAGAGGCTGCTGGTGGGTGACTGCGCCCCGAGCCCTGCCAGCGGCCCTTGTCCCTGCTGCTTTCCCTCGCTTCGATCACGGCTTTTCCCCAGCCTCTCTCATTTATCGGTGCCTATTGATTTATTCTGTGAGCTGCTGTTGTTGTGTCTGGTGTTTTGATGAGAGCCTGTGGGCGCTTCCCCTCGAACCCCAGCTCTGTGCCACGGGCAGCCGCTTTTTGCCAAGCGCCTGCCTTCCTTCTGTGCCCCCCGTGCTGAGTGGCCGCTGTATTTTAAATTGAGATGGCTCTGCTGAAGCCATGGTGCTCAAAACAGAAGGGAAAACTGCTATTTTGAATGCTGCAAGGTTACTCCTTGAATTAAGCAGGGAAAACAGTTTAACATCAGCCTCCTTTATTTTTTAGGTTTTCATTCTGCTTCAATCAAGATAAAATGCAAATTCGGTGTCTGGCCCTAATTAGAAACACAGCAGCTCATAAACACGAGTTGATGGCATTTTTTGTCTTTGTCTTTTTGTCACAAGTGATACGCTCTTTATTTTAATCCCCTTAATTTTCCTTCCTTCAGGTAACTCTCTGCTGTTGGTGTATATTAAGCTGCCTATAATTGCTTACTGTAATCTCTTAGCGTTTGGTTCAGTTTCTTCCAACTTCGCCGTTGCTCTCCGAGCCCTTGCTTTGCTGGGCGTTACCCTAAGGAAAAGCGACCCACGTGGAAGGACGGGGCACGCTCCCAGTCACGCTGCCTGCGAAAGAGGCAAGGTGAGGACTGCACAGCCTTGCAGAAGGTCTCGTCTGCTGCCTTGAGAAGCCATCCAGGGCTTGGAGATGCTCAAACCCGTGACCGAGCCAGGACAGATCCGTAAGTCCTTCTGGGAAACTCGGTCCAGTGCTGAACTGCTCTCACTGCAGGAGTTAATTGCAGGTGGCGGTCGCTGGTCCAGAGCAGTTTTTGGTTTTGCCTCCAGTGTTGGCGTCCCTAGGAGAGATGCTGGGCGAGGAAGGCTTTTCTTTGAGAAAGGGAATTGGAAATCCCGCACTGCAAGCCAGCCTCTTTAATTAATTTTAAAGCATTCAATAGAATGAGTAGGAGGAATATGCCTCAGTGCTAGAAAGGAGTTCATAGCTGGAGGGAATCGAAAATGATGGTCAAGGGGAAATTTAAATTAATATCAATATGTCAGCGCTCTTCAGCAGCGAGCGCAGGCGGGCTGCGAATGCCAGCGTTCGACCCGCGTGCTGGGTCCTTGTTTGTTTAGAGTAATTCTGTTTAACCACGGAAGGTTGCAAAGACACCCGCAGATAATTGGAAAAGCAAATCCAGCTCCTTCCTCGTTCACGGGTCCTCTTTCCTTTCTCTTTTTCGGAGGCCAGCAATAGCCAGCAGGCAGCGGTCAGAGGTGCAGCAGCACCACGACGTGTGCCTTGAAGGAAGCAAGAAGGCAAGCCCTGGTGTAGCAGGACCTGTGACATGGGACCGGAGCCCACATCCCCTCTTCCTTTGGAGAAGCGGCTGTAGGCATCCCCACAGCCTTTTGGTGATTGTCACCAAGTGCTGTGCTTTAGGTTCGCTTTCAGAGCAGGTTCTTGGGTTGTGGGTCTTCTCTGTCCAACAAGGCATTACAAGGGTATTTGGTCCACGTCTTCAGGGTCTTTGTTAAGGAAACAAAGTGGTTGGGTGGGTTAAAGCTTGGCTTCCTCCTCTGCTCCTCTGTAGCAAACCAATTCAGTAGGCTTTTCAAAAACAGCAGGTTTCAATGTTTCCGTTTTGACTTTCACCCCTTAAATCTGGGTCGGGGTGATGATTCACCATTGCAGGATCAGAATTTGTCCTATAAAATCAAGCAGCAGGAAAAAGCCCTTGGGCGTGGGAGTGATGTGGGCTCTCCTTAGGGACTCACATGAGCAGCACCAGCCCCGGCATCCTCCCCAAAATCTCCTCTGCCCCTGCCCGTTCTGTGGCTCGCTCAGCCACAGTTGGGCGGCAGGAGAGGGCTGGGAGCACGCTGTCACTTCATCTCCAAAATCCTCCTAGGCAGTCAAGGAAAATAATTTGGAGTTTTTCAGATATGAAGAATGTAAAGGCCATCCTTAGGAGGCATGAATAATACCAAGTGACAGCCGAAACCGAGCCAGCAGTGCAAGCTCAACACCAGTCCCACCGTGGCTGTGCCTGTGCAGCCGGGGGCCCTGGGCAGGGCTCTGTGCTGGGCACCAGCTCCTTTCCCTGGGGTCACTGTAGGGGTGGCCCCTTGTACAAAAAGGGGGCTGGCAGCCACTTGCTCGTGTGTCCCCCCACACTGCCAGCCGGTGCCCCGAGGTGACAGCGCCCTGCCTCACCTCGTCCCTTGGGGCTGGGCCCCTCGCAGTAGATGGAGACGGGTGCAGGAACGCCCACGTGCAGGTAAGGAGCGGTTTCGGTGCCTCCTGGGGGCTGACGGACCCCCTTTGGTCATGCCACAGCAGGGCTGGACCTGCTAAACCCATTTAGGGTCCAGAGCTGGACCCTAATCCCATTTACCCATGGGGATGCTCCTGCTGGAGCACTCCCCAGGCTCAGGAGCATCCCCACGGGTAAATGGGTTTAGGGGATCACTCTTCTACAGAATTACCTCTCCTCTCCGTCTTCCAGGGACCGCTCCTCCCCTGCTGGTCTGCGTTTGTTCTACAGCAGTGAAAAACACCCCGAAGGCACTATCGATCTGCGGCGAGGGCAGAGGGGCAGCGAAGCGGGGCGACCCCTCCTAGGCACGAGAGCATCGCTGCTCCCATCACGGATGGGTGATGTTGAGCCAAAGCCCAGCAGACCGCGAGGATGAGTTGGGGACTGGGCAGCACTGGGGCTTGGAAATTATTTGGGCGTAGCACGGGTGCCAAGGTGATGCTCACGGAGGAGTGGGAGAACAATGCACGCTGGTCACCCACCAGGTTTCTGGTGCCCAGGAGCAGGCAGCATCCCCTGTGCTCTGTTTCCCCCTCCACGTTTCCTTTTCTCCTCTTCTTTTTTCCCCAAAGGAGATTAATGGCAATTCTTTGTCTTCTAACACGACTGTGCCTTACAAATTCTCTCTCTCACCCTCATCCTTTAAATTATCCACATAATAAAATATGTATTCAGTGATTTCAGGCCATAATTTGATCTACTTAGGGAAGAAAAGGAATGATGGAGAAGGGTTGCCAGCATGCTCCGCTTTCATCCATTTATCTTTATTTATCATCTTTCTTTCCTAATAACCCCTGCGCAGCCATGCCAGCACCCCTACCTGCGTGCTGCTTCCTTGCAGAACAAGTCCCATGCTTGTGCTCCGGCTTGGTGGGACCCGGCCTGCCCCCAGCCCCTGTCTGTTGGTGACGATGTTGTTACAGGGCTGCAAGCACCGAGCAGGGACAGCAGTGCACGGAGCCCCTGCTGCAGCATCCCCGGGGCACGGGGTTGGGCTGGCTCCTGTCACCGTGAAGTTCTAGCCCAAGAAACTGAGCTGAATGATGGCAAACAGGAGCTGGGGTTTGCAGGACCACCACAAGGCAGATGTGGGCTGTTCAACAACCCAGCAGAGCTGGGCCATCCCAGCTGAGGGCCCTGCCTGGGCTCAGTTTTACCCAACTGTAAAATGGGCACGAATTCACCCCTGTGCAAAGCCCAAGCATCTTATCCAGAACAGGACTGGGGACAAGGATCCCTCCCTCCTGTTGTCCATCGGGCAGCCGTGGGAGGCAGGGGCTGTTGGATGGCAGCGGGTGATGTGGCCGTGGGGCGAGTCCCCTTCTGGCCACTTCTGTCCCCAGAGCCACCGCCTGCTGCCTGAGCCCTCCTCCGCTCGGCACCTAGGGCTGCTGGAGTCTCATTTCAGTACCAGACACTAAACCTGAACGTGGGTTGTAATTGCTTTAATACCCTCCTTAGCGCGCTGTAACGGCGGGCTGAGTTGTCTCGGTAAGAGCAGCACCCAGGGGCATTTTGCATTTTAAAAAACCCCAGGAGCCCGCTGCTCCCCTCTGCCCCACGCCTGAGGAGGGGATGGAGATGCAGAAGGCGAGCGGCCCCCCACCCTGGGGCTGATGCCACCCCCCTGCCCACCCCTCGATCCGTCCCCGTGCCCAGAAGGACCGAGCCACCCCGGAGGTCGGGAGCAGCGCAGCAGCGGCGAGCAAGCCGGATGCAGCGTGCGAGCGCCCACTCTGCGAGCGTGTCGGGCTTGTTTGCCATAAAAATCATGGTTTAAAATCCCTGCGCTTAGCGTGGTCCTTGTAACAACGTCCCCAGGGTGCCTATTTTTCCTGTAGCTGTTTACAGAGCTATTTGTCTGTCTGCAAGCCGGCGAAGCCTCTTGTTACGCTGATGCAAAGCTATCGGTTTTGGCAGCGCTGGCGGGGCTGCGGCGTGGGCCCCCGGGCAGGAGGGGGTTGCTTTGGGTAAAGGAGATTTTCTAGGAAGAAGATTTTGGAAAGTCCATGAAACGAGAAGTTACAAAGAGGAAATTATCCAAAAATACCATTTTCTGGACGTGATGGGGGTAAAAAAAGTTGCCTGCCTTGCTTTACATCACCCAGTGTTGTGGCCAGAGATTCTCTTTCAGTATAAATAATGCTGCTTGCCTGGACTCATTTAAGTCAGAGAGGCACCGAAATGCCCATGCAGAAGGACAGCTCTGTGCCTGAGAGCCCCTCGCTGCTGTTGTCTTCCTGGTGCCACCTGGGGCTCAGCCAGCAATGATCCCGACGTTAAACATGCTCCTAAGCGAGGGCTGGGGACGTCGTTGCCCAGCCTCTTGCCTTCCTTTTTGAGTGATTTATTCTGGTGATGGAGATGCTCTCAGCATGCACAAATGAGAAAGCGAGGGCTTGTAGTGCAACCTTGCTTTGCGAGGAGTTAACATCAGCGCCACTTACCTGGGGCAGCCGGGAAGCCAGAGGGGGACAAGGACCAAAGGGGAGGGCGGGTGGCCGGAGGCTTGGCCTCGATCTGCCTCTGCAGAAATGCCACCAACCTCACCCCCAGAAGCCGTGGAGAAGGTGCCAGGTCTCTGCCATTGAACACAAGGGGAGCTTTGCTGTGGGGCACTGCCTCGTTACCCTGCTAGGGGGACAAGTGCTGCTGCGCAATTGCTGCACCAGTCTGGGGTGAGACTGGCAGAGGTGGGGCAAGGTGCCCACGGAGCCAAAGCAGCTGTGCTGGAAGCAGCAGGAGCACAGATCCACCCGCTGGCTTTTCTCTGCAGCCGGAACCCTTTTGGATCCTTTTTGTTGCTTTTCTTTTTTTTTGTTTTGTTTTTTTTTTGTTTTCTCTTTTTTAAATTATTTTTCCTACAGAGCCGCCTCTCCCAAAGAGCAACAGGTGTCCGTGCTGCCAGCGGCACCACTGGGTCGTTTCCTTCAAAGGCAAAATGAAAAATCCATTTGGTTTCTCGTGTGCTGCCTGTGATCTATAAACACAGCTTTATTGGATGTTTTCAGAAAGCTATCTGCTTGTAATCAGCATTTTATATACGGCGGTTTCAGCTGCAACCCGCCTGCTGCAGCAGCGCGAACGCGCAGCGATGCCACGCAGTAATATTAATGTTCGGCCAAAAAAAAACATCCCCGGTTTCTGCCCAGCAAGGTCAAACCCGCCGCCCGCAGGGCCACGTGCTGGCCTCGCCAGCCCAGGGCTGCCGGCTGGGTTTGCTTTGCTCCATGCTCCGTGTTCGCCTTTGCCCGGCTGCTGCAGGGGAGCAGGTTTCTGGGGGCTGGTCGTAGGGCGCAGGACGTGGAAAGGTTGGGCTGGGAAATAACCTCATCCAGCCACGGCACTGCTCCTCGCCGAGCACAAAGCTCTGGGAGGCTCGTTGCTTTGAATATTCAGCTAAGTTGTGAAGTCGGAAGGAATGAGAGTGCTCTGAATCTGTTAAAATACAACATCACAATCCCTTCAACATCTTTCCTGCCTTTTTATTTATTTATTTTTTTTTGGCTGGGTGATGGTAATCGGGTGGATTTGTCAGGAATTCACAAATAGCTCTAAATCTGCAAAGAGAGATCTCAACTGGCACTTCCCCCCGGCTGTGTCCGAGGCAGCGGCCGCGGGGGATTTGGGCTCATTTCTCCTGTCCGAGGTGACGCCAGAGGCTCTGCAGGAGCAGCGGGGACTGCTGAACTCAGGGCTTTTTAACTGAGATACGCAAGGACAGGTGTAAAAACCCCAGCGCTACCTTGGCCTTTTTTATGTGTCTCCTTCCCCAAGGTCTGGAGCAGCCGGTGGCACCCATCACCTGAAGGGGGCCTGCGGGAGGGCTGGAGGGGGACTGTCTGCCGGGGAGAGCAGCGATGGGACGCGGGGCAGGGGCTAAAACTAAACGAGAGTGGGTTCAGATGAGATATGGGAGGAAGCTCTTCACTCAGAGGGCGGTGAGGCGCTGGCACAGGCTGCCCTGGGAAGCTGCGGATGCCCGTCCCTGGGGATGTTGGATGGGGCCTAGCGGGACGTGTTGGGCAGAAAGGACCTAGAGGGGTTGGGACCAGGGGAACTTTAGGGCCCCTTACAACCCAAACTGTCCCATGGTTCTGCGATGCTGTGGTCCAACAGGGCAGGAAGCCCCCCCCACCAGTGGCAGTTTCCACCCCTGTTAACCCTCAGAGGGGCAGCAAGGCCCAGCCCTCGTTGCGTGCAGTTGCCCGCTGCGTTGCACTCCCAGCCCAGCCAAACTCGGCGGGCCCACTCCTTCCATCTCTTACTTTTCTCACTTTTTAAATTTTTTTTTGTGCTCCCCCCGGGAATTTCGTGGCGCTGCCTTCCCTGCACGCCCCTTTGGAGATGCTGCATCCCCCGGGGCAGCCGCCTTGCAGCAGGGCCGGCGGGGGGCGGCGATGCGGCACCGGGAGCACCGGGAGCAGCACCGGGAGCAGCACCGGGAGCAGTACCGGGAGCGGGAGCAGCAGCAGCACCAGCAGCAGCAGCACCAGCAGCAGCAGCAGCAGCAGCAGCAGCAGCAGCAGTGCCGCCTGGGTTTTCGGGCGGGCTTTTCCTCCCGCTTCTGCCCGCTAGGTGGCTGCGTGCTGGGAGGAGAGCCCGGAGCGGGGAGCGAGGGGAGAAGAGGGGCGAGCAAGGAAGAAAAAAAAAAAAAAAAAAAAAAAAAAAAAAAAAAAAAACAAGCTGCTGAAATTTAAGCAGGGGAGGGAGCGGCAGCCAGGCAGTGCCGGGGTCGCTCCGCTCCGCCGCAGCAGGCAGCGGGGCTGCCGGCGCCAGGCCGAGCCCGGGGACCCCTCCGGAGCGGGGGCTCCCCAAATCTCCACCCGACGGCGGCGCAGGAGGAGCCGGCCCGGCCCGGTGAGTGCCTCCAGCACCGCGGACAGCTCCGCGCCCGCACCCCGCACCCCGCATCCCCCGCGCTGCCCGGCCCCCGCCGCCCCTGCAGCCCCCCCCCGACCACCGCATCCCCCCCCAGCCCATCGCCCCCCATCGCCCCCCAGGCTCGGAGGGAGGCGGCGCGGGGACGGAGCCCGGCCGGGGAGGGGGCGCGGGGGGCGCAGCTCGGTGAGGGGGGGAGATGCGCGGGGGGGGAAAGGCGGTGGGGAAGAGGGTCGGGGGATCGGGGGGGGGGGGTGCGGCAAAAGCTGCCCGCACTTTCTGCGAGTTCCCTTCGTTGCTGGAATGAGGTTGAGGAAATTTGGCTCTCGGCACCTGCGTCACACGGCGAGAGGAGGCAGCGCGGGGGGGCTGCATCTCGCTGCGTCCTGCGGGCAGCGCCGGGGACACCTCGCTGCCCCCCCGCTCCGTGCTCCTTGTACCTCCTTGTGCCTCCGTCCCCGCACCCCTTCCCTCCAGCCCGCGGCTCCCCTTCCCCACGGGGCCCCCGGCAGGCGGCGGCCCCGGCTCCGGGCGGGCTGGGTGGGGGCAGCCCCCGCCGCCGCTGCCCAAAGCCCGGCTCTCTCTGGTCGCGTTCAAAGTTTGAACGAGGGGTTTGTGGGTTTTTTTTTTCCTCCTTCTCTTGCTCGGGAATAGCTCGGAGGCGCCCCGCGCGTGGCTGCGTTTCGGGGTGAAACCTGGGGGGTTTGGGGCGGAACGCAGAGGGTCTGAGCGCCAGCCCTGTCATTTCGTGGAGCTGGAGAGAAAACAAAACGGAGGAAAGGGCCCCGCTGGCACCACCACCCGCCGGATCTCAGCGGATCTCAGCGGCCTCTTCCCTCCGTCAGCAGCTGGGGCTGGAGCATCCCTGCCGAGCCTTCGCCGAGCGGCTCCCCGGGGAGCCCGGCGCTCCTGGGGCAGGGCTCCAGCCCAGCCGAGCAGCCGGGGAAGGAGAGGCACGGCCGGTGCCCAGGCACGGGTGAATCCGGCACGCTCCGTTAGCAGGGACCTGTCAGAGCTCCTGGCAAAAAGCGTCTGCCCCGGGAGGAGAAGGAGGAGGCTGAGCTGGGGGATGCTTCCCGGGGTGCGATGGTAGCGGGGTTGCCAGCAAGGTCCGGGTGCTCTTTGGGACCAGCCCCCCACCTGTATGTACCCCCTCGCAGGGGTGGCGGCGGTGCTGGGAGCTCCCCCAGCTTTGGCAGCCCCCTGGCCCCAGTCGTCTTGCCGGGGTGCATGGCAAACACATCGAGAAAATGCTCAGGGTGAGCAGAGGCGTGCGGGTGTGAGGTCGGTGCTGGGAGGCATTACATAAACAAACGGAGCAGAGCCACAAGTGAGGAGCTGGAAGGAGTCGATTCATTGACGGAGCTGCCCAAGCAGAAGGGATAAAGCTGGCAGCACGGTGACATGGTGTGGCAGCCGCTTATAATCCCCTCTGCTTTTAATTGTGTCTGTAATGAGAAATGAAATGTCAATGTCATTAGCCACCGCCGCTCGCTGTCCCCATTGGCATGGCACGGGGGGACAGGGGACACGCAGGGGCTCAACCACGTGCCCCACGGCCAGACCAGAGTTAACACTGCAGAGAGGGCAAAGCCCAGGGCTGGCCAGACCCCCCCAGCCCTGCTGGGCTTACAGCCCTTGTCCCCAGGGCAGTGGGGAATGCAAATGGATGGGAAAAAATAGAAAAGAAGAAGGAAATTGAGGGAGAAAGCCATGGTTCCCTGCTGCGCCCCTTCCTGGCAGCAGGACCCCGCTGTGGCCGTGCTCTAGGTGTGCACCAAAAACATCTGTTTTCACCCCAGGAGAGCCAGCACCACCATGTCTGACCATGGGCCACAGGGATGGGCCCTGCCAAGGCTGCAGTGCTGGGGGGCTCCTCGGCTCCTCGACCCAAAGGGTGGTTGTGTAGGATGGAATAGCCTGGGGCAGCTTGGGACAAGGGTAGATTAGGACAAGGTACTCAGCCGGCAGCTTTGGCTCAGTTGCACAGACCGATTTCTTATGGTATTTTCTGAACTAGACCCAAAGTTTGGAGGAATCCAGCTCAGGATGGGGGCTGGAGCTGCCTGTCGAGACATCACATTGTGAGCTGAGCCTGGGGGTCCCGGTGGGCACCACGGTGGGCAGAAATCCTGGGCTGTGTTATGCTGCCAGCAGGCTGAGGAGGTGCCTCTTCCCCTCCGCTCAGCACTGGTGAGGCCACACCTGGGGTGCTGGACCCGGATTGGGCTCCCAAGTCAAGAGACACGGAGCTACTGGAGCATCCAGCGAGGGCTACCAGGTGGCAAAGGGACAGGAGCACCCGAGGGTCACCGTGTGGGTGACAGGGCACCAGCACGGGCTGCCCAGAGAGACCAGGGAGTCTCCGTTCTTGGAGACACTCAAAAGCCACCTGGTCCTGGAGCTGGGCACCCTGCTCTCAGTTGGGAATGGTTGGGAATGGTTGCCCAACCATCTCTGCCAGGACATCCTTGGTCCCAGGGGGTTCTTTGTGGGATGCTTTGGACCTCTCAGAGGTCTGTGCTGGGCACAGCAGGTCCCCATGGTGCCCCATGAGAGCCTTCCCAAGGAATGGGCTCCAGTGGCTGAGGCACGGTCCTCTTCTCTTCTCCTTCTCTCCTCTCCTCTTCTTGCTTGATCCTGGTGTGGCTGCAGTGGATGCGGACAGAGCCATGTGGGGCCGCACCACAATACGCTCTCCAGCCCTCCTCTTCCAAGCCCCCTGTCTCCTTATGCTTATCTCAGAGCTTGATTTCTAAATCCTTCCCTTTACCCTTATAACTACCCCTCGCAACCTCCTGCAGCTTCCTGATGAGCCCCAGGTCACTGTTTGATTTCCCCCCGTGCTTTGTTCCCCGTCACCTTGCGATGTCAAAGCCTTGCGGGTCCGTAAGCACCAGTGCTCCCCTCCAGCACCACAGCTGCAGGGGGATCCAGGAACTGAAGGGCTGGAGCTTGGGCTGTCCCCCCGCTGGCCCTGGCTCTGGTGCCTTCCTGGAGCTGGTGACCCTCGAGGCAGCATCCTCGGGGGTCTCCCATTAGAGGAAGGTCCAAGCGGTGCTCACTGCCTCTGGGTGAGGAGCAGACCAAGGTCCTGCAGGACTCGCAGTGCTGTGAGGTGTTGAGGCCACGTGCAGGCTCTTGCTAAGGCTGGGAGGTTGTGTAGAAATGCCCCTGCTCTTCAGCTGGGTTTTGGTCTTCACACGTGCCCAGTGGTTGTTTTGTGACCCCCACGGCAGGTTGCTGCTGGGTTTGCCAGTGTGGCAGACACCACAGTGATGCTAAATTCTCCTTCCGTGCCCCCTGTGGGCTGCTGGGGGGCACAGGGGGGCCAAGACCAGCCAAAAGCCCTCATCAAAAAGGGCAGCACAGGTGATGTCTGCTCTCCAGGGCTCCTGTCTCCAGCAAGAGGGGCAAGGATGGCCTGGGTCATGCAACATCCCCCTCGCATCCATGTTTCCAACCCATTCCAGTCCCAAAGCACCCTTTCCAAACTGGAAATGTGAACCTCTTCCCTTTATTTCGGCTGAAATCATGATAATCAGCAGAAAGCTCTGAAAATACTCCTCATTCCTAAAGCCCACCCCTGAGCAAGAGCACAGCCCCGACGCCGGAGGCCGGTTGCCTCCAAATTAGCCAGCTGGAGCTCTCGGCTGGTAATTAAATGCAGATTGATTGGGATAGATCGGGCTGTTTTCCCGTCGGGTGCAGCAGGGCTTCCTGGGGGAAATGCTCAAGCTGGTGCTAACGGGACCCACCCCCACCCCGAAATGTCCAGGGAAATCCCATTGCAAAGCACGAGCTGTAAACCTACCCTTAATTACCCAGATAATTTATCACATAGCACTAGGAACAGAGTAAACCAGACAAACAGTTCAGAGATAGCGCTCAAAGAATTGCTTCATTTAGTAAATAATTTTAATGTAAGTAACTATTTCCTACACAGGGGACAGGGCTGGGGCACCACGGGGGGCTCCTGGGCACAGAAGGGATGAGCCCTCCGTGCAAGTCCTCACTAACGACTGCTGAGCACCCCTCTTGGCAGCTAAACCGGGACGGATGATGTGGGTTTTGGCTGCCCCATGCTCACGGGCGGCATCCCCACTGCTGCCGGGGATGTGGCGTCCCCGTGCAGGTGGAGGCTGGGAGAGTCCCCCCGGCCCCCTCGGCACAGGGAATCAGCGAGGAAACCTGGGGTGAATCCTCCTGCTTGCCCTTCTGCTGAAGTGCCGGGGGTTGTAAGCCTTGTGCTGGAGGCCTGCTCGGCAACCGCCCTCCGAACGGGTGGCTCGGGGATGCTCGAGGGAAGGGGATGGGTGTCCCGCTCGGGGTAAGCATTGCCTGGGCCAGACAGCCTGGGCCAGCGTGCCCAGGGATGCTTCGTCTCCCTGGGCAAGTGGGTGGGAAAGCCAATGGCCCAAAGCCGGGCCTCGAAGCTTCGCAGCCTCCTCGTTCGTTGCTTGTTCCCCTCTCCCTCGCCTCCATCTCCCCCTCCTGCTCCCAACCGCCCCTCTCCCTCGCCAGCCTCACCACGCTCTCTTCCCTGCTCCGGGCTTTTGTTTCCCTCCCGGCTCGGCTGAAAAGCGCTATTTATTGCGTCAGGCGCCCGCATGAAGAGAGGCTCTCTCCGGCTGCCCGCCGCAGATGGGGACCTCGCTCAATCCGCGCCCTGTTCTCAGCTGGGGAATAACAATGAACTCGAGACGGAGAAAGAGCAGCTCTGTGCCGCGGGAGACAGCCCTGTCCGTGGGGCTAAAATAACTCCACTTGTTTTATTTATAAACTCCGGGGGGACGGGGAGTGACCAGCATACAGATGTTGGCACAGCTGGCCCGGCCGGCACTACGTGCCCCGGCACAAGGCTGCCACGCCGCGGGGATGCCGTGGGGTCCCGCATCCCACCAGAGCAGGGTGCTCCCGCGGTGCTCCGCTTTCCCCAGAGGGAGCGGGGAGTAAAAACGGGCAAAGAAAAGCCTTGCTTCACCATTTATGAGCGCACGCCAAATGAAAGGAAAGGCGATAGCAGTTAAGCTGATTTCTCCCCATCCGGCTCCCTCCCCTCTGCTGCCCCCCCATACACGCGTTCGCTCCCGCTCGTCTCCTCCCGTGCTCCCACGAGTGAATTGGATTAGTCACATCCTTAATTAACTGTGCTGGTGTGAGCTCTATTAGGTATTAAATGTTTGTCACAATCCAATTAAAAAAGCCATCCCAGCAGGGCAGAGGTTTAGCAGTGCCGCGGGCTTGCAGCCAGGCGGGGGCCATGGGGCAGAGCCCCCTCCGGCCCCACAGACCCGTGCCGTTGGTTTGCCTTCAGGGGGGGCTCAGACCTCGGCGTTAGCCCTGGGTATTTTTGCTCCAAGGCTTCCCACACTGGTGCTGGCTTTGCTTTCTGCCTCCAGCCACGTGCCGCTGGTTTAACCCAAGACATCACCATTCTGGTTCTGTCCCCCCACGCACACACGCTATTCCCCCCAGCAGCCTAACCCACAAACCCACCGTGCCTGCAGGGCTCTTGCTTCTTTTTCCCCAGCCTTTCAGCCCATTACAGAATGGCACATCTCTCCTCGCCCTCTGCAGCAGGACTTTATTAAAGCCCTGTGGAAACTTTGGATTTGTTCTCGTCACCAAAGCTCCACCGTGCAGCGCTGTGCCGGCTTCCCCTGTCCCGGGCCCTAGGAGTTTCCAGGAGGAGCCTGGCCACAGGGAGCACTGGGGCTGGCTTCTTGCTAAGCTTTTATTATTTTAATTTCCTCTTTTTCACCACTGCAAATGACACAGCTCATTTGGCTGCAGTTCCCAGGCTTGCCCTCGGTGCTTTGCTGTGGACGAGGTAAACCACTGGCCAAGCCTGTGGCCGAGGCATCGATTTGCAGGGTAGGTTAGGTGCCACTCAGCAGTTTTATCGTAAATAAAATAAAATAAAATCCTCTGGGGTGAATTTTGACCGTGGCATCCCTGCAGGTACCCGAGAGGTGACGGTGGGACCTGTGGGTACCCCCAGCCCCGTCTCTCCCTGGTGTCCCACGGCAGTGGTCTGGGAGAGGAGACTCTGGCAGGGAGCATCTCCTTTGCAGCAGAAGCTGAAAGCCTAATCCCTTTAAATTTCTCTTCATCGATTGCGGATTTATGGCTAAACCACTCGCTGTGGAAACGCATGAGCTTCCCCCTCGCAAGTGCATTAGCAGGCAGCGGGAGCCCACCCGGGGTGCGCTCCAGCTCCCGGGGGGCTGCAGACGGGGGGGCTGCCGGGGCCTGCAGCGTCCAGCAGCGGCACGCAGGCGTCCCTGGTGGGATGCAATGGTTTGTCACCTCCATGTGGCCGGGGTGACCCCACCAGGGGTGGGGTGGCAGTGGGTGGGAAAGGGGCACCGCTCGCTTTTTGCCCTCCCACCCCCCCAATTCCCCTGGGGGTCCCACGGCCCCGGGCTGTGGCTCGCTGGGATGGCGAGGGCTGGGGTAAAAGGGCTTTTTGTTATCGATCCCCAGAGCACGGAGTCTGCTGCTCCGGAGGATTTTCTTCTCAGCAATCAATGGAAATGTGGTTATCAGGAAAACGTGTTTGACCTGGACAAGTGTTTTAGCGATGTAAACAGAGCTGGAGTGGGGGGGAGAGAGGAGATAAGGAGCGCGCCACGTGGAGACAGGCAGCACAAAGCTGGGAGATGAGAGGGGCCGCGATAAGGAGCGGGGAGGGAGGGGACGGGGGCCAAGGAAGGGCTGGCGGGGAGAGAGGTGGCAGTGCGGAGAGGAAGGGGACGGAAGGAGTGAAGGAAGGAAGGGGCTGATCTCCGGGGCAGGTTTCCATGGAAATGGGTGCTGGCAGGGCGGTGGTACAGGTGATGCTCTGCCTGGCCTGGCTGTGGGGACCATGGGGTCCCCACTGGTCCCCAGGTGAGGTGATGCTGTCCCTGTCCCTCACTTTGGGGGCCCTGGGGTGGCATCCATCAGCTCGTAGTGCTGCAGCTCCCCTCTGCCAAACTTTTCCCCTCATTCTCCTCCTCCCTCTTTCCTCACAACTCAACCTGCGAGACAGCCCTGTCAAAGAGGCCTGGATTTGAGGCTTTAACTAGACCCTCACCACCAGCCTGGTGGTCTCGTGTCCACTTCGGTGTCATCCAAAGGGGCTTTTGCGGCACCTACAGCGAGCCTGGGGCTTGTGCACCTCCATCATTTCAGGAGCTGGTGAGCCGCTGGGGACAGCGGGTCCCCCCGTGTCAATACCGGGCTGGTTCCAATGTGTTCCAAAAATTAATAACCAATGAGGCTGGAGGGAGGAAAAGCCCCGAAAGGGGGGCTGGAGGGCCTGGTCAGACAGACGTGTTTCAGGACAGACCTCAGCACCAGTGTGGGCAGAAGGGACGCCCCTGCCACCAGCACCCGTGAGGCAGGAGTGATGGACGGCGGTGCCGCAACACCCAGCGAGGCTGAACCGTTCCAGGGCTGGACGGGGCGGTGGATTTAAACCCCCAAAATGCCCTGTGAATCTGAGGGACTCCACCACTGGAACCAGGAGCAGAAACCACAGGATTAGTAATTTACACGGCTGTGTGAGGCAGGGCACCAGGGGAATTAAAAGAGATCCAGCTCTGAGGCTTTGCGGTTCAGATTGAGCCTCCCAGTGCTCCCCACGGAGCCCCCGATGTCCTGGGTGGGTGTTTGCCCCATGCTCGCCTTGCAGCAGCGGTCCCATCGTTACTGTAATTACACAGTAATTACTGTGTTCTCTCTCTCTCTGCACTTTGTCCCCATCACAGGCGCCTCTTGATTATCGGTAATGCCGACACCGCAGTTGAATGCAAAAATCCCATTTCCCAGTAATTTGCAGCCCGGTGGAACAGCTGTAACTAAAGCCACAGTGACTTTGTGACTGTGGGGCTCATTACTTAATTACCTAGTTAATAAACCTCCAGCCCTGGGGGGAAGCAGAGGTCTCCCCCAGGGCACTCAGACAGCTTAGGGAAACTGAGGCACAGGCACCGAGCTGGGGGTTTCAACTAGGACCGGTGTCACAAATACATGGCAGGTACAACCCTGACTCCTTTAATGGAGCACGTGAAGGGCAGGGCTTCTTCCAGCAAGGCTGCACCTGACGTGAAGGGTCTGGGGACACCCACCCAGGGTCTGGGGACACCCATCGCGCTGCGAGGGCCAGCACAGCCCTTCATCTCACAGGCATCCAGCTCTGCGCCTTCCATTGCCACCCTCACGGCCATGTCCCCGCTCGGAGGGAAGAGCCAGGGGATTTCTCTACTAAAAAAGGCTTTTTTTTCAGCTTCAAGATGTGCCGTGCCTGGCATGGGGCTGGGGGTGGGGAATGGGGGGGAGTTGTTGGCGAGGATGAGCCCCCAGAATTTCGCTTCGCAGCCCGCGGGGCAGGCTGGGCTTTGATCAGCACACGTGCACGGGTGGCCTTTTTTTGGCTGCGCCTGCGGCACGTGGCTGGAAGAAGTCCAGTCCCTGGGGCGAGCACCCAAAAATGACACAACGGAGGCGGGAGCGAGCACAAGGAGAATCATCACCCTCCGGGGAGGGAGAGGCAGGGAAAAGAAATGCACGCAGGGCCAGGCGGAACAGCGAGGCAACCCTGCTAGGCTTTGTTTTTGCTGCAGGCAAGCCGGCGTTTCGCAGCACGGCGTGGTGCCAGGGTAAGGTGGGTGTCACAGGTGAAGGCTTTGGTGAGGGGATGAGGAGCAGGACGGACTTTTCTCCAGCCCCCCCTTGTCCCCTCCGCAGATAGGTCCTCGCTGGGTGCAGGTGAGTGGCCATGGTGGTGTTTAATTGCACTGCTGGAAATCGTGAAGTCCTCCAAAGGGCTGGGCAGTGCCGATGGGCACACCCGAGTGCCCCAGGGTGCTGGGAGCATGGCTGACACTGTCAGGATGCCGAATGTCACTTGTGGCCCGAGCCAGCGGGGACTTGGACCCCGCTGCTGGCATCTCGTCCAGTCGCATCCTGGTGCGGAGGGTGAAGGAATTTGGGAAAAGCAGGGTGCCCCTGCACACCGCCACTCCCTTGATGCTGATGCGCAGGAGAAAACTTCTCTGTTAGTAGGCTAAGCCCCCAAACCAGGTGAAAAGTCCCCAGGATAGGACACTGAGGTCCTGCACCCACACCGACCTGCCACCAGGCTCTGGTGCACAGAGGAATGTCACCGGGCGCCGTGCTGGTGGGGACACGGGGCTGGGAGCCCCGGGGCAGCAATGGGCGCAAGAGGAGAGAAGCGATGGGGGCGGTAAAATGGATGGATGCACAGATTAAAGAGGCAGAGGGAAGAGAGGCAAAGGTTAAGAATATAAATAGGTAACGCCACAACCCAGATCGCGAGGGAGCTTAGATGGGGAATAAAGCAGGCGCCGAGCCGTTGGAGAGCTGGGTAAGAAGAGAGCATGGAAGTGATGGGGAGAAAAACTGGGTGGTTGAATAAGTGGTGAGATGAGAGGACCTGGGGGCAGAGGATGGGACAGGGTCGCTGTCACTGCCCAGACTCCACTGCCTCTCACAGCCTGCAGGGTGGGGAGATGACAGAAAAGGAAGAAAACCCCAGCATCTCCCAAATGCAGCTCATTTGAATTCCCCTGCCAAGCCCAAGTTACTTTATACAGCCTCCTATTTTCTCAGCTATCTGCTCAAACATTAATTTTACAGCCCTAGTCAAAAAAAGCTGTTGGGAACAAAGCAAGTTGCACAGTGGTGCTTATTCCCCGCACTGCAGACCGACACCACGGTGCCTTCCCTCCCCCCCTTAATGACACCCCGACGGCTCTGCAAATTGGGCTGGGCTGTTAATTGCATTGCCTTGCACCAGCCAAAGCCCAGAGCAGCACCACGGGGCTGGGCATGGGCTCCTTTTGCTCTGGGGAAGAGAAGCAGAGGATGCACCAAGCCCTTGGTATGGGTGCTGCAGGAGGCACGGGCGGTGGTACCCCGCCAGGACCCCAGCAGAGCATGGGGGGAAGTCCCTGCCAGCACAGCCCGGGTGCCGTGCTGGTATATAGGTGTAAGAACGGGGTGCATGTGCTCCTGTGACACTGCTATTTGTGTTTTCTGCTGGTTTCAGGGGGCACAAGCGGGGAGGGGGTCGTGAAGCCTCTGCTGGGCATTGCTGTGACAGTTTGTGCAGCTTCTCAGCCTGCTGAGTCGCGGGTTTGTTGGCTCCAAATAGGCTCTCATTAATGTGTCAGGATGATGGGCAGGCTTGGTTGCCCATTATTCTTTTTTTATGATACGTAAGATGCTTTCCAAAAGCAAAAAAAAAAAAAAAATCCAGGTGATTTACTCCCCTTTGTAATTAGATTTAGTAATTAGGCTGTCCTTAGTAATACTGCAGGTTTTTGTCCAAGCAGCAGGAATTTTGCCAGTGGGCTCGCAGCCCTACCCTGAGATGCAAACCCCCTGACCAGCTCACGTGGGGGATCTGTGGGGGACATCACAGCTGTCACCAACACAGCATCAGTGGAGGATGCATGCCCCCAGAATTTTGGGGCCTTGCTCCTTCCTCCCTCCAGCTTAGACAATGGGGCAGCACACCTCTGGGATCACAGAACCATCTAGGTTGGAAAAGACCTCCCAGATCACCAAGTCCAGCCATCAACCTGACCTCCCAAGTCCTAACCCACGTCCCTCGGTGCCACGTCCTCATCCCTGATGGGATGATCCTGCAGGGATGGGGACACCCCACCTCCCTGGGCAGCCCGCCCCAGTGCTTGGCCACCCTCCCTCCACGTGAAGAAGTTCTTCCCAATGTCCAGTCTAACCTGCCCTGGTGCAGCCCCCAGGAGGGTCAACACCAAGAAGGGCAGAACCGGTGGGACCCAACAATTGTGCAGTTATTAGGGAAATAAACAAGAAAAAGGGGATTACTTGAAAAAAATAATTATAAATAAATAGAAAGCTAGCATGACAAGCAGCATTTGATGCTTTGCCATTTCTTGGACGCACACGGAGCGTGGCAATCAAAAGCTGGCGAGGCTTGATTGGCAGGAATGGGAGACGGCGCCAGTGCCTGGCACGGCGCGGGTCTCTCCCACCTGCCTGTCCTTCCTGACCCCTCAGACCTCCCCCGGATGCCAAGCAGACGAGGGCTGCTAAATCAGCTGCAGTCCTTCCCCGATACTTCATTTATTTTATTTTTCTAAACCGGCAGCTTGGAAATAAGAAGGGCCCTCGAGGCAGAGCTGTCTCCAGGCTGAGTTGTTTCGCTCCGTCCCTCTCGGCATCCCCTTTGCCCTTCATCCTCGGGCTCTCCGGGTGCCCCCACTCGCTCTTCCGTGGGACAGGGGGTGCTGTCATTCGCGTCTGGGCGTTGCATTCAAATGGAGAGATGATGTTTTGGGAATTGTTTTCTGTTAGGTTTAATTCGTTTTTAATCAGCTGACAGTAACGATTTGATACAGAGCATCTTCCCGAGCGGAGGTTAATCACTGCTGAGCAAGCCTTTCGCTCGGCGTTATTTAGAGAGGCGTTTTAGAGAAATACTGTTGGAGAGGCTATTTAACCACGTATTTGTTTTCACTGTGTACACAGCTTTTTCATGGGCTTCCCAGCATCTAATGTGAAGAGATTTTATTTATTTTTGTCATTTGGAGGGAATTCAGCCCTGCCAAACTGCCTGGGATTGGTGGCTCCTGAGGCTGCAGTAATCTGCGTAGACCATCTGGGCTGCAGACCTGGGGGGCTGGAAAGCCCTGTCCCCACCAGCCGAGCTCCAAATCTCTGATTTTTGGAGATATGGGGATGGGGAACGACCCCGTGGCTGTACCAGCAGGTACCAAGTGCCAGTTTTCTCTCCCGGAGCACTTGGTGGCTTGATGATGGTGGGAGCCAGCTCTGAGCGGGAGATGCCAGCCCCACAGAGCAGGACCGGGGAGCAAACCCCAAACCCAGCTAACAGCTGGGGTCTTGCAAATACTAAATTGCCCCTTCAGGAGGGTATATGGGCACACTCAGAAACCCGCTGCCAGTGAAGGCCCTGGTGCCAGTCCTTTGCAAGGCATCGGCAGCAGGTCTCGGCCCCTCGGCAGTACCTGGGGAGCAGAGCCTCCTGCATCCGCCCCTGCGTACTTCTGGTTCCATCCTGCTGCCAGGATTAAAGTGTCTGTCTCGAGATGGTGAATTATCCTTCGGCTGGTGTATAGCTAATGTAATTAAGCGGTGTTTAAAGACTCCCCAAGGTGCTCCTTTCCCAGCCTTGCGGTCTGCAGCGGGCTTGCTCCTAACCACAGCTCACAAACCCACGGCAGCAGCCCCATGGGGCTCCATGGGGAAAAAAGGACTGGGCCCCCAAAACATTTACTGACCTCACCAGTTTCTAATTAATTAAAAACAAGCAAATAAACAAACAAAAAGAAAACTCCCAGGTGCTCCCTCTCCAGGTGTTCAGCATGAGTAGGCACAAACTCATGCTTATGCCTGGGTGGCACCAACTCTTCCAGCACAGGTTTGCTGGCTGTGTTTGAATCTTGAAAGTGTTGGACACCATGCCACTCACTTTCTGATACTTCCTTGCCTTTTTTAGCAAAAGAAAAAAAAATAATAATAATGCAGTTTAGTGGCCGGAATGGGCAGCAGGTCACGGCAGTGAGGCAGCTCGCTCAGGTGAGCCCCGCTGATGCCTTTTAAGAGGCAACCTGTGGCTGCAGATTAAAGCTGGAAGCCCAGAGAGCCAGGCTCCTTCCTGGCCCTGCTTCAAACACAGCGCCCTGTGCCTTGCCAGCTCGTCAGCCAAATCCTTTCCTTTGACACCCAAATTCCCCACCACTCCCTATTATATCCATCCTATAGCAATATAGAAATAGTAGCAGAGCGATGAGAACTGCACCGTCTCCCTTCCTTTATGCCACTTCAGCCGAGCTAGAATTACCAAAGCCCCACCAGTGTATTTATTCCCATTTTTCCCTTTTGCCCTAAGCCGTGTTCCCCCTTAGCATCACTGATCCAAGCAGCACAGCATCTGATAACGAAAGGCAGCATCTCCCCCCCACCCCCCCGCCACAGGATGCATTATTTATGCGCTGCATCGATCGTGGGAAATAACCCCAGGGCATCCGAACATGATCGAAATCGCAGCTCGCCCTGCCGACGTTAATTACCCGCCAGCCAGGGGTAATTAACTGTTCCCAGGGCCCCAAATCCCCAGCTCCACACACAGCCCCTGAGCGCTGCCTGCAGACAGACGGGGCCTGGGGATGCCCAGCACACTCGCAGCATCGCTCGCTGCAGCCGGGCACCGCTCGCACTGTAATCCACGTGTGCTGCATCGGTCACCCAACCCTGCCTGCCTTTGCTCCCTGCCATCCCCCTCTGCTCTTATCCGCAGCTTTCAGGAGATCTTCAGTGCCTTCTTTAGCGTTTCCCTGCGTTGACAGTTCTTACAGGAATAAATGAAATCTCCTCTCAATCTTCTTGATAAACTAAACAGGCTCAGCTCTCTGAATCTCTCATGGAGAGGCGCTTTCCCCATCCTTTGGTAATTCTGTGGCTCTGTAACCTGCAGGCAGAGCGCTTCTGCTCAGTGCCGTAGCGTGGATACAGCAGTGCCCTGCCCCTGCATGGCACCTGAAATGGTGCCCAGAACACCCAGGCTCTCGCCCACCCTTTCTCTCCAGGTAGAGCAGTGCCCCAGGGGTGGAGGAGCCCAGCCCAGTACCTTCACCAGCACCAGGATTAAATGCTCCTGGTTTTTGCCCGTGATATTTTTGTGCGACCACACACAGAGAAAGGGCTGTGATCAGCTGACAAAACCTGGATTATGATGCCCTGATCATGCTCGATAAGCCAGGAAGGTTTCATAAGAAGCTAATGCTCCTCCCAGCCCTGTTCCTGTGAGATTCAGTGTGCTACAACACTGCCAGACCCCAAAAACCATGGAGCAAGGGGTGCAGTGCTGGTGCAGCCCTCCCTGTGCTGGGCAAGAGACTTTCCCCCTCCTATTAATGCCGATGAAGGAGCTTTTGAACCCTGCTCCTGAGTGAATGAGGTGGCTTCAGGAAGCTGCTGGTGCTGCAGCTGGAGGGCGGGCAGTTTTGGTGGTGCCCCGAGCACGGCAGCCACAAGAACAGCACCAACAGGATGCACCACTTGTGGAAGCGGGCACCTGTGCAACAAAAACCCTTCTTCCACTAAAACCACGGGGAAAATGAAAGGAATAAGCCATGCCTGGAGCCGTTGGAAGCTGTAGCCATGGAAAATCAGAGAGGGTTGGGATGCCTGGGCAGGAGAGGGGGTACTGCTGGTGGGATGAGGTGGTCGCACCCACCAGGGAAGCTGGAGGCTAATGGAAGGATAATGTCAGTAATTAGGGCTTTAGCAGAGGTGAAAATGCTGTAATTCTGATGGAGGATGGGGGGAAGACACCCACTTGGTGCTGGTGGAGGTCAGTGCAATGCCACGGACCCAAGCATCAGCTCACACCCAGGCACCAACCCCAGCCACGATGGGGAAAGGAAAATGGCTGACAAAGGAAGCAATAACAGCAAAAATAAATAAATAAATAAAAATAAAACTGCAACGAAAACTAATTAAAATATTGCCATCAGCACGGGGATGATGCCGAACGCAGGGAAGGCGGCGATGACGGGCTGCCGGAGACACCAGCTTGTCGGGATGGAGGAGCAGGTCTTGGAATTGTGATGGGAATAATTATGACTCTAATGGGGTGGTAATAAAGATAATGGAATCGTAATTGAGGAGGGGATGGCTGTAGAAGAGGAGGAGCAGATAACAGCCTTGTAAAGGAGATGATAAGAAAGATAATGGGTGGTAATGGAGTTGTTGTTAAAGGTAATGGAGTTATAATGAGGTGACTGCAGCAGGTAGGAGAGACGGTTGGTTTACCGAGGACCATGATGCAGAGAGGACTATATTTCTAATTCATCATGACAGGCAGTGGTGGAGGTGACCAAGAAGCTAATAATAACTGAAGGGGTCAACTGTTCAGACAAATGTGGACACGTAGCGAGCATGGCAGGGCCATGGCCCCTGGGGACGCAGTGCGGAGGTGGTGGGCAGTGGGGACGTTGCACTGCAGCACGAGCACGAGGTGCAAGGCAGAGACACCAGAACAAGTCCTGGGCAAGCCCTGAGAGGTTTGCTTTAGAGCAGGGCTGTTCTTCAGGGCTCTGAACACATGAGACAGGGAGCAGGGGGCAGCTGGTGGCATGGACGAAGATGAGGATGAGGAGCCCCTGCAGCAGAGCTGACGCTGACTGGGACCAGCTGGTGACTGCAGCAGCACTTAGCAAGGGCAGGGCTGGTCCTTGTGGGCAGAGCTGCGATGTCAGCGCCTGGCCAGGACAGACACACGAGTGAGCTCATCTCAGCAGCACAGGCACTGCCTCAGGGGACGAGGCAGAGGGCAGCTGATGCCACTATGCCTCACGGTTGTCATTTTCAGCCATGTGCATCGGCTCTTCTTCTCCTGCTAGGTTCAGCACACAGACCCCAGCCCTTCCTGCAGTCCTGTTAATGCCTGGTTTGGAGCTGCTCTAAGTAGCTTCTCCGCCACCCTTGTGCACCTCCACCTTGGTGCTTGCAGCCCGCTCACGCCTTTTGCTGAGCTCGTCGCTGTTTCTGACTCCGTTTCCTCTCCGTGCGAGTTTGCTCGCCAACACCACCAGCCTTAACCCACCCCTTGGAGACAGCTGGGCTGGAGACCTTCAATTCTTTCCCCAGATAGCTTGAGGGAGGTGTTTCAACCACCTCTCCTCTCCTCATGGTGAGGACCACATCAGACCAGGCTCTTATCCTGCATTTGGGACTTGCACACACCAGCTCAAGACTCACCACCAAGCTCTGGTATATCTCCTGCTCCTCAAGAGCAGGTATCCCATCATAGGAGCAAATTGGTTTCACATTTGTTCTCGACAAATCTGTGTTGGTTGTTGCTTTGTAGCCTCATTACCCTCCAGGTTCTTACAAATTGATTGCTTAATGACTTCTTGTAGTTCTCCCTGCCTTCTCATAATGCTCCTTGTTTTGGAGCCAGGCTTCCAGTTGCCCTGCTGAAGAGATGCTCACTTGCCACCAGCAGCTCTTGAAGAAACCTCGTAAGCCCAGTATGATTACCCTGGCCTAATTAGCTGGCTGGGAGGGAGGGCTGAAGCACAGCCCACAGTGGATCCTCTCAGCTCCCCCCCTCCATGGAGGCAGTGAGCTCGGGCTCTCCTTAGCTCTCCTTCCCCCTCCGATGCATTTACAAGACATTTTTTCACAGCCTTTAGGTTGATGGCATGTTGGAGCTTGTCCTGTTCATACCCAGCTGAGCATCTGCTCTGCCACCCCCATCACTGGATCTCTGCCCTCCTTTCCCCTTTTCTGCCACCCTTTTTGGGCCTCGGCTCCATCGGGTGTCTGAGCCACCTTCCCCCTATCCCGCTGCATCAGGATGGCTTGTTTTGGTGCCCCTAGAGCAGTCGCTTTACGTAATTGCCAGCTTCCCTGCTCCCTTTATCCCTCAGATCATCCTCCCTAGTGATGTTAGCTACCAGTTCCCTGAGTTTTTTTGCAGTCCATTATCCTCGCTCTGCTGTTCTCGCTCCTTTTCTCATGGCACTGTGTGCTCCACTATTTTGTAATTTATTTCCTGAAATTACCTCCCAATTTTTTTATTTTTTTTTCCAAACAGTTCTTCTCTATTAGCCCAAATTAGAGCCAGAATAGCAGCTTCTCCAGTAGCTTTCTCCGTCATTGGAAATGAGATGTTGCGGTCACACACCCTGAGATCTGAATGGCTCCATCCTGTCGTACCTCTCCCGTGAGGTGTCCCTGTAGTCGAAGGCACCGTTGCCAGGAGGATGCACGGTGTGGAGGCACCTGGGGTTAGAAAAGCCCCTCGCATTCACCCGCCTCCCCACCCTAACCCACGTGAGGTCTGGCCCACCAGTTTCACCCTGTTTTGGCCACCCATTTCAGGTTACCATATCCAAGTAACCTACTGCCAGCCCCTTGTTAACCTTCAGGAGAAGTGCCCCATTCTAGGAGCCCCATTTCCCTTCAGTTCCTTGGGGCCCAGCTTCCTTCTGCCCAGACAAGCTGCACTGGGTCCCCTTTATCCCACCAAGTCCCTGTAATCTTATTTAAGACCTACAGCAAGGCTCGAAGACTACATCACCCTTTTTATTTGCTATGCTCAGCCACACTCTCCTTGTTATGTGCTTTCTCATCCCCTTTCTGATCTCACCATTTTTTTTTCCCTGCCATTTTTTGGCATTTCTCTGGCAGGTGTTTGGCATGCCTTTGCTTTGCCAGCAAGCTGGCATGACCAGAATGCCTTGGCAATGGCATCCCCAGCTCAAGGACAGGTCACCACGATGGTAATCCTGCCTCCACCAGCCTTTAGGTCAGCCAGCCTGAAGACGTTCCACCCCAAAACTTTTGCAGTTATGCCTCTGCTTCTAGAGGATAAGATTTCATGGGTTTAAAGCAGCACCTGTGCCTGCCTGAGAAGGAGAGAAGCATCCTTTAAGTGCTCAAGCACCTGTGGAAAAAAAATGAAAGAGCTAACCACTAATAAATAAATAAATAAATAAATCAAGGCGAAAAACTGAAAGAAAAGAACAGAGGAGATTGCACCTGCCTCCAAGATAACCTAGGAACATCTTTTTTATCACTGAAAGTCCATTTCCAGTCGAAGATGGGACTTTTTTTTTTTGTGGTCTTAATCGGTTTCCCAATAGAGAAACATGAAGTCGAAATAACCCAACACACCAAAGGACAAAGCAATTGCAAGTCCCCTGGCTGGTCGCCAAATCAAACTCTGCTATGTACAGGGGAAAAAAAATGGAAAGAAAAAAAAAAAAAATCAGTACAACAGGTCTCCCAGAGGGAAAACAGGCAGTGAGGATGAAGGATAGGAGGGGAAATTGGAAGAGAAAGTTGGCCTGACTTCAGGACCGGCTTGTGCACAGATCCTTTAATGGCTAACCAGCCCAGAGACCTTGGTAGAAAAACTCTCATTTGTGTTATCACCACAAGTTCCAGCCCTGATAAATAATGAGACAGAAAAATCATGAGCACCGTCATGTAGCAAAAACCTTCACCGCCGAGGTGCTGTCACTGCGGGAGAGGCCTGTAGTGGGGAGGTGACGTCCGTGTCTCCGGCATGGGGCTGGCCAGGATGCTCGGAGTTCCTCACAGATGCGTGGGCCCGGGATGTTTGCTGGTCATTCTGGGACAGAGCTGTTGGATGTAGGAGAAAAAGTAAATAAATAAAAATAAAAATAAATGGGGCCATGGTGCCAGGAGCTGCACCAGGACCAGAGGCACCAGGGTTCCTGCAGCACCATGGGCGGGTGTTGACCCATCTGCTGGTGGCATCCTCATGCCTCATCAGATGGCTGGAGAGAAAATGGAAAAATAAAATAAGTTAGGGGGATAAATTCCCCAGTATGCAGGAGACGTTATTGCTGTGATTTTTGGCTCTCGTAGATGCCCAAGTACCGGCCTGCGTGGTCCGAGTTTCCTGAGAAACTGTACCCAGTGGAAAAGACCCACAGGATGTAATAGCAATGCAGCTAGCGGGGTTACCCTGAAACCTGTAGGATTTAATAGCTCGGGATGCTCTGTCTAAGAGTGGTTTTTACTAGCCAATACATTTTTATGGCAGGGAGAATAATTCTCTCACTTTCATAGAGCATGAGCCACAAAAACTTGTAAGAAAATCGTTTTCTATTAAACTCTTTATTACTTTCAAGGGGACAAAAAAAGCAAAGAAATGCAACCAAAGTTACATTTTCCATAAGTTGCAGATTCTTTTTAATTCTTAGTGTAAGCCTTGAAAGGATTTATGAGCCGGACTCCCCACTCTATATCCATGGTCCTTTGGTTTGGAATAAAATTGGGGGTACATTGCAGCCCCAGAGCTGGGAGGTGGGCATCACTCAGCCCATGTGTGCGCACATCTGTGCATGTTCAGTCCTTACCCAGGGCTCGAGGACCCTGCCAGGCATCTCTTTGCATGCTGGAGCTGGTATTAAACTGGGGAGGGAACAAAAATTTCCTGCTGCTGGCTCTGCGGTGCCCTCCCTGTGGCAGAGTGAATCACCAGGACAGCGCAGCCTTGGAGCCATGAGCTGTTTCAGCTGGAAGTCAGCCCAGGCTGAGCCAGCATTTGGGCAAGCAGAAGCTCTGATGTTGCACCACCCAGGGTTTGTCTAAAAATAAAATGAAATAAAATAAAAATATATTTTCAGCCCCAACTCTTCCCCAGACCCCCATGGAGCACAGGGCCATGTCCTCGCTCCTCTCCATCCCAAGGACCAGGAGGCTGGAAAGTCAGCTCTGGGTTGAAGGGAATGGGAGCTGAAGCAGAGGCAGCAGATTTGCTCCCTCAGGTTCTTACCTTGTCCCAGGTCCCATTTTTCTGTGGATTTTGCAGGATCAGCTGGCTGCCAGCCGCAGGACCAGGCACTTCAGCAACCAATAGTTTTTTATGGATATTTAAGCTTTGATTTAAGCTCCTGCTGTCATGGCAAATAGAAAATGCTTTCTGACATGCCAAGAAAGGCTGACATGAAATGTAGGCATGTTTCCATCACCTACCCACCCCCCAGAAAAAAATAAAATGTGCTAACAAGAACATAATTACAAACCTGACACCGACAGCCAGAGGTGTGCAAGCACGGGCTGAGCCACCAGATAAATGCTGGAGGAACGGATCCTGTTGCCGTCAGCACTTTTCACTAAAGTATTTTGGATTAACAAACAAACAAACAAAAAACCACAAAACAATAACAACAACAACAAAAAAAACATTTTAAATCAACTCAACATGATCTTGCATCTTCTGATGGTGGGAGCTGTAGTGGGCCTGCCCCAGCGGCCAGGCGCAGGACAGACAGACCCAGTGCCGGTGCCCCCGTGGTGAAGAAGTCACTATTTTCCTGTCTCAGAAGCCTGTGTGCATCTCCAAGTCCACAAAAATCAATTTCCAGGCTTTTTCAGAACTGTATTCCTTATGCCAAAGGCTTGGGTCTCGCATGCTCGAGTGCCCCATAGGAACCCGATGGTTGCTGGGGAGCCTTCCGAAAAATACCGCTTCGGTTTCTCGGGAAGGCAGGTACTTCAGCAGGCACTCCATCAGGGTTGTAATCTCATACAGAAGCATTAGCCTGTGCCTCAAGTGTACCAAAAATGCAAAATATGGCAGCCAGCAAGGGAAAACAAGGCAGCCTTTTCCAGCGGTCTGGGTCCACACCTCCCAGGGAAACACGAGGACAAGCACCCGGCAGCAGCCCTGAGGGACAAGGGATGGCTTTGCCCAGTTTGCCCAGCACAAAGGGTTCCAGCATACCCCAACAGCCCTCTCCTCCTCCCACCCCATCCTGTTTGCTGTATTTCGGGTGTAGGAGAGGCAGCCCCTGTCCCTCTGTTAGAGGCTGAGTGCCCTGCTCCCAGCTGGCACCAGGAGGTGTTTGCTCCCAGTTTCTGCAGGCACGCCACACAACCAGTAAGCCCTGGCTCTTGCACTGCTGCACAAATATTTTTGGCTATTTGCCCCTTTCCTACCGTGCTGCAATTGCCGTCCAAGTGATCTTGTTTCTCAGTTCAGCAAGCCCTACAGGAAGACCACAGTGTGTTATCTGTCATTATTTATCATTATTTATCTACCCGTCGGATCAAAAGGGAAAGGGCAGAAAAGGCAGGCAAGACAGAGTGCTCCAGATGACTGTGGCTAATCTGGGCTTAGAAATTATAAAATTCAACAACTCGGAGAAATAAGAGGTGCTGAATCAGCCTTTCCCGAGCAGCAAAGGGCAACTGTGTATGTGCATGGGTTGGCACAGGGGACAGAGGGAGGAGGGAGCAGAGCACGATGAACTTTTATGCTGGTGACAGGGGTTGTGTCACATCGCTGCCACAGCACTGAAGGGGTCTTCTTCAGCATGCAATTCTTCAGAAAAAAAAAAAAAAAGGAAAAAAAAAAGACCTAAAAATTGATTTTAAGTGCTTGCTTGTAAACTGTTCAACCCCAACACTCATGATGTTAGTGGGATAATTTAAGTGAGCAAAACCAAGCTGGAGCTTAGAAAGCCTAACAGACCGGCAGGCTTGCTTCCAAGCTCTCATGCCCTGCACCGGCTCCAAGCTCAGCAAAATTATATTACACATTTATATCCACTCCTTAATGAGGTACTTGCCTATTATAGGGCAATAAAAACTCAGCCTGACTCAGGTCTTCAGTGCAAGTCCACGCTGGTGCACTGATGCTTCCCGAGCACCTTGGTTTTCCCTGCAATAAAAGGCACACGGGCTGCTACCAGATCTTAGGCAGGAATGTGAAATGGGGATAGACAGGGGGTTTCCCACTCTGCCCCAATAATTTGGTGTCAGGACTAAACCAGAGACGGTGGAGCTGGTGAGCTGTGCCCTGTGCTTGTGGGGAAGCAGCCAGATGGGTGTGTGTGCTCCCGGCTGAGGCAGGGAGCAGCAGCCCTGCGTCTGGGGCAGCCGGTACCTGCAGGCAGCCCTGTGCATACCCTGGGCTGCCACCTCCTCTCCATGCACACGCACACGGCTCGTCTGGCATGGAAAAAAAATAAGTAAAACAGATTAACCTATCTGACAGTACAGCCAGGATGTGTCAAACCCAGCCCAGCTGGCTGGCTTGGAAAAAAAAAAAAAAATAGTGGTTATTACTGCAAACTCTATATACATTATTTATCAAATGAAGTCTCTGCAGCAGGTCTGCAATTCATTTCCTTGCTCTGGTTGTCTTTTTGATGGTAGAAATCATCCTGAACCCTGCTATGGGGCTGGGAGTGAGCATCTCTGCTGCTCTCCCAAAATGCTGAGGTTAGGGTATGGGGGGTGGGTGGATAAATGGTGCATGAGCTGCTTGATGTGCCTCCAAACAGTGTTACGTGTGTGGTGGGAGGCTGTGTGCTTCATCCAGGGGAGCAAAGTCTGGCACAAGTGCCTGCTGCTTCTCTGAATAACCGGGGGGAACTCTGCAGAAACTGCAATTGGTAGGAAAATATCAAATATTGGAGGGTTCAAACAGTGTGATCCCTGCTGCCACCTGCCAGGTTGCTTGTGCATGTGAATCAGCTGCAGTCCATGGTTTAGCTGGAGTGATATGTTAAAAAGGGAGAAAAATGAGAATTTTCCGGTCTAGGTATAAACAACCTGAGGGATGCTAGAGCACGCACGACCTGAGGGGTGCATCAGGTCTGCTCCATCTCCGCAGTGTAAAAATACACACCCGAGGGGAAATCAATGCAAAGACACACCCGATGGGCATTTCTTTGCCATGCGCTCCCGTGGCTGCACTTCTGAATCCCATTTTGGGGGCAGATGCCCTGGTGCCACAGATGAACTGGGATGCAACTCTGCCCTCCAGCAGCGCTCACCTCCTGCCTTTGCATTGCCTCCCGCCCATGCATCTAGCTTCCCGGCCCCTTCCGTACATCTTTAATTTGCATCACGATGTCGGTGCAGGCGGCGGTAGCTGGCAGCGTTTTGGTGGAGCCGGGATGGGGGCTCCCCACGTCAGGGAATTTGCATCCGCCGTGGCTGAGTGCAAGGCTGCGAGGAGGGCCAGGACGGCCCACGCACTAATGAAACATGACAGCAAGCACCCGGTGCACGAGCACAAGGCTTTGCTGCTGTGTGCTGAGAGCAAAGGGGAAAAAAATAATAATAATAAATAAATAAATAAAAAAAACTCATGCACGTGGCCAAGAGGGACCTGAAGCCAGTGTAATTCATGTGGGATGAGTCCACTGGGGATCCAGGCTCTTGTGCTGGGTTCCCTCCATGCTGGAGGATGGCCACGTGGCCCTGCCGCCGTATGTCCACGAGTCTCTGCCTGCGCAAGGATGGGAAGAGGGAGGGATGACAGTGAGGGGAGCAGGAGAGAGAAAGGGAAGGAGGGCGACTGCACACTCGTGTGGTGCTGCACGAGATCCCCACACTGAGTTCCTGCTCTACGGGTGCTCAGTGTAGCCGTAAGTAGAAAGCAATCGCACAGTCATTTGCACCTGAAGACCATTTAGGCTAGGCAAAAAACAGAGTAGCAGAGGAAAAGCTGAGCCAGACGAGGATACAGGAAGAGCTAAAAGCCCAACTGTGTTGTCAGATTTCGCAGCGTTCATGATAAATCTCTGTGGGATGCAAAGCGATGGCAGCCCCACCACGCAGCCCCCACCACGCCGTGCCGGCAGGTCCTCCATCGCCCTCCAAAATTCATTACCAATGTCCCTGCCAAAAGACAAAAATAACATCGCATTTATTTCTGTGCTTAAATACCAGTTGCCATGTGATTAAGTACTACCACGTAATTGAAGAGGATTTAGAGGGTGTTTGTGCCCTGCAATGCTCCACAATTATGGTTAATTCCAGCTTTATGGCTTCAGAGCATCACCAGAGCTGCTCTGGGGCCAGCAGAGCTTCATTTCAGGGGTCAGAAACACAGCTCATGGCTGTAACACCAAAGGGTAGGAAATCCAAAAAAAATCTGGCCCCATCCTAAACCCTTTTTCCATCAATTTGGGTGTTCCTGGGCAAAAAGGGCCTGCAAAACTCTGCAGCAAGGTGTCTCGTACAGCTGGGTGCTGTGGGCCAGGCTCAGGCCTCAGCTGCTGATGTGTAAATGAAATGAGTTTGCCCTAAAACTTCGCACTCATCCTTTCCCGTGGGAGCTTATAGAGGCTATTGATATATGCCGTGAAAATTCAATAAAAGAGTATGTAATGAAAGAAAGATATAATGTAGGCTGTGATCACAAAGGCACACATGAATTATTAAGGCTGCCGAATTTACAGGCAGCTCGGGGAACTATAGATTTCTTCCTCCACATATAGTTAGGGAATGCTGTTAAAAGCATCAGAGTATTTCATGCTTAACCATGCAATTAGTCAGCAGGGGGAGGTGCTCGCTCCCCGGGCATCCCCAGCACCAGAGCCAGCCCACATCCGTCCTCAGCCCCCCAGGACTGCTGGGGCACCTGGTGCCCCAGAGCAAGGCGTTCAATTTGGTTTCACTTGGAGATGCTCGTGGGCTGTCCAAACCTTAAATCGTCCCCAGCACAGTGCTCAACAAGTCCCTCTTGCATTCCCCCCCATATTTTGCAGCTGTGCCATACCTGTGCCCATCCCATGGTGCGAGTTGTGCCTGCTGTGACTGCATTTACAAGGCAATAAAAAAGGGGCCACAGATGCTGCTCAGGACTGTGACATGTAAAAATAACCTACAATATATATTTAAGGAGGACACTCTGCAGGATTTATTTGTTTTTGCTTTTGTTGTTTTTTCTTTTTCTTCCTTTGTTGGCCCCTAAGATGCAAATCCTGGGTGGGGAGAGGCTGTTTGGGAGGGAAAGAGAGCACTGGGCTCTGTTATGTTTTGGGCAAAAGTGCTCAAACATTTTTCTCAGTTTTAGACTGTTTTGTTTTATTGAGCCCCACGCACATAAATAGTAGCAGATTGATTATTTCACAGATCCCCAAAGCTGAAGTGTTTGGAGCTGAGCGTTCGGCACCTGCCAAACTTGAATTTGAACCTTAATTTAAACTCCTGCCTGGGCTGGCCCAAATTCACCTGCAAACCTGTCATTAATGCAACTTCTCTTCCTTGGTAGACAAGCCCCGACCTTTCAGACCATGCATGCAACCCCAAAGTGCTGCCATGACTCTGTTTACAATAATAAAAGAAAATAAAGAGAAAGCTGCCCTAGCATCGTGCCGTGGGGGTGCAACTGCCCCTGCAGCATCAGCACCACCTGAAGCCATCCCTCCCCCGGGTGATGCCACCATTTGCTGCCCAGAAATGAGTGCTGGGCAGCGTCCCACAGGCACCCAGCACGACGAGTATCGGTTTGGGGCCATGAGCCTGGTGGTTTCTGCCAGCACGTGGATGTATTTTTGTCTGTGGGTCGGGGTAACGGAATCATAGACACATCTAGGTTGGAAAGGACCTCCAAGGTGACCAAGCCCAACCATGACTTTGGAGCTGTGAGCCACGCGATCTGCTCACCATCCTCTGCAAGTCTTCGAGGCCGTGCACGCACTCTCCTCCACCGCACCTGCAAACGCTTCCAGCAGGCAGGCCGGGTGCTGCTGGGTGGCGAGGCGTGGGGAAGGACTTTATTTTGTTCCCACCACTGAGGATGCTCTGCAGCCCTGCGATGGGGCTCGCTTCGAGGCCTGGCTCTGCGGCGCTGGTGTGCAGCCTTAATTACTTTCCTACTGAACACACACACACACACGCAGACAAAAAAAAAAAAAAAAAAAAAAAAAAAAGCAGGGAGAGAGGCTCGCAGTGAGCCTCACATGCCAGCAAGTCAATCAAAGGCAGGCAGAGTTCATTAGTCCCTGTGCCGCCCCCCTGCTTGACTGCCCCACCAGCCAGGGATGAGAGGTCTTTCCGTGGGTCAGCCGGGGCCACCGAGAAGCTGCTGGGGAGGTGAGGAAGTGGTGAGGACTGGGGAGGTGTTGAGGGGCTCTGAGGGCAGCCCCCCCTGAGCCAGGATCATCCATGGGGTGTTGCAGGGGAGCTGAAGGGGAAAAAGCCCTGGATGGACCCCATGGGGACATGTCACCGTCAGGATGAAGACATTCAAGCAGTGTGAAAGGCTTAGCTTTCTGGTTGTTCTCATGAGTGTTTAGTTGTCCCCAGCTTTGGGCAAGTAGCCCCAAAACACCACTTCAGGCACACCCACCCCACCTTGTTGTCTTCACAGGTGTCCTCCTCCTTTCCCTCCCCTGTGAGTATGGACAAAGTCACCATGAGGAGCAAAGGTGAAAGAGGTGGCCACCCCACCTTGGAGTAGTTTCCATTTTATTTCCATTTTTCTTGCTTTGCCAGAAACCACAAAGAAAAAGAGTGTGCGTGTGTGTGTGTGTGAGAGAGAGAGAGAGAGAGAGAGCGCCTACCAAAGGTGTCCCACATGCCTGTTCATGAAAAGAAAAAGTGCAGCAGGAACGCTGCAGTAATATAGGATAATAACCCCATAAATTCCGCGAGGTGTCTGAACAGTTGTATTTGCAGTAGTACCTTGGTATTGCAGGAGAGGAACCAGTAAAGAAATATTTTCATTGAGCAGCAGGGGAAGAGGGGGAGGCACGGCTGCTCCCTGGGGAGCTGGAGAGGAGCTGCAGAGCAGGGGGTAATGGCAGTGAGAGAGGGAAACTGCTCGAGATTACGGCACTTGGAGACAGCAGCAAGGTCAGATCACACCAGAGCAGGACACCGTTACCCTCTCCCGTCCCCCAAAACCCAACCACTGAGCTATGGCACCCATCCTGCTGGAGAACCCTAGGTTGTCATCCCACCTCATCCCACCATCAAATGTCTCAGAAGAAGGAGCGTGTTGTAGCTTATGGGGCACTTCCCACCTCTTGGCCCTGCACATGCTTTAAGGCAGGTCCCATCCCAACGGGACCATGTCTTGGTTTTGAATAATACCTGAAGCTCATGACTTCTTCGAGCTTTGGTAAAATTTCTGGCGATGCAGTGAGGAGCTCTTCAGCTCCTTGCGTCTTTTTACCAAAACCGTGAGGAACCCGTTGTCCGGATTTAGTGTGCCTGGTGGTCAGCACACAATAGTCCCAGCAAGAGCAATGGGGCTGAACCCATCCCCAGAACCAGCAGGATGGCACTGGGGATTTTAGGCTGCAGATAAGGGTGGCCTCTGAGCCCAGATTGGCACCTGGGGGGTCACAGCTGGTATGGAAATGAGACATTGTTTTGTTTCAAATCAAAGCAATTTTAACCCATAATCCAGAGCATGGGTAGGAGGTGAAGGCACTTCAACAGGAGGGATTTGCCTGCTCAGAGCACAAACCTAAAGGAGCTGAAGGCTGCGTGGTGTAATTTAACAGTGTTTAGCATCGAGGCTGCCGTTCCTATAGCTACTGGAGGAAGCTTAGCAACCCCGGGCTCAGCTCCTGGGGCACCGAGTTAGGACCTAAGGCAGGGATGCAGCACCTTCACCCGTGCCTTAGCCCTTCATACTGCTCAGTACTGGTGTTGCACTGAATGCAGAACCCATAAGGGGTGTTCACACGAGCATGTGAGGCTTTATTAGTACCAAATTAACCGTTTTCATTTAAAAATATAATAGGGATAAGAAGTTGCCTCTGCCACCGTTTAAGAGCTGCACCAAGGGCTGTTGAGGTGGCACGAAGGTCTGGGCCATCAGCACCAGAAGGCAGGGGCAGCATGACCAAAGGTGGGCAGGGGGAGACCCACCTGCTCCCCACCAGCTCTGGGTTCCTCCTGGACCCAATCTGGACTTCACCAAAGCCAGCAGGGCTGTGCTAGTGTTGAGCTGGCCCCACATCCCTCTGGACAATTCTGCTTCTCTACCCTGAGCACAGCTGCAGGGCCTGTGCCAACCATGCTCCCTTTTCTTCTGTGTCCCCAGGTCCTCCCTCCACTTGGCTGACCAAGGCTGGCTTAGAAGGCTTTTCCCTCTCCCAGAAAAATGGGGACTGACATTGAAAACCCAGTGCTGAGGAACGTGCTCCTCAGCTTCAACTTGCTGCTGCTGGGCACCGTCCTCAAGCCTTTCGAGTGCCGGCTGGAGGTGACAACAGAGCCAGCCGAGCGGCCGGCTGTGGATGAGGAGGGTGGTCTTGCCAACTGCAGCCCACCCATTAAAGAGCAGCCCATGGTCTTCCACCACATCTACAACATCAACATCCCCCTGGACAGCTGCTGCTCCTCCATGCTCAGGCCTTCGGCCGAGGAGGTGAGTTCAGAAGACGACAGGCTGGCGGAGTACACGGAGCAGACCTCCGACAGCGAGAGCCAGGTCACCTTCACCCACAGGATAAACTTGCCCAAGCAGGCCTGCAAGTGCTCCACCTCCCTCCCGTCCCTGCAGGAGCTGCTGAGCAGGATTGAGATGCTGGAGAGGGAGGTCTCCATGCTCCGCGACCAATGCAACTCCAATTGCTGCCAAGAAAATGCAGCCACAGGTAGTAATGTGATCCTGTTAGCTCTTGCTGGGGGCTCAGGGCTCGAGCCGAAGGCAGGAGAAAGGCAGAGATGGTGATGCCACTCGGAGTAGTGATGGAGGAAAACCTATGTTCATTCATGGCTGTGTCTTTAGGGAAAAGCCCAGCTTAGGGTCTCCAAGCCAGGAAAGTCCCTGGGTGGATTCAGTAACTGAAGCCCCCAAGGCTCACTTGCTGTGAAAACCCCATGATTAAAAAGGTACCCACTGGGCAGAGCCAAAATTTCATTAAAAATAAAATTACCTCTGCTAAGGGGTTAGAAGGGTGAGGTCCCCAACCCTGTCCTCCTCACAGCTCTGTTAAAGATCTGCCACTGTTCACAGGGAAGGGAGGGGAGAAATATCTGCTGTTCTCCTCGGCTGTCCCCAGGCTGAAGGCAGCACTGCAGGAGCCAGCAATAAGCTTCTTCATCTTCTCTGCAGAGACAGTCAGTGCCTATGAAAATGTGAGTTTAAAAAAAATAAATAAATACAGGAAACAACTTATATTGCCATAAAAGAGTCAAAGAAAACCTATAACAAATGCCCAAAACCATCAACAGGTTACTTCATCCGAATAACAACGCATGCAGTTGTTGAAGCTCTCTGAGAGCCCCCATCAGGGTTTCTTTGGTAAAGATGCAGCTCAGTCCCTCTGTAATATGAGATAACGCAATAATGAGATGGGTTATGAAAGATTTGGGCTAGAGGCTGCCTTTCAGTAGTTCAGGCGCTAGCACACAAGTGGTTTCCTACATCTCAGGTAGCTTCATCAAAGGTGCCGTCTGGAAGGGCACCTGCTGGCCCCTGGCGCAGCTCAGTCCTGCTGGGGTGCTGCTGATGTGGCACCCATCAGCAGTGTGACTGGATGAAAGAGGATGGAAAACACCCGTGCAGGCCACAGATGTGTGCACAGCAAGGGTTAAACTCAAGTTGAAAGCACAACGGGAAAAACCTGATTTAAAGGAATTCATTCAAAATACCCATGGGCGAATTTGGGTTGCTTGCAACATATGTAGCCGGTCCCATTAAACATTTATCACCTGTTGGAGCCTCCACTCAGATCACAGATGTGTACTGAGGTAAAACTGGAGTAATCACATTCATTTTACCCGAGTCGCTTTCAATTCACTGCACTGCAAACGAGACCAGGATCCCGACCCCGCAGCCTGAGGCGCTTCCCCACAGAAAGCTGCTGTCTTCCAGCAAACCTAGAAGCACCCTCTCTCTTTGTTTGATAACTCCACTGGAGGCTGGGCTCTGAAGAGAACCTGACTGCCATTCCCCAGGTGGGAAGTATCCTGCAAAGCAACCCAAGCAGGTCTGTCCGGCACAGAATACAATTAAGCCCTTCTACAGGAGCGTCTGATGCCTACGCCATAGGCAGAGCTGTAGTATTTCGGCTAGGGAGAGAAATTCAGCTGAGGGGACGAAAAGTCCAGTGGTTTGTGCTCTGCGTGGTGCAGAGGCTTCCTAAGGGCTGGAAGGGTTTCTCTTCTTCTGTGTTTTGCACCAAGAAGAAAAGCAGTCAAAACTAACAGGGGAAAAATAAGCCAGGCTGTTGTAAGCCCAAAGCTGGAGCATCAGGTCCGTGTCACACGGGAATAGAGGGAACTTATCCTTTATCCCCATGTGTCCAACACCACCCCAGAGCAAGGCTGCTGAGTGACAGGGAGACACTGCAAGTGGTGGCCCTGTGTCTTCCCTACATTCCCACAACCCCCGTGTGAATTGAAGAGGAAATTGTCCCAAGTCACACCAGGGGAAGTCTAGGTTGGATATTAGTAAAAATTTCATCACTGAAAGGGTTGTGAAGTATTGGAACAGGCTGCTCAGGGAAGTGGCTGAGTCACCATCCATGGAGGTCTTCAAAAAACATGTAGATGTAGTGCTTGGTGACATGGTTTGGTGGGGGACTTGGCAGTGCTGGGTTAAAGGTTGGACCAGATGATCTTTGAGGTCTTTTCCAACCTCAATGATCCTGTGATTCTCTACCTGAACCCATGTGCAAAGCCAACAGCTCCATCCCAGTCAGTCACCAGGGTAGGGGCAGACAGGACGTCTTTGTGTACAGAGCTCCCTCTTGTAGGAGACCAGGATCTCTCAACTGTACGGTGAAACAGCAGGTGGAGAGGAGACAACAGAGCCAGTTAAGTCATGGCTGGTGCAGAGGACTTGGCCAGGAAAGTTTTTTGTTTGTTTGTTTGGTTGGTTGGTTGGTTTTGCCACTAAGAGGTCTGGGGAGCTAAAAAGAAAGCAAAGGAAGCTCTTGCACCCGATAGGGCTGATGGCACCCATAGCCAGGTGCAGTGGAGGCCAGAGCTCCAGAGGGGATAGACACATGCCTGAAGCCTAACCCGAGCCCCAGCATGGCCCATCCTGCAAACCATGCCTTCTCCAGCCCTAAAGCCACCAACTCCCCTGGGCCAGGAGAGCTCAGCTGTAGGGAGTACCATGCCCCCCTGCTTGTACCCCGTCCCCGAGCCCCAGCGGTGGGGCTCTGACCGCCCACCCCGCGTCCTTTTGCAGGGCGCCTGGATTACACCCTGCCGTGCAGCGGCCACGGGAACTTCAGCCTGGAGTCGTGCCGCTGCGTCTGCAGCGAGGGCTGGGCCGGCAGCAACTGCTCGGAGCCCCGCTGCCCCCGGGGCTGCTCCAGCCGTGGGGTCTGCCTGGAGGGCCAGTGCGTCTGCGACAACGACTACGGCGGTGAGGACTGCTCCCAGCTCCGCTGCCCCGCTGGCTGCGGCGCCCGCGGGCTCTGCGTGGACGGCGAGTGTGTCTGCGAGGAGGGCTTCGCCGGGGAGGACTGCTCCCAGCCCCGCTGCCCCCGCGACTGCTCGGGCAAGGGGTACTGCACCAATGGCACCTGCGTGTGCGTGGAGGGCTACACCGGAGAGGACTGCGGGTGGTTGCGGTGTCCCAACGCCTGCAGCGGACGTGGCATCTGCCAGGATGGCATCTGTGTCTGCGAGGATGGTTACGGAGGGCAGGACTGCTCGGCAGGTAGGGGTGTGTGGGGAGATGGATCCTAATGCGTAAGGGCTTTGAGGTGTCCAGAGACCCATAGGCACACCATGAAGCTTGGGAGGAACCCATAGATGGTAGAGCACATCATGCAGGACTTGCTCAGGTCCAGCAGCTTGACTGCCTCCATCTTGTCCCTGTGCCCATAGATTCTATGCATAGCTGTTTGGGAGATGTGCTAAAACTCAGGGAGATGTGCTAAAATTCAGTGACTCGTGTCCAAATGATGGTGGTAAGACCTTGTTACGACAGCAGTGCATTCAGGTTCTCCTGGCCCTTTGGCTTGCAGTTGCAGGTAACACTACATACTCATAGCTGATGCCTGGCCAAGAGCCCAAACCCACATCCAACCAGGAGGCCCACCCTCCCTTACCCATGGCCAGAGCATAAGCCACGCGTGTCCTGATGCTCTCCTTCCCTCTACCCTTCTCATCAGTGGCTCCTCCCGAAAACCTGCGTGTGACGGGGATTAGCGACGGCTCCATCGAGCTGGCGTGGGACAGCCCCGGGGCAGCCACCGAGTACGTGGTCTCCTACCAGCCGGCGGGGCCGGGGGGCACCCAGCTCCAGCAGCGGGTGCCTGGGGACTGGAGCACCATCACCATCACAGAGCTGGAGCCAGGCGTCGCCTACAACGTCAGCGTCTACGCGGTCATCAGCGATGTCTTGAGCATCCCTGTTACCGCCAAGGTGACGACCAGTAAGTATCTGACTGTACTTGTCACTCAGTGCCCAGATAACCAGGGGTGACGCTTGTCAGGTGCCTGGGGAAGACAGCGCTCGCCCATGTAATGAGAAGCTTTCACAGCAGGCTGTCAAGGTTCATCCATCTCATAACTGCCATCTTCTAGGATGGCTTTCCTAACATAACACATTGCCTTGCCATGATGTTGTGCAGCTTGCTCAAGCTGACTCACATTTTCCATAAAAACCTTCTAGCAGCAGAAAATTGAGCCTTCAAAAAATATATATTGGGAGTATTTTTATCCATATATATATCTGTATGGAGATACAGGAGAGGTGGAGATGTGTCCACTCTCCACGAGAAGTCTCAGTTTGAAAATCCAAATGGCTGAAAATCAAGGAAACATCCACAGTTTGGTTGAAGCCCTCAGAGCCCCAGGTACCTTACATATCTGTGATATATAAGTCACAGGTTTTGCTCCCTATTCTGGATGGAGTCCCCATGACAAGTCCTCACCATACGGGTGATAGCGCAGCAAGAAGGGATGTTGCTGTACACCACTAAATACCTAGTGCTGTCTGGGACCACACCACTCAAGAAGAAAACAGGAATACAGTGAAAACTGTGACAGCAGCCTCCAGAAAATATCCTTGGAAACTTAAGACAGAGCAGGGGGAAAACAAGCTAACCATATATCCCTTTTGCAACCCCATTGCTCAGTTCATTTGCATGGTGTGGTTCGGTGCAATGCAGGAAGATGCTGCAGGGGAGAGCATCCCCTTCCTCTCCCTCCAGCCCATCCAGAGGGGAGACAAAGGGACAATGACTGCTAACAGGGACCAAGAGGGCCCCATTTCCATCACCCAGATAACAAAATAGCCTCAGGGAGGACGCCCTGACCCTCACCACCTCCTGATGCCTTCCAGACCTGGCCACACCGCAGGGGCTGAAGTTCAAGACCATCACAGAGACAACCGCGGAGGTGCAGTGGGAACCTTTCTCCTTTCCCTTCGATGGCTGGGAAATCAGCTTCATCCCCAAGGTACCACTACCCCCCCAGCATAGCATCGCGGGTACACCGTAACCACACTGAGCCAGCAGGGCCTAAATTTGCTTTCAACTACCCTCCCCTCAAATTGCTGGCTTGTGTTTCCCCATCAGTCTTTGTTATCAAGACACAGGTTCTCAAAGAAATTCCCCAATAAATGTATATATATATAAGGACATCTTCCAGCTTTGCTGCCTCTTGCTGCCACCCCCTCTTTTTCCCTTCCATCTCCTTTGCCATCACCCTTCCTCCTCTCTCTCGCCCCTTCTTTCTGCACCCTAAGCTACCCCAAAAAGCCCAGACTTAACCAACCACCCTTTAGCTCTCAGACCTCCAGCTTCCTCAAGCCACATGCTCAGATAATTCCTTCCACGGCATTTTAATTGCAGTGATGAACAGGTAGAATTGGTGCCAGAAAAGATGAAAAGGATGAAAGTGTTGCCCTAAATACCACATATTTTCCATGTGCGGTTACAAAAATCGTACATCAAGTATTTCATCTATATTCATAATTTCTACACCATTTAGCCATAAGTATAGCTTCAATTGTATATGGAGCCTCTTCACAAGAGGCATTCAATCCTCAGCAGTAAAAGAAATGCTGATTAAGGGCTCAATTATGCCATTTTCCCTTGCACAAAATCCTCGCTGGAGTCAGAGGCAGCTCTGGGCAGTGGAGCACAGCAGAACTCGGCCCCGAAGTTTTAACAGCTCTTAACTGCAAAGCGTCATGAGACGCAGCACAAAGCAGGGACCCGAGGGCTTGAAATAACTCGTTCCCCACTTCCAAAAAGGGCTGGGAGCATCTTGGTGCAATTTTAGATGCACAAATTGTGTTGGAAGGCAAAGTTTGGGTACCATGGTTACAAACTAAGGGCACTGGGATGGAATACAAAAATTTTGTATTTTGGGATGAAATAAGGCTACACCATGAAAAGGCCACCTGAGCCTAGTAACAAAAGCCCAGCATATCTTTGAAACATTTCACCAATACGTGTGAATTAATCTCAACATTCCCCTGAAGTAGATAAATGGGTATAGACACGTTTTAGGGTGAGGAATTGGTGGGATACAAGTAACTTTCTCTCCCCCAGTGACATCTGCAATATTTTTTGGTTAAGCCAGCCCACTAATGCAAACTGTTGTCTCCCGTTTCCCTTTTATAAGCTTAAAACAAGTAAGAAAGTTTTCAGGAATGAAACAAAGAGATAAAGTGCAAAAGGATGGATGTTCCTCGGGGCAGGTTTTCAGAGGAGGGAAGGGCTGCAGCTCACAGGGCTTTAATTTTAACAGGTGTGTGGTCTTTCATTGCAAAGATGCAGTTGTTCTCCTGCTGCTGAAATCAGACTCTAGCAAGTCTCTACCAGTGGCTTTTCTCCCAAAACAAGGCAGAGGGTGCTGTGTCCCTGGCTGCCTGGGAGCCACGCTCGCTCAGGCAGACACAAAACCATTACCACACCCCAATTAAAAGCAAAATCTAGTCCAAGAGGCAGCAACATGAATATATATATATATATATGTATATAAAAGCAGAGCTACTGTAAATAAACTCTATGCTGTGGGCTTGCAAATCGAGGTCAATCTGCCTTTCCAAAAACAGGGTGTGAGGACACTAATTTTGTCCTTGGTGTCCCCACAGGGGTGTGCACACCCTCCCCCTGAGCTAGCTGCCCTCTGCACACCCACGTTGCTATCAGTCCCCAAAAACTGCCTCAGATGGGGATTGCACATCTGCTGCTTGTACTGGGGGAAGAAATGGGAACTAAAACCAACACAGAGATATCTGGGGTAATGAGGCCAGCTGTGTGTGGCAATTGGTGAAAAGCAGAAGTGATGACAGATTTAGAAAAGAAAATTAGGAAAGGTAAGATGGCAATTTATGGATAAAATGGAAGATTTCCTGTTTAATGAGAAAAATAGATTAATATGAATCGAGAGCTATGTGCAGAGATTTGTTTAGTGCATTATTAGTGAAGACAGCAGCAAGAAAAGATCCATTGTACAAACACTGGCAGGGAAGGTGACATTTGCAGTTGCTTAAAAGACTTGGTTTTTTCAGAGCACAAAACACAAAGTATAGCAAATTTAATCAATATGCTTAAAAAGGACAGGGTGCCAAAATAAAGATGTTATAGTTTCATCCCTGTATGAAATACAGAAGGCTCCTGGCACCTGAATAACAGCCATGCAGGCAAAAGGAGTCCAGGGTTTGGTTTTTATTATCTTTTCTGTTCTGGAGAACAGCAGATATACAGATGGCAAAATATAGAAAGGGTGGGGGGGTGGGGGAAGGAGGAGGGGGGAGAGAAGAGAAAAAGGGGATAGGGAAGATTTCTCAGCCTAAAAACTCGGGTGCTTCACACTTGGTGGGTGACTTGGTGGGTCACCCCAGGCTCTGCATCTCTGTGGTAGGACTTGCCAGTGTGAGGGGTATAGGGCTGGATGTGTGGGACACGCCTGTATTCATCCTTAAAAAGCGCTTTTTGTGTGTGTGTGTGTGTGTGTGAACCCATTTCTCATTCTTGATGCTTTTTCTCACCCCGTCCCCTGGCAGAACAACGAGGGCGGTGTGATCGCCCAGCTGCCCAGCACCGTCACCAGCTTCAACCAGACGGGGCTGAAGCCGGGTGAGGAGTACACCGTCACCGTGGTGGCCCTCAAGGACCAAGCCAGGAGCCCCCCTGCCTCCGACAGTGTCTCCACCCGTGAGTGAGCCCAGCCCCGGGCAGCATGCAGCCAAGGACAGCAGCATCCCATGTTTCATCCCCAAAATAAGGTCCCAGAAGCAAGAGCACCCCTGCAGCCCATCATGGATAAAAGCTAGTGATGCCTTCTGCAGGGATATTTTGTAATCTCTGAAAATACATGAGTCTGGGTTCCCAGGTGTCTCAAAATGAGAGTTTTGACTGTCTCACCAAGTGGTTTCTTTGATGATATTTAAGGATATTTGGATCTGATGATATTTGGCAATGAGGGTATACCTGACCAGCACCAGTAGCCCCTCTGCCACACACTGTAATGGGGAGCTCAAAGCCCTCCTGCAGCAAAACCAGCTCCCAAAGCAACATCTGCTGGGCCAAAAAGCTGCCCAAACCAGGTATTTGGGGCATCAGGCACACAGAAGTGGTTTTCTTCAATCCAACATCTTGAATTTGGATGCTTAGCACAACCCAAGTGTCCAAGCTAGAGGTGCATCACTGCAATAGATTTTAATGCAATACTTTGACCCTCTCCCTTCAAACTGCTGTGAGCACAAAACACTTGGTGAGGTTAATGGGGTTGGGAGCCATGGCTCTGGTCAGTTTGTATTAATATAGCTGGGTAAATTCCTCTTCTCTGCTTATCTCACCTGAGCCACATTTTGGAAGCGGGACACCCCCAAGAACTGTCTCTATAATTGCACTGCCTACTCATCTGTAGCAGATTAAAGCTCCCACCTGCTTTCATGCCACTAAACACCCTCTACTCCCACCCATTCAGGCAAATTAGGCACTGGGGCAGGGAGACAGAAACAGCTTGATGAAGAATAAGGTCACCTCCTCGACAAGGAGGACTTGGCAATGGACAGAGCGCAGGGAAAAAGTGCTTTCCAGGCCAGAGCTGCTGCAGCCTGCCTTGGCAGCCAGGCAGACCTCTACCTCTGCCCAAGCTGTTGCAAATGGAAACAACATTTTGATAGCTCCCAGAGGATTGTAACAAGGTGCTGTTCTCTCCAGGCTGCTAAATTTGAGGTTTTGGGGAGGCAGAGGTGGTGTGGATTGAAGGGAAGGTTCCCCCGCCAGCAGCAGTCCCTGGCTGGCTGAAGATCTGGGCTTCCTCAGCACAGTCCTGCTCAGCTTGACACGGCTTAACAGAGACATCTCCTGGTCAAGTCCAAACCTTTCCCATTCCCTAGAAAGGCAGGGGAAAGAAATAGAGAGGCTGGTACATCAAACTCAGTGGTTGACCTTAGTGAGGGGGAGCACAGCTGGGCTGGTGGGCTCCTGGTTCTCTCCATGAAGGGGTCCTTATGCTGGCCTGTCTGCCTTCCTCTGTGTGCTCCCACAGTGTTGCCCCCACCACCCTCGTTCTGCCTCAGCACCTTGTGCTGGGACCGAGCAGCACTCGATGTTCTCCAGCATCACTGCATCCTGCTCACCTCTGCCCACACACATCTCCACCAGGACTTCCCCACCCAGGGGTACAGGATTCAGCAGATCTTTATTATATAGTGACAGTTCTGATATGTACAGTATCTTGGCCATATTCACATGCAGTACAGTCTGAACTACAAGATCAGTGTGCTTTTTTCCCCACCTTCTGGTCACAGCAGTGATCAAACAGGTTGCCAGTGCATTAGCAGTGCCACGGCACAGGAGCATCCATCCATGCAGCAGCTAGATGCTGATGGTCCCACAGGACTCAAAACATCCCTCACCTGGGCCCTGGGCCCTTGGACAAGCACTAGGGGGTCCAGAAGGAGAAAGAGCTTGATTCTCTGCAAAAGAGAGAAAAATGTCCAAGACAGTTTTAGTCTCTCCCCACTACGAATGCTTTAGCTAAAACCCCTTTATCTGAGTGGGTTCGGTGGTGGACACCCACCACAGCCCCACTCCCAGCTGGTTACGAAGACCCACCAGAGCAGAGGAATTTTCTTCTCTCCCCCCAGCGCCGACACATTGACAGCTCCAGGAGCTGATCCCTCAGCTTAGCTACAAAGCGGGAGTTGGCACTGAAGCAGGAACATTTCTAGAGGCGTTCCTCAGCTCTTGATGGCTGGATCAGTCCTTGGCCCCGTGTTATTTAACACATTGTCAACACCTTTCAAAAGGCATAACAGACATAACATCATTGCTGATAAATTTTCTCAATGACAGAAGGGCTAGGAAAAGAGTAAATTGAGTGGAAGGAGATCATCGATAAGAGCAGTTTGAATGGCTTGGAGAGCCTGGCACAAAGAAAAACTATGTTTTTCAATGCGTCGCTGAGTCTGAGCAGTTATCTAGGAGCAAAGAAAATGGACCACAGCTAAATGTAGGAGGTTTTATCCCAGGCAATGCCTCCTGAAAAAAGCCAGAGAGGAATTGTTGCCAATACCCAGCTTGAGAGAAGGGCAGCAGTTGCATTATATCTGTAATGGGCATTGACCGGAGAGCTACTGGGTCCTGCTCTGGTGTTCAAAGCTGAGGAGGAGATAAAAGGGAAGTGGAAATGGTTTGAGAAAGAGCCAGGAGACCAGAATAAGGGGCTGGGAACCCACCAGGACCAGGCCCCTGAGCACTTGGAGTTGGAAGGGTCAAGTCCCTCGCCCACACCACCTTTAATCCATGCCACTCTGAAGGTCAGGTTGAATTCCCGTCTCTTCTGCACTCCCTACCTGACCCTCCCCAAATAACCATCACCCCTTTCCCCCCAACCCTCCGCAGTCATCGACGGCCCGACGCAGATCCTGGTGCGGGACGTCTCCGACACGGTGGCCTTCGTGGAGTGGACTCCCCCGCGTGCCCGGGTGGACGCCATCCTGCTGAAGTACGGGCTGGCGGACGGGGAGGGCGGGAGGACCACCTTCCGCCTGCAGCCCCCCCTCAGCCAGTACTCCCTGCAGGCCCTGCGCCCCGGCGCCCGCTACCACCTCGCCGTCAGCGCCCTCCGGGGCGCCAACGAGAGCCGGCCGGCCCTCGCCCAGTTCACCACAGGTAGCCGGAGGAGCTGCCCGGGGGGTTGAGGCCTACAGCGCATGGCGGGCGCGTGGGTGGGTGGGTGGGGGGACTGGGGGCAGTGCCAGCCCCCCTGGGAAGGCTCACTGCACGCGTTCATGCTTTAGCAGCATGGATTTTTCTCCCCAGCATGAATGAGCTCAGGGTTTGGGCCGGTGCAATGGGAGGAAGCAGCGGGATGGTTAAGGTGCAGGTCCAAGTGAAGACACCCAGAGGAAGGTGTCTTGCATCCCATTACAGAACAAATGGAATCACAACACCATGGGGTCATCTAGGTTGGAAAAGACCTAGATCACCGAGTCCAGCCATCAACCTGACCTACTGAGTCCCATCACTAACCCATGTCCCTCAGTGCCACATCTTCACATCTCTCAAATACCTCCAGGGACGGGGAATCCCTCACCTCCCTGGCCAGCACACTCCAGTGCTTGACCACCCTCCCTGTGAAGAAATTTTCCCTAATGCCCAGTCTAACCTCCCCGGCACAACTTGAGGCTCTTTCCTGGTGTCCCATTGCTTACCTGAGAAAAGAGACCGATACCCTCCTTTCTGCAGCCTCCTGTCAGGGAGTTGCAGATAGCATGGGGTCTCCCCTCAGCCTCCCTTTCTCCAAACTAAACAACCCCCCCAAACACAGCAATTTACATCCCTAATACCACCCACAGATCAGCGTGCATCAGGGGGGTCTCAATTTAAGACAATGCTCCTGTACCTGCTCAGCACTGAGAGCCGAGGCATTGCCTGAAAAATCAGCAATTAAGCAGCTGGAAGCAGCCCAGTCAAAAATGTGGTTATCTTATTTTATATCGTATATGAATAGCCAAACTGGTCAGTAAAACCTTAATTAATGTTGAGCCTGTAGATAGCTAGCAGGTTTAATTTACCATGCCATAAAGGAAGAGGTAGAGAACATATATCAGTGCTCTTTTATGGCATATAAATTACTTGTCATGTACATCACTGGTGGATACTAGGCTCCTATTACAATAACCTCAGTGTGTGAGTTGTGTGTGTATATATCTCTGTAGATATGTACTTAGGATGAGATGTTCATTGCGATTGCTTCACTGAGTTGGCCTTCCTCGCTTTATTTCTAAATGACACACTAAAAAAAACACCTCCTGAGGCCAGACCCAGAGCAGGAGTTAATGCCTTGCTCGCAGCAACGCTCAGCAGCCACCAGACCCTGCCCTGCCAAAACCCATTGCTCGCAGGAGGGATTACCGTGCTAATCCAAGCACACAGCCTCGGCAGCACTAATAAACCATTTGGTCAGTCTGGGCAGCGTCTGAGCACGAACAAGTCTACAAAGATGCTCGAGGTTTTCTAGGAGTTCAGGACAATGTTTGGTGGCTTTATAGCATCAGTCTCAATGAACTCACAGGTGGCACCCCCAGGTCCGTGCTGAGCAGGTGGTAACAGCAGATGCCCCCCAGCCATGGGGATGTGCCACCTGGGTCCCCTCACCATGGCTCCCAGAGCCCAGCGGTGAGACTGTGCCTCTCTCCCCTGTGTCACGCAGAGATTGATGCCCCCAAGAACCTGCGGGTGGGCTCACGGACACCCGCCAGCCTTGAGCTCGCCTGGGACAACAGCGAGGCGGAGGCACACAGCTACAGGGTGGTCTACAGCACCCTAGCTGGAGAGCACTACCACGAGGTCCTGGTGCCACGGGACACTGGCCCCACCACCCGGGCCACCCTCACAGGTATGCCCGCACCTACACACCATCCTCATCCTCCTCACAAGCAGTTAGGGCAAGGGAGAGCCCAGACCAGCACTAATGTGTGCTTGCCCTGGTGCTGGCACAGATTTGAGGCTGGTCTGGAGTTTTCTGCTTACCAGAGAGAAGGTTTTTCTCAGGATGTCAGGATGGAGTTCTATTTTCCTTCCATGGGTTGGGGTGCTGCTCAGCTGGGAGGACAGTGGTGCACCTCAGTGAGGCTGCCCCAGGGTCCCAAACAGAGCTGGCAAGGGGCAGAGTGAGAAATGGGGAGAGAAAGATGTTTTAGATTGATCTACAGAAAAATATTATTCCCCACCCCCTTGCTGGGACACTGATACCCCATAATGGAGTTCTTTGCTTTTTTCCAAATCCACACAAAACAAACCCAAACCCAGGGGTGCCATTTCTGAGCAAGTACCCCCAGCACTGCATGGTCCAGGCTAGCACGCAGGTGTCACCATGTTCAGCAAATGCCACCACCTCCCACTGCCAGCTTCACCAGGGACATCCCAAACACCCTTTTCAACAGCACCATGAAGAACCATCCAAGACCTATTTTCCTTTCTCAGCTACAGCTGGTTGTCTGCCAGATTTGCCGCTCTAGTGGCATTTTAAGGAAAACAAACAAACAAAAAAAACTTCTCTCTCTCTCTATATATATAAATCACTAATTGAACTTGACACTCATCTAGGTCTTCAGCAAGGCATGGCACCAGGCTCTTCCACACTGTCTCAGGCTCAAACACCTCTGCCATTTATGTCTACAGGAACAACTACATTCAGTGGAAAAGTCAAATGCAAACATACAGTCGTGGCAGCACCAAGTCACAAGAAAGGCTGGAGAGGAGGGAAACAATTAGAGCAGCTAGCTTGAAAATGTGGTATGTGAGAAAAATACATATTAGGGACAGTTTCTGCTGCAACGATGCACGTAGAGAAGTGGGATGGAGATAGAGTTGGACAGCCTAAGGGGTGGGGGATCTGGTGATGGTCCCCTGTTCTCTAGGTCATGTGCTGCCTTGCTAGATGAGATGGAGAGGAAGAGAGGACAGCCACTGCGGATGGCAGGGGAGCTGAAGACAGCCTCTCTGTAGCTTCATCATGCATGTGGCAGCCCTCTCCTCCAGGGTTTCTTTACCCCTGTTGTAGCCCGTCGAGGAAGATTCCCAGCTGCTGAGGACCTGGTGGGATCCACAGCATAAAAGCCTTCATCTGTCCCCAGGAAAAGTGATGAGGAATGGTGCTGCGCAGAGCTTATCAAAAATTTTAAAACACAGCAAGCCTTGATCTGCCCCATAAGTCTCTTTCCAGAGATGTGAACTGGCACAGCTGTCAGAAATATTGGTGATTTTTCCCTGTCCAAAATTGCTGGGAGAGAAGAGGTTGGGCTGGAAGGCTTATGGCTTTCTCTAACCCAATGGGAAAGATCAATACACCATTGGGAGGAGATAAATGTAGCTGTCAAACGCCAAGCAGGAGTGATAGACAGACCCAGATGTCCCACAGAGATAAAGCAACCACCAGCAACAGGTGTAGAGGAAATTAGCTTGATTAGCTTGATTCCCATTCCCTGTGAGAAAACCACAGGATACGTCCACCACAAGCAACATGCCTGAGTTGGCTCCCAGCTAGACTGTGCCTTTACTAATTAATGTGCGTTTCATTTACTCTGCATAATTTATTTCTTTTTGAGACACCAACCCTGTGACAATATTTGATGTTGAATCACTACAGAAACAAATACAGCTACTTTATCATTCCCATCTCAGCTCCCTCCTTTTTTTTTAACACAGTTTCTGTCTTGATGCCAGCAATTACCGCAGACCTCAGTACCAGCTTTAAAAAAATGGTTATTTCTGAGCTAGATTAATCCCATTTCCCTATCCAAAGGCATCTGGGGGCTTTTAAAAAATGCTTGGCTCTCCTACAACACCCGGAGGAGCTGCTGAGCTGCGGGAGGGCTGGTCATCCCGGGGATGGGGGGGCCACCCTGTCTCCAGCCATGGGCTGGGGGGCTCACAGCCCGGGACCACCCAGCCAGGTGCTGCTCTCACGCACCTTTGTGTCCTTTCCACCCACTGGCAGACCTGGTGCCGGGGACAGAGTACGGCATTGGGATTTCAGCCGTGATGGACAGCCAGCAGAGCGTGCCAGCGACCATGAACGCCAGAACCGGTGAGTTTGGCCCCATTCAGCACAGCCTGATCCGATGCCCCACCACCACCAGCTCCCACATCCCCCATGGGACAACCCATGCATGGGAACAAGCATCTGCAACACCCAACCCACAGAGCTTGACAGCCCCCGGGACCTCCTGGTGACGGCCTCCACAGAGACATCCATCTCACTGGCCTGGACCAAAGCCATGGGTCCCATCGACCACTACCGAGTCACCTTCACCCCTGCCTCGGGGATGGCCTCCGAAGTGACGGTGTCCCCAGACAAGTCACAGCTCACCCTCTCGGAGCTGGAGCCCGGGACAGAGTACACTATCACCATCATCGCCGAGAGGGGACGTCAGCAGAGCCTGGAGGCCACCGTGGATGCTTTCACAGGTAAAGAAAAAGAAGCAGAGCCGAGGCCAAGCACAGAGCTGGCCTTGCTACCAGCCCACATGTCCCTGGCACCAAAACGCATGAGATGGTGACAGGGATCAGAGCTGGAGGCAATCCATCCATGTGAGAGCATGTCCATGGACCTGAGAAGGGTGATGGCCCTGCCAGTGCGGGGGTCCTGTCCCCCAGCTGCTGGCGCTGACCATGCTTGCTTGGCTGGATGCTCCCATAAGAAGGAGGTGGGGTTGGGGAACTGCCAGTCCCTGCTGTCCTCTGTGGTCAGAGTGGCCCATGTGTCCATAAGGAGGAGAAAACAGGCTTTGAAGGGCCTCAAAAGCACCTCTAAGAGGAAAAAAAAAAAAAAAAAAAAAAAAAAAAAAAAAAACAA
>CM021738.1:12157401-12224911 GCA_011075105.1 Heteronetta atricapilla
AAAAAAAAAAAAAAAAAAAAAAAAAAAAAAACAACAACAAAAAAACATGCTTAAGAAGCCCAGACAGCTTACAGCAGGTGTAGCAGGATGGTTCCACCACCCATCACACAGGGCTGGGATGGAGCGTGTTTGCAGGCAGAGCTGAGCAAAACACCATTTCCCCCTCCCAGTTCTGCCGCTCAATCCAAGTTTCAGCCCACCGGAGCACCCAGACCCAATGACTTTGCCACCTCCGCCTGCTACCTCCCAGACGAGCACTGGTGCACAGCACTGGGTACAACCTGGAGGCTGGGAACTGCAGACAGCATGGGCTGACCCTCCCCTCTCCTGCTTGCAGGGGTCCGGCCCATCACGCAGCTGTACTTCTCCCAGCTGACGTCCTCCAGCGTGAACATCACGTGGAGTGACCCATCCCCACCAGCAGACCGCCTGGTCCTCACCTACAGCCCCCGGGATGAGGAGGCGGCGCAGCGGCTGGCGCTCGATGGCACCCTCAAGCACGCCAGCCTGACGGGCTTGCGGCCGTCCACCGAGTACCTGGTGTCACTGGTGGCTGTCCATGGCGCGGTCAGCTCCGAGCCCGTAGTGGGCTCCATCACGACAGGTACCCGCTGGGCACAGGAAACCCCCGGGAGGGCGGGCAGGGGGACGGGGAGCGGACCTGCCTCCCACAGCTTTGCTTTCTGCTCCATCTCACCAGGGATGGATGCACCGAAGGACCTGAGGGTGGGCAACATCACCCAGGACTCCATGATCGTCTATTGGAGCCCTCCTGTTGCTGCTTTTGACCACTACAGAATATCCTACCGTGCCACTGAAGGTAATGGGTGGGAAATTGTGGAGGCTCCCTCTCGGCGGTGCTGTACCCCAGGGTGCACATGGGTCTGGACCTTAGCTAAGGGGAGGGCTTTAAGAGTGTCAAAATAGCTGCAGCCCTTTTTGCTTTTCCTTTTCCTTTGGAGAAGGTGGTGCAAAAGCAGCTACTGGGGATGGGGAGCAGGGGCAGAGGCCAGTCCCACAGCACTGCATGACCCCAGCCACAACCAGCACAGCTGTCCAGAGCCCACCTCCTCCACCTGCCTCCCCCAGCTCACCTCCAACCCCCAAGCCCCAGTTTTTGCCTATGATGCTGAAAAGGTCAAGCCAGCACAGGGGCATCCACCTGCAGGCACAGAACCCTGTTGTCCCCAGTGTCAGCCCCGGAGGGGATTTGTGGCATTGCCCTCCCCTCCCGAGCACCACCTGCACCCCAGGGTGGGGACCAGCCGTGTCACCAATGCTCTTGGCTGTGTCCCTGCAGGGAGGACAGACAGCGCTGCCATCGCTAGCGATGCCACCGAGTACAGCCTCCACCGCCTGCAGCCCGCCACCAAGTACGAGATTGGGGTGAAGAGCGTGCGGGGCCGAGAGGAAAGTGAGGTGGCCTCCATCACCACGTACACAGGTGGGACGGGGCTCCTGGCGGACAGGCAGTGATCAAACCGTGCCAGCTCTGGTCCCTGCTTGCACCTGCAATCAGACAGGTGAGAGTGAGCTGAACCTAACGGTTCTCACTCATGATGAGTGGGGCTCACAAGGGCCCACTGCGGACTTCCAAAGTATGTCTCAGGAAACCTTTTCCTGTATATGCATGGGTTGTCATGGAGGGAGTAATAAATCTGTGTACCAGGCCAGGGCTGTGATGTTGGACACCCATAAGAACCTTTCCCAAAGGAAGTACAGGCTTCCAGAAATAATCCCTGGGGAAAGATGTGTCAAAGCCCTGACACAAACAGCATCTACTGCAAGAATAAAACACTCTGCTATCTGCAGTCTCCTCAAAACCTAAAACAAAACAAAACAAAAAACCTAACTTCCCATACCATGCATCAAGAAAACGGTGGAAGACAAGGCCGTGCAGCAAAGCAGTGCAAGCTTTGCTGCTTTCCAGCTCAGGCAGCAATAACTCTTCTACAGGCACGTGTGCCTAGGCATCGAGGCAGGGCCACAAGAAGCCCTTCCAGTTTGCAGTCCAGTCTCTTCATGCACCTAACTGTCCAAATCCATTCCCTCTGCAGCCATGGATGCCCCCTTGGGTGTCACGGCCACCAACATCACCCCCACGGAGGCGCTGCTGCAGTGGAACCCGCCGCTGATGGACGTGGAGAGCTACGTCCTTGTGCTCACCCGCCATGCAGGTGTGACGAACCCCCGCACCCCTCTGCTGCAAGCTTTGCTGGGGCTCCATTTCAGCTCACCTCCACTTCTTCCCCACCCCAAACCTGGGAGCTTGGTGGTTGTCCTCCACAGGAAGGAGTCCCTCCTTCGGGAGGGCAGCTGCTGGTGGGTGGCAGGGCTTCCCCCATCCCCAGGCACCAGCTCATCCTGCAGGGGTCCCATGGCATGTGCTCTCCACTGCCCCATGCCCAGCCTCATTGCATGGCAGTCCACATGGGGACTGGGACTCTCCCACTTCACTAACTGGCCTGCCAGCAGCCCAGGGGCAAGCAAGTCCCCACACATCTCCCATCCCACACAAACCCAATGCATGGCAAGCCCCATGAGCCCCGCTACTGAAGGGAAAGCAAGCAGAAGGCAAATATATGGGCTGTGGCAAAATAAGACCATCCTTCAGACTGAGCACCACCCCTACTGCTCAGCTGCTGAACATGGTATTTCAGCAATATAAGTGCTTTTGACTGTGAGGTCATGCCCACAGCTGCATTTCAGAGAAGCACCTATCCTAACTCACCTCTTCTGGCTTACAGTTGCAGGAGAAACGATTCTTGTGGATGGGATCAACCAGGAGTACCAGCTGACCAACCTTCTGCCCAGCACCACCTACACGGTCGTTATGTATGCCACCAATGGGCCCCTCACCAGCCAGACCATTGGCACCAACTTCACTACTCGTACGTACAGGCACGTGCCCTGGTATATGCCCCCAGCCATTCGCCCACCCCAGGAAAACAGGCCAAAAATGCGGAGCCTAAGCTCTCGTTACAAATACTTGGGTATAAATGTAGCCGCGTGCTGAAAGAACACCCAAGGGCTGGTGTGGACACAACACAAGAACAGGAATTTCACCGCTGGAAATATTAACCTTCAGTTTCACTTTTTCAGCATCCATCCATCCCTTTCTTTGATTTCCCCTGGATGTAGTTTCCTGAGAAGTCCCTTGACCTGGTCTTCTTCTTTCCCAAGGCCTTAGTCTCCAAACTTTTTAGTTTCCAAGGAGCTTGATAGACCCGGTATTACATGCATTTCAGAGCTGCTATCCATCAGAGAGCATGCAGAGGGCTTTTAGAGGGTTTGCAGAGCTGTACTCAAGGCAGGGGACAGGTGATCAGGGCTGGAAACTGAGGGCAAGGATGGACTTCGGGCTGTAGCACGGGGTTGGGGGGATTGAATCCCAGCCCACTGGGATGGGGAGCAGGTTTGAGCAGGCTGGGTGGGGGGATGTGTGTGAGGACCTGCACTTCCCTGGGTGCCCATCTACCCTCGCAGTTTTGGATCCTCCGAGCAATCTGACTGCAAGTGAAGTCACTCGGCGGAGTGCCCTCCTCTCCTGGTTGCCTCCCGTGGGAGAGATCGAGAACTACGTCATGACCTACAGATCGACTGACGGAAGCCGCAAGGTGAGTCCTCCCGGAGAAAGGGGCTCCGTAAGGCGGGGAACACCGAGACCACGGAGAAGCAAGCAGGGGAAACCCAACAAAGCAGAAGAAAGAGCTCTCCAGGCCAGGGATACCAGAAGGGCATACTACGCTCTCCAGGAGCAAAACTTACTCTAGATAAGCAATCAGCAAAAGACGAAAATGATTGCCTAGGGCAAAGTCTCTGCACACACATGCAAGTCTGGACAAAGAGGGTATAGCGGGGAAGTCTGAAGTAACAGACAAAATTCAGAGCTTGCGAAAGACATGCAAGATGAGGCAGGAAAAAAATACCCGGCAAACAGAGATGTTAACAAAGTGGTTTACCCTTCTTGCAAAGATTAAGATAGGTACAGACAGCTAATTAATCCCGCAATACAATATATTTGATTACTTAATGAGTGTGTCCATACCTGTCTGCCTGGAGGAACTGCTACAAACACTAGCAGAAGTGTGTCACTGCAAATTGTCTTATTTCTTTTGCCAGCACGACTGGCTTGCAGCAGCCAGAGGGCAACAGCTTTGCAGAGGGGGTTCAATACAATGCTGTGTGGCATTGGCTGATGACCAGAAAAAATAACCTGACAGCGTCTGATGGAGCCAAAACTGGCTGATAACCAAGCTCAGCCAGCTCTGCTCCTTATAGTGCTTGGGCAATTGGTCATGCCCAGTACTGAGGACGTACAGGTCCCAGAAGTGATGGTAAATAGAGCACACAGAGTGCAAGCATTTAAACCTTCTGTATCCAAGCCAGCTAGCTTTGTCTCACCTGCACCATCCCCAAGGTGATCCACTGACTTCCTGCCGACTTAGTCCAGGGGTCATAAGCAGCCATGCAGCATCCTCAGCCAGGTGCCAAGGGCTGCAGCTTCCCTTTCCTCCCTGCTTGCTCTTTAGGCTCCCCATAATTTTTCTCATCTATTGCTCTTGGTGTCTACCTCCTGGGATCCATGTACAGGAGCTGATTGTGGATGCCGAGGACACGTGGATCCGCCTGGAGGGGCTTTCTGAGACCACAGAGTACACCGTGCGCCTGCAAGCTGCCCAAAACGCCATGCGGAGTGGCTTCATTTCCACTACCTTCACCACAGGTGAGGCTTGCACCACTCACTGCCCTTATGGGCTGTCCCTCCTCGGGCAGAATTTCACCAGATCCGCAGGTGTACTCATTTCCATGACCCCTGGTGCTGCCTGGCAGTAAGACGTTAATGGATGAAGGACCTAAGCCCAGCCAGGGGCAAGGGGATTTGAACTTCAGGCTAGGCAGCATGCTTTTGCCACACTCTCCCATTTCTACCAGGCCCTTTGCCTTTCCCTTGCCTCTCCTCAATTGGGTAACTAGAGGAAAAAACATGCAAGTTGACAACATGTGCCACCACGGTCTTACAGTGAGCTGGGAGAGACCCGGTTCATCTCCCCACACTGTAGATGTGGTCTGACCTGGTGGGAATATCAAGGAGGTGCATCTCTACCACCTCTAGTGGAGGCAGAGCAAAGCAGAGCCTGTATGCCTTCAGGGCTGTGATCCCACCGATTTTGTCTGGTTGCATTATTCCTTCCCCATCGAATTAGAGAGAAGTCACGATCTGCTAAGGCAAGGGGAATGGTTTCCTTTCTAAATCAAGTGGCGGGTACCTACAGCCACCACAGTGCTCACGTGCAAGAACAAAGCTTGGATGAAAATGTCACTATTGCCCCCACCCTCTGCCACCATTCATATCAGAACCGTGCACTTAATGGCCAGAGTGCATTTTGTTCAGGTCTGAATACAATTGCATTTCTGCTGGGTTTCAAAAGCACTGAACAGCCTGATGATGATGCCCATGCCCCTGCACCAAAATTCCCCCCATCTGTGCTGCCAGTTCGAGAAAGAGACTTTTCTGTGAATCTGCTGTGAATACACTTCCCCATCCTCGTTAGGTACAAAAGTCCTCTCACCTGCTTTCAAGAGATAATAGAAACTATTTACATCAACAAAAAAAGAAAAGACTCTTTTCTATGGATGAGGCTCTCCTGTTTTCCTCATCTCTTATGTGGGCGCATAAAGCCAGTGCAATTCAGGCAGGCGATGGAAAAATGTGCGTAATCTTCGAGGCTGCTCTGGAGTCAGGGACAGAACCTCTCAGGGATGACTTAGCAAAGAGAAATCAGCAGAAACCCACTCACATCAGGCACTGCTTCCATTAAACAAAAATTTGGGACCTTGATGGCATTAGAGACATTATTGCCAGCTAATGCAGCATCTGAAGAGAGGTTTAATATGCCTTAAGGTAGGCTTTAGCAGGAAACCGATTTCTGCCTATCTACCCCACAGAAAAGGAGGAGAAAAAAAAAGGAAAAAAAGAAAAAAAAAGCTTCATTTAAAATGTTTTGCTTCCTTATGCTTGCAGTACACATCCCAGGTTTCCTCCATTCCCTCTGACATACTAATAGCTCTGCCGCTTTGTTTCATGTTTGCATAAGGTTCTTGGGGAGTTGTATACAGACGGGACAAAAGGAAGAAACAGATACAATATTTATAATTTATAGTGGTTTGAAATGCCTTTCAAGGTCTGCTCGGCTCTTAAAGATATGAATATAAATTAAGAAACAAGTAATCTCCACAGAGCTCAGGGGAGCCTAGAGTGGATGCCTTTGAATCAGTTTTCATTGCTGAATGCTATAAAATGTGAATGCTGTCTCACTAGACCTTGTGCTACAAACTGCCGAGGCAGGAAAAAAATAGGGGATCCCCAATATTTGGACAAAATGACAGCCTCTGGATCTTCAGGGCACAGAAGTTTGGGAAGTAACAGATGTTCTGAACCCTTGTCCTGGTGTCATGCAGTCAGGACGGATGCACGCAGCACATCCCTCACGCCCTTTCAAGGCCTCCTCTCGAGACACTCTCGAAAGCCAATATCCACGTTGCGGCTCTGTACCCTGTCATCTGGACAATGGAAAAAAAAAAGATGCAGTTCCCCTTTTCACAGTAAACGAGAAAGAAAATGAACACAGAGCTGACCTCCTATTGCTGCTGAGATCTCACAGCTGAGACTCCCTCAAGCTCTGTCTCCCAAATGAGGTGTGTCTTCAACAGAGGACACCTGGAGCACAGCTCATGCTGCCAATCTCCAGCATCTCACGTGAATGAATTCCTGCTCAGTTTTGAAGTGACAATCAGCCCGGTGCAAGTCCGATGTCATTTACACGGACATCGATCAGGAGCATTCCCCTGGAGTCAGTGAAATCACAAAAACTTTTTTAGAGTTGGCAGTCCTAAGAGGAGAACAGGTTTTGGTATTTTCACAGCTGTCCAAATACACCAGTGACAGCTTAAACCCCAGGGTTTCAGACTTGGTGCAGAAAGATGGGCCAAGAATTGACATTCCTCATCACTCACCATGATGTTACCGCACACCTTTCCAATACAGGATGTGCAGGAGATTAATTAATACGTGCACAAATTTATTCCATTACATTCTCTGATGTTGATGGATGTAAAGTGGCCACTGCCTCGCAGAATAACACAGGATTTGGCAGAAGCCAAGTTAGACCCTTCCTGGATTGTAACGAGCGGGGCCCAAGGCACGCGGAAAGGTTGTTCCCCTGCCTGATTTTATTTATATTTTTTATTTTTATTTTACAGGTGGCCGCATCTTTGCCAACCCTCAGGACTGCGCCCAGCACCTGATGAACGGAGACACGCTGAGTGGCGTCTACACCATCTCCATCAACGGGGACCTCGGCCAGCGGGTGCAGGTGTACTGCGACATGACCACGGATGGGGGTGGCTGGATTGTGAGTAGCAAGTGCGCCAAGGGCAGATTTTGATGTTTTCCTTCTCCCTCAGACATTGATTGCTTGAATAGTGTCTATCCTGGGAACACAGGGTGTTCCTAGAGGAACAAGAAGGTGCTGTGGCCCCATACTGCCTGCATCATGACAAAACCCCAGCTGCTCCCACAGCTCTCCTAGCAGGCAGCACCTCCAGCAGCACAGCAGCCCCAGCATCACCCCAGAGACTGCGGCTCGATTGGAACAGTGACAGAACCACTCCCTGCAGCCCCCCTACATGCTGTCCCCATCGCAAAGGAGCCAAGCCCCATCCTGCCAGCAAAGCCAAGCATCACGCCGCGCAGGAACGAGTGCAGGCTTAATATTGCTCGCTTCATTTCCCACGCCATGGGGAATGGCCCACGCTCCAGTAATAATGGTTACACATGGAGAAATGCCCCTTGATTTATTTGACACATTTCCAGTGCTTTTAGAGAACAAAATCTGTGAGTGAAGCTGATCTGATTTATTGTTTTAGAAATGAAATTAATGTCTAGGAGCTTTCATAGGGAATGATTCACACTGCCTGCAATATGATGGTGTCAGGCATCACCCAGATTGGGTCTGCACAGGAGCATTTCAGAGGCAAATGCCCGTTTTGCTGCTGAATTGCACAATCACTGATTGTCTTGACTTAGATGGACTGGCAACCTAGGTAAACAATGCTCTGGTGCTTTGATTTTATTTGTGTCAAACACTCGCTCGCATGTATTACACAAAGCCCCACTAGATGTACAGTCAAAACAAGACAAAAAAAGTACTTCCTTAAATGCCGAGTTATTGCACAGTGTTTTGGTTTTTTTTAGCCGAGAAATTTCCCTCCATCTCACTCTGCTTCACAGTATCCCCTTGGGTATCACAGAGAAGCTGGCCAAACAGAATCATGTGCTAGAAAGCCAGAGGAACTATGCCCTGGTAGAACATGGAGTTTGAAGCTGAATCTTCCCTCCTAGACCCATTATGGCATAAATGTTCACATCTTCTAGCTTGTCTTCAGCTTATCCATCTGCACCTGAATCGACTGCATGGCTGCAATTAACAGTCCCCAGCTGGGCATTGCAGTTTTCCCTCCTAAAAGGCGCTGTAAAGGGCAGAGCACTCCCTGGGCTGTGTGTGTCCCAAAGCCCAGCTAGCTCATCCCACTTCTCACTGGGCTTCCCCCCGGCTTTCCCCCGCTGCAGGTTTTCCAGAGGCGGCAGAACGGGCTGACTGATTTCTTCCGGAAATGGGCAGATTACCGCATCGGCTTTGGCAACCTGGAGGATGAGTTTTGGCTGGGTAAGACCTTCACCAAGGTGCCAGGCTTGAGCTCATGGTGTTGGCATGATTTCCTCCCCAGCCCTGACTGGCTCTTCTCACCGCTCCCCTGCACTCCCCCCCGAGACCATTTTCCTTCCTGTGTTTGTTCCCTGACGCTGTGTTGGAAAGGCACGTGTGGGCACGGGACCAAAAAGCGTGCAGTGAAGGTGCCCAGGGTGCTCTGCGTGGGAGCTGAGGAGGGGTCATGCTGGGGCTCTTCATGGGCCAGCATTTTCCCGTGTTGAGAGGTTGTGATGGAGGACAACATCTCAAGGACCTCTCCTGGCCTTAGCCAGTGAGCTAACCAAAGTAGAAAAGGGGAGAATGGGAGACCCAACCCAGCTCTGAAATGGCGTGGTCTCCCCCAAAATCTGAACACAAGCTGGCCCTGCAGTATAACCACACTCTGTCTAATGCATCAGCCAAATCCCAAGGTGAGTGGGCAACCCCAGCAGCACCAGGGCTCCCCCCAGCTTCGGCAGCACACAGAGAGCTGAGACTTGAGCCCACCTCTCATAGCTGCGGAGAGCTGAAGTTTGAGTGGGGACAGAGCTCAGCCCCCACCAGTGCCTCAAGAGAGAAAGGCTCAAGCAGAAGTCGCTCTCTGGCTCCTCTCCTTGCTCTCGCCTCCCAGAAGCAGTTTATTTGCCTGGAACTTTTTTGTTTGCTCTCAGAGCAGACCCAGGTGCCACACTTCACCAACATCTCACTGCTTGTCTCGCCAGGCCTGGACAACATACACAAGATCACGTCCCAGGGGCGCTACGAGCTGCGAATAGACATGAGGGATGGTCAGGACGCGGCGTACGCCTACTACGACAAGTTCTCCGTCGGCGACTCCCGGAGCCTCTACAAGCTCCGAATAGGAGACTACAACGGCACTTCTGGTACAGCCCCTCCTGTGTAGTAGGGAAATCCTGCTACCAGCGGCTCTGCAGCTGTAAAGGGAATCCCAACAGCAGAGCTTGCTCTTCTGGAGCAGTAAGAGGCAAACCCATAGCCCTTTCTGCCTTCCCGCAGTTCATCACATAAACCAGGCTGTAAATCACACTAAGGACATAGGGAATTTTCCATCAGGAATCAGATATTAAATATCAGAGCCATTGCTGTTCAGATTATCAGGCCAATTGTCAGAGGTATCTCCTCACTCAACAGCCTCCTCAGCTCACTATTGATGCTGTGCCGCAGGGTGTGTATCTCACCCTCCTACAGCCATGGAAAAATCTGAAATCCTCTGCAGGGGTTTGTCCCACACAGATCAGGCTGTAGCCAGTTTTGCAAGGACACTGTCACACCCGTTTGCTCAGCTGACGCAACAGCTTCGCCCACCAGAAAATGATGGGTGAAGGGAGGAGAATGTGGGGGTCTCTTCCCTGAGAAGAGGAGTAGAGGTACAGCTACAGCCCCTCTGGCTGGGATAGAAGTGTCCAGTGACTGCAAGCCTCCATGAGCCCGCCTGTGTGGGTCAACCTCACTTAAAGCATTCAGTGCCCAGCTTGGGAAGAAAAATAACCCTGGATTTCACAGCGCTCTGGGCTTCCACCTCTGCAGCTGCACTCATGCAGTGCTCTTCTCTCCCTCAAAAGAAGCTGCTCTTCCCATAGTAAGGCAGTGGTTTGGGCAGAAAAAGACATCACACATCTTCCCAAACACCCCTTATCCAGAGGAAGAAAAATAGGCCAAACGTCTTGGTTCAAGAGACTTGAACCAAGTCTCCTCTTGGGAGAAGTTCCCCTTGGCTAACTGGAGGGAAGGAAGATGAAAAAGTCCTGAAGTTACACAGCAGATGCAGGCTGTAAGAAATCAGGGGGGTTAGTTCATTTCTAAAGCACTGAAATTCAGATCCAGACCCAGATTACTACCAAATCCAAATAGGCTCTAGGATTTGCTATGGTCTGCACTGATCTTAACTCAACAGCAGAGGCCCTCAGATGAACCGACTGTGGGCAGTTCCAGTAGATGTCATTCCCACTCCACCCCACCAGCCTTCAGCTGTTGGAGCTGGTGACTGATAGGCCACCACACATACCAGAACACCCCAATGTCCTTGTGAAAGGCCAGATGGCTTGGGCATGGAAGTGCGTAAGCCAAGAGCAAGCATGTTTGTCCATCACCTTTAACAGCATCTCTTTCCACAGGTGACTCCCTCACCTACCACCAGGGCCGCCCCTTCTCCACCAAGGACAGGGACAATGATGTGGCTGTGACCAACTGTGCCATGTCCTACAAGGGGGCCTGGTGGTACAAGAACTGCCATCGGACCAACCTCAATGGCAAGTACGGAGAGGCCCGGCACAGCCAGGTAAGGGCCAAGCTGAGCTGCCAACCCTCAGCATCATTCCTCATGGTGGGACCCAGCCCAGCAGCAGGTTAGGGCTGGGGCCCCGTGGCCAGTGCGTGGGGTGAGGAGCACAGCTGGGGTGACCCCAGAGTAGCTGGAACGAGGGGAGCCCCCTTCAAGCCACTGGGGCTTCATGCCTCACTTTGGCTGCCTTGGTCATTTACCATGGCAGGCTGTTAACTTACACCAAAAGAACGCATACATCAAACCTGACCAGGAACCTTTGAGCTGTGGGAGAAAAAAAACAAGCAAAGCCACAGCAGCTGAAGAGCTTCTTGTTCCCACTACAGCAAGTTCTTCCTTCTGGCTTCTCTAGGCAGTCAAGCTTGTTTCCTTCCTCTTCCACTCTAGTTTCACGTATGGGTCTTTCTTTACCTTGAACCTCTCTCTTCCTCCTGCTAGGGAATTAACTGGTACCATTGGAAAGGCCACGAGTTCTCCATCCCCTTCGTGGAAATGAAGATGCGACCTTACAACCACCGTAACATCTCTGGGAAGAAGCGACGGTCCCTACAGCTCTGAGCCAGCCGACCCCCTCTCCCACCACCTGACCTTTTCTGTCATTTGTTTGTATTTTATAATATGAAAAGGGGGAAAAAATACTGCTCCTCTGAGATAGCAACCTGACCCTCACAAATCCTGGAGGGAACCACAGCACAAGCAAAGGCTGTGGGAGAGGAAAGACCTCACTGCTTTGCATCTGTCCCAGAGAAATACCAAATTTACAGTCTCCTTACCCCAGTACTCTGGCCCTTAACATGAAAGGAAAGAGATCGACAGATTTTTGATATTTTTGTTAAAAGACTTAGAGAACCCCAGCAATACCCTGTCAGATGCTTTTGCCACAGGGCTCATGGCAGAACACTTCCCCACAGGGACCCTGGTGCAGCCATGTCCACCCCAGAGGTGGCCAGGGCCACCCCACCAGCTCTGTGCCACCCCACGGGCACCTGCTCCCCCAGCAGGCAGGGGGTCACCTCTCCCCCTGGCATCCTGTCCTGAGCTTTGGTTATTGCAGGGGTCACCAGGAGGGCCTGGAAAAGGTCTGCACACGTAGGCGAGCTGCAGAGAGCCCACAGCTCGTATGCTGGGAGGAAAAAAATAAATAAAAAATCTTGCAGTCTGGCAGTCTCGTTAGGGCCCATTTCCTCTGCTGTCTCTGTAGGCCACGGTGCTGTCACTCACAGAGGTCACCGGGTGCAAACCAAAGAGCCACAGAGAAGGACCAGCAACCAAAAAACTACCACACAACCCCAGCCCAGCCCAGCCGCCATGTCCAGGGGCCTCCAGCAAGTGAGGAATGATACCAGCAGCTATAGGAAGATAAACGCAAGCTAGGAAATGCCCAGTCCCTTCCCTCTCCTACACCATCCCTCTTTGCTGCCATCACAAGAGGGACCCAAACAGTGCCTTGGTATCACCATCTTTCTAATGGGAGATCAGCCCTTTCCCCTCCTTGAAGGAAGGCTTGGTCCATTCAGACTTTGGAGCACTTGGAGACCTATGAAAGGACAGACGTGTTCACCCTTCCCATCCTTAATTTCTCTCATCTTAAGGAAGACAGACACTTCAGGTAGCCTTGGTTGTGCTCTGTTCTCATCAACGCCACCTTCACATAGCCCAAGTGTCCCTCGCTCTGGATCCACTCCTCCGCAGAGGGCTGTGGTCAATGCTGTGCATTGTCCCTCGGAGAATGGACTCGTCCACACGTCCGAGGACAATGCAGCTCATCACTGGATTCACAGCCGGGGGAGCATTACAAATGCTAAACACTGCTTTTTGATTTGATCACACTGAAGCTGCTTTGTCTCAAGAAACATCTTCCAGATGGGAACATAAAGGCATCTTTGCAGTAGCTTATAATTCAGGCCAGTGTCTCTTTCATGGTCATGCTCCTTGGTTTGCTGACGTTACTCACCACTGCTGTGGAGCTGAAGAAAGGCCTCCAGCAGGAAACGCAGCCTCTTTGTGCACGCTGTGCATCGACACACGAGCTCAGCCAAGCCCCAGGTCAGGATCGGACACAGGGTCTGAAGCTTCAGCCGGTCAGCTTACAACCTGCCATCTGACCACGGGGAGGACACTGCAGCTCACACAGAAATGAGGCACCTCTTCTTCCTTCCCATCAGCATTAAATCAGGCACCAGGTGGGGCAGTCAGCTGAGCAAGAGGATAGGATCGGACACAGGCGGTGTCACTGATGGCAGTATCTCACGCCTCCTGAGCAGCCCACCCCATTTCAGCAGCCAAAAAGCCAACAGGTGGCAGCAGGTAGAGCTGATTAAAGGTGAAGAAGCCTCCTACTTGACCAGCAGAAACATTTTTCCCCACCACGGAGCTTTGGTAGGTAGAAAGTGCCCTAACAAAAGCACTGCAGTGTGGTGGTTATAACCAAGAGCAGAGACTTACAGAGGATGGCATTCATCTCCTGTCTCGGGCGGTGCTGTTTGCTGCTGCACCCAGGTGAAATGAAGAGACGTCAGTGGGAAATCGGGAACTCGGCATTTGCTGTCAATGGGAAGGCAAGAAACCTCTGTTTTCATAAGCACAAAACAAAGAGAAAATCAAAACTGCCTTGCTTTTCCAGGAGGCTCAGAAGATTCTCAAAGAGGCTGATTATTCTTTGAGCAGGTTTCCTGACATGCGTCCCTCCCTCCCTGCTTACATCTGTCATCCCTCTTAAAAGCCCTGTGGCTGGGATGAGAGAGCCCGGCTGACACCACTCCATCGCCGGATCTGGCAGACGCCCTCGGAGATAATATTCAACCTTCCAGTGCTACTGTAAACCAAACAGGTTCTTTCAGAAAAACAAAGGGGCCCTCACCATTGAGAAACCCTGGCTCCTTCCTGATTCTTCGTCTGCTCTTGCCTGCTTGGCTTCTCTCCGCTGCCATCCTGATGGTTCAGGTACCCTTTGCCCAGGCGCTGCTGTCGTTGCATCCCTGGTCTCACACGTGGCAGCAGGGTGCTGCCTTTCCATTTGTTTGGTGAAGCAACACCAAAGTCGCTAAAATCTTTGGAAAGGAAAAATATTTACAAGTTGCAGTTTTGTTCTCCTGGTGACAACCTAACCTAACCCAAGCCCAGGCAAATGATCAGCAGTGATGACCAGATCCTCTGGGCCATTGCCGCTCATTCACATTGTTCACAGACAAGATGCAGCTTTTCAGAAATTTATTTTTCATCAGCTCACAATGATAGTTTTTTTTTTTTTTTTTTTTTGACAAAGCTCCTGCCAGTGGCTTCAAGCAAACTTGTGCTTAATGGTGATGCTACAGAGTGGCCAGGTGACTAAGTACATCCTCCATCACCCCGAAAAGGGCAAGCCCTTTTTTCAGAATACATTCTCCAACTACAGCAACTTTGGCCCTGTCCCTCATCAGGGTGGCTCAGGCCTGACATCCCCAGGAATGAAGGCTGGGTCCCGCACACTGTCCATCTCGGAGAACATCGCTCCAGCACATGGCCCCTTGCTGGGCCCTGCCACCAGTTTGTATGGCCCAGGCTTGTCCCAGACCCCAGAACGAGCCTGAAGCCTCTTCCCAACCCACACCGGTCCTGCAGAGCCATCCCAGGTCCATCACCCAGCAGAAGACCCACAGGAACTCCCAGCCTTGCAAAGCCACATCTCACTTCTAACCCTGAAGCCCCCAAAGGAAACTCCGAGGAGCTTTGCCATCTCTTGCCCAATGCTTTTTTCCCTGCATTCCCACCCCAGCTGACCTGAAGCTCATCTTCCAACCATGCGCTGCTTTAAAACATAACCAAAGAAAAAGAGGCCTGAAAAGAAAAGCTGCTTTCAGTAAAGTGATCCTCAAGACAGTGTTCAGAGATGGATAACTTAGCGAAGAGGCCTCCCTGAAAATACCTGGGCTTTGGCAGAAGGATGCTGGAGGAGTGTCAGCGCCACACAAAGACTGGGGAGAAGCCTTTGCCTCTGCTCCTTCTCTTTGTGTTCCTTCACCGTGGGCATCTCAAAGTGCAGCACGAGCCTAAATGTACTCTCACCTCCTACCCAAAGGGATATTTACCCCATGTGAAGCAGAGCTTAGGGCACCCTGACGGAGTTCAGCAGGAGCCAAAGCTCCCACCCCTGGGGCGGCCGCACACTCCCGGCAGTGCCCGTGAGCCTTGACCCTCTCAGACACTGCCAGCAGAGTTCTCATCTCCCCCAAAAAACTTGAATCCTTACACCCATTGACCAAAGGTTCTGTCCCGGGACCAAGCCCAGCCCCACCAAGCCCCCAGCCAAGCCTCCCACACCCCCCAGGACCACCCGCAACTCCATACCAGCTGGTGCCCAAGTGGGGACGGTGCCATCTCCCTGCCCCTTGTAGGGGACAGGTCTGAGGGTACGGGGGGAAGGCTCGTCCCTGGGGAAATGCTGCCCTCCAGGCCCCCTCGGCACCCAGCCTGGGGATGCGAGCCCTCTGCGTGCCAGCAGCTTCTCGGAAGGATGGCGGCACCAAGACAGAACCAGCCCAACAGAAAGCAGTCCCCTGCGTGCAGGCACTACGCTGCGCTTGTGCTGGTTGCTTCAAAACCCCCCAAACAAATAAACAAATAAAAACAAACATACGCAGATAAGAAGGAAGAATGGAGGCAACGAAATCCCTTGGACAGATTCTAATGAACTAAAACACAGACCAGTGCAGCCAAATGAGGGGGAAGATGAAAGCAGATAAATGCATAAAGAAAATAAATAATATATTAAACAACCCTCCCCACCCCGTAATGAAAACGTAGCTGGGAGAATGGGATCGACGCTTGTTAACCATTGTTAACTAGTATTTTTAGTCCTGACCGCTCTTAGGCTATGTATAGTTCCTTTTTTTAATGCATTTTCTATACATTAATAAAAGATACCGAAGGAGCGAGCTGTGTGCCTCTCCGTGTCCCCGCCTGTCCGCGTCCCCTCCCCTAGGCCCCCATCCACCCCATGGGACGAGGCACCAGGCCCTGACCCTGTTCTCCCACTCGTGTCCCCAAGACCTACCCAGGGCCCCCCTGCTTTTTTGTGTCCCAACTGCTTGGCCGTGGATGCCAGGGGTTTGTGGATGCCAGAGGTTCTTCCAGGCTAGGAGAACGGGGTCTTCACGCTCGCCAAGTGTGTGAAGAAACACGAAGGAGGAACGCAGCAACTGAGACACAAAGAGCACAGCAACTGGGTTAAAAATAAATATAAAAATAAAAAGGAGGAATGCTGGGGACAGTCCAGCACAGAGGGGCTGGGCAGTCTCCATCCTTGGAAGTTCTCAGGATCCGTCTGGAGAAAGCCCTGAGCAACCCTGTCTGCTTAGGGCAGCAGGGACCTGAGCCTCTGAGGTCTCCTCTGGACCAAGTTACCCCCACACCCCATTCAGAAAAACAAAGAGACCCCTGCAATTGGGTCAGGGGGGCTGGTCCTTAGGCTCCAGGAACAGCAGGAACAAGCTGGGGGCAGAGCTGCTCCTTGGCCTCTGTTTCTGTTCACAAAGCCAGCTGCTCCCAGGGGCCTTCAGCTCTGCAGTGCACAGCTAGAGAAACCAACCCCCAGTGCCAGTGCTCGGGAGCGGAGCTGGAGACCCCGACACCTTCGGTCAAAGCCCCCTCCTGATTTAAACACGGATCTGTCCCCGGCATGAAGGATCCCCCCAGAAGCCAAATTGCAAGGCAGCCTCCTGCCACCAGCAGAACATGCTCCCGGTAAAGAAGAATAAAACCTTGATTTGGCAAAATCTCTGGGACAAGTCTGAATTTCAGAGAGCATGGGAAGTGTCCCTTCGTTTCGCACAGAGGCTTTATTTAGATCTCCGCCTCCTGAATTTCCATGCTCACTGTGCCGCCAACCAGGATGAGAAAGCCTGAAAGAAGCCCTTCTGCCAGACTGCCACAATATTTGTGAAATTTAATTTTGGAGAGACAAAACCAGGGAAATTTGCTTGGTGGTGATTTCTAAACTGCTGTTTCTCACTCCAATTTGAGAGGAAAAAAAAAAGGAACCGCTGCCACGCCCCCCCCCGCTGCTGGGAGCAAGACACAGCCCCGGCCGAGCGCTGCCTGCACTCAACGTTCCCTCTGTGCTGCTCTGGCAATGGCCCAGTGCAGGACCAGGGCCGGAATGGCTCTGGTTTGCACTGGGAAAGGCCCACAAAGCCTTTTAGAGATGAGTGAGCTGGACGGCAGCCCCACCAGAGCCCCATCCAGCACTGAACGAGGTGTGGTTGCGCGGTGCCATTTCACATCTCTCGCCTCCCTCCTGGGCTGTGCATGGCAGCCACGCTCCCCCGGGGCTCTTCCAGCCCGAGCAGAGCACCCAGCTGCCAGCCCCGCTGTCTGCACTTTGTCCTGAAACGTTTCATCAGAGCCCTCTTACCAAGGTCCCCTTCTTGCATGAGTGATGCTGAGGAACTTTGTCCCACCAGCAGACATTGGGAGCACGGACAAAGGTCTGCAACCAGGCTGGCAGACACCAGTCCCAAACCCTGAGCCTGAACAGCTGCAGCACTAACCCGCCCAGCCTGCTACCTCCTCTCCTGAAGCCACCCCACCATCCTCCTTTCTATGCCCTTCACCTCGACCCTGTGCCCACAACGAGGGGTGCAGAAGCCATCTCTGGTGTCTGTCCACAACAGCCCCTTGTCCCCAAGCTGTCCCCAGCCTTGGCGACATCGCAGCGAAAGAGGATGTTGAGGGGGGAAGAAAAGAAAGCAGCTTTGCAAGAAAAACCTTCCCGAAAGTGAGAGAAGGAGGGATAAATTGGGAAATCCTGTCATTAGTGATTTGACAAGCAGATGATGGAAACTGGGGCTGGGGGGGAGAAACGGGCACAAGGAGTGGCACAGCGGGATGGAGGAGCGCCAGCATCCCACGTCTCCCTGCCGCTGGGGACAGGCCCGGGCCCTTGGGCTGCCCTCCTGCTCCCATGTCCCCAGGGCACCTGAGTCATGCCGAAAGCAGCCAGCGTCTGGCCGCTCGCCGTCTCGTATCGGTTCCTCACACCCTTGACCCAGTGCCGCCCCTGCCCACCAGCTCCAGCACCTTCCCGAGGGGGCAAGAAGAGGTAAAGCCGCTGCAAGAGGAAGGCCTCAGGCAAGTTTTGCCTCTTTCACCTCCCACAATTTGCATCTCGCTTTCGTTTCCCCCGGCACCCAGCTGCATCCTCCCCGCAGAGCCTGTGTGAGCAGGGGGAGCTCGGGGCAGTGCCACCAACCAGCACTGGCAGCCAGGGGTCTGCAGCACATGGGGAGCCCCTGCAAAACACCCCGAACACCCCCAGTCCTGGGCTGCTGCTCCTGGAGCAGGGAAGTTTCAGGTTAGACTTCAGCTCCAGCAGCCAAAGTCCCCAGGTGGCCAAGAGTTGTGGGACACGAGCCACATCAGGGAAGTCCCATCTGAGGTGGTCCAAGCCCCTGGTGGGGCAGGTGCCACCAGGCAAAGAGGTCCAGCCCCAGCAGAGCCAGGCATCAGCTCCCCAGAGGCATCAGCAAGTGGCATATCCCACAGAAACAACTTAAAACTGGCAGGAGTGGAAGTAATTTTTTTTTTTTTTTTTTTTTCTAATTAAGCAGCTGCTTATCATTAAAGAAATGGCAGCACCTTGCCCAGCTCTTACTGCTCCCCTGGGCTCAGGTTTGGGGGTGCTGCACCCAGGGGGCCCAAGGGCACCGCTCAGCCGAGGGAAAGAGCACAGCTGGGCGGGGGGAGCCAGCTGCGACCCTGCTCCCACAAACACGAACGTGTTTTTGCCTAAAAGGGAATTTTGGCAGCTCTCAGCATCAGGCAGAAACCAGGTGTTCAGAGCAGCATGAGATTAAAAAGTAATAATAATAAAGAGAAAAAAATCCAACCAACCCAACCGGCACCTCCACTCGCAGCCGTTAAATCCCGGGAGGCCACCCTGCAGCGAGCAATCCTGGTGGAGGGAAGTGGGGTCAGATACAAAGCCCGGGGCAGGAAAACCCCGTGGGCACTGAGGCTGCGTCCTCAGGCTGCGTCCTGGCATCGCTTGTTCCCACACAGGTGGTTGACACCCCCCACAAAAAAAAACCAGCCTTGGGAGGCAATGGGCACTGGGATCCCCCTTCCCACTTACACAGGCTGCCACTGAGCCCCCCGGCCCCAAACCCCATGACGCCAGCCAACGCACTGCTCCATGCTCACCCTCTCCCCCAAAGCATCGCCCATCCCATCCTCCTCCCGCCTCCCAGGTTTTGCTCCAAAGCCGGAAAGGCGACTGCTGCTGCTCAAATAAATACCAAGGGCTGCTATTTTTATCCAGCGAGTGACTGGGCATGCTTTATTTTTGGTGTTTCAGCTGCAGTCTCCCTTTTTCTTTTTTCTTTTTTTTTTTTTTTTTTTTTTTTTATAGCTGGGAGGGGGCAGAGGGAAGGAAAAGGCAGAAGCATCGGGGAAAAATGAAAGGAATGTTTCCCTGGGAGCAGAGTTTTCCATTGCTTACTTTAAGCTGGGCCAGGGTGTGCGAACAGAGAGCCGAGGGGAAGGTGTGCCCATGCCTGCGGCCACTCCTGGCTGTGCTGCCGGGGAGGCAAAATTGGGGAATTTGGGGGTGGGGGTGCAAGGCTGCAACACCTCGCATGGGGAAAAGCTTGCAGCAAGCGGTGGGTTTGCTGGGCAGCCTGAGCAAGGAGGAATTAACATCACTTAACAATTCCAATTGAATGTAGTAAACATCTGCCTGAAAAGCAGCGCTGCAGCAAACGCATGCCTGTTTATGTCAGCTAGGGGCTGGGGCAAGAAGAGCTCTTGGTTGTGGGATGCATCTTTCCAGCCATGATTTTGCCCTTGATTTGGGTTCAAAACAAAGTCCTGAGGGATTGCATGCCTTGGGTAAAAATAGGCAATTTGCTGTGAGCTCCCGTGGGTCCTACGGAATGCATGGGCTCGCGCCTGGAGCACCGAGGCACTACTGGCACTGTTTTCTCTGCCAGCCAGCGGCACTTCAGCATTTCTCAAACTTTTAGGTCTTGTTCCAGCTTTAAAAGGACCAAAACTCCCACTAAGATCTCCACAGCCTGAGCTGGAGGGCCAGGAGGAAGAAAAAAAAAGCGGCGTAAATCCGGCGCGGGAATGATTCATCGGCCTCTGAGTCACGGCTTCCTCGTACCCAGCGCCACTTCTGAAAAACAGCCGCGGCGTCCCGCAGCGCCCGGGCACGCTGGGCACCTCCTGCCATCGCCCAGCTCACGCACCAGCAGAGCCAAGGCGGCCCCACGGCCTGCAGGGAAGCGTGGCGGACGGGTGAGAGGAGCAGGTGGCGGGCACCGAGCCCCCAAAACGCGGGCGGTGGCGCGAAGCCTCCCACGCCAACCCAACGCCATCGCGGTGACGAGAGCTGGCACCGTGAGAGGCGCGGGCACTGAGGGCGATGCCGGGGATGTTTCCACCTTGGCCCCCCAGGACCTGGCCGAGCGGCTGGCTTTGGTCAACCTGAAATAAAGTTGTGGAGCCCCCCGAAGCCCCTCTCGGGGCGCCCCCGGGCTTCCCGTGGGGGCTCCGCTCGGCGCCGCGGAGGGACCGCGGGCTGCGGGCAGCCCCGGGCGGGGCGGGCCCGGGGCCGGGGGGGCCGGGGGGGGCCGGCCGGGGGCGGAGGCAGCGGTGCCGGGCGCCCGTTCCCTCCCCACGCCGGGCCGGGGGAGGGCGGAGGGAAGGGACGGGACGGGACGGGAAGGGGGGGCTGCGGTCGTCGCCTCCCCGGCAGAGCTTGGGCGAGCACCTGGCCGAGGACGCGGGGCGGACGGAGGAAGGCCTCGGAGCGCAGGTCGGGGGCAGGCAGGGGCTGAGGGCTGGTGGTCGTGGGCTGAGCCGGGGGGAGCGCTGCGGGAGCCGTGACAGCGCCGGGGGGCTTCGGGTGGCCGTGCCGAGGGGGTGGGATGGGGCGGGGGGCACGGAGAGGAGGCAGCGGCGTTGGGGCCGAGCTGGCGGCAGAGTTTCGCTTTGCGCCTGTTATCCAGCAGGAGGTTTGCTGCTGGGGTGGAAGCGGCTGCACGGCTTCGGGCTGGAAGGGTGGCGGGGGGAAAGGCGAAACCTCGCTTGGGTTCGGGCTTGGGTGGTGGCTTTCGGTGTGCGTCTGGTCCTTGTACTGCTTGAGGAACATCTCCCGAGCCTGCCGTGAGTTCGGGATGCCAACTGGCCGCGCTGGTGGCGTTCCTCGTTTCCAGCAGGGCAGCGTGCAGGCACGGCTAAGGAAGGGAACCGCTGGCCCTCAGTGTCAGGTTTCACTGGGTTCCCTTCAAGCCTGCAGGTGCAAAGGGGACAGTGGACGTCCTCCCACCGTGCGTGCCTTGCCGCCCCTGTGCCGGCTGTGTCAGCGGGCCCCGAGGAGAGCTCCGCACCAGCCGGGCACGGAGCGGGTCCCGGCCCCGCTCTGCAGGGAGCTGCCGCTTCCCTGCAATCTTCACCTCTGGCCCCAGCGCTGCAGTTGCTCTGTCTCAGGCATGGGCGAGCTGGCATTGCCAAGGCAACTCCGTGTTTTGGTTCCTTTGCCTCCCCAGCCCAGCCGGGAGCGCAGTTGGCCCCAGTTTGCGGTTGTTTTCCATCCACGGCCTCCTGTAACACAGGAGATGCTCCCCGCCCTTGAAAATAGGCCCGCTTCCAGCCGACGCCAGTTAAAAGAGCCGACGTTGGGCACCCACGTTCAATAAAACCTTACACAAGAGGCACAGAGAGCAGCCCCAGCCCTACATCCCTGCCACAGGATTTCCCGAGTGAGTTACCATGTCAGCTTTCCCCTGACGTGCTGCCAGTGCTGGCTACCCAAAAACAAAGAGCTCATTTAGCAGGGCACTGAGCGGCCCTCCCAGAGACAACTGCCCTGTCTCCGAGCACCTCCCTGGCCCAATTTTTGGCCCCGTACCTCAACCCAGAAAATCAGCCAAGCTCCCGCCAGCAGCTCCGTGGGCTCTGAGTTCAGGCCCATCACGGGCCATAGCGTGGACACAGCTCTCCCTCTCCATCGTCTCTCTGCGATGGAGATGCTGCGGCTTCACCGAATTGAGCGGCACCATGAAACTTTCCGAAACGGTGAGGCTGCACTGAGGCAGCCTTTGAGCTAGCGACGAGTGGCCTCGGCTAACCCCTTGCGCTCACAGGCTCAAAAGGCACCACTTTTCCTGCTCTGCCCTCCCCTCTGTCCCTTAACACTGAAGAACCCCTTTCTTTAGCGCATAGACATCTCTTCATCCGCAAAACAAAAGGCAATGCGCACACCGAAAAGAAAAGGCGTTTATAAACCAGCTGCGGAGCCGTGCTAGAAGGTGGCCGGGGCTGTGGACTCGGCGCAGGGCAGTGCCAGGGCCGCCGCCTGCCCCTCGCGAGGGACGCTGCCGGGTCGCTGCTCCGGAGCCCCCGGTGCCGCTACCCCACGTCGGTGGGCTCGGGCTGGGACCCGCAGCTCCGCAGCTTCCCCGCATGCCTCAGCCAGGAAGGTCCCAAAAACATCCAGTCAGGGCTTTTTTTTCAGCACATTCAGATCCATTTTCAAGTGGAAACAGTTCAAAGAGCTCTTTTTTTTTTTTTTTTTAACTGCAAACAATTAATTATGAGCTTAAAAGGAAGTCCCAGCCCTCCCCTCCTCTGAAGTTCAGAGGCAGTAAACACGAAGCAGCTCAGTGCAGGAATAAAACTGTACATCCTGTTTTGTCTGAAACTACGGCGTTTGTTGGGTTTGTGTTGGTTTTTTGTTTGTTTGTTTGTTTGCTTTTTGGAGTTAAGTGTATCATAGGAGCCAAGGATCCTGCGTGGATAATGAATGGCCAGGGTATTTATGGATAAATGGCAAACCTGCCTCGCGCAGCTGGTTCAGGCCCAGGGAAAGCTGCTCAGTTTGTTTGTGTTGCCATTTAACCTTTATGACATCTCTACTAAAAAAGGCCTCCAAGAGGAGGCACTTTGGGACACGGAGCATCTAAAGAAGCTGCCCTCTGCATTCCCCCTGTGCTGTTTCTTCCCATGCAGAACGTGGGGGCAGCAGAAGCAGCACTGGGCACCACGGGCCCATCCTGTACCTCCCCTGGGACCAACCCCTTTTTAAAATTTCCCTTTGAGCGTGCAGGAAGTGGAAGATGCAGCACTTCCAAAGGCAGGATTTTCCCTGCCTGCCCCGATACCGCCCCTGACAGAGAGCCCCGCTTCCTCCAGGGGTGTCACAACCACTATATTTAGGGCTAGGTGGGGCTCTTTTGGTTTCTTTTTCAGATTTGGTGGCTTTTCTGAGCAGTAGGAAGGTGTGTGTAAGGCTAGGCGGAAGGATGTGCATCGCGATGTGCAGCGGAAACCTACAGTGCTCGGTGCACGAGCATCCTGGAGGCAGCAGGTGCTGCAACAGCGATAAACGCGATTCAGAGCAGGGAATGACAGCACCGCAGTTGTGGAAGCTTCAAGCAAAAGCAGCCTGGGGTTGTTCCTGTTCCTCCCTAGAGGAGCGCAGTCTCTGCAGGAGCAGCCAGAGACCCAGAGGTTGGGTGGGCAGCTGAGCAGAGCTCCGATGCCAGTGGCTGTTGGCTCTGCTCAAAAGTTCTCTGCTTCATCCTGGGTCAGGCTGCTGGTGATGGTGAGCAACCCCTCAGGGACATCCCTGGGGTTCAGGCTGTACAGCTGAGTTGCGGCCCTGTGAAAGTCTTGGTTTTCCTTTTACTGTGCCTCAGTTTCCCCTTTGGTGCACACAGGGATTTCCGTATGCCCTGGAGAGGCTGTAGGGCTTGAACACCAAAGGCTGGCAAAGCAAAGGAAGAGACACTGAGGTAAAATATGGAGCAAGGGTGAAACATGGTATCAGAGCCTGATGTTGCTCCTGCTGGCTCTCTATCTGCGCCGTCCATAATTCAGTGACCCCAGAACTTCAAATTCAGGGCTCATACTCCCCGGAAGAGCCTTGTCTGGCCCTAGGGCAGGACCAGAGGGAAGCTGGCAGTGGAGGCAGCAGCTCCCTTGCCCCTGCCTGCCTCCATGGTGGGCTGTCTGCAGGAGGGTTTCCCTAAAAACCTGGGGCTCAGCAGCACCTTTCCCTCCCCAAGGGAGAGGAAAACCTCACGTCATGCCGCAAAAATGCTCCTCAGCCCTGCCCAAGCCTTGGAGCAATTCCCAGGTGAGTCACAGAGGCTCTTCTATCCCAGGCCAAGGCTCATCCCACTCCTGCAGACAGGCCCTGCTCACACAGAGGTGGAATGGGGTGCAAGGCTGCTCCCTGGGGACTGGGGTCCTGCACCAGGCCAGGGGTGATCTGCTCAGGTTCAGCAGGCTCTCACCTACCGCGTGCTCCTCCCTGGAGTGACGCTTGGCCAGATCCCTCAGCGGCTGCAGTCCTCTCACCCCGCAGAGGCTTTGGCCGTGCTGGCAGCTCCAAGGAAAACAATGCCAAGGGTGCAGGCACCTGACCTGTGTAATTTCTTGTCTCTGCAGGCACCAACCAGAGCCACTTGTGAAGCCCGATAGCTCTTTACAGGAGCCAAACGTATCCCGAGGGGCCTTAAAGCAGAGGGAGCCTGCTGCCGAGGCGGCAACATGGAGCAGAAGATCAGCTCTTTCTTTAATTCCATCTTGGAACTCATCCGCACCAAGCACAAGGAGGGAGTCTTCAACACTGTCTGCCTGGTGGTGCTGATGGGCCTGCCCTTCGTCGTCCTCATCGCCTCCATTTTCATCTGCTGCCACTGCTGCTTCTCCAGCTGGCGGCGGCGGCGAAGTAGGAAGAAAGGCGGCCCCGGCAGCAAGGGGCAGCCACATGCTGAGAAGAACAAGAAGAACAAGAAGAAGAAAAAGAAGAAGGATGAAGAGGACCTGTGGATCTCAGCTCAGCCCAAGCTCCTCTTGCTGGACAAGAGGCCATCCTTGCCCATCTAGCGGACAAGAGGACACACGGGCTGTCCCTTCAGATGCTGCCGCTCCTTCCAGCTGCGCACTACGAGGGGCAAGGAGGTGCCAAAACTGCTGCCATTTCACAGTGACTTTGAGAAGAGGCAGAGCCCAGCACCGAAGGGCCAGCACAGAGCAAGGCGGTTGGACGCAGGTTTGTGTCCCACATTACAACAGCATGACCGAAGGTCAAAACCCCAGTGAAGGACACCCGTGTATGTGGACACCGGTCCCACCAAGCACCTGGGGGTGGCCTGCCACCGGGCTGTGCATCCCCTCATCTTGGAGTCACAAAGCAAGCCGAGTGCAGCGTCACAGCACAAAGGTGTCCTGTCCCCTCTGGCCCCCAAACCGAAGGCAATAAGAGCACCGCGAGATGCCCTCAGCCCAACCTCAGAGACCTCAGGACCCAAGTCAAGGCAGCAAAGCGGAAGGCCATGCTACCACCCAGCCTAGCGGCAGGAAGGAGCGAGAGGCTGCAAGACCAGCCCTTTTGCACCAGCACTTCAGAAATGTTCCTTGAAAGGCTGTTTTGTGCAGACTTGCCTTTGAAGAGCCCACCGTGCTGCAGCAAAGGCTGCATCACCTCTGTGCTACTGCAAGAGCGGAGACGCAACCTGAGGCTGTGTACCAGTTTAGCTATGGGCATTAGTGTTATTTATTGAATGACTACTGAAGAGCAGGACCAAAGGCCCCCTCTGCCGGGGGGCTAGGCACACTGAATTGGTATCGGAGCAGCAGAGACGCTTGCCTGGCACACTCAGCCCTCCTCTCGCCCTGTGCCACGCACTGGGGACATGCACAGACCCACCAGCACACGCCGCTGCCAGCTGGGACCAGGCGGGCAGCTCTCCCAGCTGCTCTGTGGCTGTTGAGACAGCTGCATCTGGGATTTGGGATGTGCTGGAGGGTACATCCTGTCCTTCCTACCCAGCTGGATCCCGCACCCATCTCCCTCTCCCTTCTCCATCCCCATCATCCTCATCTTGCCATGCACCTTCCTTGGACAAGCGACAGCTCAGCTGGCCTCAGCAGCTACCAGCCCACACCCAGCTCTCAGCCCTGCTCAGGTTTTAACCCTCTGCTCCCCCCACACCTACCTCCTGAGGAGCTGGGGGGTCTCCTCTGTCCCCCGCTCTTCATCCCACCAGGCTCTGTCTCCCCCAGTTTGCTTTGCCAGCAAGGGATAAGCAGGTGTGATCAGAGGCTGCGCCACATCCATTTTTTGCCCTGCATCCTCCTGCTTTTTTCCACTTTTTAAAGCTCCTGGCACAGACTGGAGCTGCCAGCCAGAGCCAGACATCTGGGGAGGAGAAGCCAAACCCACAAGGACAAGCCTGGATGGAGCTGCTGGTTATGGCCACATCCAGCCTGAGGAAAGGCAGTGCCATTTTCCCAGCTCCTGGGTGGGAAAGCCACCGGTTCCCAGCGGTCACTTGTGGCACCCGGCCCCAGTTTGTCTGCCTCCACCGGGGCGGTGACGCTAACGTCACATCACAGGGCTTGGCTCTGTCTGGCCGCACTGGTGACAGCCTCGAGGCCAGGCTCCCCCTCGCACAGGGCTTAAATTGCCCCCATATGTGCCTTATTTCCCACTTCACTTTGTGACCATTGAAACAAGCAACTCCCTCCTCCAAAACAGGAAGCAACATATAATGGGGGAAGAATGAGGCTTTGCCACACCTAATCCCACAGAGAAACATACGTCCCCCGGCCAGGTACTTCTCCCCAGCTTCGCCCAGACCAAGAACTGGCTGCAGCACCCACCCCGGCGAGGAGGCGAGAGCAGCACGGTACGGAAATGCCGCCAGGTGGGCCCTGCGCCGCAGCCACCTCGGCACTGCCTCCCCGCAGCTTCGTTTCGGTAAAGACCTCTTGTTTTCCTAAAGAGTCCGTGCAACAGGGGAAGAAATAAACTTTTTTTTCCTGCATTTTTTTTTTTACAACAAAAATAAATGACTCCAAAACTGCAATCAAACGCCGTATCTCCAGCTCTCAGTCATGTTTACTTTCACGGGGAAATTTTTCTTGTATCTGCGCCCTGGCCCCAGATAAGACAGCGGGAGAGCTCAGTGGTCAGAGGCTCTGTGCCTTCCTGCCTGCAGCCAGCTGTGCAGCTCTTTTCTTAAAGAAACAGCTTAGCTTAATCAAGTTTAACGGCCTTGCCTTGTTAATGAACGCAGTCGAGCTCCTCTCCCCAAGGGCAAAAAGTAGCGGGAAGACGAAAAGCAGCATTTTGAGCTGCAGAGAGGGTTTGTTTTTTTTCCTTGTGGAGGGTCTGCAGCACAGAGTGAGCCCCAGCTGATTTCCATCAGACAAGTATTTCACGGTGTCTGCAGCTCCTCGCAGCTGTCTGCACCAGGCATGCAGCAGCACCAGAGCTTCCCCAAGCACCGTGGGCGGCTGCACTGAGCTCCCCCTACCCCCCCCCCCCCTCCCCCCGGAAAACAAAAATAAAATCTGCCCCCGGGGGTGGGGGGTCATGTTGGTCGTCCCTTAATCTGGAGCAGTCCAGGGATTGAGAGAGTGCCAGAAGTGCCCCACACACTCCTGAAGCACCACTAGAACTGGATTCTCATTGAGCATTCTGCTATTTCTTCAGCCAACAGAGGCAATGGCCAAAAGCAGCATGGCTGATTGCTAAGCGCCTGGTGCAGTGAGACACTCCTTTCTCCGTAGCCCAGTGAATGCTGAATTACACCACTGGGAAGCTGGGGGGACAGCTGGGGAAATGGGTGAGGATTCCACCCCTCCGCACAGCTGCATCGTGCAGAGTTCAGCCCTCCCAGTGCCAACAGCAGCAGTGGCTGTGCTGAGCCCGACATAACACAGCAGACGGGTCCTGGCACGGCCATCAACAGCACAGTCCCCATCAAGCCAGCGATGCCAAGGCAGTGCACCCTCCTGGGACTGAAGTTCTGCCCTGGGCACACTGCAGACCTCGCTGTCTACAAAACTTGCAAGGCAGAAGCTTTAAGAAGCTGTTCTGGCCCTAAGGCACAACCACTGCAGGACTGGGTATAGCCCCAAAACATGGGCAGTAAGAGGATGTGAAATTTTTATGGGACTACCCCAAGCAGCCCAAGCCTTCAAAGCAGACCAACCAGCTCCTGCAGGCCAAGAAATTGTGTTATTGGAGCAGTCTGAGCTTCTAAAGCTGTAATACAGATTGGTTAACCCCAAAAAGGTCTTTCCATGCAGGCCAGCTGGATACAGGACACTTCTAAACTAGCACGAAGAGAGGATGCCATCCCGTGGCTGTTTGGAAATACTGACTTTCCACATGGCTCTTCTAGCAGCAGCCACTGGCTGCCCTTCCGAGTGAAGGAGAGGGCCCATACTTAGGAGGGAAAAGTAAATGCCACCTCAGAAACTGCTAACAAGGTGCCTCACTTGCCTTTAGCTCTGAGAGACAAAGCTCAGCTCTCCTAAGAGGATATTGCCAGCTCCCAGGTAAGTTTCAGCTTTGGAGGAGGTTTTCCCTCTGTGGTTTGCACAGGGAAGAGCTGCTGGGAGCAGTCATACCTGCTGCTTTTTAGAACATACACTCGCTGCTAGAGTAACTGAGCGTAAGGCTAGTCCTCAGGTCCCCCGCGCTCACCTGCCTCACACCTACACCATGCCCTTTAAACTGACCGCAGTGACACCTGTCCTCTCACACAGACAAGTGCACGAAAGTGAGGGATCACTTCAGCACAAAAAAAGAATCTCCCTCCTTTTCCCACGTCCTTTTCTCATGCTCTTAGCAAAGAGCTGCAAAACACTTCAAGTGCAATTTTCCGTTCCTCTCCTCCCTCCATTACTCTCTTCCTTCCCTCATGGGGGGGGGGGAGCTTGGATGTCCTCATGCAGCTCAGCTGTCTCTGCCTGCCCACCCCCACAAGCAGCACAGAAATGAAAGCAGTACAAAGAATTTAGAGCTCACCTTTGAGGCAACTCTCCGGCTAGCTCTCCTCAGCCAGGTCCTAGCAGCCACCGAGCAGTTAATTGCTTTGCAGTATCAAGTCATGAAGAGATCACATAGTCCCTGTCTCCATTCTGGAGCAGACTCCAAAGGACTTTTTTGGTGCCAGTTTTCCCACATAGCTCTGGCAATGCTATGGGCCTGGGTATTGCTCCACCTCTGTAAAGAAAGCTCAGTTTAAATTGAAAAGAATAATAGTTCTACTACCCAAAGCAAAGAAGGTAGAAATACGTTAAGACCTCCTTTACTTGCAACTTTATTGCTTCCCCACAGTCTGAGAAAGATTCTTTAAAACGTGCTGCTTGGCTTAGCACTGGGATAGAAGAGGCCACTAAGACACAGGACAATCATGTTCCAATCTCTCAGACAAGCAAGCCTTTAAGCAAGCATCGTTTGGTGAGCTCATACTTACTTCTTCCTTGGCTGTGTAGCTGGTGGTCCAGAATTTACATATCTTCTCAGACCAAGAAAGTAAAACTCACCCTTATTGTTGTGAAGAAAAAAAAAAAAAAGCAGCCAAACACGGAACCAGATGCTGGATCCCGCCTGAATCTGCAGACAGCCTGAAAGGAAAGCCTGAGGGAGAGCGTGCAGGATCAGTTCAACTCCAAGAGGCTCATTTTCGGGTTGGATGATAAGCGATATAGTTTCAGCATCACTGGCTACCCACACTGCTAACAAAAAATCAGAGGGTGGCAGATGGAACAGTCGCATAGAGAATTTTCTTCATGGTCTGTATCAGGCAAGCATTACGTAGGGGTTTGGGATGGCAGGAAGAGCTTGGAGGAATGCAGCCCTCACAGTCTCACCTTTTTCTGGGCATCATCTGGGAGCGTGAACATTAATTCACTGCATGTCTCCTCAGGCTTTTCATCTGACTGGGAGACAAGAAGAGGCAAACTAAACATAGAGCAGGACTTTTACTTGGAAAGATGTGATATTGGAGTTTGAGGAACCCAGACTGCAGACTTGGCCCGGGTTAATGAGCCCTGCTAGCACTCTGACAATGTCTCCCAAAACCCAGCAGTTTGACTGGAGGAAGAGAAAGGAATGCTGTGCCCCAGAAGATGAGGGGAAAGGAAGCGAGAACTACAGACCAAGAGAAGGAGAGGAGACTGTCCCAGGAAAGCTCTCTGGTATAATGTAGGGAGCTTTCATTTTTCACTGGGATCAAATTTATTTTTGTTGAAGTCTGAAGTGGATGGCACCAGAGAAATGAGGAGTCAGCAGGCTGGGTTTTAAGAAACAATTACACTTGTTTTATGCGCAATTCATAAAAGTTGCATACATTGGATCAAGCAGGTCCTTGTCACGTTTAGCCAACCAGGGAAGCTACAAGCCCAATGCCCCCAGCGAGCCCCCTCCCGGTCTCTGACAGATCACCCATCAGGAGCTCCAAAGGCTGGAAGCAGGCTGGGCTGCAGACACAGCCTTCTGGGGCAAGTTGGTCAGCAGTTGCTTCCAAAGTGTTGGAAAAAGTCATCCAAACCTAACTTTGTTAAGAAATACCAAATCATAATTTTTGTGTCCTGCACAGAGGACAATTTAAGCCCTGATCTTCTTCTTCCTTCCCTGTAGAGTTCTCTTCTTCCTCCCAAAGATTGACTCATTACTAGAAGACTGAGGACGGATCTTCATCTCAGTAAAAGGGATGGAGAACTCATGGCCCTTCCATGGCTCCCAATTCACCCCCTGGGAAAAGACCAAGGAACGCCTTTCATTAAAGCATGCAGATCGGTGCTAGGAGTTTGCCACTCTCCCTCCACCCCAATACCATTTAACCCCCCCACAAACAGAAATGCTACTGTTCACCAGATTTTGACTGTAATTGTAATCAGTTTTCCAGACACTCCTAATACAAAATAAATCTGTCTGGTTTGGAACCCAAGTGGACTGAGCTGTCTTCAAGCACAAAATCAGCCTGTACAATAAGATGCACATCAAGGCATGCGCTGAAAGCACTTGCTCTTTTCTCTGTTCCCGGGTGAATCAAGACAGCTCCACCTCCAATATCTCTGTCCACCACACAAATCAGGAGGCTGTGAGCTCAAACCCTCTGGATCGAGGGAGAATAACACCATGAGCTTCCTTATGGATCATTTTCCTTTCACATGAAATGAGTTAAAAGAGCCTTGGCAATCTCTCCTGCTGCAGCCCCCACCCTCTGTGGGTCTTCCTAAGGCTAGAGAGAAGAGCTGACCCTCACACAGAGATCTGCCACTCACCTCACTGTGTTTGCTCTCCCCGTATTTCCCATTAAGGTTGGCCAAGTGGCAGTTCTTGTACCACCACGCACCATGGTGTGTCAGAGCACAGTTGCTGAGAGCCACATCGTTGTCTCTGTCCCATGTTGTGAACTTCCAGCCATTGTGGTAGGTCATGGCATCCCCTAAGGGAAGGGTTGCAGACATGAATAGGAATATCAGGCAGAACAAAGCAGGCCTCTCAGGGGAAAAGCAACAACGCAGGATGGGGCTGGAGAATAACGTCTATTTGGCTGCTATTAGAGGCCATGTCCAAGGGCTGGGTGCCCTGGTGCTGGAGATCTAAATCTTAGGGCAGCAGGAGATTAAAAAGTAAGTGGAGGACTATGGACACAATGGCAACGGTAAGGATTTGCCAGTGGCAGAAGCCAGCACCAGGATAGATACTACTGCTGAGCAAACTCCCCTTCTGAACAAAAACCATTTTCTTTGCATTTTTCAGCTGGGGAGCCCCAGAAGTTGCTCCCCCATGGGCACAGGTTATCTCATGGAACCGCTTCACAGCCTGCCTGTTCAGCTGGTGTTTCTCTGGGTCACAGAGCAGCTCTCTTCCCAGCAAAAGAGCAACTTTCTCCTGTCCTCAACAGGAGACAGCCATGTGAGCACACTCTCCTCAGTGCTCCTGGGAAGTACAGACATCTCTTCTCAAAATTAGCCACATCCAATCTAACCTGACCTAACGAGCTGCCATGCTACTGGCAAAACCAACACAGAGGCCCCAGCATTTGCTCCACTGTGTGAAGCAGAGGGGGCACAAGTCACAGGCACTCCTCACCAGCATTGCCTCTGTAATTCCCCACCGACAGCCTGTATCTCTCTCTGCTAGAGGCAACCTGGAAGAAGTCGTAGACAGCGTAGGCAGACTCATGGGCTGTCCGCAGATCCACCCGCAGCTCATAGCGGGTGAGACTGCTGCTTGTGAGATTGTGCAGCTGGTCAAGACCTAGAGGGAAGAAAAAATACTTTTTAAAGGGAAAAGCCTGTTCACCTTTGCAGTCCTGGAATCTCACCCTGTGACCATTTTGGTTAAACAGCTATTTCCTGCCTGCCTCCTTCCCTGCTTGATGCTGTCATGACATTTTGCCAAGTTTATGCTGCCTTATCCCGTTTTCTGGCAAGAGATAGCATTGTCAGAAAAAAAAGAAATAAAAAGCTTAAAGCAGCACAAGACAGATAGTGCAACATTATTTTTCCAAGAACATTTAAAGACTCTTGCTCCAAAGACCTTGACCTATTTAGGGCTGGATTCTCTGATCCAAGCAGAGCTAGCTAACAAAAATGACTGAGCACACTAGGTTTTGCATAATACCCTGGATTTTACGTTTTCATCAATGTGATTGCTTTATTTCTCCTCTTATAGGAGCATGCAAGCTTGAAATAAACATTACCAGAGTTTGGCTTGCTCTGGGACCACTCCAAACCCCAAACATGTCAGTGGAAAGACTTAACAGGCCTTTACAGATTTCAGTGTTTCATTGGCACTTCCAGGGAAGACACAAAAGCTGACAGATGAGGACTGAAGGCTCAGCAGGGCCTAGGTATTTCAACATTTAGGTGCTTTGACAAAGCTCCTAAGAGCTTCAGCTCTTCACCAGTAACACCCTTGTACCGTACCAAGCCAAAATTCTCCAGTGGGATCTCCAAAGCCTTCCACATAATTTTTCCAGCGTTTGTAGAAATCCAGCTCGCCTGTGTTCCGCCTCTGAAACACCTGCAAAGTAAGAATTGCTGAGTGAGAGTTCACAGCAGGCTGAGGAGAGACAAAGAGTATTGGGGTGAGAAATTTGCATCGTGATTCAAATACACTCTGAAAGGTGAAGTGCTCGGGAACAGACAAATCTAGCTAAGGGCATGCTGCAGCTGATCAGGGTACACATGCATTCGTTTTCATTTTCTGACTCCAAAGAATCATGTAATCATTAAGATAGGAAAAGACCTCAAAGATCATCTGCTCCAACCTTTAACCCAGCACTCCCAAGTCCCCCACTAAATTATATCACCAAGCACTACATCTGCATGTTTTTTGAAGACCTCCATGGATAGTGATTCAGCTGCTTTCCCTGAGCAGCTTGTTCCAACACTTCACAACCCTTTCAGTGAAGAAATTTTTCCTAATAGCCAATCCACACTGCCCCAGCACAATTAAGGGCATTTCCTCGTCTTCTTACTTCGTGCTTGGGAAAAAAGACCAATCTCCATCTCTCTATAGCCTCCTTTAAGGTAGTCATAGAGCAAAAAAACACCTGGGGGTGAATACTTAGTGGTACAAATTTTACAATTCACTTTTCCACCAATCCCTGCAGGCAAGGATCCTGCAAATCCCCATGTGACTCAACACTTGGACAAATCAGGCTTATGGACAAGATACAAAGGTACATTTAGGTTTCTAAACTTCACCAGAATTAGCAGGACTTGGGCAGTAACACACAATTTGTTTCAGTGGAGAAAATCACTTATCACCGAAAATAAAAGTTGAAGAAGGAAATTAAGATATTTTATTTGGTCATTTAGGGAGAATCTCAGATACGTTATTTCACCCTTACACAAACTCCTCACCTCAAAGTGCCTGTGTTCTCCCTCCAGCTTCCCTTGAGTGACTCACTGTGTGGTCAGAGTCTGGGTGCATGCTCACAGTACTAGCATTTAAAATATTACCACCAGCTGAACTGCATTAACTGTCCATACATGTAACCTTACACTGTGGTCAAGATGAGATAATCTAGCTTAGTCAATTTATTACAAAAGATCTTTAAGCTAAGTTGTACTAACTTGTCTTTCAAAGGGACTTGAGTGCATCTTCAACCACCCCTGTGCCCCAACTGGTAGCATGTTAAACTGCCATAACCCAGTGATCACCCTCAATCAGCAACAATATAAGCCTTGAGTCACACTCATGACCAAGTAATGAAAAGTCCAGCATCCCCCTGTCAAGATTTTGAGCCACTTAGCCTCTCACAGCTTTTCCACTGTCTGTCTGAGGATTATCCATCAACATCCCCCTCCCTTCCTAAAACATTGCTACTCCATCAAGGCAGGACCTGAAACACAGCAGGGCAGCCGAGGAAAAAGCATCAGCTAAACCCAGTATGAGGTTCACTAGATCACATTCATTTAAAAAAGATAAAATAAAAGTCAGAGAATCACTCACTATCCACCCGCCTCCATCGGTGGTCATGTCACAGTACACCTGCATCGGCCTGCTGCTGTCTCCGTTGAGGTAAATGGTGTACGTGCCACTCGGGGCATCTCCATTCTGCTGCGTCTGGCTGCAGTCTGCTGGATACGGGTAGAGGAAGCTAACTGGGAGAAGAGAGAGGTCAAGACAGAACATCAGCAAGGCAGCCATAAAGCTGGAGCAGGCATCTCACTCCCTTAGGAATCTCCTACAGACAGTGGTTCTGGATGAGAAGAAAAGGAAGTGCCCAGCTGCACCAGCAGGTAGCTGCAGGCAGCCTTCCCCGCTGCTTGGGAGCTGGCATGTGGATGGGGCCACCAGAGGCTGCAAGAGATGCCGTCTTGGGTCACAGTGAGAGCCGGACAAGTAGCCCTTGCCTGTGATGGTGGAAATGCCAGTAATCAGGGAGTTTATTTTCTCTGCATCCCACAACCTGTCCACAATTGGCAGCCTCTGTGAGGACTGGCATGGTACAACAGACTCCCACATCAAACTGGCATGAGATTTTGTGTGATTTGCTGTCATTCTGGTATACATATCCTGATCTCTGAAAACAACCCAGGCAGCTGCCCAGTGCCACAATAGTATATATACAACTGCACCCTATTATTGAGAGAATGGTACAGAAAGATCCCTAGCTTATCATCATCTCTTCTGCCTGCTGGCAGCTCACCAGGAAGCTTTGTCCTGCCCTTGGCCAGCAAGGTTTGCCAGCAGCACTGACCAATGTGGGCAATCTCCACTTGCTCCATCCTGTTGTGTTTCCAAGCCTCCAGATGGTGTGGCTTAGAACAGACAATCAGCCAGAAGACAAGCTGTTGACTCAATAGATGGCTTGCTTCTGATCATATAGTTTCCCAGTGTAACTGTAGAACAGGAATTCCATCCCTGACCTCTACCATAAAACACAACAGCTGCAGAGCCCAGGGAAAAGTGCAACACCAAGGACCGATCCTACCTGTTGAGAAGGTACTGTCTGCCTTTCTGCTCTGGCGGTCTCCCTTATAGGCCATCACAAAGATGGTATATTTTGCTCCTTGTTCCAGTCCTTCCAGCACAAACCGCTGTTCACTAGGACCCAGCTGCACTGCCTGCCAAATAAAACAGACTGAAGATCAGCCCAAGTTTGAACAGCATTTAGCTTTTCTGGACCACAGTGCCTCACACTCTGCATCTATCAGGGGCTTTTCTTGCAGAGTTCAGACAGGCACACACTGGCTGCATACCCTTGAGATGTGGAGTCCATTTCCTCAGAAGGAAGAATTGGAGCAGGGTCTCAAGAAACACTGTTACGACACTATTACTTTATCCCTGCTGAGTGCTGCTCTTCCATGTTAGAAAAGCAAACTGAAGTCGCAAACCTGTTCTCCTCAACCTAAACATCTGTTGCACCGTCACAAAGTCCCTCCACAGCTTCTGCTCCTGACAGCAATGCGTTTCCTTCCTTAGGCTCTGCCTCCCCAGGCTATGGATAGTGTAGATTCCCCCTCAAAATTGTCTCCCTGTGGTCCATAAACCCACAGGATCCAACTGGCAGAGCCTATAACCACAGGGGTGATCTCAGTGGCTTCTGCAGGGCCGAGGAATTCACCGTACCTTGCTGGTGCCATCTTGACCCTGGTAGGTCAGAGAATAGCCATCAATCTGTGCCGCAGGAGGAGTCCAGGTAACTACAGCACTAGACCGAGTCACATCTGATACACGCAGGTTCTTGGGAGGATCAAGCTCTATTGAAAAAGAAATGAAGATTCAAGTCCCTTTGCATAAATGAAAGACAGCAACCCCATCACAGAGCCTGGGCAGAGCTTTCAATGCCTGATCCTGTTACCTGGAAACTACAGAAGTTACTCGGTGAATTTCATGGCTAGCAAGAAGCAGCCTAGACCAGCCACAGCAAGGTCTGTTATACATCCGACTTGGGGTGTTTTGTACCCCTGCAACTAGCTCAACTGTACAGGGACTCCCAAGCCTGGGAGCTCCTGGTCCATCTGCCTGAGAAGCCCGAGAAAAAGGCAGTTCACAGCAAGTGTCAAAAAGCATCTGTCTTATGAGATAACCACAACAGGGCTCCAGTGCTTCCCTAATGATAAAAGCAAATTTCTAAAGCTCAGCTAGAAGTAACACTAACAGAAGCAGCCTCTCGCAAATTTTCATCCTATGCTTGCTATATTCTGGTGTTTGGGGTATATCTTAAAGAAAATAGCAGCAGGTTTGTATGGCCTTGCCAAGTTTTAGAGGGAGGGTACTTGGTGGGCAGTGCTGGCCTTGAGGGAACAGTGCTCCGACCCCGAAGCATGCCTGAGTTTATGACAAATTACAGCTGAGTAATTCAGCACAATTCCCTGCTCCTCCATAGATTTCTGTGCCTGCCATTTAACTTGCCCTTTGATTCTGTTCTTGTCTCTACAAACCAGGCAACAATATTTCTCAGACCTTGGAGAACATTAAGAGGACAATGGTAACAAGGACCATAATGCAACAATGAAATATTAGAGTTGTGAGAAGGCCAGAGAGGAAGACAAGGCCAAGCCATGTCTTTTTTAGATAAACAAGAAGAGCAGAGCAGTGTGGCTTCTCCGGATTCTGTGTATATAGGGTTACCACTTAAAGATACAAAAACAGAGAAGAAATCAAAATACCAAACACAAGGAAATGACAGAACTCTGAAGTCATGCATGTTGTTCAAAACACAAGTTATCCATTATAACTCAAGACCACCATTCAATAGGTTCCTGAGTTAAGCATTAGGTCATTATTAATGAACTCGTTCTTGATATGTGAGACTACTACACAGTTGCTTTAAATGAAATGACTCAGAAATCTTCTTAGAGGTGCTCATTATATATACACCTCCAGTTGGACAGAAGAGGGAGCTAAAAGGTACCAAATCCATTAGAAAAACCAAGTGATGGGAACTGCAGCCTTAGAGACAGTCCTCAGATTTGACAGCACTATTCCTAAAGGCCAGCAATTTCAACAGCTGCAGGATAATACCGCAGAATAGCTCCCTGCTACAGCCTGTTTTAATAGTAGGGAATAAGCAACCATCACCTAGAGTTAAGAAGTGTATTTTTTTTCATCAGAAGTTGGACTGTTTTATCAGAGGTGTCATTTCTTTGAAATATATCACTAAGGGGAAAAAAATGTGCAGATATATCAAAAACATCCCTACTGACACTAAATGCATTCCCTCTCCGGGCAGTCTCACATCTTGTGAAATTTCCAAGTGCATCCATTTTCATTCTAGTTCAAAAAAAGAACACCTCAATTTGCTGAAACTCTTCTTGATTTTTCCAGTTCCTGACAAGCTTTGGCTTTTGGCCTCAACAGATCTCCATTTATCTCCATCAGCTGCCCTCAACCTCTGTAAGCACTGGGGAACTGTCTGGCATCTTGCCCCAAGTCTAAGCTTTATCTCTTCTATCTCACACCAGCTTGACTCAGAAACTAAGAAAACATACGTTAGCAAGGCCAATGGATATGAAGTGACCCTGAAATATTCCCAGAACACCATAATCCTTATGGCTGACTGAACAGGACAGATTTAAGCCTGTTTTGTGGTCTCCTAGGACCAGCCTAAGGTCATGAGTCAGGCCATTATTTTTAACTGTTTCTGAATCTAAGACAGTTTAACTTTTGAATGTTAAACCTCTGTTACTGTTAGGCTTGATAGCAGCATGCAAAGCACTGCACACTTTTGATTAAGGACAAGTGAAATAAGGTGAGTGTTCAGCTCTCACGACTCCTGTGTTACAACATCTGCCTCTTCTATCACGGCCTGTAATAGTCTCTGCTATACCAGGCTATAATCACGCCCTTATCTCCAGAATGGGTTTGCCACTGTGGATCTTCATTACTCAGCAACGCAATGAGAGATCATAAAATGTAAAATAACAAGAGAATGGGGTTCTTCTACCCTAGTTCTCTTCCCTTCCTCCCAGTTACCTGTCAGTGCATCCGTGCTTGCCCTCTTGCTCTGCTTGCTTCCCAGCTCTGCCCAGAGATGGATGGTATACTTCATGCCTGCTTTTAGTCCTGTCAGAGTTGTAGTGCTCTTGGCTTTCCCCACTTCCACTTCCTTGGTGTCCCCATCAGCAGAAGTGTAGCTCACCACATACCTATCTGTGGGAGCTTGGACGCTATCCCAAGAGATGGTGGCTGAGTCCTCTGTCACCTGGTCAGTTACCAGATTCTTTGGGCTGTCAATTTCTAAGAAATAAAGTGAGGAATATAAAGCACGAGTAACTGAAAGACACACGTTGCTCTTTAAAGCTCTTGTTTTCTAAAGCCCCATGACGGTGTACACCATGTCTGGTTTCAAGTTAATCAGGATAGTGAGACCTGTGTCCTGCCCCATCTATCCCCCATTCCCAGGGGGCTGCCAGTCAGTCAGTCTTCAACCTGGCTAAGCTGCCAATTCCTGCGAGCAAAAGCCTTCATTATATTAAGTGAATTACAGATATTTAAGAGATTTCTGGGCTCAGACAATTCTCTACCTTTTCATGTTACAGAAGATGAGTAAAATGGGAGCATTCCCTTCCAAGCCCGGATTCAGTGCCACTAATAAGAATGGTGTTTATCAATAACTGAACCACCCGAAGTTTAAGCAGGGTTCAAGAGCAGCAATATATACTGCCAGGCAGCACTCAGCCACACCTGGACACCAAAATCAACAGACAGTGCTGCTAAGTGAGGACCACAGTGCTTTACTAAAGCACAATGAAGCTTGCACTGGTCTGATAGTTTCTGAACTAATAGATCAGTTCAGTTGTTGGTTCCTAAAAGCAATTAGCATTTTTCCTCTTGACTCAAGGGGAGACACCATTTCTATCTGAAGCTTTCTACCTGAAAGTGTCTGGAACATGAATGTTTTCTCATCATAGGCAACCACAATACGAACTGCTGTCTGGCATATGCTCTGCAACAAGCCACAGACAGAGATCACCTTCACATCACAGTGTTGTGTAGTACCACAAAGATTCTCCCAAGTTACCTGTCACTGCCTCAGTGCTGGTCCTCTTGCTCTGCCGGGTTCCCTTCTCTGCCCATAGGTAGATGACATATTTAGTGCCAGGTTTCAGTTCGATGAGAGTTGTGGCAGTCTTGCTCTTCCCCACTTCTATCTCCTCACTGTCACCATCTGCAGAGGTATAGTTCACCATGTACCTATCTATGGGAGCCTGGACCCTGTCCCAGGAGATAGTGGCTGTGCTCTCTGTCACTTGATCAGTCACCAGGTGCATGGGGCTGTCAATATCTGCAGAGTGAAAAGTTAAAAACACAAGTTGTCACAGTCAGGCTGTGCTGGGCCACCAGGAGACTCCTGGAGGAGACTCCAGGAGTCCTCACCTCCAGGACTGCCTTTTTTTTTTGTTTTCCTTTTGTTAAGGAGACCAGGATGACCCAGCTGCACATTTACCCACCTCCCTTCAGCAAGTCCCTGACACAGAGCATGGGTATTGTAAATGCTTACAACTGCCTGTAACGGATACAGACATTCAGCTCTACAATGGTATAAACCAACAACCCTCACGCTGGGCAAACCACTACATCTTCTTAACCAGGACTGGCCACAGAGAGGAGAGAAACAAGATGGTAAGAACAATTGAAGAACTAGGATTAATCATCCTATTGCAAGAAAAGACATCCTGCATGCTGTTAATCTCTCTGCACTCCGTTTTCTTCACCTGCAAAAAGGAACTTATCCCTTCAAAAAGGATAAACTAATTAAATTGAAATAAGACTATACAAATACATGGGAGATGCTAGAATAGCATCATTTTCACAGGTGAAGGCCACTAATCCCTACTAGTAATTGCAACATAGCCTATTTGTAGTACGTACAGGTAATTAGGGTGTCTCTGTGATAATGTTGAATGGATTTCACAGCAAGATGCATTAACCTAAAGACTGGATCTGCTAACCTTGAATCTCCCTCTATTGTGAAACTGCCTTGGGATGGGCTTATTCAGCATTAAGGCAAACCTGGGCTGTCGCTTATGCTCCTAATTCACCCTATTGCCCTCTTACCTGTCACAGCCTCGGTGCTGGCCCTCTTACTCTGTTGTTCTCCCTTTTCTGCCCAGACACGAATCACATACTCCATGCCCATCTTCAGTCCTGCTAAGATGGTGACATTCTTGTCTTTCTCCACTTCTCTCTCCTCTGTATGCCCATCAGCCGATGTGTAACTCACTCTGTATCTGTCTATTGAAGCCAGGACTTTGTTCCAGGAAACAGTAATTGCATCCTCTGTCACTTGGTCAGTCAACAGCTTAGTTGGGCTGTCGATTTCTATAAGCGGAAGTATTTATTAGAAGTTTTAGTGCAGCACTGTGGTGATCACAATGGTCTAAGTTTTAAGACAACATAAGTTTTATAGGCAGAGGTAGTATGTTTTATTAGACTATCAAATATATTTGAAAACAGATGAGATTTGGGAAATGATTCTGTGTGCAAAGACCTAAAAAAAGACTTGCGCATCCAAAAGCTTCCGTGCTTTTCCTCCAGCTTAAACTGGCAACAAATTCAATACAAGTTTTCTCTTTTGCTACAAACCATGTTTTTGATCACACAGTACAAATAACCAATGCTTAAGTAAATCCCATTGGATATCCCATTTGTGGACCCAAATAATTTTTTACTCTTGGATATGGAATAAGATAAATAAAACAAGGGGACTAATAGCTTGCAAGTCCTACCATTCTTGACATGGTAAAAAAAAAAAAATATATATATATATATATATATATATATGTTTACCTGAACTTATCTGCTTAAACATCCTGAATGGAGCATCCCAAACATTCCCCTTGGTAATGCCTGCCTGTGGTCGTTTTACCTTGCTAGGCAGCTGAACTCCACCACAACCGCTGTACTGGGTTGTATGGAGTCTGGCTGAGATGGAGTTAACTTTCCCTGCAGCAGCCCACACAGACCCAGTACACTGCCACAAAAGTGCAAATTGCACAGAGACAAGACATCTGCAAACAGTGGATAGAAACTGCTCCTGCGTGGCCACATGGCTGGCTGAATTATGAAAACTGCGCAAAACAGTGCTTCAAGGCATCTCCCAGTCCAGCTGCAGATGCTGCTGCAAACACCCTTGCAAGTGAAGCTCCCTGCCACCAGGGGACAGTGACCAAATATCCTGTTCAGGAGATTTGATTCCCCACATGATTCTTACCTTATGCCATGATCCAATACATTTGTTTTTCCTTTTTAACAAGCACTCTGTCATGACTGTGCAAAACCTGTATGAGCCCACAGTACTGCGGGGCAAGGTCACAAGGGTCACCCAAAGAACATCTTGGAGGTGGCTTATGGCATTTTTAAGGCAAGGCATGAATTACATATTCCAGTGATAAGGCTTTAGCTTTGGCTGTGTTTCACTGCTCTCACTACTGTCAGGAACTGCTCCATAACAGGACTCAAAAGGAAGAACCTTCTCCTAAGCTGGAGACCTGTTCAGCCACATTGGTAAAAATGACATGAAATTTTTGCCTTATTAAAAACCCATGCAACGCAGAAGCTGTACTGAAACAAGTAACAATAAATTGAGTTTGAAATTCAAACCTAGCTCCCTCCTCCTGCTGCAGCTTACCTGTCACAGCTCTGGTGCTAGCCTTCTTGCTCCTCTGGGGACCCTTCTCTGCCCAGATGTGGATGATATATTCCATGCCTGGCTTCAGATCCAGTAAGGTGATGATGCTGTTTTCACTGCCCACCTCTATTTCCTTGATGTCCCCATCAGCTGAAGTGTATCTCACCATGTACCTGTCTATGGGAGCCTCAACTTTGTTCCATGAGACAGTGGCTGTATCCTCTGACACTTGGTCTGTCACCACATTGGTTGGGCTATCAATTCCTAGGAGAACATTTTGAAATGCAAGATAAGGATACTCCATCCAAGTTAAACCACGACTATACCTGTCATAGCATGTACACATTTCCTTCATTTTGCCTTGCTGCTCTAGCCAGCTATAACAGTCATCTAGGCTCCTTCTACAGCCCCTCAAGAAAGAAAGGCATCCGTGAGGAACCAGAATAGTCAGGGTAGGAAGAAACCAAGATTTTTCCACCTTCTAGATGAAACATTCCATTACTTTCTGTAGGAAGATCTTACAGTCCTCTTGCCTCACGTTCTTTGGGTAATGACTCCAGCATTACTTCTACGCCTGCCCTCCTCACAGCACTCCTCCTTTCTGGGTCTCTGGTGTCAGCCATTTGTTACTCCTTCCTTTCTGCCTACCCTGCAGACCTGTCTCTCAGACTCCCCCAGACTACAGCTATTTTAGGCAATGTTTAGTGCTGGCTCTTGCAATAACTGGTATTTGTCTTAGCCCTAAATTTCAGAGGTTATATAAGAAAATGAGCAGGATTATTCATTGGGGATTTTTTTTTTTATTTTCAAGAAGTTTTCCTGCCCCCATGTTTGTGAAGAACAGCTTGAAAACATGAGCAAAGGGTGTTCATAGAATCATACCATCATAGAATACCCTGAGTTGAAAGGGACCCACAAGGATCGTTAACCCTAACTCATAGGAGTTCCAAATAATCAGAATCTATGTGCAAGAAGCACAGCCTTAAAATGACAGTGGAGAGGCTGTAGGTTTGTTGTCTTACATTTATTTTTAATGGAACAATTTACTCAGGAATGTCAGGCCTGATTTGGCATTTTTCAGTCTTTGGACTCACCCTCCCTTTTGTAAGAAAAATCGATTTTCAGAGTTTCCAGTGTTTTACAGGTAGAATGAGACTTCAAAATTCTTCACGCTCCCTTTTGCGATACAGTAACTAGCTCAAAAACATTCTGCCATGTTTTTGAAGAGTTTGAAGCATCAAAGAACCAACAGGTTTTCCAGACCTGCTTAAACATACAGGTCTGGAATGACTGTGCTGCCATTTATAGGAAAAATATCCACTACTGTTCAGTTCACAGCCTGGTGAATAGAAAAAATAATGCTGGAGCCAGGAAATACAAGAAGGAAGAAGAACGTATCCACTTTCTTATTGCTCCTGAGCTCAGAGGCCAGACAAATCACCAGCAGCTAACAGCTGTAAAGCAGTCAGCAGCAGCAGCCATACACAGATTGGAAATTATGTGCTAGGTCTCAGCAAGGTCAAATTGTCAATGGTCTGGGTAGGGAAGGCATGAACAAGCAAACTCAGAGTTACTGCTGGGCAGTAACTCATTTCAAGTTAAGGGTAGAGTTACTGTAAGCTTAAAACCAAGGCAAAAGACTGAGCTAAGACTTGGTTTAATGTTTAATAAACTGCATAGACAAGCTTAAACAACATATAAGTACCACTGACTGCAGTATGCTTGAAGAAAGCAGCCAACTGCATACCTTTTACAACCTTGAACTGTCCCTGAGCCCTGCAGTAACATCATTAGCATAAAAGAAACTTCCCACCTACCAGTCTTGCCACTCACTGAGGATGGTTTCCCCTCTTTACCATCTTTCACAGGTATGACAGTGACCTCGTACTCCGTGCCAGGTTTCAGGCCTAAAAAAAGCAAAAGGGAGCATTACCAACAAATAGGAAAGACAGTATTTTTTCTTAAACAAAGCTATTTTGTTTAGTCTACCCAATTCTAGGTTTACAGCAGAGATCAAAGTAAAACATGGATTTCTATCTGAACTTCCATTCAGCTTGAGAATGCCTTGGTAGCACTCCAGCCTTGCCATTAGGTCTACATTGACTACAGTAAGTGAGGACTTCCCTAACATCCGTATTCCCAGCTCTGAAACAGAATATGCTTTATTTCTAACAAGTACAGAATTAAAGCTGAATGCCTTGAAACCTGTTATCCATAGGGCATAGAAACTTGCTCCTTGTGGAGGTACCCGTTATTATGGGATAGGGGAATCCCAGTAGATCTTACTCTGGCCTACAGTGGTCAGAAGATAAAGGAGAACACTTGAGAGAAGAGAATTGTCTCAGGACTATGACCAAAATCAATCACTCCTACCATTTCTCCCAGTCTTTGTCCAATTTGGAATAGTCACAAGTACTCACCAGTCATGATGTGTCTGCTCTTGGGGTCACTGCTTTTGGGCACCACAACCTGCTTCTCATCCATCTCCACCAGGGATCTGAGCTTCAGCTTGTAATAATCCACATCCGTTGCTGGGTTCTCCCACTCCACTTCTAGGGAGTGCTCCATCTCCTCCGTCATCCAGATGGCACTGAGTGCTGACGGGACTGGAAAGGACAAAGCAGTGTGCCAGGAGGAAGCAGCATCAGAAGGTGACTATAAGGTCCTCCTCCCTCCCCAGCTGCCTGCTCTTAGACCTGAAACATTTTACTCAGCCAAACTGAAGACCTACATCAGTACGGCACAATAATTATTTAAAAAGGCTTAGTTTTATCCATGATAACATGCCAACTCAAGAGCTTTCTGTCTCTCAGCTCCCACCTATTGTGCTATAAAAAAAAAAAAAGTCAGAATAACCCAATTTTTCACTTTTGGCCAAGGGCAGGCAGCCAGCATGCTATCAGCTGCTAATAAAATAACATTTCATTTCTAGAGAGACTGCTTCAAATATAGTCTTTCCATATGCAACCTCCTGTTCTCAGTAACATCAGGTTCATTCAGTGCTGGAAAGAGACTATGAGGAAAACTTGCTGCTGCAGGCATGTTTAGCAGATGAGTATATAGAAACGATGTCCTCCCTACTTGGAAGTCCCTTCTTCAACTAGTCAAACAGTACGCTAGTCTTAATAACATGCTGCCTTTTTGCATGCTTTCATTTCTGCTCCTTGCAGTGGGCAACATCGTGGATTCCCTGAAATTCAGAGGTGCCAACGCCAGTCCAACTTGGACAAGATAAAAGGAGAGAGAGGAAATTTCCAATACTTTCAGCTCCAGCAACACAGATCTAGAGACAGATTCTCTAGAAGGGAACAACAGAAAAACTGTGACTGGGATTGGGAAGAGAAACTGCTCTTCAGCATTCAGACAGGATGCTGAAGACCTGCAAAGTCAAACCATTTGCTCTAGTTGCTTGAAACTAAATTTAAAGATCTACAGAGCTTGACTCTGAAGAAAAAGACTGTCAGGTCCTACCTGTGCTTGCTTCTAGATGCTTGGGCTCACTGGTAATACCCTTCTTTACATGTTGAAGTGTGACGTTGTATGTGGTGCTGGGGTGGAGACCCACAATCTCATAGCTGAGCTGCTCTTTGGGCACATGAACTCTTTTCACCAACATCTCATGTTCTACTGGGTAATAGCTAACAAGATAATTATCCACATCAATCATTTGATCCCAGCTGACAGTCAGGGAGTCCTCTGTGGTGTTCAGCAGGCGCAGGTTCTGTGGAGCAAGCACTAGAAGAGAAAGAAAGCATCCATTAGTAGAGCAAACATTCACCTCCTTGTCTGTCTGAATGAGAAAGTCACTATTTAATTATTCCTTTTATGGACTGGAAAATAATTCCTGGGCTGTACAAAACCCAGGAGATGTGCAGAGAAGCTCCTGGCCTGAAGTGAAAGGGATCATCACAGACACCACTGATTCACTCCAAGATGGAATTAGGAGGACGGGTGGCTGTGGGACGTGCCAGAAATCCGTCTTGCATTCTGCTTGCACTTATCAATCTCTCTCCATCTGGCAGCTCCTCCTCCAGAAGCAGACTGAGGCCCTAATGGCCTAAGTGAGCAGGAAACGAGCAGCACATTTATAGATTGAGTGCTGGGCTGAGAGCACACACAGCGCTCATCAGGATCCCTGCTCTGCTGGGAATGGCCAGGAGTCCCTCTTTGTTTTCCTTCCTGTTTTCCTGATTATGGCATCAAACACAGACTTCTTGATTAAACTAATATTGTGCTGAGATACCAAACCACTTTTTTTTTTTTAAAAAAAAGGATACCCTCATTTTAAACTGCTCTTTTATTCACCTTCAAATATCTCACAGCAGTATTTTGGAGTGGTCAGAAAACAAAAAGCCTCAGAAGAGCACAAGTCAATACCTCCTGTTCAGCGTGTCTTTGTCCTCTGCTTCTCCTTTGCAAGGATTTGCAAGGCATTAATTACACTGTTGCAAGCTTGACAGTAAAATCTAGATGTTCAGACATTCCAGTTACCATGGCAATGTACAAGACACATCATTTCATGATCTGAGACATACACAAAAACAGTGCTCAGTTTAAGTGTCCCAGGATGCAGAAATCTACTCCCAATGGGAACAGAAAAGGCAATTTGACAGCTATCGGATGGGATCGCTTGGCTACAGATGCTGACATGAGAACCACTTGACTCCTGACTTAAAATAAGCAGAAATGGAGGCATAGTGCTCAAGAACAGCAAAATGGATTACACAGCATCTATTAGATCTGCAGCACTTGCTCGCTCTCATATTCAGAGATCAGAAACTGCTTTCACAGGCTGTAAAACATACAGAAGGTGTCTGGTAAGGAAGATAACCCAGCCAGCCCCTTGGAGAGGGGCACTCCACCTTTATAAAGCTGCTGTCTCCTGAGCAGCAAATTCTGGTCTGCTGAAAGGAGAGAAGAATGCTGAAGCCATGGAGAAAAATCTCTAGTGCAGAAGGGGTAGAAAGAGTGAAGTTTTCATACAGAGCATTCGTTTGGGTGAAGAATTTGAGCTGGTAATCTGTATAAAAGGTGACAGGTCTAAGCAGACAGGTCAAGTCTGAGAGGTGAAGGATGACAAGGAGCATTAAAGACCTGCCAGTAAGGTCACTGCACACCCCTACTGAACACCAGCTGCTGCGCAGTGTGCAGCTGTTACTTACCTCTCCTTCCTGAGGAGCTGTGAAATATTAGACTAAGCAGTGATGTGCTGAGAAAGAAAAGTGACTTCCAGGGCAAAAGACTGAGTGCTAAGGCCTGGAGTATCACCTCGTGGTTATAGGGAGATTATAGGTTTTTCAGAACAGGCACCGAGCCACCCAGCATTAAGCAGGCTGCTGGATGCAGGCGAGCTCAGTCCAGCCTTTTCAGGCAAATGCCACCACCTTGCAGCAACACATCAGGGTAAGAAAGTCTCCCAAAAACCTCATTTCAAAGGGTGGTTATTTAAACACTTTCTCTCTATATTGTCTAACATTTTACCAAGTCAACTACCTTATCGATGAGCAGCACACACTGCAGCAAGCATGATTTTACCTTTTACTGTCTTGCTTGTACATCAAGCAACAGATTCTGGTTCCCTCTTTATCTACAGGGTCTGTAGACAGCTTTTCTCTCTCCTTCAGCTGCTACACACAGATAGGTTTGTGCTTTAACCTGTGTTTTCTCCTTTCCCTGATTCAGAAATGTTTTCCAGGCAATTCTTGAAGATATGGACCACTCAGCAGTCCTTGAGTGCAATCCCAGCAGGAACTTGGAGAGAAACATGGTGACTCCAGGCTTGGCTTGCCTATGGGATTAGCCCAGTTCTTCTCAGGGAGGGAAAAAGGGAAACTCAGAATGAAAGAAAGGAAGCAGAAATAACTCACAAGCTTGTCTTACCCTGGGAGCAGTCAGGGCCAAAGAAGCCCTCATGGCAGTAGCACTCTCCTGTGTCACAAAACCCGTTTCCACTGCAGTCCCCGGGACATCGTTTCTCACTGCAGTCCTCTCCGGTGAACTCCTCATAGCACTGGCAGACCCCTCTGGCCGTGTCACAGATCCCATTGCCGCTGCAGTTCCCCGGACAGAGCTGCTGGCTACAATCCTCACCAAAATAAGGCTCGTCACAGACACACTTCCCACCGTCGCAGCGCCCACGGCCCTGGCAGCGGCAGGTGGGGCGGGAGCAGTCACTGCCCTCCCAGCCCTCGGAGCACTCACAGCTGCAGGTCTCGTAGAGGAACGTCCCGTGGCCACTGCAGGGAGAGACGCCTGGCCAGAGCACCAGGATGCACGCAGGTGAAAGAAAAAAAAAAGGAAAGGTGTGTTCAAGGTTGCTAAAGGGAAAGCTTAATTATCATGAGAAAATATAGGCTGGAAAGATCTGAAGACATCACAGGGGCCCCCTGCCCCTCATCCAAAAAGTGACCAGCTCCACTCTTGTCTTTCCCAGTGCGTTTGTCCAGGGGCAGCAGTAGCGTAGATTCCACAGACACACCAAACAATAAATTAGAAAGCTTTTCACAGCCTCTAACCTCAGTCTTCCTGGTTGTAACTGAAGCTCACAACTGTTACTATAAAGATGGAGAGCACATTATTCCCATCTGCTATAAGTCTGTGGTTGTTTTTTTTTTTTCCATGTATTCAAGGACTTAGCACTTCTCCGTGTATCCATTCCTCAAACAACACCAGTTTGTTAAATCCTTTCTTATAGGCCATGCTGCATAAGCCTGGGATTGCAGGCAGCGCCAGTGGCTGCCACAAAACATCAGCACCAGAAACTCTGCTCTTGGTTTAGGTATCAAGGAAGAAATAAAGCTAACAATTCTCAGCAACTGCAAAATTCTGGAGGCAGAAATGAGAAAGAAAACACAGAACAAAACGGGCCTCCTTCATCTTCTATTCCCCCCTACCCCAAAATTCCTCCATTGAATTCTCCCATCTACATACACTGCTGGGAGGTGCCTGGGGAGACTTCCCTTGCACTGGTTTCAGAGGTGGTGCATATTACTGCGCTTTGGGACCTTCAGCTTTCTTTTCACATCACAGAACCCCACAGAACCCGTCCGCAGGACTCAAGTATTTCACTCCCAGGGAACCTCCATAACCCCTTACAGATGGATTCCAGTCCCCAGATCTGAGGAAAACAGGCTATAGGCAGGAGAAAAAAAATAGATACTGCATTGTTAGGTACCTTGGCTTCCCCCACAGCATTTCTGAGGGCTGCAGACTCCTCTCAGCTCTGCCACTTCTTTCTCCAGCTTCTCCACCCTCTCAAGCAGACCTTTGATGTGGGCCAGAGTTTCACAGTCCCCTTTGGGTGCGTGCACACGGATGTTGTGCCTAAAGATGATATTCTGCTCTTCGTTTTCCTCAGCCTCCCCAGGATCTAGCTGCACCTCCCTGTTGTCCACATGCTGCAATGGATCTGCCTCCACCTTGATCTGGGAGGATGTTGGCAGGTCAATCTTGTAGGAGTGGCTGAAGGATATTCTTTGACCATTGCTGGTGCAGTTGTCAGATGCAGGAAGTTGAGCAGCAGATGTCTGAACAGCGCAGCACAGTAATACCCCAACTGGGAAGGCAAACCAGCTCTGGAAATCCATCCAGCAGGTTTTCAGAGGAGCACTGATCCCTCAAACAGCACAGCTACTTTCAAGAAGAAAAATGTAAGAAATGTGGTCATAAAGCTGGGTTTCATGACTTTCTTTTTGAAGACTTCTCTACTTTGTCCTGATTCAGTACTAGGTTGGTCAGCACCTCGAAAAGAGTCATGCTGGATGAATTAGATGCAAAAGGGCTTCTAGAACTCCTGAGTAGGAGCTTTAAACTTGCAATTCTCAAATGACACTTAATATCATAGTCCTCTGCAATTATTAATTACACCATAGCTCTTCTCATCCCCCTGCAGTTACAACAGCCACTGAATCAGTTTCCTAGCTGTGATCCAGATTACCAGCTGGCAGGCCACGGTGAGTGATCTCCAGCAGCACCTCAGCTTGCACGGTTTCCAGCTAGAGGCTTGACAACTATGGCAATGCTGTGTCCATGAAAAATTCAGAGAGCTGTCATTTATCTTTCATTAAAACAAGTGGAACACTTTCTGAGGTCAGCTAAGAGCAGTGGGAACACAGAACAGCTTTCACTGGCATAAAATACATGGCTGCTTGCAGCTGGAAAATGACTCATGCCAATCTGCACCGCAGGGTCAGACATGCATGTCCTTCTCCCGGCATCCACAGCCTGCGGTTCTCCAAACATGCCATGTTCAGCACAGGGCCTGAGAACACAACACCTGATGCAGTGCCAGCCCTAGGCTTAGAGTCCCCTCTCTGCTTCTGCCTGCTGGAGACAGAAAAGAGGTTTCTGTGGAGCTGAGGACACCTGCTTCAGAGAGATAGGACTGACAGCCTTGGCTCACCTCACCTCATTAAGTCTCTCAAAATGCTCACTTTTGGTACAACTGTCCTGACAGACATCTGAGCTGGCTACCTGCAGCTTCAAGCTCCCATGTTGATTACCTCTGACTTAGTCCATCACTTCAGAAAGGCCCTTTAGATTATTGGGTTTTAGTTGTGGGACTCAAATGATGCATGAAATGAAACCCAGCCTCCTCACCCAGTATAGTACAGAGCCTACACTGTTACCTGGACGGTGGGATTTAAACATTTCCTCCATTTTAGATTGACTTATTAGGAATTTGTGTACCTGAACACTGGTTCTGCTTGGGGAACCTGAACTTTATTTTGCTTTGACTCAATATCTGATGTGTTATCTCAGCAATGGCAAGGTTCATTTAGAAGCTACTAGAGCAACTCCGTGAATACATGGTGAGGATAAGTTGTAAACCCATTTGTTTTCCTGTACTTTTACTTCAAAAATATTATGTCTTTCCTACCCCACAGATATAAATAAAAAGAGCTTTTTTTGGGCTGGTTAAATATCAGAACTAAGACTTAAAAATAAATATTACTGTTGAACTGCATTGACATTTAAAAGTCAAAAGTGAAACCCAAACCTTTAGGTTAAAATCTGCAGGTAAAGCCTTTAGCAAGAACAAATCTGCTTGCTGTAAAACTTTTACGTTGTTAACCATGGAAGAATTTTGGACTTCAGAAAGGAATACCTTCTACACAAGAATGACAGGAAGGGAGAAACTGAACAAACATAGGGTGGAAGGATGAACTATAAAATTAGAAATCTAAATTTATTTGTTAGCTTATTCCACATTACAAACTGAATTTTGGCATTACTAGTGTCAGTCTGTACAGAAGGTGATATACACTTGGTTAAAAGCTTTGAATTTCATCTCACAGGATGCAAAACCAAAATGCCACCATATGCAACTTACTAAGCAGTCATGTTATTCGTTGCACAAGCAGAAGAAAAAAAAGCTTTAAGTGCTAAATTAGGTAGTGTGACAGCTAGAAAACATTTGGCCAATATGTATCCATAGTAACAGCACATCTGAATCCAGATAATAGCGATCCCCCAGATAATACTTTTTGAAGTAACAGCAGACTCCACTCCTAAACAACCCTACAAAACGCTAAGTTCTCTGCCTCCTCTGCTGTTCCAATTATAATTATGTTTCTGAAAGTCACACAGTCCTCGATTATGATAAAAAAACTGTTTCTATGAAATATCCCTGTATCTGCCTCCCAAAACTTTGAAAAAAATTACTACCACTTGGTCCACGTCCACCATTGCACAGGAAGGTCTTCTTCATGCTCAGAAACACGAGGCTTTGGTTGCTAAAAACGGACCAAAACACCACCACCACCATATTATGCATGTAGACCACTATAGCACTACCTCATCTCCCTCCAAGCAAAATCACTGACATCCAACAAAACAGAGTACGGATTTCAAGATTGTGTTCATTTTTCTATCTCATAGGAATTAAATACAATAATGGCATTACCCCTGCTTCTCATCCCCAAGGAGCAGTTTGTTTTGTTACTTTTTTTCCCTTCCATTCAGCACGTATTTATTACATTTAACTTATTGTTAGAGAAAAGGAGGGTGGTGCCCTGCTGAGGCAGGGCTTCTTCCCTGCCTCCTTATCCTTCACTTCCAGACCTCTGGACATGAGGCCCCTGAACCCAATCCCACCCCCCAAGCACACACAAAATCCCTGCTCTCAGCACGGAGCTCTGAGTACCAGCCGAGGTTACATCATGATGTCATTACTAATTAGGGCTTCCTGAAAGCCACAAACTGATCTCAGATTTTCCTGGGGCTGGAGATCATTCAAGAGAAAAAACTCCTGAACGTAAGCATTTCTGTTAAGCATAATGAAAGAGGAGGACAGCTATTTTGGCTTCATTATCATGTAATAAAGAGATTTTCCCCTGCTGTTAAAAAGAGTGGGTTTAACTGACTCGTTGTGGAGAACATCATGTCATGTATGTAACTGGTGATAATCGGAGCCTAAGGAATGGAAGGATTTAGGAAGCAATGCCTAGCAGTCAGACCCATTAGGCTACAGAATATTCTCCCAAGGAAAGGGACAGAAGCAGCTCTGCTCACATCTTTTTAACTTTCATAGAGGAAAACATGGGATAACCAAAGCTGGAGAGAACCTACAGTACTTCTGAGGAAGACTTCAACAATCTAACTCTTACCTTTTTCCACCCTACAGGTCAGTGCTCAAGGGTTTGGGGTACAGACCTTTGCAGTATGAACTTCTGGGGGCAATGCATGACTGGATGCTGGTCCAATCAAGGCAGGAGTTGATAAAGACCCAGATGTGAATACTAGCAGCGTGTCACCCAGGTGATGTGGATGGAGATGGGACAGAGGAGAGAAAGAGAGCGTGTAGTCAGTGGAGAAAGGACATGCAGGTCCAGGACAGCCCTGGAGTTGCAGAAGCAAGAGAGAGGCAGAAACAATACGATCAAGGACTGAGCAATGTGGGGAACTAACCGTGCTGGAGGATGCTTAAAGAACTGTCCCCAGAAGAGACAACCACAGAGAAATAAAACCAATATTACCAGGGACCAGGAGGCCTAGCCCATCAGCAGAAGGAATATGTACGTATGGACACAGCGAGAGTTATGCAAAGCAACACTAAAAGCAATATGAATTAAAGTTGAAGGAAAACAGCCAGAAAAAAAAAAGGAGCCATGGGCTGAGACCTGAGCTTTGTAAGTACCAAGGGCCAGTATATCAGGCTATTTTTTGTGCACAGCATTTTGTAAGCTTGAGCTAGAACAGAAGCTGCCAAGTTGTACCACAGTACTGGAAACATAGGAGGTGGCAGTTTCCTAACTGCTGAGTTAGAAAAGCTGGAACATCTATAACCATCCTAAAGCCAGGGGAGGTTTCCTGAGGAACACAAGAGGAGTAACAGATACTCTGTTATGCAAATTCCTTTGAGATGTCTGATGAGCAAGGTGTACTAACTCTTCATATGTGAGTGACAGATTGCTTCCAAAATGGTACACACTCGTTAGAAAGTGCAGAGAGGCTTAACAGCGTTTTCACATTTGTTGGTTAGGATAAATGTTCATTTTGTAATAAATGCGCATTTTGTAACTAATTCTCTAGCTCTCTTCTGTTAAATCAGTAGTTTTCAGCTTAAGGCAGTTGTTTTTTTGTGAAGCAAATCTTTGTTTTGTTGCATGTGTAGTTCAAAAATGTTGTAACACCTGTATTTAATCAATTTTACTTATCCACAGAATGTCTTTTTTTAAAAAAATATATAACCAGTACAAACAATAAAGTGGTATTATTGTGGAAACAGTAGTCTATTTCATTTTATGTGGTAACTGACTTCCACCACGGAGTCTGTGAAAAGGTACATTAGAAAGCTCAGAACGAGATTTTGGGTGAGAAAATACCAAGCAATCATTAAGAGTGTTGCAATTATAACATGTACATGTGATCAAATTCCAGAAAGACCTGCTGAATGAAAGGGCTTTTAAAACAATCGCTATCACACAGGAATGTGATCCAAAAATGGAAGTTGCCAGGAACAAGCATTCTAAAATAACCAATTTCTAGGTTAAAGCCTGCCTCCAATAAAGCCAATGGTAAAACTCCCATTTCCTTCAGCAGTTTCGTACCGCTGGAAGAGACAACCTGTTAAACCTTAATCCATCAGCCAGCAGTGACACTAACTACCGCTCCATATGCTACACGTTTTGCAGTAATAATACATCCCCGTAACGTAGAATTGTTGGTGTTTGTGTAAGGCTTTCAAACCCTTAGAGGGCACGTACTACAGATGGATTTTTCATTCAGAAACAACGACAAGAATGTTAGAGGTTAAAAAGTAAAATAAAACACTTCTCTTACCTTTCAAGTACTTTCAGATGCCGGTTACAGAGCCCTTCTGTTGTATCTACAACTTGCAGAGCCGATCTGGGCAAGCTGAAAGCTCACTGAGATCTCTGCCCAGCCCAGCTGCAAACCACTCCACTGCTCCCTGTGGTGAATTTAAGTCCCCATGCTCCAAATTAAAGGAACCAATAAGGTCTCTGGGTGTTTCCTTCCTACTGCCTCGGGGAGTTGGGAGGCATCCCCCACTCAGTATCAGTCTATCCTACCAGCAGAAAGCAGCTCATCCTATTCATTTTCTGCTCCACCTCACAGAGAAAGCCCTTCCAGACCCATACATGTGGCAGAAAACTCCTCAGCACTGCTACGAAGACCCACATGTTCAAAAGCAATTTTGAAGAACGAAAGGCGTGAAATTCATGTATAGTCAACACCAAGAGTAAAAGCATAACATTTTTTAAAAACAGCAATACTTAAATAAAAATCACAATTGTCATAGAATAATAGGGGGGTTGGAAGGGACCTTAGAGATCATCTGGTCCCACCCCTTCTGCCATGGGCAGGGCCAGCTCCCACCAGACAAGGTAGCCCAAAGCCCCATCCAGCCTGGCCTTAAACACTGTAGCCCCAGGGATGGGGCATCCACAGCTTTTCTGGGCAGCCTGTGCCAGTGCCTCACTGTCCTCTGAGTGAAGAATTTCCCTTATTACTAAGGTACCCAGAAGATAATCGTAAGCATCTTTGTTATACAGATGTTTTTAGATAAAAATCTATCCAAGGACTCTGACCAGTTGCTTTACTTCTGTGTAAGCAGAAACTGTCCATCAAAAGCTCAAGATGGTAAGGACTATCTGTACACATGAAGATTTTAGCCATGGCTGGATAGGGTGTGAAGTAAAACACATTTTCTTGTATTAAAATAAAACACCATAAACCCTCCAGGAAGCTTTGCACTTTCTCCAAACCCTAACCCTAGGCAGTGACTAGCTCCAACACACACCCCACACAGAAAGCCCACCAAAATGGCCCCAAACTAGAAGCTTTTGGTACACTTCATCCTTCTTTGGCAGACCCTTCCCAAACCCACTCACATGGCAGCTCTGCACTTTCTCTCTCTCCAGACCCTAACCTCAGAGTTCAGCTCCAACAAACACCCCAAATAGGAATCCCACCAGAAAGGGCCTAAACTCAAAGCTCTGGGTACACCTTAACCTTATTTGGCAGATCCTTCTTAACTCCCCTCACATGGGGTCTTTGTGCATTCTCTCTCTCCAAACCCTGACGTTAGCCTAAACCCTAGACAGTGACCAGCTCCAAAACCCACCCACACAAAGCTCCACAGCACATTTACCACCCAAGAATCCCACCAAAAAGGGCCCACAACTCAAAGCTTCTGGCATACCTCAACCTTCTTTGGCAGACCCTTCTCAACATGGTATTCTTTCAAGGGACCTCATTTTCCCACCTCCACAGCTTGTTAGGTGCTGATTGCACTGTTTGATGCTACAGAGAAACTTGAGAAAGGCTTTAACTTTGGATGAAATTCTCCTTCTCCTGCTTACCTGTTCCTTGCTCATCTGGACCATCTAACAAGCACACAGACACCTAAGGGAAGTAAGACAAAATACTAAATAAGTGAATATGTGGTCTAATATGCAAATGCCCTTTGATCACATCTGGCTCCTTGATTAATTTTTACTGCCTATATACTACAGATTGATTTTACCAGCTGGAAAGATGCAGGAATAGGAAATTATACACATTATCATCAAGGAATAAATCTTGAATCATTCTCCGTGCAAACACCAAAAACCTGTTTCCATGCCAGTCACACATCTTCCCTCTGTGCCAGTTTAATTCTCTGTGTAACATATATTAGTGGTATCAGCTGAGCACATCCACGGGACAAAAAACTTTGGGTCAGTTAACAGGTTGGCTGGCAAGGCAGCCAGAAACTGAGCAGGCTGTAGAGAATTAACCACTTAATCAGCTTCAAAAATGGCCTCTTTTCACTGGTTCCTATCACCTGCATCATCAGGCTAGGTGGGAAAGTTACTGTGGAATTTATTGCTGCAGCCAACTGCAGTGTGGCTAAAAAAATAGGCAGCTTTAGTCTGCCAAGCTGACCATTTCTTCCAGATCGTGCTGAAAGGGCCCATATAATGCAGCCAGCATCTAATATGTGAGAGACAGACTACGAGCAGCATGATAAACTGTGAAGGAATCCACTCTTTCATATGATTTTTCTGATGAACCTACCAAACTCGTATGAACTGAAAATGTACTCAAAAATTATGAATTCAACATTAAAGTCTTAATGGGTGTTCTGCCTAAAATCAGGACACAGACTTGTTTTAAACGCTGCCCAGCTGAAGTCCCACTTATTAAAACAGGACAGTTTCTCTAATGAAACAATAAGGCACTTAGGCAGAACATCCCAGACATTTTCACTATTGAAGGCCGTGACTGTTCAATTTTGTCCGCAAAATGATGGAATTTCACCCAAATTCATGAGCTGAAAGAAAAAGAAAAGGTAACGTATTGTTGCAAATTCAGGAATAAACCCAGGAGATAAGTGAGCAGATGCAGAAACTCATTAAAAAGCGCGATAGGCAAAACAGCTACGTTGCTTTTATTCTTTTTTTTTTTTTTTTTTTTTTTTCCTGGAAAATGATTCCATAATGTGGTGTATGCTTCAATGTCACTGCATCACATTTTCCTGATGGAACTCTCCCCCCTGTCATTTTACAGACTTTCCTCTTCCACCCTCTGATCCTTTTGGAAGACAGATGCAGAGGTTTTTGTGGAAGCTACCCATTCACCCTAATGAAGGAGGTATTACAGAGGCTGACATCTGCACTGGCATATAAAACACAACCCTCTGAAGTGGTTTGGGTTCTTTATTTTTTCCACCCACAAAAGCAGAGGAAATTGTTGCACTATAGCAGGAGAGACTGAGCACAGACCCCAGCCACCGCTGCTGGCGCCCACCGCTCCGAACTCCTGCACTGCTCTCGCCTCAGGGAGCAGCTACAGCCGACATCCAGAACTCTCTGCAGTGCAACTCCTTCATACTGCTGTGAGTTTTCGGCCGGACACGCCACGTTTTAAACTTTCTTCCCCTTCCAAGCACGCCCGAGGCTGCCGATGCGGGTGGACAGCACCGCGTCTGGGGGCTGCGGGCGGGCTTCGAGTCAGGGCGAGGCCGGGCAGCGACCGCTAGCGGCGCTCGCGGGGGAGAGGCGCGGTGCCGGGAAGATGGCGGCGGCCGCGTTGTGCTGGGCGCTGCGGGCGGCCCGGCAGGTCAGCGCCCCGGGCAGCCCCCGACCGCCGCCCCGGCCGCCTCAGGGCGCCGCGGGAGGAGGCGGCGGCGGGCACGGACCCCGTGGGGCTCAGGGGAAAGCACCTGAGAACACTCGTGGCGGTGGGGGGGGGGGCGTTGTTTAGTGTAAGGTTATTTGTGTCTGCTGCACGATAAATTCCGCGCTGGCTTTTGCGAACTAAAAATGTGTAATATGCGAAACGTCTGAGGAGCTGCACCGCGAGAAAGGAATTAGGAAAAGTCCGACAAATACAAGTTCATGGGAGTAATTCAGACTTGAACTGGGCAAGAAAGTGAAACCAGCGTGGGTGTTTTTTTTTTTTTTTTTTAATTAGGTTCTCCCCTCACCATGCACAAGGCAAGTGCGGAGCTACTTCGTGGACTGGAGGATGCTGCGCGATGTGAAGAGGCGGAAGCTGGCGTACGAGTACGCTGACGAGCGGCTGCGGATCAACGCCATCCGAAAGAACACCATCTTGCCCAAGGAGCTGCAGGTACTGGGCCGCTGCCCCTCAGCTGGGCCCTGCGGGCACGCTGTGAGTGCTCCCGTGGCTTCGTGCCGCTGTGGGCGCTGCGTTTACAAACCGACGGGCTGGGCCAGGTGATAACAACAGGGCACGCTCCTGGCTTTGTTGGCATCGTACACCAGTGCTTCTCGTGGAAGCAGCAGCTGTAACACTACATACAGTGAAGGCTCGCCTCCTCAGTTATCAGTTACCTACCTTTGGAAAGCTATTTTCCATGATGGTGTATTATATAGTTACTTTTATAGTTGCCTAAGTAAACTTAGGATTTTGGCTCTTGCATTTATTTAGAAACTCGAAAGCCTGATCCTGCCAAAGCCACCTATTTGATTAAAAATAGGTATTTTTTTGCATGAGCTAGAAGCACATAAAATTTGCATCGGATATGGGCGTTAGATGTTTTTAGAAGTATACATATTCACTGCCCTGCAGTCAGCTTTCCTGAACTTAGGAATATTTTCAAGTGTTTGAAATACTCTTAAAACATTCACATACATATTTGGTCTGATCATCCCTAGTTGTGGGGATACCCTTCCATTCTTAAAAGTCCTGGGAGAGAAAGTACGTGAATCTGCTTTTATGTACTGATTTTACCATGTTCTTGGCAAGTCTAGTTTGTGTTGAACGTTCTCCTGGGGGGGGTAGGGGAGCAGATTGCAACTGGCTTTGTTTTTGGTATTCCTCAGCTGCTTTTGTCACTTTTTGAAGTCGCAGTTGTAGCAGCAGTTAGAATGAAACAAAAACTCCAGGAATGTAACTTTTACCTTCTCTACAAAATGTTATTTGGACTCCAAATTTAACATCTTAAAAGCCGTGAGTTCTCTGAATTGTACGTATACAGGCATATACACAAGTACGGTGCGTGATGGGACATCAAAAGCAGTAACTGCAGAATGTTCCAAGACAAAAGGTCCCGCTGACCTTGCCGTTACTGAAGTTGAAAGCCACATGGCTGCTGTCTTGATCCTGTCCTCTTTTGAAGGGGAGGATCCCCTTACAAGATAGCCTGACATTACTGCTTTTCCGCGCTCCTGCAACATGATGGGAGTTCTTGTGGTCCAGCATCAGACCTTCATTTCACCACCAAGGTTTCCTACCATAGGATTCTTTAAGGCCTTCTGTCCTTAAAAATTTAGCATATTAAGAGTGCTACAGTTAAAACACTTACCTAACCTCAAGCATCTTCTTTTAGACTGCATTTCCTGGCTGAACATACTTGTTCTGAAATCCCAGTTGCTGCGACCTGGTGCTTTCTGAAAACTATTTTTGCTTTCTTGCACAGAGCAAGAACTTTCTTAAACCTTCTTATTAGAACAGAGGCTTTGATTTGTCCTTCTCTGCCCATAGCACCTGTTGAAGCCTGAAATCCTTTTTATTGACATCAAAGTATATTACATAGGAATACAGTTGACAAGAAATTGATTTAAATTCAACTTAAAGGGCTAGCCCACCCTATTTTTACTTAGTTTGAGGTTGTTCAGTTTGTTTCAGCTTTTTCTTTTGCCTTGAGATTGTTCAGTTTGTAGGAATTTTAAATTTCAGGCCTCCACATAGATCATTTTACATTCAGTGTTAGGATGCCCAGACGGAAGGGCAGGAGGAAGTTCCTATCAGAAGGTCAAGCATACTCATGAGGTAATGGTGACTTGTGGTGATACCTATTTTACAGCTCAGCTTTGAGGTCTGGAAGTAAGACCTCATATTCTCAGGGAACACAGTTAAACTCTGTGCTGTGGTCTTCTGTTCTAGGAAGTGGCTGATAAAGAGATTGCTGCATTGCCTCGGGACAGCTGCCCTGTGAGAATCCGAAACAGATGTGTCCTGACATCCCGCCCTCGGGGGGTGAAGAGGCGTTGGAGGCTAAGCAGAATCATTTTCCGCCATTTTGCTGATCACGCTCAGGTGTCTGGAGTACAGAGGGCCATGTGGTAGATCACTGCATGGATGTACGTTCAGGCAGAAAACATACAAGCTCAAGACTGTCCTGTGTATGAGCCCAAAATCAAACTGATACAGAAGGAAGAAGAGCCATGCTACTTCATTAAATGTATTTACTAGATTGTGACTGGTATGCTGCTTTTTGTCGATCAGCTGATACCTGCACTAAGCTGGTCTGTGTGAAAGGCAGTTTTACTATGAGGAGAAAAATCACTGATTGTTGCAGAACTAATCTGTGGTTTGTGATGTGGGCAACGTCAGAAATAAAGACATACAGCATAGGCTCATTTAAGCATGTTTTTTGTCACCATACGATTGCGTTCACGATGGTAATTTGGGTAAAAGCATAAGTGGAACTGCGGAACAGGGCAAAGTAGTACTCCACCATGAACAAGGAACATGAACTGAGAAATAAAACATGACCGTAGGTTTAGATACTCTTGCTATGCAAACTTAATACATGTACAAACAGAAAGAGTGGATAAAGGACCTATTAGAAACTACAACATGCTAATATTCCTCTCCTACTTACAGTGCAGAGCTTGGTCCAGTTCTTTAATTACAAGGTAGCAATTAAGTCCAGACCACAATAGGAGAGTAATGGCTTGATTAATTTGGCAGGTAACATCAAATAAATTTGTCCTCGGGAAAGACATGAGAAGGAAGCAGGAAGGAAGCAGTAACCCCAACCAAGCCTGCTGCTAAGTTCATGTTTGCCATGTACTCTTCTTCAAAGCAGGGCAATAAAGAGGAAATGGCTACTCTGTCCCTTGCAGTAGAGGGAGAGGCTGCAATTAAATAGCCCAAGTCGTACTACCATCAGATGGAAGACACAGGCAGCATGTTAAGAGCAACCCATCACCTTCAATTTTGTCAAGTTTTGGAGCATAAGCTATCTTAATATACTACTTACTCCGTTACCTTAAAATTCTTCAAAGTTGATAGGAGATAATGAAGCTTGTCTCTTTTCATTATATACTGCTAGAGCCAGGGTGAACTCACTAGCTAGCATCAGCAGCTCACTGCTCTCCTCTGACTGATGCCACCTCAAAGACTCCCCAAGGAGGTCAGAATTAGCACAGAGGCTTAATAACTTTTCATTTTCAAAAGCCGTAAGAGGTTAAACAGGCAGCAGTTAATTTCTAAGTAATCATTCAATTTTAATACCACATCATAAACATTTTTTTTTTCTGCTCTAATAGCTAGTGCACTGTCTTGAGATAGTGGTTCTACTTTCTTCAGCATTTATCACGTTTTACTGTTCAACATACTTTCCCACACGTAATCAGAAAACCCACCCTGGCAGTTAGCATGACAGTAGTCCCAGTAACCAGATGGGTACCATTGTCACTTGCAACAGAGAGGCCTTGACCCGTCTTAGTTTAGGATTCCTTTTCTTTTACATTCTGTTCTCAGTTTCACAAAAGACTCCGCTCATCTAAGATGATGCTTTTTCAGGGAGGGGTAAGGATTTACCTACACTCCACTCTTCAGGAGATGGTGAGCCACTTGACTGAAGGAAATGCTTTATAAGCTATTTTATTTAAATATTTTCTCCAACCTGAAATGGAAAATGACTGTCTTTGCTTGGAAGAAGGTTGTGTAAACAATGATCTTTGCAGCACAGTGAGTCTCACATGGAAGATCAATATTAAGGCGGCCCTCAGAGTACTTTCAAATATCCATTGGTATGTCTCCTTTGGATTGCTTTTCTCTGCTTTCAACCCAGGCCTTGTTGATGGTGCGCTTCATTTCATCATCCCCTTCTGCATACATCTTTTTTAAAAGGTTCATAAGCCCTTCACTAGGATCTGAGGTGTCATAGGCAGCCTTCCTGCAAGATGGATACATACAAGAATATGAGGCATATCTAACAATCTCTGCAAAAACCAAACACTAGTATTTGTTAGAAACATCTCAGTAACAAGATCTTGCTTTGGCAAAGTCTTAGACTGTGCAAGTCTTCAGTCACAACTGTCACTACATAAAGAGAGAGAATCATTAAGGGTCCACTCAGAGTAAGTGCAAGCCCACTTCAAGCTGTCCCATTAAGGATAACAGGAAGCATTTTGCAATGAACATGATCCTTGAAGCACCACCCAGAATTAATTGTACAGAGCAGGACCCAAACATAACAGACCCAGAACGTGCTAACATAGGTAGTTATTAGCATAGCTGCAGGCTACCTGAAAAACATGGGGATGACAATAAAACAGCAGAGGGAGCAAGTTACCCAAGTACGGGGCTAGCTAGCAGCCTCAAAGTCCTGAGTGCTTTCAGAAAGCGAGTAATTTGTCATACTGCAAATCTCCAAGCCTTTGAATATGGCAGCAATATTAGTCCTGACAGGCTGGGCAGCGTATGGTATTTCTCTGCACTAGACATTAAATAAAACAACCCAGTCCTTCCAGCAATGTGTATCAGTAGTCAAATCGCCTTCTCCTGATCTCCAGTGCTGTTTTTTTGGAATGGGAAAATAGTTTTGCTCTGGTTAGCTAGGACTAACCAGTTTAAGCAAGTCATCCTACAGAGATACACAAAGTGATCAGTCGCTGGCAGGCCTAAGTGTGTCAAAAGTGAATGCTTGCATGCTTCAAGGTGGGTATACACACTCTTTTGGATGAAAATGTGTTTATTGTAAAATATAGAAGTATTATATACAAAATTTTCTATTTAGATATATTTTTAAAAATATCCTGTCTGCAGGTGTCTCCTGCTGTAGTTTACCACCTGTTCATATCCAACACCTAGGCTGCATGTAGGATTGCTCCCAAGCACTCGAAGCAAAGTAATCTAAATTCTGATCCAGGTAAGCAAAAACCTGTTTTGCCAGAAGGATACTGGGTTTTTTGTGCAGGCACTTCAAACACACAGGACAAAAATAATTATTTTGACCAGCATAGCTGCAGGGAATATATACTTAGCTTAAAAACAGCCAATCTCACTAGAGCAGTTCTTGAAAGGAATGCAGCCAGCAAGATATAACTGACTCTTTATCTGGTTAATTATCTCTGCACTTTCACTGCAGGTCTTATCTATCACATTTCCAATGATACAACATTTGTCGTTAGCAATAAATCAGTAGAAGAGTGGCAGACAGCTGACAGCTGCTCAAAGTGCACCTCCCTCCACAAAAAAAAAAAGAGTGCACCAGAAGTGCACTAAATAATAATAATATATACTAACCTAATGATTCTCAAATACTTTATGGGCTTATCCCCCAGAGCAGCAGTTCTCAGTTTGACTACACAGGCAAGAGAAGAGTTGAAATGCACTGTCCTAAAGCAATTTGGGAAACAAGTAACAGAAGATGAAATAGAGGAGTGCAGAGACACTTACTCTTTCTCTTTGCTTTCTTTTTCCACTTGAGTAAGACATTCCCATTTTTCCTCCCGCTTCTTCTTACACATCACGAGGACTGTGTCCGTCTTTATCTGTATGGAGAACAGCAAGACACAAGTTTAGAATACTTAATAGAGGATAATGGTTACAATCACAATGAATAAGATGAGTTTATGAAGTAAGCCTCTTTCTATCCCTGCAAATTCCTGAAACGTTTATTTCTGCTATTATTTTAGGTAATATATAGAAGTTACAGCATCTATTCAGCCTCAGGGCACCAAGTCATAACCTCACCGTGGAGGGATTAGATGGCATGATTGATATAATACTAGCACAGTACTACAACACTGTCACTATAGCATAGTGCTAATTCTATGGTAGAGAAGAACATGCAGTGCTGTAAAAGCACCATTCAGTAATTTTTAGGATACTAAATGTATTCAGGATTGTCTGGTGACTATATTTACAGGAGTTGTTAGAATACCATGTTTTGGTAGATGCTTTCCCAACTGATTTCTCCAAGGGTAAGTAACTAGTTTAAGGGCATTGCTTAATCTTGCAGTATGTCTGCAAGTTAAAAGCAAAACCTGTTTAATTGCAACCCTGACCTCAATTTTACAAAACCTCTGCATGCCACAGCAAATGAAGTTCTGCTTGAGTTTTGGCTTAATTCAGAAAGCAAAACGACCACTGCTTGTTTTCGCACCGTATTAAAAATCAGTGGCACATCACTCTCACTTATTTCAGTTGTTTTAATTTTACACTAGTCTAGTTTTAGAGCAATTTCAAATTGAACTATTATTTAGTTCAATAATGGGCTTTGGTTCAAAGGTGCTACAAGTAGCAGAGTAATGACAGTATTACCAGTTGCAGTCATCAGCAGTGAAACATTGCGAATGTTCAATGCTGAGCAATGCACCCCCTAAGAAAGCCGAAGCATATTTTAGACACTGTTTTGGGCATTATACCTCTTTAAGCTACCCAGGGTTTCAGTCTGCTGTCAAGCCTCTAGTCTACTCTAAAATTGCATAAAATGCAAATAGATGCGTAGTGGAATTTTCTGCTTAATTATTTCTGAAATCCTATTGGAAAGCTATTTTAAAAAGTCTATAGTATCTATTCATGATCTTTTGGGGTAGATGCCCATGGTCTCCAGAGATGGATTCCACAATTGTGACAGCTACAGATTACTATGGATCGCGTTCACAGGAGAGGCACTATAGATAAATGGTTAGACACTTCACAGACTGAAGGTTAGCACTGAACCTCTTAAAGTAGTCAAACACGGTACTGCATAAGGGGCCTAAAGATCTGTTACAGATGCGATGCACTGACCTTCCTAGAGCTGCCTTCCACAGAGATGGGTTTCAGGAGGTTGTTGAAGGTCATGGTGTAGTTCTTCCCATTCAGATTCTTAACTAGAAGATCAAATGACCTGGAACCAGAAGGTGGGGGGAGGGAAGGCATAAAAAAATATTCCAGCTGGTGGAAGACTATTCTACCCTGCCACCAAAAACAGTGTCTGAAAGCCCTTTAGCAGGTTTATTTCTTGGGCACTACACTTGGCTTGAATTACTACCCAAGGCTTCCAAATCTTCAATTGGCTTTAATACCGATTACTGAAAAGGACCTACTCAGACTTTACAACAAATCTTTAGGGTTCTTTCTATCTCATTGGCCTCCTACAACCTTGGAAATGCAGATTTATTTAGTCAATATTTCAGTCCTATCACCATCAAAAAACAGGGCTAACACTACATACCCTTAAGCATAGTCCTCCTTAAAGTGTTTTTTCCTTTAATTTAAAAATGTTTGTTTTACCTCATTGTGCTCATTGTTCATTTACCTCATATTTTACCTCATAGGGTATGTGCTAAGTAAATAAATAAAGGGAGAAGAAGAAAGAGGGGGGAAGCATTGGGCATGGCTGATCTAGAACAGCACTCAACAAAACACCTTCCTGCATTGCAAGTAACTTTCATCAACAGTGCTCTCCTTGTGGCATGGTGCAACAAGATCAACTCACCTCTCCGTGAAATTCACCTGCACATTCTCAGCTGGGAGCTTCTGAACTCCATTTAAAGAGATGTAAATCTTAATAAACTTATCTGACTGATCCCAACCTGCAAGTGAAAAAGATTAAGATGTAGCTTCCATCCATAAACTTCACACATTCCATACCAACATCCCCACAATGACCACGACCTATGCCCTGTTAAAACAATCTTCAGGGAAACAAGGGACAGATGTGAATTAGACAGGAATAATTCCAGAGCAAAAGGAGGTCCTCACACATAGCCCTGTTCCTTAACTTCTCTAAATTCTGTGAAAAGCCATGTATCAACTCAGGTAAAAGGACAGCAACCTTGTCTGCATAGGGGGGAGTCAGAGGTAGAGGTCTGGTTTTGCTTTAGTTTCCATGACCCACTTCTCCCCTGCACAGCAAGTATCTTGAGCAATTCCTTCTCCTTTCACCTATATGACAAGCAGAGAAGCCAAAGCTCACTCTTTAATTCTTACCAAGTGTTAGGCAATGGAAAAATACTAGCTGGTACACCAGGGACCATTAAGACATTCCACCAGTACAGAACAACTATCACACAGGCAGAATTAACACGTACCACGGTTGGGACAGCACAGTAAGCACACAGAAGCTTTTAAGTAAGGTCTCCAGTATGAAATTAGCATTTGTGAAAACTTCTCTATAGCACTAAATGGTAACTGTAACTCACACTAATGCCCCCTAGGCTTCTCTTCACAGAGATGCCTAAGCTGTAAAAGCATTAAGAAAACTAAACCTACCATAATTGTTTATTTTCACCGTGTACCCTCCCAGTGTTGATTTTTCTTCTTCTACCACATCTTTTGGTTTTGGTAGAGGCTGATTCTTGATTTCTAGCTCTAGCTTGTGCTTTTCGGTCACCAGCACATCGCGAAGCCGCTTCCTCGTGGCTTTCATAAGCAATTCTTTAACCTCTTCCAAATCTTTCTGCAACTGGTTTGCAAACAAGAGATCACAACACGCGTGAGTTACACCCTCCTTTTTAATCCAGGTTCACTGCTGAGCTCTTTCATTTACAGCACCTCCAAGCTGCAGCGGCCTCAGACCTCCCAGCCCAGCAGCCGCCCACCCCTCCCTCCGTGGTGCTCCTCACCCCTTGCCCACCGATATTTCAACTTCCCCACGCCGCCGTCCCCGCGGGTGCCCTCTCCCCGTGCTCGGAGCCGCGGCCCGGCTGCTCCGCCCTCGCGGCGGCTCGGCACGCCCGGGGCCCGCGGCCGGCGGGGGGGGGGGGGGGGGGGGGGGCTGAGGCGCCCGCTCACCTCCTCGCGCGCGGCGGCCATGTCGCGAGCGGTGCTGCGCGGCGCTGCGCCTCCCTAGCGGCGGCTCCGCGGCCCCTCTGGAACCTTCCGGCCTCCCGCCCCGCGGAAATGGCGTCTGCTGCCTCCTCCTCTTCCTCCGGGAGCCCGCCGCCGCCTTCCGCCGGCCGAGCGGAACGGGAGGGGCGCGGGCATGGCGGCAGTGAGCGACCGTAAGCAACCGTTAGCGACCGTTAGCTGCGGCCGTTAGCTGCGCCCTGAGGCAGCGCCCTGAGGCGGCGCCCCGGCGGTAGCTGAGGGGAGGGCTCCTCGCCTCAGGCTGCGGTCAGCGCGGCTGCGAAGCGACCCAAACAGGCTTTTTCTGATCGTTGAAATCCTTCTGGGTACCCTGCCGTGGGCAAGGGGAGCTTTGATGATAGACGGTGCTCTTGTGGAGTGGCTTGGAATGGCTTTCCTGAGTTATTTCTACTGGAGGTGCTCAAAGGGAAAAGTGTTCTGAAATGTGTCTCACCGCCGCTACTGAGTCAGTATACTAAAAATAATAATAATAAAAGTGTATTTCCAGGTCTCATTCAAGCACTGAGATTTCCCAGAGGAAGAAAAATAAAATGCATTGGCAGTCTTTCAGTGGTGGAAAGATTGTGAGTGGAAGAGTCAGCGTTTTCTCCAGGTGTCTTAAAAAAAATGGAGCCCGAGGCAGGATACAGCCATTCTGTGTTTGAAAAGCAACTTTCTTTAAATGAAAGGGTGCCAGAGAGTAACATCTAATTTATGAAATTGAGGAATATCAGTTCGCTTGATTTATGGGCTTTTTTTTTTTTTTTTTTTTTTTTTTTTTTTTTTTTTTTTTT
>CM021738.1:12225011-12583020 GCA_011075105.1 Heteronetta atricapilla
TTTTTTTTTTTTTTTTTTTTTTTTTTTTTTTTTTTTTTTTTGCAAAGGCATAGAGGAAAGACTAGATCCCGTTAAGATAAGAAAATTGTGGAAAACCCAAAGCCAAGGACTGGTTTTTCAAGGCTGAATTCCATAAATCAATTTTAACAGACATTGTACTGAAGTGTTTGACATAACCCTCTGGTCCAGTGCTTCAGAAACTGTTAGAAACTAACTGGGGAGCTGTAATAACCCACTCTGTGGTCATGTTTAACGTTCCTAGTACTGAGCTTCAGCTTGCAGATTTTCAGCCACAGTATTTGAAGCTCGGCCAGTTGATTTTATTTGGAAAAGTAATATGGTCATGTTTGTTTAATGGGTTTCTCTTTCTTGATGGCTCCTCCTGCTCCCTGCTTCTCTTCCTTCAGGCATGCTGCCCATTTCTCTTGCACACATGGGCGTAAGGGCAGCATGAAGTCCTTAGCAGCCACTCCTGGTTCCCCACTGCTATATATAAACAACTTATAGGAAAAGTGTATTTTCTAGTGTGTTCTCTCCGCTGGAGACTCAGAGCAGTGTTTGGAAAGGAGTGCCCAGGTGACCTGTTAGCTTTCTATCACAGTGCCTGTCCATCGGGTTCCTGTGGTACCGGTTACCCGTGTACACAGGCACACCATGCTGCCAGCTGGGAATTACCTATGGACTATACACGTTTCGGCCAGCCAGTCTGCGGAGCCAGTGTCCTAGCACAACAGTGCTGCTTGAAAATAACCAAGTGGAGTGAACTGTACCAGAAAACCCACCTCAGCAATTTGCTATTGCAAACTGGTTTAAGCCGTTCCTTAAGTGGCTTATGAAAATAAGCACCCTATTCCCATTTTGTTTGCATTTCCATTTATTTTACAAGGCATCGTTCACACAATGATAACAAGGTACTGATCCAAACAATTCTGTAACAATTAAAAAAGTAAACATTTGTTGTGACCATGTACATTAAATTGCACTTTTAATAACAAGCATTACACTTATATTTCTGTATTATACTTTATATAATACATGGATTTGTTACACAAGAACTGGCAGTACTAAGCTGTTCTCAGTTAAAAGTCTCACAGCACTATAATGCTCTTTTTTTCCCAAGTTTATCTAGTAAAGTATATTTTATAAACTAGGGCCATAACCAGATAACGAATCAACTACAAACCTGGAAAATGTAATTATTAATCAGCACGATGAAGCTGCTATTTTCAGTGTGCTGAAGTGAAGCCACCTTGAATGGCAGACAGTGATCTGGATCAGAATCATACTTGATTAGACCCTTTTCTGCTTTGCCATCTTTTCCCTGTTTAAATAAGCCAGAGACTCCTCTTACACTGGCAAACAATAGTTCCCAAAGCTCAAGAGAGCTCCTGGTAGTTTTGTATCAGTATCAGTACCAGTGCATCAATAAGAGTTACTGGAAGGAGGGAATTGGAATCTGGAGAAAAAGCTGAGAACATCTGCTTTTGTTTGCATTGGTAGTAGCATCCATGTATCATATAAAATACAAAAATAAGAGAAACTGAAAGGAAATTAGTACAGCTCAGGATTCTGGTGGTATCAAATCACAAATGAAGTCTGTGATACCAAATCCTTTCGCTGTATTTACCCCTTTGTGATTCAGTTTCCTATATATTATTCTATATATAAGATATAGTTTTCCAAAGATACATATATATTCCTTTACAGGTTAAATAAAAGCAAGTCCCACTGAATAAGAAAATAAGAGGAAGTAATGTTCTAGTTCTCTACCCATATCTTTTTTTTTATTATTTTTTTTCCCAGGTAAAAATAGCATGAAATACATTCAGTCGCAAAGCAGCTGGATTCCAGGAGAAATGGAGAGCCCTGTATTCCTGGAGGATTAACCTGTACGTCTTAAGTCATGATCCTGAAACAAATTGTGTAGACTTCTGAGTTAGAAAAGTTAGAATCTTCATCAATGCTGATAATTAGTCATCCAGCTCCAAATTATTTGAATTTCCCCAAACCAACTATGGATTAGCCCAGTCTTAAAGGCTGCTGTGATGTATACATAATCTAACTTGAAAGGTCCAAAAATCAGTACTTCATTGTATCCCCCTTGGTATTACTTGGAAAGAGGTAACGGGACAGCTCCCAGTAGGCTATTAGCATAATAGATAGAAATAGAATCTAGTTCAAGCCTTCGCATCAGTGAGAACAATGTGATGCCTGTGCTGTGTGCACCCACAGCCCTGGGGACACACAGCATTGTGTGTTTTGTGCAGCCAGCTGTAAGCCTAACAGCCTGTGCTGCAGGGCTGAGCCGTAACAGAGGCATGCCGGTCAACCAAAATGACATAGAGTAGGGTTTGCCCTACAGCAGCTGGGAGAAAACCAGCATTGTAAGACAACGGGGTTTCTGTTTTCAATGCCAAAGGTAATTAGACTTACTAGATTACATAGAAGTATGGCAATGATCCTTGAGTCTAACAGGAAATCAAAATAAGAGGTATAGCTCTCCGACACATACAAGCAGTTTCACAGATCTCACTGAAACTACTTACAGAAGGGAACAGACTTCCCTGTTTCCTGTGGAGAAAGCATCAATTTCTGATTTGTTTTTTAAGTTTTTATGCCAATAAAGTTAGATTTGTATTGACTTCTAGGTGCCATGTTCAGTCAGCGAGTGATACCAGGACACTGGGCTCCTTCGTGCTTTGTCAAGGGCCTGAATTACTTCTGTTAGAGGTTGGAGCTCCCTCTCCTGTTGTAAACAGCTGTCTTTATTCCGTGTTGTTTTTCACACAATGGCACAGGTGAAAGAATCTATTTAGAAGAAATTTTAAGGGCAAACCAAACAGTTTGAAGAACAATTTTAAGAACAAAACAGTTCTTTAAAATGTCTAACAAGGAAAAAAAAATGCTTATTTAAAATGTAAATTAGCCGTAGGAGATTAGAGAGTATATTAATTAATGGGCAAGACAAAGAAATGTTTGTCAGCTGGTAGTGCTGAGTACACGGCTGACTACCTCTCCTGATAGAGGTTTTACTAAACATTCACAGGTATGGACCTCAGGGACTTTGCAGTTTCTCGGGTGGTTTCTTGGATTAAAGCCACCCATGATATCTTCTTTATTACTGTCTTTAATTCTTTCTAGGTACTTTTGGAATTTGTTAAAGTAAGCGAAGTGCTGTTACTGTAGTGTAGTAAGTTTGAGTCACAAAGATAATCCAAGACTAGTTCACAGATGTACTGCCTCTAAATAACTAATAGCAAGGCTGATAAATAATAAATAACTATCAGCAAGGCTGATAACTCAATCAGCCTTGCTTCATTTATCCTGTAAAGTGTTACAGTCAAAGTAAATACTTTTTAAAGTTGAAAAAAGCAGTTATGTATTCCCCCCCCCCTTTTTTTTTCATACTGTATTGGGCATCTCAGGAGATTAGAATCTGACAAGATAAAGCAGTTGTACTAAAAATATTCTTTGGAGGTTTGTTCCTAATTAAAGGCTTTATTTCAGAACTGTGCATTCTCAATAAAATTAAAAAATAAGATTTAGTTCCATAAAGATATATTTATAACATTAAAATTATCTTCAATACAATTTTGATGTTGATACATAGTTTGATACTCACTCAGGAGAAAAAAAAAATGAATCACTCTAATCTTAAGAAGTGGGTTCCAGTGCCACATGAAAATAAGTTTCAGCAAAACTTTGATGATGTTTCCCTCTGAAAATCTAAATACTGAACCAGCTATCTCTGACAGATCAGTTGGTCTGGGATATGAGTATTTCTAGCAAGTTCTCCATCAACCACTGCTGAAAGGACTAATTAGAACAATTTTTTTTTTTTTCTTACAAGACACTGAGTATCTCAACAGCATGTAGTCAGCAGGCAGCTTTAGCTTGCTTGGTTTAATCCTGCAGTTTTGCTTCTTTCCTCGTTTTTTGAATTTAACTATGCTCATTCATCAAGATAATGACATAGAGCTATTTTTCTCATTCTTTCAGTGATTTTGAGAAGATAGTTTCCACATAAATATTACTCTTCCAAGTGCCACTGCTACAAATGCTACCTGGGATGCACAGATGGAAGGTGAAAGTCGCTTACTGCCCTTACATCATTGCCAAAGGTGCCAAGTCAGCCATTGCCTTCTGAAACTTTTTTGCTGCTGTGAGAGGCACAAGGTAAGCCAGTTCCTATCCTACAGGGTTTCAAAATCATCATGGCTAGCAGGTAGCAAACATGTATTTCTCACAGAAACTCAACTTCCACAATCAGAGAGATACTACAGTGAGAAGGATGATGGTGTGTCAAAGCTAGTTCCATGAAACACAAAAGCTTATTTCACAATTCTTTTTTGATGAGCTGGGGAAGTACTGCTCCCATTTTCCACTCATCCACTCACTCTCTCTCATTGGACCCTTCACATGATGTAACACATTGACCTGGCAAAAGACTAAATGAGAAAAAAAAATCGAGACTTTTAATTTGAATCACCTCTACTAAGTGCCATAAAAAGGACAGGGACATGACTGTACATCAGGGAGCTGCAGGGGTAAGGTCTCTGAGCAGCAGTGAGCTGTTACATGAACTCAGCTGCTCACAGAATCACAGTCTTTTTTTTTTTTAAATTATTATTACTGCATTTTTCCAATCAAGGTTTTAAATCCACCTGTAAGTATGATTTAAGATAAATGACACAAGAAATGTGGACACTTGTCCAACCATTGGTGTCACTCATCTGCACAGTACTCTCAACGTACCAATCAAGTGTTCTTAAGTGTCACTTCAAATTTATTACATAGTTTATTTCAAGTGTGAAATGATACTGATAAGTGAGTTAATAATGCTAGGTTTAGATAGTCCCCAGAATGGAAACATCTTTGCAAATATTATTAGCAAGTGACCAGGAAAAGAAGGATTTTTTTTTTCTGTTTGCAAAAGAGATCCCTTCTGCTTTTTCCTTTTTTTTTTCTCACCCTGTTAAGGTTTCCAGATAATCACTGTTCTTGCAGGTACTTTAAAGAATACCAACATTTTAAACTCCTTATTCTTAGAAGAGAGTTAGAAGTTCATCGCAGGATAGTTGTGTCAGGACAGTGATTATATTTTGATCTCTACTTCAAACAAGTGACTGCCTTTCAGAATTGTTCCTCTGGCACAAGTAAACATTAAATTAGTACCACCCTGCTTGAAGTAATTCGCAATTATGCTTGACAACAAAGCCCAAGATGAGTATCATTAAATTTTATTGTACAAAACGGACAAGATATGGCATTCCTTTGAATTAAAAAAGGAACAAAAGAGAACAAATGTACTTGGAACAATTTTGTAAATGGAACAATTAATACACAACCTGTTGTCCAGCAATGATATTTATCTGCAAGACCACCTTATAGACATGACAAGTATAATTAAAAAAATATTCCATCAGTTCAAGCAATAGTTTAATTTTCCATGAAAGAAGTATTCCTATAAACACTTTATGTTCAGTCAAAACAAACACTTTTGAATTTTCTTACCTTAGAGATATAAAACAACCAGTGAGGTTTGGGAATCATCAGAGAAGTCTATCCCATGGGAAAAGTCTAAGTTTTGTATTCCAGTTGAAAACGTTTGTTTTTATAAAAATAAGTAATACCGATATAGCATTTCCTAGCCAAATACTTATAGCAAATTGATCTTGTTTTTGTGGTGATTTATTCATCAGTGCAGCAAAAGCCTGTTGTTTGTTTTGTTTGATACCTCACTTCTGTGTAAAACTCAAAATTTGAATACAGACCCAGGGAAAAGTTTTTGTTAATTTTATTCATAGAAGCTACCCTTTATTGCACAGGACTTACCAAAGGTCAAAACTATGCAAGGTTTTCACTTGGCTTACCAGCAAAACCATCAAATAAATGTTGAACAGTTTTCCCTTTCTCCCAGTGGAAGGAATTCTTTCTTGGCATTCTTAGTATAAACATGAAATAAAAAAAGGGGAACTAGATAACTATGTTAAATTCCAGTTCAGTTGTAAATAAACAACATTGCTACTCAGTGCTACAAAGAACTGCACTATTTGCATTTCTGAAGAAAAAACGATCAGAACTATGAAATTATCAGGGAAGCTCACAAACAATTGTGCCAAGACAGTGCAAGGCTATCTTTTCTTCTTTGCTATGGCCTAAGCTTTACAAAAAGTGCTTTTCTGCAGGACGTAGTCACTGCGATAAACTTCTGAGATGGTCCCAGGGCATAAGTTATCCTAGACACTCACACACACACTAGTACTTGTTACACTGTGCTTTCTGTGAAGAGATTATGCTGCAGTACTTTACATTTTTCATTCTCTCTTCCTCCAGAAGAAAAAAAAAAGAACAAAACCTTCTATGCAAGATAAAAATAATTTTGAATAATTAGTCATGTATTAAAGAACTAGTTTTGAATTATTTATTCATTTTAACATCTAGTCATATAAAATAAAGTGTAAAAGTATGAAGGTATCAGAACGTGGCTTTCAGCAAGGCAGTTTGGGAAGTAAGAATTCAACATAAAACAGAATTTCCCCCTTTGAAAAGGATCACATCAGAATGAATGAAAAACATTGAAGAATTTCACTTCAAGCCTGCACTCCTGCCTTTTGTCCTTTACCCAAGAGGAGAGACCACTGGAAGAATCCTCCAGGGTTTCAGTTGTGTTGTTCTTTGTGCTCTTGTGTCAGGTCTGGCTGGAACTATGTACTGCCCTCTTTGGGTGGCAGGGGTTGCTGAGGCTGCTGTGGTGGCTGTGTGCCTGTGGCAGTTTTAATAGAGTTCAGAGTTTTGCTAAACCAAGAGTTCTTGGCAGCTTGGATTTCATTCATAAGGGCTCCTCTCTGGTGCTCCAGCTCCTAAGAAAGCAAAATGGTCAGAATTGATCAAAAACAAACAAACAAACTAAAAGGAGCATCCTCAGACTCAGTTCCTTGCAACCTCCCATGGAAAAAAACATTGAAATCACTGAAACAGTACTTAGACATACAAGTGGAAATCTCTTTCTTTTGTTTCTTTTGTTCTTGTCTCTTTTTAAAACAAAGCAAACAAAAACAAAACAAACAACAAAAGAAAACAGACAATCCTAAGATTCTGAAAGTTCACGGGCATACAGTAGGTACAGGCATATGCTCCCTTTAGCAACCTTTTTTCCCCATGATTCGTAACTTGCACGAATCAACTTGGGCAGAGTACGACAAGGCTAAGGGGACTGCCCTGCAGTACCTGCATTCCACGTACCTGAATTTTGCACTTGGCTTCCACAAGCTGCAGTTTGGTCTGTGCAAGTTCCAGCTCCATCTCTCTCAGCTGCTTCTTCAGTGCATCCTTCTCGTCATCTGTTTCTATGCCTTTATTCTCCATGTTTAGAGAAGGCAGCTTCAGTGTCCCCTCCTTACTGAAAATCTCACTGCAGTGTTTGCAAGCCATCACTTTACCCTGAAATAGCCAGAAAGCTCGCTTTTAATCCACATTACAGGAGTTGCTCTGTTGCCTGGAAGAGCCATTTTTGTGTTAGACTGCCTTTCTGTGCTGAAGTTTTCACACTTGACATTAAGAGAATTTGAGTAGTTCCTGAGTGCATTAAACAGTATAAAGAATTCCTAAAGCCTATTTAGCATGCTCTGTTAATGCCTTTGCTCCTCTTCATTACTCAAACCTTCTTGCTACCAAAGCTTTTTCATATTTTGCAGTATTTATGTCAGCACAATTCAGAAGAATAAATTACATGCTAGGAACTTCCACAAAAGCACTTGACTAAATTCGTACAGATTTTCATACTTCCAAGAAACCCAGGTAACTTTTCCACATTTCCAGACGCTGCTTGCAAGCGTTTGCTGCAAGCAGCAATACTGCCTTCCTGATGCTTGGTTAGCTTCCTAGGGGATGGTCCTTTTTGCTAACCTGACACACAGTAGTAAAGTTTCCGTGCTATCTGGCAAGGTGAGCCAGCTGCTCATGGCTAAAGATGTAGCACAGCTGGTCTGGGTCACAAACAAACACAGGATATTGAGCTGTTCAGCAAATTACAGGAGCATCTATACTATATATACTACATTTTTGGGTGAATAACATAAAAATTGTCACTACAAAACAACAAATCAGGTTCAGCTTGAGTACTAAGGAAAAAACTAGAAGTTATAGCAGAGACAAAATGATTCTGCCTACTCAGTAGTGACATAGAAGAGGGATGGAACTATTACCTGATCAGGAAATATTTACAGTCAGTGCAGATACGAGTAATGGGGTTTAGAGAAGGGACAGAAGGAACTTCTAGGGAAATTCTGGGTATGGACTGAGTTGTGCTAATCACTTAAAACTGTTTTGCTTAACTTACACAGTAGGCAAGTGTAGAAAGCCAAAGATAAACTGGCCTAATAGCAATGCTGATCCCCTCCAGCATGTATGCTGGAGTAGCAGCACGTTTTCTCCTCTAGAGAGCCATCTTTTGTTTTAATTTAAATAAAACATCTAAGTAAATATAGCTTCTGTACGTTTTTTCCAAAAGTATATATTTCTACATGAAAATGTATATGCACTTCAGTTTGAGAGTTCCAGCCTGTAGGATACAAGATAAAGAGCACTGGAAGGAGACACACCCTTGAATTGTTCACATTTTATGAAAAATGCACATGGGGCTATCAGTGCAGCTGTTTGGATGTCACAGTTATTGCAATATATTTCACTTCCCCTCTTGTTTTGTGTCACTGGCCACACTTGCGTTAGAGCCATCCTGTATGTAGAGGCATCAATCTCACCTTCACAACTTCCAGTTCATCTTTACTGGCTGCCTGCTGTTTTTCCAGCCTGGTACTCAGCTGGGAACAAATCTGGAGTAGAGAAAGCAGTCTCTTAGATAAAGTTTATTTTATTACAATATTACTTAAGCTTTTTAGTTTTTTTTTTGTTTGTTTGTTTGTTTGTTTTTAGAGCTAACATTTCTTAAATTCTGCTTCACTCAGGTTGGTATGTGTGTTTCCCCCTTAACAAATCCACTGCTAGGGATAACTGAGACTGAAAAAAATGTCAGCATTCAATAGAGAACCTGAACATGGACACCAGAACATTTTATTGATTAACTGGTTTATGTTTCCACTGCATTATGTCACACAGCAAAGAAACATTCACCCTACAGTACTAAAAATATCTTAAAGATGAGTTATTCTTGATTCCCCAAATTAGCAGACTATTAGGAAAATCAAAAAGATTTATCACAAATTGTAATGCTTCCCGAAAGCCTAAAACATAATGTATCTTATTTAAAGGATGAGGTAAGCAACTCTAAAATTTCAGCTCTCAGGACAGGTTCAGAAATGTTTACAAATAAATACAAGAGGGTGTCTCTGGAACCAATACCTGCTTATAGTCTGCAATAATGGCTGTGGTTTTCTTAATCTCAGATTCTGCCTTCTCAAGCTGCTTCCTGAAGACTTCCTTCAGCTAGAAGTTGAAGGAGAGAAGATACACAGTTAAACAATACACTGTGTAAAAATACACAGTTAAACATACACTGTGTAAAAAAAAAAGCTTTCAAAGTGCATCATCAAATTGTTCTCTAAAAGGCTTGCTGTGTTTACAAGAATTTGACATCTTTTTCTACTTCTGAAGAACTGGAAATTGGTAAGAAAGTCTGATTTACCCCATATACCTACGACAAAAACAACAAAAAGTCTATACTGTGATACAGTGTATCACTGTTCAGAGAACTGTCCTATACAGGAATTTTCTTTCTCCCTGTGAAATAGTGCAGCATGGTCCACTTTTTCCCTCTGCACATTGTCACACGAGATTTGGGCAGACAAATTGTTTGTTTGGAGATGCAACAGGGAGAAGAATCTCTCAGCACCATCACGCTCATCTCCAAAACAGGAGGAAAAAAATCTGTTTTAGTTGCCAACAAAGAGAAACAGAAGCAGGAATCTGGTTTAGTTGTGCCAGCTAACTCGTTCCTCCACCATTAAGAAGCACTACACATGGAGAGCCATTTCAGCAGGATTAAGTCCTCCACTGCCTTTTATATACTAAACACAGAACTTGTAGGGAGAGGGGAAAATAAATATTGATTGTTACAGTCACTATAATCAAATGGCAGAAATAAGAGTCCCTGTATCACTCTCAAAGCATACTTCTGTGTACATCAGTATTCAGCACATAAGATATGTAGGATCAAAAAACTAAGACTGAACATTTTGCAATTGAGTGAGGCCAGGTCTGGGCAGCAAAATCACTCTAACCCTCAGTTCTGTCCTGTTGATTCTAACTTCTGAGAGGAATGCCGGTAGCTTTGTTTCAGTGAACCAGCAGCCTCTTAGAAGGCAACAATTCCTCCACTAACCCTCTTTAGATAATTAAGAGCCATCTGATTGTGCCTCCTTAGTTGTGACTGCTTACCAGCTACGAAAATGATTGTTATAATACTGAGAAGGGAGTAAGATATGGAAAATTGGACATTCAGGAAAACACTGAAACATGTACTTAGAAAAAAAATACCCTGGCCCTTTGAACTTCTAATTGCCACTGCATTTTGAAGACAAAATCCCTTCCGTAACCGCGATACATTCATGCTTTTTGGATTATCCTTTTGCTTGCATTCAGCTTAGTGGGAAAGATTGGAGAATGCCTTACCTGAGCGGTTTCCTCTTCCTGCTTCCGTTTCTCTTCCTCTGTCTCCACTAGTTTCTGTTTGGTCAGGAGAAGTTCCTTGTTCAAAACATCAGCTTTGTCTTCAGCCTAGAATTAGAAACACTGGTGTAAATCATGTTATCTGTGCCAATGTAAGTGTATCGGTGTATATGTACCTCACAAATACTGCAGCTTCAGGATCTAGAGTTGCCTTTTCCTGCCCTCAGATGGCTCACCCAACCTATTTTGTAAATGAAATTCTCTTTTCAAGTAACGATTTTCTAAATTATTTCTTTGTGCTTCCTGGAAAAGGACCCTTCTGTCAAGTGTTACCCATACCTAGGTGATAGCTAAGCCTAGGTCATACGTCGTAATACAAATGATATATAAAATATTTTTGTTGGGAACTATATTTATGTAAGAGAAGGAAGCCTGATTCAGCTCCTGTGTAACTTCAGATAACTCATTTCATTTTTGTATCTTTCAGGCTAGGTGTCTGCACTGTACCTTACAAAGCATCAGAGCTTAGGCAATTACAAGAGACAAACAGAACCACCAGAAAAAAAGGTTTGTTAACAATCGTTTCCTGGAGAAACTTGATACTGTGTGCGTACTGGAGAATATGAAGTTTCTCCTTTCTTTAAAGGGCTAAGCTTATGTAGATATATACTGGGAAGTTTTTGGATTCTGTGAGCACTATCCTGACCGATTGCCAGATTGAGCACCAGGAGAGAAATGTATTTTTCAACACCTGGATATATTCTGTTGACTTCCCCAACTGGGAGATACATACTGCACCGCATCGCTTCTACCACCCAGTGACTGAGCAGAACAGGCAATGCCTGTAGGTAAATATTACTTGCTGGAAACACAAGAGGGAGAATATTAAAAAAAACAGCACAGATACTGTCTCTGACCTGCACTTTGTTTTCCTTTACTACTGATGGTATTAGCTTATCTACTGCCACAGTGTTAATTATTAATTAGGGTGTTAGTGGTGACTGCGAGCAGCAGAAGCAGCTCCACCATGACCTCGTCTGAAGAGATGGACTGAGGATTCCTGCAGTGCTCACTGTGTATACAAGGCTGTATGGGAGAAAGGAAAAATGAGAAGCAACAGAATGGACAAGGGATAAGGTTGATATCTCAAAACAAAAGCTCAGGGTTACAAAGGGTTTTTTTTTTTTTTGACAAAAGACTTGTTTAGGACATACTTTTGGAGGATCAACTAAAAATCTTTCCTCCTTTTATATGGTCATTCCAGGTTTTCCAAGCACCTGCCATGGTGTACAGTATCACCTCTCCTTGCGAGTGAGTACAGCAGCACAAAATTTTTCTTTCAGTGCCACTGAACTGAGGTGGGGTGTGGGAACACTTAATGGAGCCACTCATCTACAGAAAAACTGCTAAAAATGCAGGAGAGCAAAGAATGGGGCTGGCAAAGGTACATGTCTGACAGCTTTCTCATGATAATTCAGAACACAGCAGGGGCAGAAGCAGATCTAAAGCTGCTTTACATACAGCTCTTCCTGGGGAAGACAGAGTACCTCGATGCAGTGTTTTTGTCTTTTACACCACAATGCCCACTCCAGCAGGCAAAGTGGTTATCTGCCCGTGCTTGCTCACCAAGGTGCCTCAGATTTTTAGAATCGCACGAATCCACATCAGAAGAGCCTAGCTGCCGAGGGCCACAGCTGTGGCCAATGATATTTACAATTCTGGGGTTAGATAAAGAAGCCAAATAAATACAGAAAATCAAATTGAGAGACCCCTGCAGGAAAAGATTTTACATTGTAAGAGGCACTACAGCCTTCGCTAAGCAAGATGCTAATCATGAGGGGTGGTGGAATTTGGCCCTCCTGTATTCCATACCACACCACTTCATTTTCTTTTAATCTAGTTGGCTATACTGAAATTGCTGTGAAAAAACTAGATCCATATAAGGTAGCAGACATTTTGCAAAGCAACTTCCCTTAAAATTGGTCTTTTGAGGAATATGTGGTATCTTTTTCCAGTAAACGTTTGTTCTTTGGTACCTGCCTAAAAGATTATGGCTTACATTCTGTAAAAGGAACCGCAACAGAGGAGATGTGGTCAGTGTTAACAATAAACTGCTGTGTATGCCTATGCGTGCATCCACATGGAGATACAGCAACTAGAATTAAGGTTGTCAGGAAAAACAAAGGCACAAATACCAATGCTTTTTATTTTGTGTAAATGCTTTCACTTGAACAAACAACAGGGCTTCTAGAACTAGCATTTGCTAAGCTGGAGCTTGGAGCCATCTCTTTCAGCATTACCTGGTCCAGGTCATTCCGTAAGGCAATTTTGCTTGTAACAAGCTCATGGGCAAGGTCATCGTTCTCCTGCTCCAGCCTCATGCTAGCTTCTTGGAGCCTGCGATTTTCCCTCTGCAGAAAGAAAGGAACAACCAAAAGAGGAAGTTAACTCTTATCAATATTAAAGAGCAGTAAGGGAATATGTTGTATGTATAAAACACCGATAAGGCAAGAGTGCACATTAAGACAGGACTGCTGCTCTGGGAAGCAACAGTGAATTAAGCCAGCAGTGCAAATGCAGCAATTCCACTTACATCCCAATGGTTATGTTTGAGTCGCATAAGTGACACACTGATTGTAGGGTTTCTCTGTCAAAAGTAAACACAGTCCTCTCAATAAAAACATCTGCTTTCTGATTCCTCCTCATCAAAAGAAATAAGACAGATAAAATCCCACCCAGTAGCAGTGAACAGGGAGATAACTCGAAATAATGTTTCCATGTAGAAAGCTGTCCTCTGTTCCATTTTATAAAGCCTCATCTGCAGGCAATCCATAAAAATAGTCCATTCTGGAGATGCCGTGGTACCAACCATTTGGCCTCTGTGGGACCAGCGAAGAACAGCGTTTAGAAGGAAACTCTTATAGCTCATATAACATGTACATCCACCTGTATTCTTTCTCTGTAACTTGCACCAGTGACAACAGGTATGTTTTACAGGACACCTGCTGAGAAAAAGTGCCAGATGGAGAGGGGACACCAGTCCCTGAGCACAGGTCCAGAATCTGTTCTGCCCATGATGCACAACACAAAATGTAGACCTTCAAGACTGCAGGCCCTGGTCCTCCCCTGCGTGCACCTCCTACCCCCCGACAACGGCAGAAATGACTACGTAGAGCACTAACTGGTGAAGGTAATGCATTGGAAAAAAAAAGAAAACCAGCAATTCATGTTTCTTAAAAATCAATTTATGTGACTGTTATTTAGGGCTGAGAAGCAGAATTATATTCAGAAGGTATCTGTGGGTTGGTGGACTTCCAGGAGTCCACATCAAATCCCCTGGCTTTAGAACATAGCGAGGTGAGCCCGATACAGGTGCCCTTCTCAAACAGATTTTGGGAGAGCAAAAAAAAAAAAAAAAAATGCTGACCTCCAGTCACATGGTGACCACAAAAGAGGCTGGAAAGGGAATCTGTTTGCTATGGAAACTCAAGAAAAATGCAAAGTTCACATGGAAGTTTATAGATGGAGATACGGTAACCTACATGCTAACATCTCAAAAAGGCCACTTGAAAGGTTATGCTCTCCAAAGAAATACAGGAAAAGGGAATATATTAACAGCAGTTAGAACAGCAAAAAAATTCCAAGAGTTGCTCATTGAATGTTTTCCTACAATATGTGATTTCTTTGCATAAGCATATTATTCACCCGTCTTCACTTCCTCTTGCTTACCAGCTATGCTCAAATAATTCTTTCCACAGCTCACCACAGTGAAACAACTGTTTTTCATCTGTTGCAAAAAGTTTTTGCATGCTTGTCTTGAAAAAGGACAACTACAGTTCTAAGAGGATGCTAAAAAAGGTCTCTTCTTTGTCTTAGCTTCCTCTGCGGCAGGAAGCAGAACCTCTGCAAATACTTTCTCCTTAATGGGACGTTATTGTGTAAGTGGATTGTGCACTGCCCTCGACAGGAAAGTAAGTTCATTTCCTCCCCAAAAGACTGTACTTTAAATAACTTTGTTTTGTTACAGAAACTCTAAAATACTTGTGATTTCACACAATTAAAATAACCATTGCTAAAAGACACCTAACTTTGGGAATTTTTTAAAATCACATCATACTCTGTTTGAGACAAGGAATTTTTAAAAGTAAAATTATCCTGTAAGGATTATATATACTTTGAAGCATAACAGCTAATTGCTATCTTCAGTAATAATAATAATTAAAAACCTCCAATGACACTTTATTTCTGTATTTTGTTCAGACCATCCAAGAAGTGTTGGTTTTTATAGACACAGGTCTGTCAGTGAGCAGTTATCAAGAAGTCGTAAGTTCATTTAAAAACTGGGATAAAATCAGGACTGTATTACTGTCAGGTGCTACAGCACCTTTTCGTAGGGATGTTGCTTAGAGCAAGGAATCAGCAAATTCTTAGACTTCCACAAAATAACCCAGAAAGAAGTTTGCTTTAACATTTTTGCTATGCTTTTGCCAAAAGCTTCTGTGTCCGCAAAGCAAGCTGCACGGTGTGAAGTTCGGAGTTCCTGCTTTGCATTCGCAGACAAGTGGAAAGCAAGCTACGTGGCTGGAAATGCGCTATCCTCCTCTTAAACTGAAATTTACACGGTACATTTTTAATAAGTTAAATATCTCTTACCTTGAACATCCAGTCAATAGCTAAGAGCTGAGTCTCTCATTGGGCCACCTTTACTCTTCCTCCACACAGGGCAGTATGTGCGATTAGATGGTTTGTCCTTTCCAGCTCCTCCCCCCAGATCTAGCAGTGAAAAACTGCCTCCTTCCTCAGGAGGAAACTCTTATCTGCTTATGTCTAAATAAAACCTAACATTACACAATGAAGACAAAAATATCAAACAGTGCTTTTTGTATCTAGCAAACTACTTCTGATGCCTCAGAGATATACACAGGGTTTTTATAAAATACCAGTTGCAATGGAATGAAGCTCAATAGATGGAGCTGGTTCATTACAGCAGGACTCGCAAGCAGTATTTTGTAACCTGACATGAGCCAACTAGTCAGACCTGTTAGTTGTCCTTGGTGTAAACTGACAGCTTCCTGCCTTTTCTCCAGACACCACTGACAATTTACTGACTGTGCCAACGATTTCCTTCTCTTCGGTATCACCCAGTTTCTACGACCATTAAAACACAAGATTCCCTCTTTCCCAAATTCCTCTTTCCTGTTACAAAAGGCATCTGGTGAACTTTTTTAAAAGGAGGATACTGCATTTCCACGAGGGACAAACACCGCTGGTACGGACAAACACAAAAAAAACTTACCTCCAGTAAAGCCACAGACCAAATACTGCTTTCAACCATTGGTGTAAAGACAGTGAAAACAGGATATAAATAATTTTTAATACCAACAGAACCAGCCAAAATAAAATAAAATAGCCAAATCTTCAGTGGGTTTTTGATTCCTATTTTTAAAGAGGATATTCTCCAACTTCCATTACATACTTGACGGAAAGAAGGCAAACTTGAGAGCAGCAGGCAAGCCTCAGCCCAGGAAGACTGAAAGGCTTAGACTCCACCCTTTGCTCCCATCCAGCCAGCATGAAGGAGCGATACCAGACATGATTAGTGATGATGAGGTATTCTCTCTATGCTGCTACTCAAGCTGGGTGTAACGAGTCACAAACCTTGTTAAGCAATTCAGCGTCATATTTGCTGATGAGCAAACACCCAAACCACAGATCTGTGGGCAAGAACAGGTCCTCAGTGGCGGAACAAAAGCACAGATTAAAATTCACTTTCCTGGATGCAAGCAAACTGAGGTCTTCGTAAGCCCACTGGAAAGAGCTCTGGATTGTGAAGGCAGCTCTGAAGGAAAATCCTGTAAAATGCCACCTAGAAAGCCAAGAGGCTTTTACAGCAAACTGTCCAGGAAAACCTTTCATGGGAAGCAAAACAGAGGCACCTGGAGGTGGTTTGTGGTTTTTGCCTGTTGACACAAAAATATTCCCAAAAGTACCATAGCACTTTTAATTTTTTTTCCTTTTTCTTAAAACCACAAACAAACAAAAAATCTACAGCAGGAGTTACCTTACGTTTTTCCTCATGGCAGTTACCATTCAGTTACCAGGACTCTGAATAAAAATGACCAGTGTATTATTTTTTGCTTCCACTTCAAAGACACAAAAGGCTGTTATCTCCAAATTACCTTTATTCAAACAGACAACATCTCTGTCACGCGACAGAGTCCAGAGATGAAAATGCGTTTCTACCCTCAGAACAGAACCCTGGGCACAGGCAGGGTCTGACTGGAAAACTCCAGCCAACCTTGCATGGACATATTCTTTTTATTTAAAATCAAAGATTCCTAAATCCAGCTTCAGCAGTTTCTTATCAAATCAACCACAACCCTGTTACATGAGATGTTCTGTTCTCAGAGAAAAAAAAAATAGAAAAATATCAGTCTGAATCATATTGCTATTTTTTCTGCACATACAGGTCACTTTTTTATTGAATTCTGTAGGCAATTTTTAATTTATTTTAACTGAAAATCATTAAAATTGGTGGCAAACAGGAATTTATAACTTGTTTACTTTTACACCCTTTTAAAATCTGACAAAAATACGAGTGATAACTTGTTATGAGTAGTGGAAGATAAAATTAGTTGACTGTGAAAATGTCCAAAAAAAAACCAAAACACTTTTCCTGCATAATACTTGTAAATACAGGAGAAAATAAACACCAAACCTTATCGCTCTCTTTAATACTGTTCTTTTGGTAAATCAAGTCTACTGCAATCAACACGTGAAACAGGAGCTGCACAGGAACTCCTGTGGCATGTAACACATCTTATTGTAGCACACGAACTCAACCTGTCAAGAAAACGTGACTGGTGAACGGCAGGCCTGGCATCGTAAAACCAGCCCTTTTCTGGAGCCTGCGGAGCACTCGGGTTGGTGGCTTTGGAGCAGCACCTGCCAGCTGGCTGGATCCACCCCTGCTGCCCTCAGCCCTCTGGCACAGGGCATCTTTCCTGGGGCTCCTCTGCCCAGCATTCCTGTGCCCAGAAGGTCAGTTCACGGGGAGACGTCCTTCCTCACTGCAATTCAGAAGTGCCAACGCGCCCCCGTTGCTGAGGTACATCTCTATAGTCCCAACAAATCTCTTTCGGCAACAAGAACCGTGACACGCGGCAAACCACCAATCTGTAACAGCTATAACTAAAAACTGTCACAAACTGCAAGCACGTTTCCTCCTCGACCTGGAAGAGGAATATTCGGCATGGATCTCCGTGCACCTAAGGAACACCTCCTTCCTGAGTAGTAAATGAAAATAACATTTTATTCTGGAAGAGAAGCTGTAAGAAATATAACAACGTTGGCCTTGGGGGCACAGCCCAGGCAGAGAGCACACAAGGCCAGAGGGAGCTAGCAGCAATGCTATGCTCAGACGCAATACCGCCTCTTCAAAGCAGTGGAGACTCAGTCATTTCCCAGACCAAGCCCAGCTGGACAGAGTCTAGCTCTGACGCTGCCAAAACAAAATGCATTTGTAAGCATATGGGCTGCTGTGTGATCTTTTAAGGGACAAGGGAAGCTGACTTTTTACTTTCTGCCCACGAGGAAACACTATGGAAATGTCCATTCCCACCAGTCTCAGCCTGACACATAAATAAAATCAAACAAGCAAGACTAGGAGCAGAGAACACTTACAGGCATTTCTCCATGTCATCCATCAACTGAAAAGTGAGTCCAAACTTTCCATTTAATGTGCAGCTTATGGAGCCTCTCTCTAATCACAGCATCAGTAAGAAGAGCAGAACCAATCCAGTGAGTTACAAAAGTACAAGCCCAGACTTGGGCTGTGGTCTTGACTGTGACAGTGACTCGCACAGGCAGTGGCCAAAGAACCACTTTTTATATCCTCGTTTGCAGTTTGGGGATAATATTCTTCACCGTCAGTTGCCCAATATTAACTAGTTAATGTGCTCCTACAGAGCTCTGAAGAAGCCTTCTTTGGGTTTTACGCATTATTTTAATTCCACAGTAGCACGAGTGAACCACTAAATTTTTATTTTATTTTTTTAATATAAATTTTCTGGTTAACAACTCTTGGCTGCTACAGCAGTCCCAGTCCTCATGAACCATAAAATGCACACTCCTTAACATAAAAAGAACTATATTTAAAACATCATTGTTCACAGGTAAATACTTTAAAAAAATAAAAAATAAAAAAGTCAGTTTTACTTTCTCTGTAACTGTAACTCTATCTCATCCTATTTATGACACATGGCATAGTCTTTTGCCACGGGTTTTCACTCTGTGGTTTTCTGAACGTGGTGTACTTTCCTTACGTTCACATACTGTGTAAACCTTTGCACCCCCTATTATTTACTACTCCACGTTCCAGGCATACTCTATACCAACAGCAATGTCACTTCACATAATAAGGCACAATGAAGAACAGCAGGATAACAATACAGGTGTGTGTAAGCAACATCAATTCCCAGCAAAACTGGGCAATACACAGTAAAGTGCTTCAACTCTGGCAGCTTCACCTAAGGAAATCTAACCTCTTTTTAAAATAAGCAAGTAATAAATGAATCCTGAACTCTACGTAAAGTATAAACATAGAGGCAGAACCTCCATCACACAAAAATCTATGGCAACAGCATGTAGCAGTAACAATAAAATAAATACACCAGAAAGATAAGCAATACTGATCCAAAATATAACAACTATTCTTTTTTTGTGTGTGTGTGTGTGAACTATCAAGCTATCATATTAATAACTGAAGCTCTATTCCTCTGCTGATCTAAAGCAGGGTATTTATTACTATGAATTCTATTGCAGTAGTACATTAGGACTCCAGGCGAGCTCAGGATCCCACTGTACTACGCATTATATTAACAAAAAATGACTAACGTTTGCTACAAACAGATGAAAAACAAGGATCATATCAGTCAAGGAAGAGTTCATCTTCCAAAAGTCTCTGTGGATGTTACTGCACACAGCTTGTGCTAGAACAATGTGTATTTTCTCCTTTCTGTGTCTGTAGCTGAGAATCACCCTTTGTTTCTGCGTCTCATGAAGATCTCCCGTATAAGTGCAACAGCAGGAGAGTTACCTACAAACATATAAACTGAAAGAAGAAAAATATTATATGTGGCTATTTGAAGATGTCTTGAGAGTAACAAATTGTGATTCAAATACTCGTGTAAAACACTAAGTCCAAGCGTTCAAAGTGCTCTTTCAAGAAAGGGGATGAGTTTCACCTGCCATTTTAGTTCCCTAAAATCTGCATCAGCATATCCTCAAGAGCTGAGCATGGTACACGTACCTCTGCTTAACTGCTAGAACTAGATCACTTCCCACATAATTTAGCCAACAAACGAGGTTCCCGTACAGCATCTCCCGTACCTTGTATCTGTCCATGGGATCTTCCTGTTGCAGCTGACTCTCTCGCATTGTTTGGTACTCTTTCTCATATTTCTTCAGCTTTTTTGTTGGCACCTGTGGAACACATTTGGAAGACATGCATTTAGGGATTAGAGAAACACTGGAAAGGCTGCCTAAAAGCTCTGCCTGCAAACAGGAAGCAAAGCAAGTGCTGGAAAGCTGCTGCTGAATAAAGTCGCTCCCCATTGCCCCCCCTTCCCTACTCAGCAAGCCATGTCAAACACTTACCAATACAGTTCGTACTGGCAGAAATCTTTCTGCGCCTACTGTTGTTGATTTTTCAAATACTTAGCAGAAAATGAGAGTGAAGTAGAGATGTTTTAATGAGAGAAACAAGAAGGAAAGAACCACAAACAACAGGATTGAGAGAACAGGGAAGAGGAAAATATGCTTTGATATGTATGATTCACTGAAACAAAGTGCCTTAGCAAAGAAACCTGCTACCAGGGAGATTAGAAGCAAGGAGTGTGCATGCAAAAGGACTGGACATTTCCCTGGGGGAGATCAAAGTAATGGTTTTTATTGCTGAAAGAGTATTAATGTCTAAATTACTAGCTTGTGACCAATGCCCTCATGCAGTCTGGCACCAGAATCCTAGGCTAAGGTGGAGATGCTGCAGTGCTCGCTTCCAGCCGCAGCAGGGAAACAGCAAAGCAACAACACAGAAATCACAAGCCGTTTGGTAAACAACCCTGCAGAAAGGTCAAGTCCCAGGGAGTTTGATTTCTGGGAAAGCACAGCTTTGAACTTGAAACAAGGTACACAAAGAGCCCAAGTATGTTTTTAAACAACGCATGGAGATCCTTTGCTTTACTTTCACCTTCTAATTGGTAACGCCACACGTTACGAGCCATCCTGCCTCCCTCTGGAGACCTGTAATAGCATTACTGTACCTCTGCTGTACAACAAGAAGCCCGAAGCTGGCATCCAGAGAGATCACTGACACAACATACCATCAGGACTTGTAAATGCATGCTCTTTCTGATCTGTTCTGTATTTCTGATCTGTTTTGTATCTCTCTCTTCCTCTTGTATGTATTGATCTTGTCTAGCTAACTGCTATTGCAAGGGCATGCCACTGTCACCTCGCCTGAGGGCACAAAATTACTGCCAATGAGCAGAGATACATTTTCACATGTAGTTTTGCTTTTGGTTTTCAGTCCAATACCTCCTTCCTCTGCGATACAGGACAGGACCAGCAAGTTCTCAGCATCACTGCAGAGAGGCCTCTGGGAGGTACAGGAGAAAACGTGAAACCCGTGGCCTGCACAGCAGAGCATGCAAGGAGCTACCCTGGAGAAGCAGACAGCACTAACAAAGCCATGCTGATGCCCACAATTACAGACGAAATCTTAAACACCCCCCCCCCCCGAAAACAAAGCAAAGAAAAGGGGAAACAAAAACTTTCCGTGTTTTTGATGTACAGACGAGAATTTCACTTTTATCACTCATACTGCAAACCGCAATGAAATAAAAATTATTTAATCAGAGGCGCTTTTTTACTTGTCAAGTGGGCAACACACCAGGTGCACAACCAGCCCTTTTTGTCTTAGCTGCAACTTGAAACCATTGAGGCTATCTGGTAATCAAGAATAAGAAATCAGTTCGGCACAGAATTCTGAATTCTGTAAACCCATCACACATCCAAAGCCTCATCTATTTCCTCCTTCAAAAATGCTTACTTTAATCTTACCCAGAGAAACAGATCAAGGCTCCCAAGCTGGAGCATTACACGGATCCTCCAGACCCAGCTCTCCTGTGTTATTTTGTCATTTTATGCTCCTGTGTGCTACCAGAGTGAGGGAAATGTGGGGCAGTATGGCTAAAAGGTGCAATATAGGTGAGACTTATCAGATGATCTCTTCAGCTCAATATTTCCTGATTCTGGTGCTTTGAAAGTACAAATAAGAAGTAACTGTCACTACAGAGAGAGACGGAGAGAAGCGTCCCACACATGCAGCCACATGAATCCTTCAGCAGGAACCAAGCTCTCTGAGGGCATGTCTTGACACCCCGTAACTCTTCCCACCAACCACTCATCTCTTCTTTGCATTCTTCAGTTTTGATTTACAGCAGTGAGTAGGGCCCTGCCTGGGCCCTCTGTGGCCACGGCAGGGGTAAGCTCACAACTCCTCTAAGAGCTACCCACGGACACAGCAGCTGTGTGCTGGGACCAAGCGCAGGGTCCGCACGCCTGGTCTGCTCTCCAGCAAGCAGCATGACAACGTTTTACCAGTGTTAACAGCAAATATGCCTGAAACCGGCATCAAAGCAAAGGGTACATGGGAATACGCAGTGTTGTAGTGAGAAAATGGCTTCCGTGCTCATCAAAAGAATATCCTGGCTTTGGCATGGCGATGCCCATGTACGCTACAACCTTGTCTTAATTGGAAAGCAGTACCTAAATACAGTGAAATTCTATCTTAAGGATTTTGCTGGGGGAGGAAAGCCCTATTAGAGAAGCAGTTCATACTAATCCACTCATCCCATAAAATACAAACCCGAGCAGGCATGCTTAATAACTCTGGCACAGACTAGGCTACACTATTATTGTCTGTTCAGCCACAGTATTCAAAGCAGTTTCATAATTTATTACAGCACTTTCTCCTTCTGCACTGCTAACCTAAAACAACAACAACAAAATTAAAGCCCGTTTCCATATTTCCTAATTTAATGCCCTTAAACAGTTTGTGAATTCCGCAAGGGAATTCTCTTTAAGCCCTTCCATAAGCACCTAGTGCTAGCTGTGCTTCGGTCTTCATGGATTGCGCCTGAACAAAGCATGCTCATAAATTTTCTGTAAAAGCTTCTGTAATATTGATTTCTTCTTTCTTTAGCACCACGAGACATATTGGCTAGAACTGATGGTTATCAAATTTAGGAGACTCTCACGGTTTATAAACATTGCTCATCTGTTTATCTCAGTATCTTCTTGACTCATTTTATTTTATTGTCTTCATGCATAAAGTCACATCACAACTAGTCATACATACAGAAAAAGCCGCGCAGAGCATCTTAATAAAACGTCCATGCAGAAGAACCAACCAAACAAAACCTCTTTCTGGAAAAAACAACAGACAGGTGTGTGGAGCATCCAAGGAGGCGCTGCAGTGAGCTGATACACAGCAGGTGAGAAAAAAATACTTGTTTTTTAGCTGGCTCCCTGTTCAGACAAGACTTGAAAGATCTGCTTCACCTTCTCTGGCAATCCTGCTCACTGGCAGCATGCCGAGCATCGGCATTCACTCAGCTCCAGAAGACCTCTCCCTCATTCTGCAATTTCTTTTGCTGTTTACAGGCAGTTCAGTCTGACCTTGCTGGATTAATAAATCACACATCTATGTCTCCTTCCTCTGAAATGTTTTATTGCTCTAATGAAGCACGAGCACTCAGAGGAGGTAGTTATCATTATGTTCATTTGGCAGCCGAGGAAATGGAAGCAGAGATGTAAAGTGATTTCCTGAACATGCTGAAGACAGCCAGAGGCTGATCCAGATAGAATAATCCCATTGCCTGTTCTCTAATTTCCAGTACCACCAGAGTGCCACACAGAGCAGAGCACCTTTCCCACATTCCCCCTTCTCTTGCTATCTAGCACTGCATAAGGACTCCAGAAATACGTAATCCCATCAGGCTACCAGTGCAGTCAGCATTCAGCTCGCTCTGCACCCCTTCTGGTTCTGAGGAACACCCTGGGAACACACAGCCGGTGCCCAAACTGTCTGGCGTTTTCCTCTCCCGTTTCTGAAGTAGTCGAAAATTTGCTGTTTCCCTGGGTATGTATGCACTTGGTATTTGTGAGTGATGCCAGGGACTTGCATCCCCCATAGGAAGGGTTACCTGGCGTGCTGGTGACCGACACAGGAGATTAGGGCACGCACCGACAGCAACCACAGCCCCCCTACAGCCCCGCTTCCCTTTTTCCCCATCCGTCACACGCCTCAGCCTGCAGTCCCCCGCTCTACCCCCTGCTGTAAGCAGCATTCCCCAGCACACGTGGTGCTCGGAGGGGACAGGGCCAGCACCCCAGGACCAGCACCCAGCCCTCGCTCTGCAAGCGAGTGCTGGCTCCCAGGGGCTCTCACAAAACCACGGCTACACGCGCCCCTCGAGGGGATCTCAGTTACGCTTGTGCGTACTTAGTTTTCTTCACGTGATGGTTTAAAACAATATGAAAAGCAAGCTAATTTTGACACGATGCTTGGTTCTCTGAGGTGTGTCCTGTGAAGATGGCAAGGTTTAAACAGAACCTCAGAAAGTGGATTAGAGGAATAAAACCAACCAGATTTCATGCATTGTCTTTGTTCGCAGTTGAAGTTGCTATATCACTTTTTTCTAATTAATACTTCATATTTAAAGACAAATCAGATTCAAGGAAGGACAGTCCAGCTCTACACTTCATTAAGCCAAATTAAGACTCAATACACAAAGAAACTGACTCGATTCTTTGCTATTCATCCTTGCTGTGGATAGCTGTATCATCCTTTCTTCAAAGCACGGTTGGCAAAAGGCATGAAGAAACACCTTACAAGATCTGTCACTAGAAATAAGATGCAGAAGTAGATAAGCAATTTATTTTTCTTTTGGGAGGATGCAGTAACAAAAAAGAAAAAAAGAAAACCAACAGAAACACGTTGGCACAACAGACTTGTCTCTGGGATTTAAAGGGGATGAGTGGGATGGCATATATAGACATTATGCAGAAAATCAGAACGACTTTATCTCCAGTGAAATATTAGCCACAGGCATGAAGTCTGAAAGGAAGAAGGCCAAATCAGCGTTTCTCACACAAATCCATTCACACCGGGTAGTCTGCAGAAAGAAATTCTGCAGCATTCATACGGAGAAGAAATGTAGGGATTAAAATCAGCTGCTTCTTAAAGAAAATGCACAAACCGGAACACAGTTTGAAGGATTCCCGCCTCTCCTTTTGTCACCGTGCAGTGGAGGGCTTGCTGATAACAGGCTGTTTCACTGCAGGTTTGAAATCGAGTGGAACAATTGTCATCACTGTTTCTCCTTGCTGCAGCATCAATGCCAGGAGCCTGACATCCCCATTCTAAAACACAACCACGAATCTCATTGAATGTGGTATAACCCCTGGGGTTAGGGCGACATGGCAAAAAAGTTTTTGTGGAGCAGCCTCTTATCATCTGATTCTAGCATTATCCTCATTGCAGCCTGGCTCTGGGGAAGCTTGCAGCACCGCACCTGCGGTTCCATCGCAGTGGGTAAAGGTGGGTCCGCACTGCTGTTACTCTGCTCGCGCTCACGCGTTGCCTGCAGCACAGTAAGAGCCCTGAATGTCGGATGCTATTTTACCATCTACAGAGACAGGAAGGAGATGTTGCCTGGAATTCCTCGGAAAGGCACGCTGTGCTGGAGAGATCGTCTGCTTCACGTGCGCCTGTCTGGCTGCCTGCTGCAGAGCTGCATCTCTCACTACCCTGTAGTTGTAAAAAAGAACTTGCAGAGATGGTCTTTTCATATCAGCAAAGCAGCTTGCTCCGGAACAGCGCACCTAAGTGTGCCTTCATTGCGGGGGGGGCAGGTTATTCCTTCTGTACACCACCTCCTTGGCAGTTGCGTAGGTGTAAGACCTCCTGAAGAGAGCCTTCAGGATAACACAGATCCAGTCTGAATGCTGGCTGGGGGCAAAGCAAATCAGCTTTGCTTTGAAATTTGATTTTTATTTAACTCTTCCACATCACCCCATTATTAAAATATCTCAATTGCAGCTGAGACACCCATAGAAATTTATAAAAAGAGGAAAGGCAGGTTGCAAACTTACAGCGTGCCCGCACAATTTGCTGTGATTCAAAATGGCCGCAGCCAGGATCAGCAACACTGGATGATTTCCAAAAGCAGATCCTTCCGTCTGCCTTTAGTCTCTAGCATATTTCCATTCATCTAAACCTGTTGAACCTGGCATAACACATTATTCTGCCACGGGCCTTCTGTTTACAGACCTGCTTAGTTAACAGTTAACAGTATAGAGAACTTAGGTAAGAGTTAGCTGAGGCCGAAAGATATCCGGGAAGCTTCTTTATACAGCAATCCACCAGCAACACAGGGAAAGAGAACAAGAAATTCAGATTCCCCAAGCTGTGGCTCTGAACACCGGAGTGTTCTCTTGTACTCACTGCAGCACTTGTGTTTTGGAGGCACACGTATGGACTGCAGGGAAACCTGCATTAAAATAAACACAAAGGCTCCAGAAAAGCATGTTCTGCCTTGTGGCAGAGACTCTTCAAATGTTCACCTTCAGATTCCCAAATTGCTTTTCAGCATTCAAAAATTTGTTTGCACTTTGAGTTATGGAGGGTTTATTATCCACTTCAACGCTCTGTTTTAGCAAAAACAAAACAACAAAAAACACACACCCAACATCCTGAGTGGATTAAAAGCAGCGCTTCGAAATGGCTGATTATTTTCTATACTTGCAACGGATGCCTAGCTCCTCACAGACAAAAACTGCTTCCTCTCATATAGATAAGGGCTTTAGTACCGAGATGCACACTGTGAAAGGAAAGAGCTACACCCTCTGTGCCAGCAAGCAGCCATTTTGCATTTAAAGCGGCTCTGGTCAACAGGAGTACTCTTGTTAGGGATGAAAATACTCCAGCGTTCTGGATGGAGGAGGTCTGTACCAGGTCATTTCTATTATCCGACATAATTTAAAGCATGTCGGAACAACGAGGTCTCTGCCACAGAAGACTATATAAGGCTAAATGAAAATCCTGCTATATCCTGAGGATGCAGGCTAGGAGCAGGCAGGTGGGGGAACTGATGCTCTGGCCGGACACTGGGGACAAGGTCCTGTTCTCCATAGGAGTTTTCTACCAACAGCAGCAGTTTTTCCATCACATAAGTTATTCGTTGGTTTGTACCTTGCGAAATCAGAGTTCTGTGGGATTTTACATGTCTTTCTTACACCTTTCAGTATAAGGCATTTGGTGCTAAAGGTTTTATTATGTGTGTATGTGTCTATACTTCATACACACAAACACACACACACACACACACACCCCTCCTTGGTGACTGCAGAATCAGACCCTCAGCTCTCCCCCATTTCGAGGCTCTGCTGTAGATCTAAGCCACGCCAATGAAAACAAATGAGGTCTGTTACTTTATGTTACATGCAGCCCTAGAAAGCCCATGGAGAAATCCTGCCCTGCCTCAATACAGAGAACATGGTGAGATGCAATACATTTAAAGAACAAAAGTGGAATCATTTTTGCTTTTGGGAGACAAGGGAATGCCGTGGCGATGCAGCAAAACGCTCTCCGTTAGAACAGTGCTTTCCCTGGTGGTGCCCACGTGGCTCTCCAATAAATCCCACCTCAAAGCACGCTGCCTGTCCGTAGGTCACCGTGCAGGGTTTGTCACCCGTACGCTCTGAGAGCTGGCACGTCAGCCACTCCTCTCCCCCAGCCCCAAGGTGTTTTTTTCACGTTGCTGTGCCTAAAATCTCAGGACTCGGATTTGTGTGCAAAATACCACTACCACCTCTCCTCATTGCCCCCCACTATTTCTGAAAGGGATGAAATCTGTCTTGAGCAGCAGTTTTCAAACTTTCTGCCCCGACTCCCTCCCAGTTCAATCACTCTTGTCCTTGTCACGGCCATGTGAGAGCCTGTGGCAGCGTTTGAAAGGAAGTGTCGAACATCTGGGATGAATAAAATCCAATCCCATGGCCTGGGCTTCTTGACACATTTTTTGATGCATCACAGTAATTAAACAGGAGATCGGGAAGAGAAGCGGAGTCGTCACCAGTGTCCCTGGGACAACAGAGTCAGAAATTCAGGAAAAAGTCCACAGGGATTTTCTTGCATGACTTAACAAAGAAACAACCTCTCCCCAGCTGGAGGAAGCAGCAACACTGTGTTAGGGCTCCCTTTCCAGCCCCGTCTGTGGGATCCTGACACTACTGCAGATCAATCCACTGGCACACTTACAGGAAACTGCCAACGCGAGGCTAGTAACTGATCGGTAACCAGGTAAAAATATTGATACTATCGAGGCTGTAAAGCCTGTCCTACGGAACAGATTTAGCCCACAGAACCAACAGCTTGCAGCTAACAAGCCCTCAGCTGAATGCACCCGAAGCCTGCCATGAGGCTGGTGCAACCACCTGTCCGCAGGACACTGCTGAATTATCACCTCCCATCTTGTCTCCTGTCACACTGCCTGCACAGCACAGCGCTGATTGGTTTTTTATTTTTAAAAAAGTCTTCTTCCTGAGCGGGAGGACTGCAAGGGTAAGCCATACGTCAAAGTTAGCCCTGCTCATCAGTGAGGAGCCTGCTGGTACTTTCTGAGCACACGTTCTTTTTGTTAATGGTGTTTTACATCAGTCACTCTGCAGCACAATATTAAGAAAATCTTACCACTTCAATTTGCGAGTGTCCTTAAAATCGCAGTCAGATTTCTCTGATGTGTGGTGAGGTCCTTGATGCTAAAAACACCTTGCATTATTTTTATGAATAATTCAAGCCCCCGGGTTATTAAGAGCAATTACTTGCTAGTGCATTACTCCACTAGCAGAAAATATGTACCTCTTCTTTATTACAGCTGAATCATTATACCCGTACACTCAGGGCTCCGCAGCCATTTCTGTTACACCAAATACTCTTACCTCCATTTCAGTAATTAACAGAACTTTTACCACATCTTCTCAAAAGCCATGCCTTCCTTCTACTTGCCCAACCCTATAAAAAACATTGCTAAAAGCCTTAAAATAATACCCTAATTGTTTAAAACAGCACAATAAATGAAAGCATTTTGAAAACACAAGTGAGACACCATCTGGTTTCCCAGGTATCAGGAACACTCACCAATGTAGTGTTTTAGGCAGATAACGAGTGCCTGCCCCGCTCTGATAGCTTTACAATCCTTCATCTGCTGAGGTTTCCTCCATGCCTTTAGCAAGGCTTTGGGTTTTGCCACATTTTGCATATTTTTCAGCCTCTGTGGGACCTGCAAAGCCTCTTGTCACGGAGCTGGCAGGTCACTCGAGGAAGGGCAGGCTCGGAAGGTCTGACAGGATCAGCTGCCCGGTGACAGGGTGTGAGTGCTGCTGGAGAAGGGAGCGCACAGCACCGCTGCTCACCGGCCCCAAGAGAGACAAGGTAAGTGTACTGGGTGGCAAACGCAACCTATAAACCCCCATACAGAAGGCTTGCTCTCATCCATTACGGCTCCCCGAGACGCTGCCAGGTTAACCCACTGCTGATGAACCAGGACTTGCCTCCTTGCCATCCAGCAGGTGGAAGCCCAGCAGCCTCTCGGCAGTGGCAGAAGCAGGAGGTGTGCGTCCTCTCCAGGCAGGAGGGGCTGAAGTCCACACATGGCCATGATGCCAAGGCCAGCTGGAAACCCAACCTGCCACTGCCACTCAAGAAAGGACTCTATGAAAGAAAAGGCTCCTACAAAGGGAAAACACCCACTTTTTGTGGAAAAGGCCAGATAACGTTAGCAGCAACATCTAACTCCCACCCTTTTCACCCTCTGGTGCCAACCCCACCTCAGCAGCACAGCCCCATTTTCTTTCTGAGCTCTCCATTCCAGGCCTGCCTCTTCCATCTCCCACTCCTCTTGGCAGGGAAAGACCCAGACACCCAGCTGGTGGGTAACCAAACTCCGTGCTGTCTCAACAGCTCTGACAGCTCAGCCTGAACCTGGACCACCTGCGTGTGCTTGGTGTTGCCTACACGCTCTTATGGCACCCGGGGTAGAGGCTGAACAAACTCCCTAACACCGCAACTTGCGTTGCCTCGTGGCTCGGCAGGGGCTGCCAGAACCACAACGCTTTGGGCATGTGCTGAACCCCGCCTTGACTTACCTAATATGCTACTCTGAAATCAAACCACTGGGATTTCTCTTAGCACAAAAGACAAGCCTAAGCTTCACAACAGCATGACCAGCATAACCAGCACTCCATGCCTTTTTTATTTTATTTTTTTTGCACTAAGTTCATGTTGACACAGCTAGAAGGAAGCAGAAAAACAAAGATGTACTTACTGAACGGTGCATGAAAGCTCAAACAGCACAGTAAGAGAAACTGGAACGTACAACCAGAGACAAGGCTGGGAGTTAAATGTGTCAAATTCTTCTGAGAATGGGGTTCAAAGAGTGACAACAGTTGTAGATAATGAAGACAGAATATTTTAACTAATACACCCACCTGTATGAACTTTTTATTCATCTTCTAATAATTAAGAATTTTGGCTTTTATAAAGAGGTGAATTTCCTTTTTATCTAGTTTTAGCACTCCTTTCAAATTGGATGAACCTCATGGAGATAGCAGAAAATGGATAAACATGTACTCTGCACCTCTTATGACTGTACACACAGGTTTGGGGTTTGTATATGGCTTTAAGTAAGCCGTAATGCATTACATTAATGGCAACCCACAGAAGAGAGAAGTGAGGTAACAATGCTGGAGGGTTCAACTTCAGGAGCTCCAAGCCTTTATTCTGACTTCACTTTCTCATCTTATGACAAATCCTAAGAGATTTGAAGTGGCCCTGTCAATCTTACCCGACCTATCTCACCTGTGGGGAGAGCAGCAAGTTGCCTCACATAGTACTTCTGATAAGCTGCTATTTTATTTTATTTCTGTTTTTCAATTATGAAATGTGGCCTAGTACAGCTAAACAGCTTGCCACCCACACTTCTTTAGTTGCAAACATTCATACTGATACCCGACGCATTCAAGGTCGATTAACCTAAAGGCTTAGTGAACTGATCATGTCTGGAAACTTATCTCACACTACTTCTCCCAGCTGTGCTTGTGACAGTGGTGGAGTTTCCAGAGTACCTAGCAAAGCTTGTATCGTTTTTCCTGGAATTATTTCTAAGGAGAAAATGAGGAAGCTCCAAAATACTGGAATACCCCACTCCTGAATGCTTAATCAGAAAGATTGTTTGATTAAATCCTTCTTGATCCAATTACTATATGAGGACAGCAAGAAGAAGCACATTTAATCATGAAGAAAAGAAGACATAAATGGAAAATAATACAGCTTATTGAACAGGAACAAGGTTAGTGACAAAAACAAAACAAAACAAAAAACAACGTTAAAAGCAGAAGACAAAAAGTTTCAAGTTCAGCCTAACGAAGGCCAATAAGGAATTTATTCTACAGAAACAAGAGGATTCTTCTGCTGTTCATATAAATTAGTAGAGCTCAAAAATATTATGCAGAAGAGTCAGAAGCATCCAGAAAATAGCTTTGCTGTGTTGGAAACCAGGCTGTACATTTTCAGGCAGTGCAGAACTATTGACAGAACCAGCAGGTGAGGTCTCCGGCCCACTGATGTTCATTTTTAGTAAATCCTTGAACACAGTAGAGATTCACTTCAACTAAAAGAAAATTCTGTTGTTCCCAATATTTACAAGGCACAAATCAAATCACCTGGACCACTCCAGTTGGTTAGCTGAAACCCAGAAAACCACACACCCCAGCTCTGATAAGCTGATAAGGACCCAGCTGATAACTACCACGGGAACGTGGCCGGTTCCACATCATTGTGATTTGGTGAAGTGGAGATGCTGTTTTACTTTTTTCCTCTAATAAAAGTAACTTTACAGCTGTAATGGGCTTTTCTAGCACTGGGTTCACTACCACTTGACAGATTAAAAAAAAAAAAAAAAACAAAACAAAAAACACAACAGAAGAGTATATAATAGCATGAATTTAAAAGCTTAGGAGATGGGTCAAAAAAACCCAACCAAACAACAAAACACCATTTCCAAAGGCAATTGCTACTCAGTGACATTTTTCATGTTTGGTTAATGACATTCAGAAGGGTTTCTTCCGGGACTCATACAAGATCTGGCACTGTTAGATGTTACATCAGTGACCTGGAAGTGAAAAATCCCATCCTGTTGATGAAATCTGCAGATGACACGTGGCTAGGAAGAACAGAAAAGAACAAGAGGCAGGACCAGAAAACTACAGGGATGCGTTTGAAGGGCTGTCAAACAGCTCACTCCAGCAAAGCACTTCACTGTGCCGACCCCGGAGCAGCAGGCCCCCCTCCAGCTGGGGCTGAATCCCGGGGTGAGCCCCACAAAGCCCCCTTGCACTGCACCACCCCTCAAACCCTTCTGCTTGCCGAGGCTGGGGGCAGGCAAACAGCAGGCACAGGCAGCGAGGATGGTTTTACCCCTAAGCTTTACCCCTAAATCACCACTGAGGCCAACGCTACAACTGTTTTTTGTGACATGCACTTGGGGGAAAAAAGCACAAAGAGGACACAGAGCGAAGCCACCACGCTGCTGTGTGGATGTGGCAAATGCCCCACAGCAGGAGGGGCGGGAGCTTGAGCCCCTCAGATTGTAAAGAGAGCAGAGAGCTGAGCTGGTCGCAGAGGGTCAGTACCTTCGTAGGGATAAAATACAGAGTGGTACAGGAAGCCGTGTTCTGACACAAAAACACATGCCAGAGCCAAGATGGGAAGCTGAAACCTGAATACATCTAAACGAGGAATCAGAAACATGATTTTCAACAGGGAGAGATTAACAGACTGCCATGAACATGATACCTCTCATACCTCCTGTTACACTCAAACAAGCTAGATGTTTTTCCAGATGAGGTACTTTACTCACATTTTAATGCTTTTGGATTTAAGAGTGTGATTGGAATGGAACTGAACAAAAGATATGAAGTTTAGATGATCCAAGGATGAAGACCAGTCTGGCCCTTACCCCTGTGAAGCAGTGGGCAGGACGAACCACCCCTCTCATTTACATGCAATCGAACCTCAGTGACAACCACGGGCTACTCAACGATGCTGCAAGACGCAGGTTGTACCACAGAGCGCTGAGCAGAAAGAGGAAACCCTCAGAGGAATGAGCAGGGACCCAGCAGAGCTGCCAGCCGGTGGCACGGCAGGGAGCCGGCTGCTTTCTGCCCCCGCACCAAGGGCTGCGGCTTCGCCTCTGACTGCTTCTGCCCTGCGGCAGCAACGCACGGCTGCCGAGACATTGCGGTGCCACGAGCTGGAGGTCCAGGACAGCAGAAAGCAAATGGGATGCAATGTAAAAACAAGCAGCACGAGGTATTTCAGTACCAATTATTCATTTTCATGTTTAATGAGTGAAGAAGGTCAGCTAGGCAGGAAGAAGAGTCAAACTACACGCCAGCTACACAGTACCATGCCATAAAACACACCCTTCTCCACTGTTTATAAGATGCACATTTGGGGCTGGATTTATGTACGTTAAACAAGCACTTTGAGTGCTATCAGACAAGCACCTGCTCCGTAATTAAGTCTGTGTTATTAGCAGCAGAAAGGACCAGGAGTTTCCCCATTGCGGGGAGGTTAACGCCCCCCTGCCCTAAAAGGACTTTGCATCGCCATGGACATACAGGCCATGCTGAAATTTTAAAGTTTAAAACACAGGAAACCCGAGGAAATGAGGCATTTTATTTTTAATGTGCTTAGTTTTAGCATCCAAAGGCGTCAATCAAGTCTTAATGAGGAAAAAAAAACCTTACCCAACTAATATTCATTAATCAGATTGTCAAATCTGAAGTAAGAGTTACCAAGCAAACCACAGGCTGACGCTACTGCCCATTTAATTAGCTTCACACAAGCAGTTTCTTTACCTATTTCAAATCCTGATGAGCTTCAGGGGAAGAAGATAACACTGGAGAGCTGACTCGTCAAAGCATAAAAGTAGTATGTATTATTTTATAAATAAAGATTCAGATGATATTCACTGTCTTTATTACTTCACATAAACAAGCTTCATTTGACTTTCTGGGAGAGTGAAGATTTGTACTGGTAAAAGAAACTGCAGAAAAAAATAGCGAAACCACAAGGATGATAGGTTATGAGTGAAACACACAAAAGTTTTAAAAACTGCAGACTTTTAAAGGGAAGATAGCTGAGTGCTGCTATCACAGAGGACAAGGGACTTGAATGATCAAGGAAAGGGAAAGACAAAAATGATTAGATTTTTTTTCCTGGGATTACCTGTTTAAAACAAACTGTTATTGTATTCCTTATTTATTACACATGTATATAAGAAAAATTATGCCTCTCCAAAGACAAGGTGAGAGGATTAGGGCAGAATCTGATCCTGCCCTATGGTGGAGCAGGGGCAGAGACGAGAGCTGCTAGAGAGCTCCTGAGAGCTGGATCCCTGCTTCTTTTGGGAAGGGAGAAGAGAAGGGAAGGACAATGGGAAGGGCACAGATGAGGATTAAATCTGCTGGAAAGAGCCACTCCTAATAAGTGACCACCCAAACTCTTCTTCTTCTTTTGGCAGCAGCAACAGCAGCAAGCTGGGGATAATACCACCCACAGAACCGTGGTGCTCATGTGCTGGCAGCTCCTCCTAACTGCGAGACCCCACAGGAGGCGACAGAATTACAAACTCCCAGACAAACGGAGATTGGAAGGGCTTTCCACTGGGCACGTGGTCCAGCCTCCCACTTAGGCAGGACTAGCTTGAATTATTGAAAGCCTCAATTACTGAAAGCTTCTAGCATGAGCTCAGTTATTGAGTTTCTAAGGGTGGAGATGCTGGGGGCTCCCTCAGTAGAATTGCTTTCCCTTATATTAAACCAGAATTTGCTTTGCTGCCAATCATGACTGTTCCTCTTGCATTTTCACTGTGCATCTCTGAGAAGAGAAGGTAGCCCCCTGCTGAACTCACTCTGGCTAGGAATATCCCTTTTCTGGCAGCAGCTCTGTGTGGCCTTCAGTACTTGAGATGCACCCTTGAGGTTCTGCCACCTGAAAACCAAGTTTCTGACAGCTCATCCTCTGCCAGTGTTTAGGCCTGAAGTTGTTAAAGAGCACCAACCCCCAGCATTGACCCCACTGGTAATGCCCAGACCAATTTTTAGCCAGTTGCTGGGGGTCCAGCCACAGGCCCCTGCACCCTGGGCAGCGGCCAGGCCCCTCAGCCCTCCACCCGCTGCGCAGTGAAGCTGCCCACCCCGACCTCCTCAGTTTGCCTCCATGGCCCCTATGAGAAACGGAGACTGAGAAATCATTGTGGCAGGGTGTGCTGGTGTCTAACCATGAAGGATTTCTGTAAAATGCCTGATAATCCCCCTAAACAGAGGGGCAAGGCAGGCAGGCAAATGAGAATACAATGAAACTTTCCAGAAGAATGTCCTTCAGCCCTGGATTAAGAGGATTATACCACTTAGCACAGCGCATTTATAACTCCTCGGATCCAAGTTTTCTGCAGATAAGTTGAGAATTTAAATTCCCTAGAGGAAAGCTACTCAGTCCTTGCACAAACTAACACAGCAGTCATCTTGCATGCCTCTTTGCACTTCTGTGCAATGTAGTCTCAGAGTAACATAAAGAAATGTTGTTCCCTAAAGGATACAGCAAACTAAAGGAAAGATATCCTGGTGCCACGCTTACCGACACTATTTGTCTGATTCCCCCATGCTTCCTTCTCGCCATGGCCAGTTGCCCCTCCTGGAGACCACATCATGATGGTTAACAGCGCAAACTCCCTTTGCTCAGGTGCAGGTGATTACCCAGGGTACAAAACAGCAGAGAAGCAAGACTACAGAGCAAAACCCCCAGGTGCCACGGTCACACTGCAACAGGACTAGGTTTATGAGATGTCTTACAGGACTGCTGTCACGCAGTGTCACCTTGGGGCACATCTAACAGAACTTTATCTCAGATCATCTACCTTTATGCATCCTCTATTTTAAGTTATTTTTCATAGTTCCCCCAAAACACTGGAATTGAATTAATACCACCCTAAATTAATTGCCATTGAAACACACAGCAAATACCTGCTGGTACTGTACAAGGTTTCTTACAGAGAGCAAACGCTCCCCTAACTTGTCTGGTATTTATGTGCATGAAAGCAACACTAAAAGCACTGCTACATTTTCCACCAAAACGCTCCCATTTTCCATTTGGAAATATGACTGGAATCATATTTTAATCATATTTTAAACTTTTCTCTGCAGCCAGAAAAGCGTACTAGAAACACCTTGAAAAACAGCGAAGCCTTGATTTTGCAAACAGATGAATCCCCAAGTACAAAAACACCCAGGACAAACTCTCAGAATAAAGGAAAACTCTGCAAATTCATTCTGCAGGACCTTGCTGTATGGACGGTACGTACTTGGGTGCAATCTGATAAAGCAACCAGGACAGAGTCAGTAGGATTTGCCCCAACATATCCCCACTGGCAGCTTGTCCCATGATTAAACGTAACAACCGAGAATCGAAAGAAACTTTCTGAGTCATCCCATAGTAGCACAGGCTCCCACGCATCCTTTAATCCTATCACCATTTTGTTGAGCTTCATCTTAGGCTGCCTGCACCACTGTTAGCGTATTTTAAATATTTCAGAAATGATTTTAAAGAGCAGATATTTCCTATGTAAATCCTGAAAAGAAAAAAAAAAACACCTTCGCTTAGTGACTGGCAGCATAACAGACCGAAACGTGTTAATGCTCCTTCATTCAGGGGAGCAACAGAGCTGCTAAGAACACATGCTTACAGTCAAGTCAACCACTTGTATTTTATCAAAAACATTAATAATGATACTTTTCCCTCTCGCAATATTTCTGTTTGCTGGGAGGTAAACAGATACTTCACTGAGAAATCATGTAAAAAATGTTATTTCATCACCTCTTCAGCAAGGCGAGTGCCAGCCAGAGCTGTTACGTGGTGCTCCTGACCCAGGGCAATCCACGCGCCCGGAGCCAGGTCCATACGGCACCGTCCTTTGTTTCTGCTCCGAAGCCATGCAGCACAGAGGCCACCACTGAACCCACGTAAGCAGCACTTTTCCAAGATGTGAATTATCAGGTAAGCCACCCGTGACACGTTTTCTTACCGCGTGGATTCTTATCTGACCACCTGGGTTGGCCCCAGAGCACAGCGGCACGTCAGCTCGCCCAGGGGACCCCAGCGCAGCAGGCAGCTCCTGGTACGCTGGCTAAGATAAAAGCCACGTGGAGCCTGGTCTCTAACCAAGGTGGAAGCACCCAGCTTTGGCTGGAATGCCACGCTGATTAGCTGCATACTGAGAGCCAACGGCTCCAGCACGCCTCACGCACGCTAGCCCGGGTGAGACAGCGAAGGGCATCCCAACCAAAGGGGCCGGGCAAACCCTCGATTAGGTGTGAGAGTCTGGGGGGAATGCAGAAGAGTTTGTGCACAGGCAGAAAAACCCAAGCAGGAAATACACGCAGGGAGGTTTTACATGGTGCGGCAAGAAAGCAAGATGATTCTCTTCCGAGAGCACCGCCTTTGTTGCAGGTTAACGAACCACCTCGGGTAGCTTTAAGATGTACTTAGTGCGTGGATACAAACACATTCACAGACCAAAATCTGCAAACGCAAATGCTTAACTGGATTGCTAAATAATTAGCCTGATTTGTATTCACAGTGAAATTTGAACAGTATCTGCTTTCAAGCTAGGCTCAACATCTAGACATTCATATATTTTCAAAGTCTTCTTCCAACTCATTCTAGGTCGGCTGACTCACACAGGGGCTCAGCTGTACGATTTGAGACCAAAGATGAATTTTGGCACCAAATTTCAGAGTCCAAACCAGCGACTTCGGTGCGGCTCCCTAGAAGGGCTGGGATCTCCATGGGGACGGCAGACGCTCGCACTGCACGTAGCTTACACAGATGCGCTACTTATGAAAAAAGTAAGCGACAATTTGACTAAGAAGTTTCTACAGGTACTTAAGTTGATTTCAGGAGATCACAGTGAAGTGTTAAATCATCCTCAGAGACTCAGTGACTGACAGTGACCTATTTCACTGACCCCAGGTGCACACTGAGCACCTGGCCTGAGCCTTTAACTGACGTGCTCAGACACAGGAAGAGCTTACAGCATTAATACCACCTGTTGGAAGAGTTCAGTTTATTTCAATATGATTTCCAAAATATTATTTTAATTATCTCGCTAGTAAGCGGGTTGTCCTCTTCTAAACTTAGCAACCGAGAAAGACATTATTTTAATAATCTCATCTCCACTGAAATAAAGGGTTAATTTTAATTGTGTTGATGAAGGTAAATTGCTGAAAAGATAGTAAAGAGGAAAAATAGATAAATAATACATAGCTTTCAGCAGAACTGAACCACTGTAAAGAGTATAACCTTAAGCACTACTGACAAAGGAGCAAGAGGAACACCTACCACAGATTTGGGTTTGCTGACTGCCACCAGATTGGCTAGAAAGTCTTCATCACACAGCTGGCTAAAAACATGGGCATCGTAAGCCACCGTTATGGAGATCTCTTCCATCATTTTGCCGGCAAGCTGCCGTTAGCAGCAAGAGCAGGTTCCCGATCCAAGCCTGAACCTTGGCTCAGTTCTTTGTCAGTTGTTCACACCCACCTGAAGAAGCTAACGAGGAAGGAGTGTCACAAGAGAAAATATGACCTAGCAAATCAGCTCCCACACAGGCTTTCCTCTCGAGGGTGCCTTTTATTATTACAGGAAGCACATATGAAACACCTGCTCATATTCTCAACAGCCCACTTCCAAAAGCATCTCCTGAAGTTTGAAAAAATCCTGGCAAGTAGTTTAAGTTCCAGTATTAGGCTGCAGGTGAAAAAGCAGTAGCCAAACCAGATCAGAATTAATCAAGAAATGATCCACCGGCGCTTGGCAGCAGAACTGGAATCCCTTCTGTTCTTCTCAAACTTGATAACAATAGTTTTTTCTTTATTCCTAGCTTTTCTCCAGAGGAAGCTGATATTCTTGTTCAGCAGAGGTTTGCTTCCCAGGAAGTTAGTTCTTTTGTCTTGTTTCTAAATTCACAGAGAACGTGTTACGATGATTTCTTTCAAACATTCCCTGGAGATTTCCACGAGTTTCTAGATCTCTCCTTTGAAACTCTTGAGAAACATTCACCTTCTCTTGTAGGCAGAGCTGAACTGTGTTTTGTGCCACTTGGTTCCTTGCTTTTTGCAGGAAGATAACAGTCTCAAGTCACAACCCCCCCACAAAAGAGTCCTTCAGTTTCCATTCATAACGCAGTAAAACAGTCATGCAAAATGCAAATGAAATGCATAAAAGCTTCCTTGAACAAGCTTGAACCTCCACAATTAAAATAAAACCAATTTATCCAATTGAAAATATTCACAGCAGGAGGTTTTTAACCTGAATCCAGGACTGCTTTGCTTTCAGTTAAGCAATATGCTATCTTGCCTCAGAGCCCTAAGCAGTGAGTTGCCTTCCAAATTACTTCTGACTTGCCAGTTCACTTATTGTAACATCTGACACAGAGAAAGCTAGTGTGAGGAAAAAATGGGAAAAATCTTTAAAAATCAATATTCTCACAGCTACAAATGAAAATCTAGAAAATAATAAATGGCTTGAAGAAACAAAACATCCCCAGAAGAAACTCCTCTCAGGATGCTTTGGCAAGGTAAAACTTCTAACTAAGCCAGCACTTTTGCTTAGATTCCTCTGCTACATTTTCCTCTCTGGAAGTCTTTTGTTCTTCCTGGAAAAAAAAAAATATAAAAAAATGTACCTGCTCGAGAAGCATAAATCACTTCAGATGTGCATTTGTCCCAAAAAAGAGTATGTGCTGGGTGCTGCAAACCGGGTAGAAGTATCCAGTTCAACTTGCTGGTAGCAGCTGTTTATGCTCTTGCTTTCCAGAGCGAGCAGGGTAAGACGTACCTCACTGTTCTCTTTTTCCTGTGCTCTTGAAGTATCCTTGTCAAAGATTACATGGATGTCTAAGTAGAACCAGGTGCTATTTGCATTTGAATAGGAAATTTGAGCAACAGCTGTAGCGTTCAGGATTAAAAACCCAACATGTATTTCACTTAAATAGGGGGAGAAATTACATGTTATTGCTAGGAAACAGAGAGAATTCTAATAGGCTTATAGCAAACAAAAATGCAGTACTTGAGGTTAAATCCTGGAGTCTAAAGCAGCTTCTGATCATGCTTAACCCTTGCAGGATGAAGAAAGGTATTTTTTCCTTGAAATGCCTCTATAATTTTTTAAAAATCTTTATCCTTCTTCAAAGGCTTACAGAGTTTTTCCAATTATTTCCCGCAGCAGGGATACTTCCGATTCAGATCCTGAAGCAACATCCAGCTCAGAGGTTTGCTCTCTGTGTCCCCCATTAAAAAAATCATACCTGATATGCTAAAATCCGCTCATGTTTTCAGAAGTACTTTAAATGACCGCTTCCTCTTTGGCTTCATCACCTTGCGTGGGGTTTTTTTGTTGTTTTTGTAGGAGAAGTTAGAAGCGTAACGCTCCAAGGCGCTGCTCCTCGGCTCGCCTGGGCAGGAGCACAGGTGCCTACGCGGCGCGCTGACAAAGGCACCTGTTGTGAGAGGTAAAGAAAATAACTTCCCACAGTGCCCCCGCCTCGCTGGCAATCGCTCAGAGGCTCTGAGCAGGGCCTGAGATTACATTTGAATAGTCATGTATGCACAGGGGAGAGAGCGCGCGGCGTAACAACAAACACTGCCACGTTAATGAGGGACCAATTTAATGCTGCAATAAGGGCAGGAGGTGGGGAATGCAAATGATCAGACGTGCTCAGCAGCTGCAGCTACTCGGATCCCTCCGCTGATTTAGAGAACAGGCACTTTTATTTATAAGGAATTAAGAAGCTGAATCACTATTTCCTTTTCTCACCTTCAGCAGAAGGGGTATGATGATTGAACAGAGCTCGATCTACAGGCTTCTGATGTACCACTGGCTGAGTAATTCTTCTCACATATCTCCTTAACAGAGGGCTGACAATTTTGGCATGTTCTAACTAGCAATCACAGGAACTAACAACTGATTTTGGATGTTGGCTAATGCGTATCTTCACTTTAAAAAGGATGTTTTTCAGCTGTTGTTTCAAGCTCGGATGGCTGAGCTGCCCCCAGATCTCCGTGAACCTGCAGTCTGCATTCCCGTTAACAGTCTGTGCTACATACCACACAAAACAGAGCACATTTCAATAAGTATTTCAATCCGGTTAGACTAAAACTTGTGAGTTAAACTGGTGGAAGCAAGCAAACACTGGAAAGGAAAAGGCAGCAAGCACGGAGATACCCGTGACTACCTCCCCAGGCCACACCACGCATTCTTGCCAGAATTTCAATACAGTCTGCCCCCCACAAATATTTCGGACTACTGAACTGATGAATAATCTACCAAAAGACTATAAAATCCACACAGTGCAGCTTTGAATCTAATCACACTTCTCTGTGTACCGCCAGGTCTACCTTGCAGCTGCCTTCCCCAAGGAACAGGAGCGCGGTCCCTCACCCGACATATTTTGAAAGCATACCTCTGAAGCAGCAATTTTTGGAGAAACTCTTCACCCAAGCAGTCAAGATGACAGAGGAGAGCTCGCACAAGGACAGGTGAGCTGCAGATAACCGTTAACTAATTAAGGTAAGCAGCCCTAATTACATTTGTTGGGATTTCTACGCTGGTGGATAACAGAGGTGAATGGAAAATTCCTGAATTGAGCAAACCAGCTAGCTTAGCAAAGCAAAACCTGCTCACTCCCAAGATAAATTCACTCTCACTCCACCCCCAGGAATGTCTTACTGCTAGCTGACAGGGATGGGATCTTCTGATAGACGGGAAAGCGTTACTTAGGTGAGGTATGTGCCGTTTCTGGCTACGCATTCATTCCTGCCGCTGTGCTTCTGAAATGTCACTTGCTGCCATTTGCTTTTCTTGTATTAATGACGCTGGGAAGTTTACAGCAGCCCTCAGATAAGGAAATGTAACACTCTTTTCATAGCACTTGAAATGGCATTTGGCAGCATCCAGGGTAAGTTTACAGGGTGTTTTTTCACCCCAATGAGAATGAATAATGATAGTATCGAGCTGTCTCAGTACCTCCCTTACTCAGCAGTGACCAGTAACAACTGTTTCCAACACAATCAGCAGTGAAAAAGACTTCATGCAGGGTCAAACGCTGAATCCCAAGATGAAGTCACCTTCTCTCCTCACCCAAGGAGGGCCAGCTGACCATCACAGCACAGCAAACACCCCAGCTTTTCAGCGTGCATGGAAGTTACTCGCGGTCCCACCTGAAGCCCCTTGTCGTGGCTGATGGAGCACAGGTCGCGTTGCTGCCCCCGACAGGTCTCTGCTGTGCCCATCTGGCAGCCAGATGAAACCGCTGTGTTGGGACACAAGGGGGGAGCGGCTGCCTGCCCTTTACCAGGGTGGCAATCCCCTGGATTAAGCAGCAAATCCTTTACTATTGTGCTGTGTAGCCCTCAAGAATGCTACAGTTTTATTCATAACTCTGTTCCGGTTCAGCTCCACATCAGAGAATACCTCTAGGGGTGCTTTTGGATTCAAAGTGAGCTCTGAATACGAAGCCACTGCTCCTGGAGAATGCCCTTTGCCAGTTGATAAAAGCAGCCAGCAGGTTCAGGCTGATCGGGCTGCTTCAGCAATTGCATCTCCAAGTTTTATTTTTATTATTTAAAATGTCAAATAGCATGGCCTATTTTTTTTCCCAAATAAGTGGGTGTGTGCACCTGTGTTTCTCCTAAAATAATCCTCCCAGCACGTGGAAAAATCTGGGCTTGACGTGCTTTAGCATATGTACTTCCACGGGTAAACCCGCAGCATTCGCAGCCACGCCACGTTCTTAGGATATGAAAGCGGGTAAAACTGTAACCTCGTTTTCACAGATGGAAGCCTGCTGGAAGGAGAGAATATTCTCCCTCCAGCGGTGGCAGAGGTCAGCGGGGCTGCAGTTGCTGAGGCAGGGGCTTTTCCGCCCAGCCGGTGACGCTGCCGCGCTCTCCCCCTCCGTGCAAACGTGCGGAAAAGGAAAAGGGGCCAGGCCTTTGGTTCTTCGTTTATGTTGCCAGCTCTGCCTTTCCCATTATCGAATGGGAGCACAGATTACAAAGAAGGCTGGTACCATCTGCCCTGTCTGCTTCAGTCGTACAGGAAAGCAGTATCAGCAGCAAACTCACCGTAAAAGAGGCAGGAACCTTTACAAAATTAGGATTAAAATGAACATAGCAGAAAACGCTCAGGTACCCTTCTTCCAGCCTTTCCCAGTCACCTGTGTGCCCCACGAGAAGCTCCTCCTGCTCCCACCACCACAGCTGCTGCGCAGGGATTGTCTTCCCCGCAGTGCCTAACTCATCCTCAAGGCTCGGGGAAAGAAGTCCTACAACCATCGGCCTCACCACCAAAATCACAACAGGCAGAACAACAAGGCGGCTGACAGCCCCCCAAGCTTCTGGAGGTCACTCCCTGTATTATAAAAACACATTGTCAATTAATTCTGCTCTCTGTGTTGGCTCCGTTTCTCAGAGCCTGTTCTTAATGCCTGCAATTTTAAAGGGCTTGTGTCAAGTCTGCATTTCAAGTTTGACATTTACATGAAACTACAGCTCAGACTACAGCTAAACAAGGGTGTGAAGCTGGCTAGAACAAACCCACCCATCGGATTTCTAAAAAGTATATGAACTTGAAAAAGGTTAAAAAGCAGCATAACTGGATGCCAGACTACAGGTACATACTTGTTATTATTCGGCTCAGTCCGTGACAGAATATTCTGCAGCCTTTTAAATTAGCGTACTTAATTAAATTAATTTTAATTCAATTCACATTTTCAAATTCTGTTTCCATGTTTCTTTTCCACATTGCCACTGTCACTTTTTAAGGGCACCAGAAGTGATTTCCTCAGATGTCAGCTATCTGGCAAAGCCACCTCTCTTTGTGAACTTCTTTCTCACCTGCCAGAAGCTTGTACAGGAGCTGGGGGGACTTTTTGCTCGTGTTTTTCAGGGGCGAAGCCAACACAGGGCTCCCACCCGGCCGAATTCCTGCTGCGGTTTATTGCGTGGCCTCGCGAAGAGCTGCAGGGTCACGGGCGGTGGAGGCAGCAGGGCGCAGGACATGGAAGGTGCCAGACGTCCCTGAGCAGCTTTTGCTACCAAGTACAAGTCATGCTGAAGCTTACTGTAAGCTTTTTGGAAGCCTTTGGCTTTTGAGAAAATAGATTTTACAGCACATCCAGGGCACGCATTGAATGTAGAACCCAATACAACATAGTGAGGCTTACAACAGATGAGCCTTGCCCTTTTCCAGCCATCCACGTATACGATGAAAATAGGTGATTTTTCTTCTACTTTCAGAGGTGAGAGATGCTCCTAATGAGCTTCACGACACGCAAATGACCACTCTGATCCTGAGGCGCTCCCAGTGGGGTCACCCTGGTTTGCATCACAGATTTCCACACAGAAACCATACAGAAGACAGAAATTCCTCACCTGACTCAGGGCATAAGGGCGTAATTTCCCCCGAAGCAGCACACTTCTGCCACTTGTTTCGTGTTTTGCCCCGTCTCTTTGGGGAATTACTTTTACCTCCTCCCAGCTCAGTGGTAGCAGGCACCCACAGCCTACACAGGGAGGGAAGCTGGAGCAGGGCAGGAGCAGGGGAAGTCCCAGGGAACCTCACACATGCTCCAGGCCACGGCCAGCGTCTCCTGAATCTGTGCCCTCAGAGCCAAATAGACGCAAACAGGTCCCTCCAGCTGCCAAAGGGACAAAGGCAAATAATCTGATAAACGTCTCCAGTACATCTTCTCTGGGGCTATTAATCCAAGAGCTGAGCCATGGTTTGTATGACATTTTGACCAGGCAAATGCCATTAAGAACTAAGTTCTGTAATAAAGTGATCCCACACAGGAAATTTTATGTTAAAATTGTTGAATTTATTGCTACAATTAGTATTTAAAAGAAAAAAATTGGGATCAAGTATTTTTCAAGAAAATTAGCCTAAGAGTTGTAGTAGGAGTGCTCTGCACTTAGAATTACTTACTGGGTATCTGGACGCATTTCAGTGTGGCCTGATTCTGGGATTTCACCCAAACAACAGGCAAGCCAATGCAAGCAGAGCCAATTTCATCAAGCAAAAAATTCATCTGAGTAAAAGAGCCAGTTGTTCATACAGGCAATCATCATACAGTAACTATAGATCTACATTGCTATCTTCATCCATGGTCACTTTTCATTTCAAGTAAATTATCGACATTAATTAATGTCTTGTAGCACATGATACATACCCACAAATTTATCTTTACCTCCCTAACCAGGGATTAACAGTCTTTATCTATCTCCTGGTAGAAGATTAATAATGGCAAAATCCAGGAAAAGTGCAAAACTATAGGTGATATTATCACTATTCTTGTTATTAATTTGTCTGTCAAGTTTTCTCCAGAGTGCAGTTGTTAGGTGCCTTCTGAACAAGCAGACCGCCGTGCTGCCCAGGGAGGCCCGACGCTGCAGGACTGTGCCGTGGATGTCTCCCCGGACGCCCTGCCTGATGAGCCCTGTATTACACAGCGATTTAGTATCTTTAGTCACGGTCACTTTGCAGCTGCCCTTTAGCCTGGGACAACAAAAAAAGGAGAAAGAACAAAAGACTGGGGAGCCAGGCACTATGAGAAATTCTTGTAGTCCAAAAAAAAAAATAATTAAAAAAGCAGGACCACAGTGCATCTTCCATCCATCACAACACTGGAGCTGGATGGCACAAAACCACTATACCCCCCCTGCTCTGCAGTGGTTAGGCAGGGGCTATGCTGGTACCTCTGTCTGAAGCCCCACATAAAACCCTGTGGCGAAGCTCCAGAAAGGTTGGTGGCCATCTTCTGCCTGGAGCCCTGATGAAAGCTGAATGGACAAGGTGAGACATTCTGATGTGTAACTGGTACAATAGTAATGGTATATCCCCCAAACAGAAAATAAATCAGGAGTATGATTGCTTAGAAGATGAGATAAAGAGTAATTAAGGCTGAAATTATGTGGATGAGCAGGAAATGGCACATGGTGTCAACTACGCCGGACTAAACCAGACAGACTAGTCTGAGTATCTTGGTGGTTGAGGTTTAGAAGTCAGACAGCTTGACTGTGAGAGGCAGTCTAGACTGAGGAATGCTTGTAGACACTGAAATGGGATTATTTCATGCATTATACATTAAAAATATAAACTACTGCTGCTTTCTAGGAGAGCAGCATGTCCCACTATGCTGGAGTTGAAGATGAAAATATTAGCTTGGAGGTCAAAGGATGAAATGTAACCAAAGAAGTCCAGAAAACCATACTCACTAGTACATACTCATACCAAAGATGAGTAAGAGGGGTCAGATACAGAACGCATTTGACATGAGATCTGTTTGCTGGGAAAGAAGTCTCAGTGGTCTTCCAGAGGAGAAGATGGAGGGATTTGTGCAGGTCACATCCAGAGGAGGGAAGCAGCTCTGGACTGTGCAAGCTGATCAGCCATAGAAGATATTTGCACCATCCACTAATCTAAGCCTGGCGTTATCCTTTGCTGCTAAATCCCTATTCATCATCACTTAGTACAGTGAAAGGGAAATTATGTTCTCAGAAGATGATTTGGGAGACAAACTATTTCAGTGCTTAACTGTGCTGATCTAGTCTCCTACTGTGAAAATCTGCATCTGTGTTTAATGCCTCAAAATACCACAATGGGAAAAGCTTCTGTATTTATATATGATTTAAAGATTAACTTGTCTCAATTTGACTGTTAATAAGCTTATTCGAAGAGCTCAAATGGTATGTGTGGAGGGGGGAGAGAAGGCAGGTTCTTACACACTTTACTGGAACAGCTCTCTGCATGATAATGATGTATTTCAGCCAGCAGAGACCTGAAATATTTCAACATACCCTTCTTGCCTCCTCATTTGTCTTATTCCAAGTTTATCTTTTATTTAAACTTTGAACTACAGCTCTGGTATTATTGCTATTATTATACCTACACAACTAAAAGAAATGAGACACTCCCTAAAAAGAAATAAAGACAAGAATTGGTCCAGCTTAGCACAGATGTCTGTGGAGCAAGGGAAGGTTTTCTCCTGGTACCCCTGTGCGAGGGCTGCTCACAACGTACTGCTCAAGCTGATGCTGGTATTTCGGCCATGAGCACGAGGGCTGCGCTCCCCTGGAAGCTTGCTCAGTGTTGCTGTCGACTCCCCTCAACATCCAAAAAAAAGAGCTATATTTAGTCAGAAAACTGAATCACAGCTTTCAACCTGTTCTTGATTTTCAACGTGCCTTGTATAGAGGGGAGGTGTTTAAACATAATGCCTTCTGCAAGGAACGCAAGGGAAGTACATGGAGTAAGTGCGAGGTAATTTCTGTTTGATTTGAAGGAAAAAAAAAACAACAACAAAGCACAACAACAAAGCAACACAACAGCACAAAAACAAAGGTTGCAATAAAATTTAGGATGAGCTGCAAAAATAAGTTTTTTAAAAAGATGTTTTTACTATAAATTTCTGTAACGTTTTTCCATATTACACTTTTTATATGATCAGCATCGTTTTCACTGTGAAAGTCAATCCCTAAGACAAACAGAAAAAAGCCTAAAAAATGGGAAAGTTGGGCATGTAACTGTGAATAACTAAGAGAGATCATTCTTTGGCTTCTCTCACTTTCTGCTTCTCTCAGTGTTGGTTATGATAAAGGGCAGCAGTTTCAGCCTGCCAGCCACTGGTATTCAGAAAGGATCCCTTCCATCAGATTTCAACTCTGGGTTTATAATTCAAATGAATAGGGGGAAAATCAGCGTCTTCATTTGTTCACTCATTTGGAAACAACAACAAAAAAAAGCCCTATGGTTCCTTCTTTGGCCTACAGCAATAGTGAATCGTGCTTTTTTATCCAATAGTGTAAACATGATGCTGATCGGAAAATGAAGGAAAAAAGCCAATACAAATAATAAGCTAATTAATAACTAACTTAAAAAGAAAAGCTATATTGCTGTCTCCAGATGGATACTATACATAATGTAAATCCTAGTGACCTACGTTATGTTTTGAAAGGTTACAGCTATCTAAGCTCCTCTTCTAATTACTCTGTAAAAGTAGTGATAGACTTGATCACCTTTCTTGATCACTTTCTTCAGCCCAAGTTGTTGATTTACTGGTATGTTACATTATTTTTTGCTTCTAGAGAAACACCTCACTGCAGAACTTTACAATAAACTGGAAAACTGCAGACTTAGCAACACTCCTGGCACTGGAAGAGTTGTGCTGGGGACTGGCACCTGATTTAGCAGTACATGAACGGGTCCCCTCACGGTTTTAAGGTGAGTGACGTGAAGGAATCACAATAGCAATGCTTGTGATACAGAGTATTCATTTTGTTGCATAGTAATGAGGTTACTGAGATGGATGCTATCTCTGCTGAACCACGCTGGGAGAAAAATAATAGTTTCATTATCCCAGTTTAGGACTATAAAATATATAAAGTCAAGACAGGTCTGAGTCAGATTTTTCTTGTCTCTCACAATGGAGTAAAACAGCACCAAAAGAAAAAGCTTACTGTGAGCTAAAGACTGAGCACCTTATCTTAGTATCTCCACACTTTTGGCCATCTATCAGGAATGTATGACCTGAGCTTCCTTTGTCAGTACTGTTTGCATTCCTGTGCTCTTCTTGGATCTTTCAGATTTGCAGGATTCCAGGTTACAGACAGCTGGCTGGGTGCAAGAACACTGACGATTCTGATCCTGTAGCCATAGAGCAGCTACATCTCCTGCGACGTCTCTCTCAGCCAGGTATACTTTATCCTTTCTCAGCACTGCAGATCACCCTGCATTTTGCCTTGACTTGAAAATTCAGGACTGAAATATGGGGGTATATATATCAGGGGTTGGAACTAGATCATTAAAGTCCCTTCCAACCCAAGCCACTCTATGACTCTATGAAATATTAATTTGACACCTGTGAATGTACGGAGTAAAAGCCAAGTCCATCAGGCAGGGAGAGCAATGACATGAAGGGTGGGGATCCCCATCCACACTAGCCACTTGCTTCTTTCTGGGTATTAATCACGATCTTCCACTCCCAAAAACATCTGACATCTTCCTATATGAAAGATCCTTTTCTTTCTATCTTCATTTAATGAAATTAAGATCCATTAACTCAATCTTTCTAAAAGTACCTGACACAACTTCTCAGGGCAGTAGAAGTTATTTTAGGACATTTCGGATGGCTCTCGGCCTCCTCTGTTTTGCTCACAACTCAGCCTCAAGTACACCTGAGAAAAAATACTTGATTGAGCCCCGAGGAAACTTCAGGGCTTTAAGTGAATAATGGCACCAAGAAGTACACACAGATGTAATGCAAATAGCACAACATGACATCCCAATTATAAACATGAGTCATGAATGACAAAAAGATCAAGAGTTCCTTTCGAAAAGATCAGAATACAGCTAATACAAGAATGCCAAACCACTCCCAGAAATATTTTAGTTTTCCAAATGGGTAACTGAATGCTTAAAGCAAGTACGGCCAAAATGCAATCTGGACATAAAACCTCAACTTCCTTATCTTACTTTGATGTAAAAAAAAAAAAAAAAAAAATTACAAGGCATTGTACACAACCCCTGTTCTGCTGGACTGCACATTCAAAACAAAGCATTCATGTGCTTGTCTTTGTTCTTCTCCAGAGAGGGTCAGGTAATGGATGGATCACCAAAGCAGAAAAATAACTTTCTACCAAAAAGAAGTCTGTGATGAAAATTGTAACGCAGACAGACAAAAAAGCTGTCAGTCGCTAGCAGCCAAGGCAGTAAGGAGAGGACCACAAGGCAATGGCTGTCAGAGAAGTGTAGTCCAGACAATCAGCTGATTAATATCGTGTATACATGATGAAACTAAAAAGTAGAAAACATACAAGGAAAAAAGGAAGAAAAAACATTTTGGTAGCTGTTTGTTCTAAATAAATCTCTACAGGATTCCTTTTCCTCTCTCTCAAGCTCTACAGCATGGAGTAAAGGTGCAAAATATTGGATGCTTGTGAGAGCATCTGAACAGCTTTTCAAGCCCTTACTGAAAAGTGCAGCAGTTCTGTCACCAAAGTTATCCCTGGAGTTGAACGATCATGCTGGCATGACCAAAGCTACCATGACAAATAAAGCTGGACTCTGTTATTTCACTTAACGCTCTCCTGGTTGTGAAAAGCCATGAAAACCAGTGGTGCTGACTTTTGCTTGGCAAGGAGATCCTCTGGGCGACACGGGATGCCGCACACAAACCATCTCTACCTTCCCCCAATTTGGGAGCACGTCCAGAAAAAATGGCTTCGTTCCGCTTCTGCTCTCCTTTGTCCATCCAGGTGCAGCCACTGCAAACATGCTGCTGGTTTGTCTGTACAACAAATTCTCTAGCAGCAACCTGTTCCTCCAGCTGATAAACTGAAGGCAAACCTGTGCCCTGGCCGGTAGCCCAGCCGCACCCCACAAGAATGCAGCTCTTCCTGTGTAACTGCTTCTGCAGGAGGGCTATTCCCAGGTAAGGGATAACATCTTTTCACTCTTCACAGACCTACTTAGGCTAGGTGAAGCCTGCAACGCAGATACAGCCGAAGTCAAAGCAGCGAGAAATAAACCAAGTATAAAAATGGCTTAAAGCTGTCTGGCCTTTTTTAAAAAATTATTTTTAATCCATCAAGAACTGTTGAGACCAAACAGATTCACACCAAGTACAGGGGTCCATGGCCAGCTATACCTGTAAAATATACTTCCAGCACCCTGGGGGCTGCTGCAGCAGCTTGGCAAATAGCATGAGGGTTTGCTCAGCTGCTGGCCAGGAACAACAGCAGAAACAGGGCCGAGCGCTGCTCGAGAAAAGACAGGTGGATAGGCAAGGTACACTGCTGCGACTCGGAGGCCTTCAGCTCTGCTTCTGGAAGAAATGTTTAGCTGAATAAAGAGGTGAAGCACACAAATAAAGCCGTAGAGCCGAGGGCCAGCTGCAGACAAGCAGAGGCCTGTGGCCTAGTCGGTACTTTGGAGGTTGCCTGGCAACAGGCGGGCTGCTGCAGGCTGAGGCTGCAGGGAATCAGCAGGTTTACCTTCTGGTTGTCTTCTGTGGGACCGGGCAGGTGTCCCCTGAAAGGCAGGGCGAGAAGAGCAGTGCCTCGATAAGCTCACATGGCAGGCATCTTCTAAGGGTGCTTCCCAAGGGTGGGGGAAGCTGTCATTAAAGTGGTAAAGGGGCTTTGTCCTGCCTGTGTTCTGCTAAACTCCAAAGCACACCTGGCAGGTTAATTCAGACTTGATTAAAATGATGTCCATTCCAGTCACCTGACAAGTTACTTACTTGTTAACAATCTTAAAGAGCTCAGACCCAATCATATCAGACTGCCCTCGCTATGTGACAGTTGACCATACACTGCATTTTCAGAATTATCTAACACATTTCCCCATTACTTCAGCTCTGGGTTATCTCGATGCCATCTCAGCATTCACTTAAGGAATTTGCTCCCTGTGAGTTTTTTGAGTAACTGAATCTCAGCTTTACAGACCCACTTATTCTGGCCAAATAAATCATGTTGCTTCTCCAGCCTTCTGCAACAACCCCATGCGGCCACCGAGGATCATTACATAGATAGCAGCTATTACAGAGAACAGAGTAATGAGAACAGCAAGAACAACGTGGGTACACATCTCATGGAAATAGGAGCCTCAAATAGGAGTTTTGAATGAAATATTTCTCCTGGTCACTTAATCTGGAGCCAGATTGCAACAGCTAAGTTGTTTCCACTGCTAAGTGCATATGAAGCTGGTCCCTCACAGCTGTGAATCCCCGCTCCAAGGTGGTGCAAGAAGGCAGGCAGGACAGGAAAGGAATGCCAAGTGGACCTTTCCCATGCTTTTTACACACAAAAAGAGCAGCAGTAACTTGTTTTACAAGCCATCATGTTTCGTAGCAATAAATTACAGATTGTAGAGTATGTTGGCCGTTTTCAAACCGCATAATTACGGGCATCCTTTCTGGGTCCTTGGGGAGCTACACATGGCTGAGGCACCTTTGGCAATGTTTTGTTTTCCTATTTGTCTGGGGTTGGAAAGAAGGCAACTGAAGCTTACTGATTTGGTAAACACTTAGGAGAGATGCCCTCCATTTCCTTAATGAGCCTATTAAGAGAATCTATCAAAGGTGTAGGGACGAGTCTCAGAGGAAAGAAACACAGAGAGAGAACAGATTGTCCTTAGATATTCACAGTACATGAACACAAGAAAACAACCTATAGGCAACTATAATCAGTTGGGAACAATGTGATCATGTTGCTGGAGAAGTACATCAATCTCATATACCTGGATGCTTTTCCTTTTTGCTCAGCCAAAGAGCTGTGTCTGAGCATACAGCTTCTGAACTTGAGTAAAATGAGTGACTTAGGAGAGGTGTGCTTATTTCAGGTCATATGAACCAAACACTAACAAAACTCAAAAGGAAGTTCATTTTCCACCTTTCCTAAATGAATCTTTGCCAATGTACGCTTCAGGTTTTAACTTCCCCAGAGAGTTTAAAAAAGGTTGCTATATTCATACAAATATACTAGTTACAGGGCAAAACAACACACAGCAACTGGCTCACATCACTCGCTACCACAGGCTTTTATTTAAAAGATTAACTACGACCGAACACTGCTCATTTTCCACTGCTTAGCCCCAGTTTACAGGGAAGCAGTCTTCCTTGCATGGCAAGCAGCTGCCTGCACTGCCTGCAGAAGCCAGCTCAATTATGTACAGGGTAGAAAGTATATTAAGAGCAGAAGAGAAGGGGAAGCTGGAAGAACAGACAGGATCAACAATGCTTAGGAGCTTGAAGGACAAGATGTATTAAAACACATACTTCTTTCTCTTAAAATGTCATTCTGTCAACCATCATGGTTTCCAGACTTTCAGAATTTAATTATATTGTAATTACTTCCTATTTGGACAAGGCCACAAAACTAAAAGCTTGGTATCTTCTTGGACAAGGCCACAAAACTAAAAGCTCAGTATCTTCCTACATTACAGTTTATTGTATGTTCTTTACACTTCTGTAGCAGCCAAGTTTCCTTTCTTTTTGTCAACAAATTTGCCTTTAGAATAAAAATACCAGTTTTGGTCCATTAGTGTAGTGTAGGGCACATAAAAAAGTTAAGAGCTATTATTACTGTTATTTCCAAGAAGTATAGACTTGCTTATCCTCTTGTTAATCCTTACAACTTGCTTTTTTATCATAAAAGCAACAAAAAGAAAACAAATACAAAACCCAGACAACACAGTCCTAAGGCAGGTGCTTTTTCAACACATGCCCTCCTGGATGAGTAAGGACCCATGAAATCCTTCACCTCACTGACTTGAAATCATTTTTCATTTTTTTTCCACCTCTCTCCCAACCCCAAATACCCATGATGGTACAAGATATTGTATAGCATTCTTATACTGTGGATCAAAGGCTGGAAACCTGCAAGGCATACAGGTAAATAGTTCACGTGTTCAAACAGGTAGTCTGTAAACATTGTTTGTGACACAGTACTTCTATAAGACATTATTCTTACTGAAATGTTGTGATGTTACAATAAAGAAAGCTGGAAGGAAAACAAAGAGGGACTCCTGGCTTCTCCCAGCAGAGCAGGGATCCTGATGAGCGCTGTGTGTGCTCTCAGCCCAGCACTCAATCTATAAATGTGCTGCTCGTTTCCTGCTCACTTAGGCCATTAGGGCCTCAGTCTGCTTCCGGAGGAGCTGCCAGATGGAGAGAGATTGATGAGCGCAAGCATAATGCAAGACAGATTCCTGGCACGTCCCACAGCTACCCATCCTCCTAATTCACCTCGGAGTGAATCAGTGGTGTCTGTGATGATCCCTTTCACTTCAGGTCAGGATCTTCTCTGCTGCCAGAGAGTAAGAGGAGAAGGATTTTCGAGGGTTACCCAGTCCAGGCAGTACCTCAATCCCTAGCGCACACCCTCCTCGGGCCACTTCCTCCAGTCTTGCCCAGGAACCTCTTGGTCAAGTCCCGAAGTGGTCAGGATCATCACAGCAGCTGGAGAGAAGGCTCTGGTGCATCTCAGGGCAGAACGACAAAACAGATTGTAAAAAGAGATCCACTGGGCTAGATAGTCACTGCCTTGGCATGAGCCCGTCATCAAAGCACCCTGCTGGGGGAGATGCAAACTGTCCCCAGCAAGATGTACTTTCTTGATCCATGTCTTTCCTCCTCAGAAAGGAACACTCCCTGCTTCAAGCTGTGCTTGGAAAAGGAAAGAACAAATTATGTACACTTGGAGGAAGTTCATTACAACAAACACTTGAATTTCAGTTTGTATTACAAGAGCAACAAAAGCCTCTGAACATCCTGCTGCTATTAAAGGTGATGAGTTTTGTGTCTATATGGGCCTGTGTAAGAACGACTGTTTTCTATTTTCTTCCTTGCAAGCAGTTTGCTAGGATCTATATTCTGCAGGCATCGAACTGCAGCTCCTCAGTGCAAGAAGATCTCTTTCATTTCTACCTCATGAATAAAGAAATCACACGTACTGTTTTCAGGACTACTTAAAGTAATACAGCACCAAGAAGGTGATGATTGTGATGATTTTTTTTTTCTCATTTCTGACCGGTCACGCAGATTGCAAAGTCTTCAAAACTAACAGCCTGACAATATTTTTTTCTTGTGCCATTAACAGTGGAAAAAGAGCCTAAAGTGAGGAAGATAGCTTATCAGAAGATGCAGATGTTATTGAACACAGTATCTTGCAACAAGCTACCTTTGGGGAGAGAGGGAGCATGTCAGCGTGAGCAAGCAGGACGAAGCATTCTCGTTAGCCACTTAGGAATCAAAGCCTTGATCCGTTTCCAATTTCTTCCACGACTCTTGACTAGCTGAGATAATCGATATCGCCTACTGTGTAAGGATGAAGCATCCCACGAGGCACAATCAGGTGGCTTTCTCAGACTGCTGTAAAATTGTTCCTCAGGAGGATGGACGATAAGGTCATTGATCTTGTGCTCTAAGCTATGGGTTAACAAAAGGATTTCTGGGATTAAGAAAGAGCTGTTCAGACAATCACTTGACTGCTAAGAACTTTAGCTATAGTTTTATTTTTCTCAGAGGTCAAGGCCTCCAAGCTATGTCAGCCACGTCATATTTCTGATGATGGAAGCACACCTCTATTTCTTGTTTGGGAAAGGAGGGGAGAACTTCCCCCTCCAGGGTGGTGAAATGTGCAGATGCAGCTGGGCTAAAGGTCTGCTGAAGCTGCCGGCTTTGCAGCTCTGTTGTCACAGTAACTGGGTGACTCAATGTGACATGCTGTCTTTGGGCCTGAGTCATGTACGCACACCGAATGCACCCTACACTTCCCAATTTCAAAGAGTGTGTATTATGCTGATCAATTACTCTGAGATTAGATTTTCTGTTGCTTGTTTGTTTGTTTGTTTGTTTTTTGTTTTTTTTTCCCCGTATGTTTTGACTAACTTCACTTGCAGAGTCAAATTTTGGTTAAGAATTATTGTCAAGGAAATTGCATTTAGTAAGCAAAGAAGTTGAAAGAATTATAAACAGATATGAAACCACTACGAGGACTGAATCTTCATCTGCTGCTTAAACAACTGAACAGAAAAATCATTGATATGTTGGCAAGGTTTCCCAACGACCTGACCCACAGTAATGCTTTTTAACTTTTTCCTTTCCTTTTACTTTTTGTTGTGGAGATGAGGAACTGGGGAAGTATAAGCAAAGAGAAGTAGCCCATCCCCAGCCTCCCAAAAACCCCAAGAGTTTCTCAAGTCCTCAATACACCTGCATTTATTTAAGCCCAAACACAAACAAACTAAATTATATAAACAACTGAACTCTATATTTACTACATGACTTACCCTCCACAAGAGAAACAAGCCTATAATATAGCAAAATTAAAATGAATTAACTTCAGGACACCAAAGAATCCTGAAGCAAAGCAACAAGGAAATCCTAAAAATGTGAATATTGCCTTACAAAGCACTCAGCTAAACTTCTACTCCAGCAGCTGCATATTGCTTAGATAACAATCAAGTAATCACTCACTGCATTTAACTTAGAACTGTATCAATAATGGCAAAAATAGTACCCAGGGTTTGTAATGGGAAGTTATTAATAGGGACTTCAGTTCTGAAAGCTGCCATCACTGCAGACCTTTGCATTTATAAAATGCATACTGCCACTTTCTATACTTAGTTTTGTTTGTACACTTATTTTTAAAGTGGAGAACTTCAGCTGCAGGTGCCTGAGAAATCAAACACCAGCAAAAACTGCACAAAGACACTGTCCCCAGAGTCTTTTATTTGTTTATTTGCAAAAGCTCCGGGGAAAAAAAGGGAACATTGTCAACCTTTGTCTTTTTTTTTTTTTTAATATTTTTATTATTATTTTGTTTAAAGTTTAGCTTTAGGTCTCAGTATGGCATAGTGCTTCAGAATTCTGTTACTTCATTTAATTTCTCAGATAACAGACCAGACCTAACTGCCCTCTGCACTACTCTGCGAATGAATCATCCATTTGTTCCCTTAAGTCACCCCATGCAGCAGTAATTGACTCTGGATTACCTGAGGTTTGTGTAAGTCAAGACTCGTTTCCCATAATTTAAGTTTTAAATTCTGTAACATCTGCAGATACAAAATAATCACAGTTCTTCTGACAAAGATGCATATCAGAAAGGCTGATCAAATATGACGCAAGACAGCTTGAAACTTCTGCCAAAATGTAATCTCTTCCAAATGCAAATTTTCTAAGATTTCTAGGCATAGAAACAGACGATAACTCTCTTTGCTAGCAAGGAGCTTCCAACAGACAACAGAGCTCTTCCCCCAACTGTTCAGAAGGCAGAATACGGTATTTATCTAGGTACAGGAACTGAGCTGTAAAAGAATAAAGACACTGTGTTCTATGGGGCCCTGCAGTTAAAAGATGGGTTATCACAGACAAGGCAAAGACTTAGTTTAGCAAAGTTTTCAGCACCTGGGCACTAGGGTCTTTTGTATTTGAAGAAACAGATTTCTTCCAAGTTACCTTGGAAGTAAGCTGTGCTGCTTACTGCTGAGATGCTACCTGTTTCCTCTGGTCTGACTGCTGGAATGAGCCCAAGAGAAGCAGAGATGAATTTCCACCTCTAGGAAGGTTTCTGCCTTAAGCCTGCACAGTTTTGCTGCTGCTGAAGGAATGCTTGGCCAATATAAGTATGGGGCTCATTTCTAGGCATTTCTGAACCTACACTTTTAACTACATCTTCCTCCACAAAACATGAAAGCCTAGCTTTTTGTTTATTTTTCAATCTGGTAATAAGTATCAATCCTGGGATACATTTGTTTCTCCTCTACAGCCTCTTGTGCATCACGGAAGTGTCTAAAGGGGAATGCATCTTACTGTGAACAAGAGGTACTGCAAACCTGCTGGACTCCAACATCACAGTCTTTCTCCTTATTCAGAGTCAAGGCATCCCTCAGAAGTCACAGGTTGCTCTTTTATTGGGGTGTTTTTTCCTTCAAAGGATGAGAGAGTTTAGACTTTCTCTTCTAAGGAACAACTAAAATGACTATTAAGCTCACAGTGTTAACTGTGCCTCTATATACTCTGCAACCATTTGTCCTGCAGACCACTGGATATAGAAAACTTTTTATATAATATCCTAACTCGTCACCATATGGAAGGTTAGTCAGGACCTAACAAAATCTCCCAGTCAACCCGCATATGGGATTCAAATGTGTCCTATAGAACTTGGGAAAAAAATTCACTTTCTCTTACTCATAGAACTGAGTTATTTTAGACAAATCATGTCAAAGATGACAGAAGACAGAAATGTCAGTGAGAGTCCATGCCACCTTTATGTATTGCTCTCTGTACTGTTTTCAGCCATCCCTTTCACAAAGATGGAAGATTACATTTATTTTCCCCCTCCTCTCCAAAAAATCTGGAGTTTCTCCTAGAAAAAATAATACTTCAACTTAAAATCATAGCAGTTTTGCATAATCCAAATGAGCTTTTTGGAAATACAACATGCAATGAAATGCGTTTGCTAGGTTTGACATGCCCAGTCATTCTGAATTAAGGTCAGGTTATTTAAGGTTACTCTGGAGGAAAGCGATCTCTATAGATGAATCTGCACCTTTGTGCTAGCCATCTGACCCTATGGCTGCGTCCTCCTCCCGTGTGAGACCTAAGAATGCAGGTTCAGAGAGAAATTATCACACACAGATATTCTGAGACATTACTAGAAAAAACATGTGGGTTTTCTTGAAGAAACAGAGGATATTCATCCAAGATCTGAGGATGCAAAGGAGTTGTTATTCATGCAGATGGAAAGAGCGGGATTCATGAAGCTTGAGCCAAAAGACCTGAGAATGCTTTTCTTCGGAGGGTCTGAAAGGGGAAACATCTGTCCTCCTGGACAGCTGTGACTCCTGACAGCATGAAGCTGAACAAAATGAAAGTTAAAATATATAGAATGTATTCTATACCTGCTGCATGGAACAGTTTTCAGATGTCAACACCTGAAATATTTTCCAGATATCAACACCTTACTCAATTAAACTTACACTGTCTAGTGCAAATCTCTTAATGACATATACTGTCATACAGTTGCTGGGAATCTGGACAATGGATATCTCTATACATCTTTCCATCTCAAACTTATATAATATTTTAAAAACCCTTACCTTCAACACCCTTCATGTTGATGCTATTACTCTGAGAAGTACAAGTACACATGCAGACAAATGAGGACTACAAGGACACCAAAATTTGTAATCAATTTGTATTCATTCCGGTTGCAAAGATACCTTAGATGGTTAAAATGTGATTATATGCAATTATTAATAAGAAAATCATATTTTTTCCCTGTTGATAAAAATTACCAATAGACCTGATTCAATTTACAATGCCAACTCAAAGCAAATGAAAAAAAAAGAGAGAAAGAGAGAAAGATTTTCCTAATGCTTATACAAGATGAAAATCTAACCTCACTACCAAATGCAAGCATCATGTCTGCTCACTGGAAAATCAGATATGTAGAGTTCAAATAAGTATTTCATAGATGAAAGTGATTTTTTAAATGCATGACTCTTCCTACATTGTTAACATTTATCAGCAAGGTGACAATACTATTAAACATCTAAATCCACTGCACCACTGTTGCCACTTTAATATGATTTTCAGATGCCAGGTCATTGTGCTGCATTATACCACAAAGCCAAGCAGAAAGGAAGAAGCTAAAGTTGAAAACAGAGCAGGCATTAAAAAACATGACCCTCCTTACAGCAACAGTAAGATCCTGCACTACGGAGATAACAGTGCAGACATAAGTGGAATTGATCATTGACTTTTAATAAGAAATCACATCCAGACACAGCAGGGTTTTCTATAGATCTAAACACAGTTCTTTTCAGTTTGGTTTGGTGTTTTCTTGAGAAGTTGATATATGAGCAATTTTTTTCCTGTCCTTTGTATTGGAAGATGAATTAGATATATTGCTGGAAGAACCAACGGAATAAAAAGCTTGCGCAGTTTCAGAGCCATTCCCCAGCATCTCTTTTGCTTTCTGCTCCATTTGTGTTGTTTTACCATCTCTCACAATAGCACGAAAACCTGAGTAACTAGATAAATACACATATATATATATACACACCCAAAGAGAGAAAAGGTACTAGAGATAGAACAGGAGGGCAAGTGAGGTATTTTTCCTCCTTTCCACTGAAACTGACATAAACCAACATGTAATTCCTTGTTAAACCATGCCTGCAAAAAGTTGTTTCCAGATAAAACAGGAACAGAGGTGTGAATAAAGTAATTCACCCACAACAGCAAGGTACTAGCTTCCAAACATCGGTTTCAATTCAAAACATTGAAGTAGCGACATTATTAAAGTAAGTCTGTTTTAAAATTACACAGAGAACTACCCTGAAAGGAGAACTTTTGCACAGCTCCTGCTACCAACCTTCAACTGCCCACAGTGACGTTCCCAGTAGCTCTCCACTTACCTGTCTGCTACGCTCAGCTGCAGGACATCTCTAGATCTGCAATGCAACACGGTTTGAATGCCAACTCTGCTCGTCTTTGAAAGCCCCCAGTACAGAAATGAGCAGAACTCCCTGAATTCACTCAGGTACTGACAAACCAAGACATTTCCCTATGGAGAAAATCTCACAGTGCCCCATACTTCGTCCCAATCTACAGCTCAGCTGACTGAAGTCAAGCGTAAGAATAGAGGTGATAGGCTTCCTGTATTAAAATCAAACAACATGACACTTTCCTTGGACATACACAGATCTCTGCAAGAGAAATTGCATTAGGAGATGCAAAATGTAACTGAGACAGATTCAGCTAGTATGTGAAATGTGTTGTTGTTTTAATAAAACAACAACATTAAGTTTAACCTTCATTCATCTAGACTAAATACTTTCTTTCTTCATTCATTCATCACACTGAGTTTCCAGACACGTAGAAAAATCTCTGAATTCCACCATCACCCACAAGAGCATGAGCACAAAAAGCACTGTTCATCATTCTAGGGTAACTCTTTATCACAGAGACATAATATGCAGCCTGCTCTGATCAGGTAGGAAATTATCATCCTCAAGCCCATTTTTACAACTTGCTGGATGCTCTGGGAGGAATATGCCCCTCCCTCTGTAAAGGCCATTGCAAAATGGAAGGTATGGTCATTACAGAGCGGAAGACCAACAGGAAACAAAGGAGGAAAAGCTCCCATTTATTAACTCTAAATTTATTTTTTTGTCATTTTCATCTTTTATTAATTTTTTATTAGCCCTTAAATTAGCATCTGACATCCTACTCAGAGGATTAATGTCTTCCTCCGCTGTTTGGCTGTTTCTGAGCTGGGAAATTCGTGCAATGAAGGTCTCTATCTACCGTAAGAGTCTCAGCAGATACCTTCACAAATTCAGTCTGAATAAATCTTATATTCTGCAACTGATGGATATAATACATCAGCCAGGTATCAGCGGGACCCTACCCTGCAATTATGTGAAACGCATATGTGGAAACCGAAAGGAACCTTCTTAGGCAATATTATTTTATAGTATGAGTTACTACAGAACATTCCTAAACCATGGAATTCTATCCAATGATCACATGCCAGGAAATACTGCCGTTATTTCTAATTCCACTGAGTCTGATCACAATGACTTCCTCAGTGGTAAATGATGGAGATTCAGACCTGGTGGGTGATCACCATGGACAGTCCTTATTTGAATGAGACAGGCCCTAACACATTTTAAGTACAATTTTAAATTAATAGGATTTTTTTTCTTTGTATTTGCAGAATTGTTCTCAAGGGAGAGTTTGAGGCTAATTCTTTTAAATTTGTTTTTAAAATAGGATGACAAGACTACTATTTCCAATAAAGCACCTTTAAAATCTAAGGGTTAGCTCCTGAAATCATGAGTTAAACCTAAGTGTGAAACTGAGGGGAAAAAATGCCATGCCTTTTTTCTTTTGCCTTCTCTAGAACCATGGCAGAGCTCATGGCAGAAAAAATAAAAAATAAAAATTATAAAAAAAAAGCAAGAGGTGGGTAATTACTTGTTAAAGCTCCCATTTTGTAGTAATTTGGGAATAAAAAGGAAGAAAAGAAAAGAAATATTGGAAAAGATATAGCACGAATATGAAGTCTGACTAGACCATGACTCTTTTCTCAAGTTTTTATGCCTCAGTCATTAGTTTACAAACCTAGAACACTCCCTGGCACTTACCGTGTGATGCTTACCCTACAAACATCTGGTGTTTGGTCTACAAATACTAATACACTAGTGAGAAGCAGTGGAAGACACACAGTGCCTGATTTATACAACATAAAATACATGTTTAACGGTTTTGTTTGCTGCCTTTTTTAACAGAACAGGTTTTGTTGCATTCAACAAGACAGACAACTATTCTTCATGTAACCTTTGCAGTCCCTAGGAGCTCTTGTAATGATAACTATCAAGAGCGTAATTTCTTATTTGAGCATGTCAACTTCTGTAATTATTAGTTCCTGTTTGTAAATAAAGACCACGTTATAACTAAAGAATGACAGAACAATTGAGGTTGGATGGGAACTTTGGAGATCATCTTGTCCAGCCCAGTTACCCAAAGCAGGGTTAGGTAAAGCTGTCTGTTCAGGACTGGTTGTGTTTTCAGTACCTCCACAGCTGGAGGCTCCACAGCTCCCTTTGGACAACCTGTTACTGTGTCCGATCACTACTGAAGTTAAAAAAAAAACACATCATCTGCAACTCTCTGAGGATTCTTTTTGCTCTATCTTCCAGGACATTAATGAAGGGTACAACACCAGTGGCTGGCCTCCAGCAGTTCACCCTGCTAACCACAACCCGTTAAACTGGGCAATTCAGCCACATCCCAGTCCACCTCTCCATCAGTTTGTTTATGAGGATGTTATGGGATACAGCATCACAAGCCTTTCCGTGCTTGAGATAAGCAACATCCTCAGCTCTCTCCTCATCCACCAAGCCAGACATCTCATCATGGAAGGCTATCAGCTTGGTTAAGTATCATTTCCCATTCATAAATCCATGTTGGTTACTCCTCATCACTTTCTTCCTCCTGAGCTGATTTTCTTTACTGCCTATCAAACAGTTAATGTGCCATCTGCAGTCAGAGGTCACGCTCCCTTGATTCAGACCTGGCTCTCTAAAGACATTCTGCTCGGCAAAAGTGAGAAAAATGATCCAAATAAATAAAAACTGTGAATGTGAAGTCAGTTCAACCCTTGTGTTTTAATTTAATGTGGGACATCAAGTTAACAGAGTCAAGGCACCACATAATCACTCAGTAGGGATGCGTAACAAATACTGAGAGCAGTCTGAAAGAAGTACGAATGGAGCATCTGCTTGCAAAAGCACCAGAAGAAACAATAGAGACAGGGCTAGGAGAAGGGCAAGCGCTGACACACGAGGGCAGAAGAAACAGCAGCCCAAGTGGCAGACGAGAAGCGTCCTGCCACACCTCGAGCAGAAGGCCGCACGCTGCTCAGGCCCCACGAGAGATGCCCAGCCAGCTGGAGAGGGCAAAGCCACCACACACCAGCCCTGCCACCAGGACAGGCCGCAAGCCTCCAGCGCACCCGCAAGGAGGAAGCAGAGGCGAGGGGCAGCGACGTGACTGATCCAGAGGCTGAAGGAAGCAAGCTCTGTGGGAAAAGACTGTGCCGTAAGAAACGCCCCGCTCTTAGAGAGGGCAAAAAACTTGTCTAACAAGCAGTTTATTGACATTGGCCAAGAGGAACCCAAGAGACATAGTGAGGACGTTACAGCCACTGGCCCTCCTCACCACACACAGGTGCACCTGGCCAAGCAGGAGGCCTGGTCGTGGTGAGTGCGTGGCCACCAGCGTGCGTGACATCCATGACAGAAGGAGCACACGTGAGTGAAAACAGATGTAGTCCGAGTAAGTACCTCCTTGACCCTGAATCCACCTACAGAAGAGTTCAGAATTTCACTCTCTCCTTTTAAAAGGCCCCACGTGCTGAACCCATGCAGGGCACTATGCACTTACCATCTGCCTCAAATGCATTTCAAAATACTTTCCAATAAAAAACATCTTAGAAATACATACCCAGTACAAACTGAAAAATTAATGAAAAATATCATATGGCTTGCAATGTATTGTACAAGAAGAAAATTAGAAAGGCAAGCCCAAGAAAATCAATAAACATCTATTCCAAAAAGTACCATGAGGACTTCTATTTTAACCTCTTATCAGAAAAATACACACTTAGTAAACAACATAAAGATAATGTTACTGTACTTGATAAATCCTTAAATCACTCATTTTAAAGAACTGAGCAAAAGACTGAACACTAAAAATGAAACTGTAGTCTTTTACTCCCAAATACTCTCTTTCAGCAACAGAGCACAAATCTCAAGTCCAATTTTTACAAATATCTTTTCACAAAACCTTTTTTCTGTCTGGAATAAACATTAGTCTGGCATGCCCCACTGTCTCACAAGATCATAGAACCATAGAATCATTAAGGCTGGAAAAGACCTTTAAGATCATCTGGTCCAACCATCACCCTACTACCACTGTCACCCATTAAGCCATGTCCCTAAGCACCACGTCCAGCCTCTCCTTAAACACCCCCAGGGACGGTGACACCACCACCTCCCTGGGCAACCCGTCCCAATGCCTGACTGCTCTTCTGAGAAGAAATGTCTCCTCATTTCCAGCCTGAACCTCCCCAGCACAACTTGAGTCCATTCCCTCTAGTCCTATCACTAGTTACCTGTGAGCAGAGGCCAACCCCCAGCTCCTCACACCTTCCTTTCAGGCAGTTGCAGAGAGCAATAAGGTCTCCCCTGAGCCTCCTCTTCTCCAGACCAACCTACTCCAGTTCCCTCAGCTGCTCCTCATAGCCTTGTATTCCAGGCTTTCGCCAGCTTCATAGTAAAGACAGATGCAAGGAAGGCATTAAGAACCTCAGCCTTTTCCTTATCTTCAGCAGTCATGTTTCCCCCTGCATCCAGTAAAGGATAGAGATTCTCCTTGGCCCTCATCTTTGCCATTAATCTATCTATAAAAACATTTTTTTATCCTTGACCACAGTGGCCAGGTTGAACTCATACTGGGCTTTGGCCTTCCTGAGTTCTTCTCTGCATATCCTGGCAACTTCCTTGTACTCTCCCCACGCTGCCTACCCCTTCTTCCACCAGACATAAACTCTTTTTTTTTTTCTGGACACTCGCCTTGAAGACTTCTGCAGGAGCGTCCAGCATTCCTGGATGTCTCTGCCCTTCAGAACTGACTCCCAAGGGATCCTCCCCACCAGTGTCCTGAGCAATTCAAAGTCTGCCCTCCAGAAGTACAAGGCAGCAGTTTTATTGACCTCCCTCCTGACTTCACCAAGAAGAGAACTCCACCATTTCATGGCCACTGCCCAGGACATCTCCCAGCCACCACATTTCCCACCAGTCCTTCTCTGTTCAGGAACAGCAGGTCTAGCAGGGCACCCCTCTGGTAAGCTCCCTAACCAGCTGAGCCAGGAAGCTGGCTTCCACACACTCCAGGAACCTTCTAGACTGCTTCCTCAGGGCTGTACTGTATTCCCAGCACATGTCCAGGATGTTGAAGTCCCCCATGAGAACAAACACTGATGACTTAGCAACTTGACTTTCTTGCCCATGACAGCCTCCTGTGTGGACTTTCCCCCACATCCTCACCACCCTGTCCCTTGAGTACCAGGGCCTCAAACCTATTGTGTAAGGGCACCTGGGGAGGTGAGGTGGGTAGGGAGGCAGCTCGCCTGCAATCGTTGTTTTAATCAGTATGGAAAAAAAACTTATTTAGCAAACTATGAAATCAAGCAGCACAAAGGCACGTGAATAAACAGATTGAGAGAGATATAAAGCTGAGTGTTAGATGAGCAATCTTTCTGTTCACATGGTCTTGGCCCATTAGTGGACCACACCAAACACACATTTCCCATCAGTGCTCACATTTCAAGAAGTAACAAAACCACTTATTTCAAGATCAAATGTTAAAACCCATCCCATGGCTCTTTCTTGGGTCATCCTCTGGGTGTACAGTGTGGTCTTGGTAGCGTAGAACATAAAAAAGATGTTCTCTCTTGGTAAGCTTGATAGACAAACAAAACTAAGTTTCTACTCCACTACAGTTGTTTTATACAGAGTGGCACTCTGCAAATAAATAGCTTTGGGGAGAAACAAATAATATACAACCATGATGATCATCAGATATTTGATTCATTGTTTAGTGCTATCACTATTTATAAATCAATGAATCAGCAAGTTTTGACCATGCCATTTTTCGATCATAAGTTTACTATTTTAATTATTAAGCATGTGCCGAAGCAAAGAGGGAAAAGCTCTGTGCTGTACTTTCTTTAAATATAACAAGTGTGTACAGATATACATACATATACAAAAAGTAATAAATTAGTGATTTCATTACTTTACTTCACATGTGCTACTGTCAGTCTTATACACTGTACCTTACTTTTTCTGTAAGAACCCTGGGTGAGTGAGCGGAAATGAAAACTGCCCTTACCTTAATGTTGCAAGCTTGCTCCATCAGTCTCCTGGCGTTCTCCTCAGCTCTGTACCTCTTGGGCAGCTGAACCCTGAAGAATTTTAAAGCTCCTTCAAAATCAGCTTGTAGAAGGTCCTCTTTTGAGGTCTGCAATTAAACACAGAGAACTACTCTAAACACTGAGAACATGTAGTCATGCTCTTTTACTGGATTTGTCATTTACTGACTGCATTCCAAACCACCAATATTCACATTAGCCCAAAAAACATCCTCTTTAAAATCAGCTCTCTAATCCATTTCTCATAAAACAAGACAGAGGCTAAAACTTATCCCAGGAATCCCTGGCAGAGCAGCACAATCAGAGGACTACAACACATTAATGTATTTCGTCCTTCTGTACCTGCAGGGTAAGAAAGGGATTCTAGCTAAGCCTGTCAAGATGAAACTGAGTAAGGGGAAAACCAAACCAAATCAAACCAAACCAAGCAAATAATAAAAACCTAGGAGAATCTGTAACATTTTTAGAGAGCTTATGCTTTAGAACATTGCTGATTTTTATAACGCTACCCTAAAAAGATGATGCATAGATACATAGATTTGGGTGCAGACATGAACAGCAGAAGCAAAAATGCATATGACTCATAAGAGGCATCAGCAAGTCAATGTGTAGAAGTCTGTGACACAGTTTCTCAAAGAACCCTGTGCCAGAAAATGTTTCACATGTTTATTTCTATATCTCTCATAAGACTGTACCTCTTACTGTGGTATCAAGCCTAACAGGTCAGAAAATGTTAAACATTCAGCATTAATCCAGTTCTGCTACTGACGGAGTAGTATGATTCACGGGTCAGGGACAAACGTATTAATTTTTGGAGATGCGAGAACTGTACCAGGAGATTTTACAGATATGCAAAAGCAAGCCTTTAGACTGTTCCTTTAAAAGGCTCACAGAGACTGTACATCCAGACAAAACATTCAGGACGTCACCTCAAAATGTGAATGTCTTTTAAAGCAGAAGGAACAAAGGAACACGTGCCAGTCTACAGAGCAGCACCACGGACGCTGGAGCTGTGTACCGCCACACTTCAGCTGACGATTCCTGAGAGACACAGGCCCCTTTGCTGAATGAAGGGGCTCCCCTCTCCTTAGCTATCCTCTCACCCACCCAAAACCCTTTGCTGCTTCCAGACAACCTCTTTCCAGCAAACACGCTGCAGCCAAACACATGGGATCTGGCTCCGCACTGGGAGAACTGGGAAAGCAGAAGTCCTTGTCATGAAAGAGATGAGACTAGACGATAGTCTTAATCCTCCTGGATGTTAAATTTGTTTCAAATAAGTAGAAATAAATTTAATTCTCACTACAACAGAAAAAAAAAAAAAAAAAAAAAACTAATGGGTTTTATTTACAAATCCTCTCTATGTATCATATTAACTGGTCTCAGTAGCTCATTTACATGAAAATAATTAAACCTACTATGTAAAACGCTTTCTTAAAAGTATAAGTGTATTGCTTCCCAAAGCAAACTGAACTTCAGTGTGGTACCATGGATATTACAAGCTTGCAACAGAAAGACTCCAACATGGCTTGACATACTCCATAGTCCTGCTAAAAATGCTGCAGCAGCCTGCACAGAGGGTCCACAAAAACATAGCAGTTTGACCAAGCTTTATCTGATGGGGAAATGGAGAAGGGTTTTGGAATGGATTTTAAATGATGAACAAAACTGGGAACCACAGAATTTAAGAGAGCATTTTCATGGTTATCCAGCATTTCTGATAGCGGAGAACATGAGCTGACATCAGAGGTCTGCCACTCAAGCACCAATAATCAGCACTGCTCAGTGCCCAACCTTCCACTTTGGGGATGGCACAGCAATGTGTCCTTTGGCTTCCTCAATCAAGACTACATAAGAACAAAATATCCATTGTGCACATTGATCTGTCACCCTCTGTATTTCTGGAGATGATCATACCGTACACCCTGCTGAAGACTTACTGGTTCTTTCCGCTACATTAATCACAAGGTAAGAGTGAGAAAACTCTAAACGCAGCTGAAGTTGCTTTGGCAGATCTGCTTCCCTTTGACTGCAGCATTTTCTAACTTTGTCTTCAAGCTGCTCAGAGTTCCCTCAAGATCTCTTTGATCCTCCCTTCACTTGCAGCCAAGGAAGCTGCTGGGTCATCACTGCAGGGACACAACAAAAGCTGCCTTCAGGATGTGGACGAGAAATGCTCAGCGTTACGAACACTCACATCTGATTGTGTCCACAAAATTTGGCAGAAGGACTATCTGGCTGAGGCTCCATCTGACAAGACCGATGTCATGTTGACAGAGAGCTGGTGCACTTAGCTATCTAATGAATCAGACCCACTCGTGAACACAGCTATGGCCAACACATCCATTTCCTCCTCTGCACGCTGTTTTTCTTCTGGGCAAGGTTTAGTAAGGCTGTATATGCTTTTGCCATGCTTGAGGCTTGGTGAGCACTTTGGATGCCCAGCGGGCTGTATTTGGGGCGAGCTGCCGGCACCAAGTGGTGCTCTGTGCCAGAAGCCACGCTGACAACCAGGCCGCTCCAGGCAAAGTTCGGCTGGGTGATAGAAAAGCAGTAATTGGTTTAATAACCAGCTGACTCCAAAGTGATTTCCCCCCTTCTCTCTCCGCGATGCTGACAGCTGTGTTTGCCATACGGGTCAAACGGATTTCCCTACAACATTATACATTTGCCCTCTTTGGAGTCAAGCTTGCTGCTGCAGTTCCAGTCCCCTCTTCTTCCTCGCAGCCTCTCCCGGCCCTGGCCACAATTCCAACCAAGGTGCAAGGGGGCACCAGGCAATGTGTAAAACCCCCGTGGCTGCTGTTACCCATTTTAGGCAGAAGGTGCTCAGATACTGCAGTGCTGCAAGCCAGGCTAATCTCCAAGACAGGCTGCTTGCTACGTGCTTCCAGCAGAGTGGGAGGGTGTTTTTAATTACTACTTCTGGACACTCGCTCCCAACAATAAACAAACACCAAACACACTTTTTTGCCAAAGTTTTACCATTTTGTTAGGAGATGAGCTATCCTAATTTTAAGAAAGTATTTTTCTAAGGGGGCATGACTAGAAATATTCATCTGAATTTTGTATTTAACTTTAACTTTTCTCAAATTAATATAATGAATTGAGAGTTTTGGATTACTATTTTTATTATTATTCAAAATCAGAGAAGAAAAAAATAAATTAAAAAGCTGTTAATAAACAACAATTAAATTACCCCACTAAACTTTAGGAAATCAGCTGCACCTACCTTTTGTGTCCATAGCACTTCATTGAAAAAATTAATACCATAAAGACAGAGGCAAATGTGTCACAACAACAGTGATTACATGTAAACATTTATGATCAGATTTATTTCCCCAGGCTTTTGTTTGAATCACTGCTAAAATAACATTTTAACAACACCAAAACAAATTATTCTCATAATATCGAAGCTATTGAGAATTTTGAGGTTTCAACCCTGAAAAACTTGTAGTCAGTGAAAATCTTGTAAGAACCATGGTGAATCATGGAAATGAGAACTTCGATGGAATCTGCTGAAATAGGATTACAGTCATGGAAGGTTATAAACCAGAATATTATATAGCTCAATGAAGTGAGAGGAAGGCCCCTAACATTCAGCTCTTTCTACTTTGCTGAGTATTTTCATTTCATTAAAATAATCTCCTGACCAGAAAGTTAGAGTTTCGCTATTAAAATCAGAAGAAATCAAAGTAATCTTTTGTGAGCAATGTTAACTGGGTTGTGCGTTTTGTATAGGTTACACTTTCTTGTCTAAATTATGCAAACAAAGCTTTTCAGGTACTAATTAAAAACAGGAAACAACAAAAATCAGTATGTGTGTATAAATATATATGCATACTCATTCTTTATACATATGCAATATATGCAGTACAAAAAAGCGTATACCGTTGTTGTTATTATTCACATTTCTTGACATTTTGTGATTTTAATCGATAAATCATAAAGACATTTCCGGCACCTTTTGGCAGCTGTTTGAAAGGCAGAGATTTGTAAATTTGCTGTTTCATGTCACTCAGCTCATGGATCTCCTGAACAACTCATTTCAATAAGCCATCTGTAAGTCTAATGAAGCACTTGGCAGGTACATTGTATTTTGGGGCACATGGGGACTTCAGGGCATTTTTCAATATTCAAGATGTAATCCTTAAATAATCATATTTTTGTATAAAATATATAAAGAAAAACAACAGGCAAAAGACAAGGCTCGCTGGGAACTATGAACATAAAGTGAACTTCCAATGATCTTTTAAACTCTCAGCTTACTTTTTAGGGTTTGGCTATACATGTTCCCTTGCATGTCCTTTCCACATCACTTAAGTATTTCTCTATGTTCATCAAATGATCTTAATTGGATTATTTGAAACTTAGGACAAGCCCTTTTGCATAATTAGTCTACAAGCTTCCAAGTCTATAGACAAAGTTCTGTGAAATTACAAATGTCTGAAAAAAAGATCACCTCAGCTCTTTTTTTGAGACTTAAATAATATTTTTATTATTATTATTATTCTCTTTTTAAAGTAAATACTGTTACTACTGCCACCTCCAAAATACTTAGGGAAATGTGATTAAGACATAGGCTTAGCTTTTTTCTTTAATTTAATTTTTTCTGTCTTCAATTATTAATTCTGCAGTCTCATTCCTTACTGACTGCACCGACTGCATCTCCTGTTCCCACCTGGGAACTTATAGAGCAGAAGAAATTTCAGATCAACCACGTGGCACTTCCTTAATTTAATTCTTCCTCTTTTACACAAACAGATTAAAAAAATCTGTAGTGTGGACGCAGTATGTAAATGCAGAATTTCTATAGAATGCGAGTGAGCATAACGTGTGTGCTTTACAATCTAAGGAATACGGATCAGGAACAAGACAGTAAAAGGCAGAGAAGAATCCAGCTTTACTCTACTCCGCTATTAAATTTGCTATCAGAAAATTGCTATCAGAAAATTCAAAATGCTTACGTGTACTTTTACACTCATTTTGCAGATATTTAATCTTTAACATGCACCGTGTGGTTTTAAGCTCTTGCAGAACCTGCAGTGTGCCATGAAGGTTCGGGAGGTGTTTTGTCTAGCCTGATGGTTCCCTTCCCACTGGTAGCAGCAGACTGCAATGCTGCACGTTGCAGGATTTTGTGCTGCGCTGCCCTTTGACCTGAGATTTGTTAAATGGCTCCGAGAGGAGGAAGTTGACCTGCTGAGCTTCCAAGGAGTGCCAGGGTGGGTGGACTTGGAATCCAGGCCGGGGACAGATGGACTGGCAAAGCTACCCTGCCACAGGTGTGCTGGCATGCACTTCCAACACGAGCCACCAAAAGCCTCGTTTTACTGGCATCACTTCTATGCTCTTCTTTGCTGGGAAAGCTATACTGTCACAAATGTACATATTTTTTCTGTTAAAATCTGTGTTCTCTGTAAAGCATAACTCGGTATAAAGTGTCATGGAAAAAAAATATAAGCTGACTATAGGCAAAAGTTTTCAGAAGGCCTAGCCGGGGTTTTGTGCACGATGAGTTGGCATCCAGCAGGGATCCTCCGCTTGCCCGCTGCCTACATACAGTAGTGCACCTCTGCTCAGAATTGCACCAGTGTTTGCGTGCAGATCCAGCCTTATGAAGGGTAATGTTCACTCTGCCCCGTAAAATACTGATGAATGTGTGCAAGAGCAAACAAAAAATCTCCTAGCTCTACCCACCCACAGATATCCCCAAGGGGAAAAGCCCACACAGAATTAGTGCTGTTCCACTTGCTCGTCGTCACATATAACTGATGCCAGTGAGTAGGTGATCTGAATTTTTCTGATGTTACAGATTATATTTTTCAAATAACACTACAACGGTATATATTCTGCCTGTCATAGGCATTTATTCCCCAAACCACAGCAGAGGAAGATGCTTATGTATGCACAAAAGAATCTACTTCTTAATTTTACGAAAGTCCAAGGTTTGGAAGTATCTTTAGTTCTGATTAAAGTACAAATTCTTGGTCCTCAGGCTTCTCTATTTTTTAAAAAAATAATCAGAAACAGCTTCTACTCCTCCATGGAATGGGTATGTGTCAGAAGAGATACATATCAAAAGAGGTATATTTAGCTAATAAAACCTGGCAGGAAACCACATTCATTTCACAAATCAAGGCTCTTCAATAACACAAGCATTGTTTGTATTGTTTTGCCTTCCCCCCCCCCTTTTTTTTAAAAAAAAAAAATAAAATAGAATCATGTCATTCAGCACAGCTCAGATGTCTGGCTGCTGAAGTACACTGAATTCCCTGGTATGCCCTATCAGGAGGGCCAGCTCCAAAGCCTGATTAAGTCAAGTGAAAAAGAGCTTTGTGTTTTTCCTCTGCTTCCTTAGAGCTCATCACAAAACAATTCAGAATGATTTGGCAGTCCTCGCCCAGGAGACCAACAGCACTAAAGCAGCAGGATGGGATGGCAGAAGGTTTAGGTGCACTTTGAGCTAGGCTGGCATAACGCTTACACACACAGCAGCTTCAGCCATGCAGTATTAGCCCTTACGGCAGGCACTACGCCCAATTCTACAAGTGCCTGTAGGTATCCAAATTCATCTTCACTTTACTAGCAATTTAAGACTTTGTGAATATTGTACCTACCATCTCACAACGTTTGGAACACACAGGCTCAGCTACCTGCTTTTTTTTTTTTTTTTTTTTTTTTTTTGAGCATCTTACAGTACACAGATCACCATCATTTATCGGAGGGTACCGCAGAACACAGAGCAGGGGTTCAGCAGCACGATGAAAATGCAAGACAGGTCACTCCATAACACCACGATACAGGAGTACGCAGGGCGGGGAAATGAAGGAAAGGCACCAAGCCACAAGAACATGGTACAGGTCAGTAAAAGCACTCTTTTCCCAGGCATCATTAAAACGACATTCTGGTGTCACACCACTGAGCAGGCATGCCCCAGGGCTGTAGCTCGGTTTATGGCACCCCAGAGCAGACCCGGCTAGGGCGAGTTGCCGACTTTCAGATTCTCTGCTGTCTTGTGGCTTTGGGTGTGTTTTGTACAGCAGCAGCAATGATGAAGGCGTACTTCTGTGTACCATAAGATGCCACACCAGTTTCAGGCCATTTCACACACAGACGTCAGTTGCTATGACAGATAAGAACATCTTTAACAATTTATTTCCCAGATAATTCCACACACGTATTTTAAACTTTTTTTTTTTTACAAGGTGTCACCTGCCTTGTCAAAACCAAATATAGAAACAGCAGAAAACCAAAATACATCAACACAGCTTAAATGCTATGAATGCTCAAAACAAACCTTTGATGTCACAAGTGTAAGATTTGAACTGCAGAGAATTAACGCACTTTCCATCAGCACCTAGAAGTAGACAGGGCATGCTGCTTATCTGCAGTCATTGCAGAACTGAGAACAAAAGCATTCACAGCTTTACAAAAGATTTTTTGGTTATGCAGACCCGGTTGCGACCCTTCGAGCTGCTGAAGGAGTGGCACTGGCTCCCAGCAGCAGGACCTGTGTTCAGCCCTCCCAGGCTACTGGGAAGAAGAAAGAGTCGGTGCTTAGGGTTGTGAGAAGCCAAGGAAAAACAGAAGAGACCTCTCACACCTCTGTTCAGCATAAAGAATCCTGGGGGAAAGAAGGTTTGGTAGGAAAGATGGCAAATTCACAATGAATTAATTTCAAGAAAACGTGATCTCACCGCAAGCAGCCGAGGCACAAACAGGCGATGCCCCATCCCCAGAAGTTCCAGCACCCGACATGCATACTCATTCACCAGCTTGCTTCTCTCGTCATGCATGTCCTGTGACTTTTTGACAGGTGGTGTGAGCTTGGCAGCTGGGGTTTTGCAAGGTACCCCTTCTTCCATGAGCAGTAAGTAGTAAGTATCCAGAGTGAGAAGAACAGGCTTTTAACCACAATTTCAAAAAGTGCAGTGCTAGAAGAGCCAGCCTGAGCTCTCTGATACTGGTTCAGATGGGCGTCTACAGCACAGCAGACACTCTCAAAACGAGAAAAGCATCTTTGCTAAGAATCAAGGAAAAATATGATCCACTGTGCTGGCTCAGCCAGAGTCCAAAGTAGATTTGAAAAAGAAACCAAAGAAAACATGGATCTAAAATGTACCTAAAAAGCAGGAAAATGGCAGAAAATGAGTGCAGGAAAGCTCTGACAGAAGGAAAGCAATGGAGAGCTCTCAGGGCTCAGCGTGTCTGAGACTGTGCGTGTGAGCAGACAGCAGCAGCAATAAGAGCAATAAAGCCAGGGCAGTTAGGAAGCTGCAAAGAGAAAAGGATGAGCTCATTGCAAGCTCGGATCCGTGACAAGCGTGGCGGCTGCTGCTGCTGCCTCTTGCTGTGCATCAGTAATGAAGGGGTAGGAGAGGAGGGGGCTGGGAGGGGGTGAATGAGCATGCAGCGTGCGTCTCGGGGGAGAATGCCGTAATAAGAAGCCAATAGTGAGCGGCTGGACGGATGAGCTCCCCCTCCCCGTCTACCTTACATCAATTCAACTGTGACGGGTTTTGCTGCTGGATCCCAGGCTCGTGTATATGAACCGCATCCTCTAACGCTCGATGTTTAGGGAGAAATCAGCCTGCCAGGCAGCGGAATGACTTTTGGTCGACCTGCTTCTGAATAACGCAAGCACAGACAAAGTGCAATCCGGAGCCGGGCAGGTAGGGCAGGGACCCTCCTTCCTCCCAGGCTGCCGAACTGGAGAGGGGCAAGGACACCGCCAGGGACTGCTGGCAAGCAGGGCAGCAGCCGGCTTCCGAAAAGCCAGGGAGACGTAGCCTAGCCTGCGCAGGATCGAGTTAAATAATTTAAATAATGATCATTTCCAGCACTGTCTTCTCCAGAGGCGTTTCTAAACCTGGATACAATCAGTAGAGGGGGGATGATGTCAGCATGTGCATTTCAATTGGTTCTAGAAATTAGCTGCACGTTTGTAAGGAAAACGCTGTGATGTCACACATTACACTGCCTCGCCTCTTCCCTGCGTGGGGAGCAGGCCAGGTGCCTCTGCCAGCTGGTTAAGGACAACACAGTGGGCTATTTCTGCGGTTCTGTGTTTTAGAAAGCATGTTTTTATGCCGCTTCCCTTTGGCACTGCCTATTTATAACCTGGGCTCTGTAACAGAACAATACACTTTTCCATCACAGCAGTGATATCGCACAGATTCCAACACAGAGAAAGGCGATAATTTAAAATACTGCAAGGAGATCCGGAGATCTAAAGCACAGTAGCTGCAAACACTTCTGCAAATACATTATTTTTGATAGAAAAGCCATTTGTCTATCATGTCAAGAAAGATCATTTAAAATACTAATGCAAAGTAAAAATCAGTAGCTTGGGTTTGTTGAATTGAAATAAGACGTTCACAAGTAGTTCAAATATGAACATTAATATGCCACGAACAAGTGTAAATAAAAACTGCAAAAAGCAGAGAAAAATAAATTCATTTCATACAGTCTGATACACCACCCATACTGGACTCCTTTCTAATACAAACAATTTTACTTGGAAGAAGAAGAAATGAAAAAAAAAAAGGATGATATCATTGAAAATCTCCCCATGCACACAAGTCACCTTGGCTCAAGGAGACACGTGAAGCAGGTGGCAGAATGGGTACAGCAGAAAAAGCAGGAGTCATAGGTCAGAGACAACAGCTGACAACAACGAGGCCTCAGAGAACTCTCCTGGGGCAAAACGGGATTGAAGTTGACTAAAGCACCAGCAAATTCTGTGCAGTATTGAACGAGCTCTTTTATACAGGTTGTCACCTGAAAGCTGGCTGAGAAACACTGCTTTGCAGAGGGAACCCGCCCAGATGGAGCAGAGCAGAGCGCAGGACTGCGAAGAGAGAGGTGATGGCGCTTCTGTCCAGGCTAAGCTCGTGCTCTGTGCATAGGCTGGGACCACGATCGGTTATACATCACAGCTTGAAGTCTCACCTCACTGAGCTATGTTTGTAGGGCAAAGAAAATAAAGTAGATCTTTATTTATTTAATTTTTGAATTCTTTCAAGTGCTTACATCTAGCTTAAAACACATGCTGGCACGCACGATATTCAAGAGACATTCAGGTTCTACCCTCAATATGGGAATGAAAATGTTACTCAAAAGATTAAAAGGAAGAAGTAAGAGCACTCTGTTGTGTGCTTTGGGAAACAAGGAAGGTACAGAAGTAACCGGAAGCATAGGGGTGAATGGGAAGAGTCAGTGCTGACCAAACACAGCTTGTGGGCAGAGATCTCAGAGCACTGTCCATATAGAAAGCCTTAATTTTTTTCTTGCATAAATCAAACCTAAGCTACTAGCTCTCATCTTTACAGGGTTTTGCATTTGGTTCGCTTTGGGTAATGTCTGGGCTTATGAATAATGGAATGAAGCGATTATTAATTAAAGTCTTTAATTCTAGAAAGTTGTAATAGGATCCAATAGTTAGAGGCTAAAACCAGATGAATTCAGGTTAGAAATAAGGTTCAAATTTTTAGGAATGAGGAAAATTAACTACAGGGCTAGCATCCCAAGGGATGTGGTCTACTATCATTACAATTTTCACATCAGGCCTGGATTGTTTGTTTAAAAAATAGGTTTCTGAAACCTGCAAAGTTCCAAAGCTTCACAAAAAAACTGAATTGTCAGCTAAAATCCAATGCCCAGTGTTTATTAGGTTTTCAGCTCTCATTCTACAAAAACCTTGTGGCTTTCATTGTTGTTGTTGAGCCTCTTCTTTGGAGGAGAAGGTGGGGGGGAATATCAAAACGGTACATGGGAAAAAATCATGCCAGTCCTTCACACAGCGTAACAGTGATCTGTCATTTAGATTTGTAGTTTGAGACTTTTTACATTCCCTGCCATTCTCAGATACTCCCACATCCTAATTGAACACTGCATCGTATTTTTACCCATGTCTGATGAGGAATTGTGATTTTCCTTTCACGTAGACTTCACTGCTCCTATCTGTGCCTTCAGCACTGCTCTTACCTCACCGTTAGCTTGCTGTCCTGTATTCTTCTGAAGTCAACCTAGAACCTGAAAACGGCCCAGAAGGCAGTAACTTGCACACAGAGTAGAATACCTTACGCTAAACACCTATTACTTGAGCTTTGATTTCCATCTCGTAGACTATCTGGGCTTTTAAGTACAACTCTCTGTTTCTGGCCTTCCTATCCATGCAACATCCACACCCCTGGCACTGGGCTATACACGCGTGTGAGTGCCATGGATTCCTTTCTCCCTTTCTGCTTCCCCTGCCCACACATTCTCCACATTCTCCCATAGCCCAGCCAAGTGCCTCTTCCCTCTGTCCCCATCTTCCCTGCAAAAGCCCCGCTAGCCCTACCTCCTATTCTGTGCTTTATGTTGACAAGAATATAAAATGTTTATGATAATGGGGCATGGTACTGAAAGGTCAGCACTGAGATACACTGAACATTTTCATAATTGCTATATCAATTGCTAATTGCCTATGGATGATAACATCTCTCTTTTCTATGTCAACTGTCAAAAAAAAAGGAATTGGATTGCCTTTAACACTTTAGTGTTTAGTGTCTTAGTGGCAAAAATAACTGGCTTTGAAAAGCTAAATAGAATCTAAAACTAGGAGAATAAAATAGAAAGCTCTCTTTCAAGCTAATTCTATAAAGAATAAGACAAATTCTGCACCAAACTCTGAAAATTCATAGCAATTACATCATGCCCACAATGAGAGCTTCACCTCTTACCTTATCAGAAATTGCTTTGTCCTTTGTGTTCCCCAGGTCTAATCACAACTGTGTAATTTAGTGATGTTTACATCTTTAGCATTATTAGAGAGAACACAACAACGTTAATTTTCAGAGCAGATTCCAACAGTGATCTGTGTTGGGGTCCGTGCTGGTTAACCTGATCTTAAATGGCTTGGAAAAGAGGGTGAATCTCGAGGTGACAATGCTGGCAGATGTTACTAAATGATTCAGGGTTTTAAAGACATGGGATTACAGTAAAGGATTGCAGAAGGACTGTAAGAGACTGAATGACTGGGAAATAGTACGGCAAATTAAAAGTCAATGTAGACAAATGTAAATTGATGCAAACAGGAAAAAAACTTATCAATTTTTCCATATAAGTGACAGCTGACAATTGCTACTCAGAATCAATATAGTGGCAAGTGAAGATGGCAAATGAAGATAGTGGCAAGTCGTAATTTCAGCACCGGGCATGTGTTGAGTGACAAGAGGAGGCTTTATCTTCAGGGATGTCACACTGGCTATTTGGGTTACAATGCAAGCCACGTAGCTCCCTGAAGAAAGAGGTGTAACTTACCCATGAACAACAAAATCCAGCACCTATAAGACTGAATCACTACTCTGGCTATCATTGCTATGTCTGATTCACATGAGCATAAATTTTTGTGCTATGCCTTTAACACAGAACAAGATTTCAGATATGATTTTAAAGTTCTGGGTTGGCATTAAGTGGTAATGCAGGAGATAAATCACAGACAAAATCCAAGGCAGATTAGGTGAAATGTCTATTCAAATAAGTTAGTGCCTTGGAAGTGAAATAACAAAATTTATAATCTGTAATCTGTTAATTAAGAAGTGAAATGTAAATGTGTATTTTGGTACAGACTAATTTTATTCAAAATTTTTGCCCTTACTGAAGTCCTCCATACCTAAAGTGGTGAAACAGGACTTGTGGATCACACTGGTTAATCATGGATATTATATACAAACATATGACAACAATACAATCCTAATGGTAATTAGATAAAGTAGATTTTTCTAGAAATAATAAAATATCAACACAGGAAACACAATGCAACCTCTCTCAAAGATCCAGTCATTCACATCCAAACAGACGAACACAGATCTGAGCAGATGCAGAAGACCACTACTAAGATGTTCAAGAGTTCAAGAACACCAAGAGTATTATTTGTGTAGTAAAGAGTATGATTGATAGCATAAATACTTCAAGGTGAGAACCACCAGCATGTCTCTGCAAGAGGGCTATTTAAGATAAAGGACACCATTGATCTAAGACCGGGGAAGTGTAGAAAGCTCAGTAGTAAGTTTAGACTGGAACAAGAGTAATGTTCCAGAAAAAAAAAAAAATGCAAAAAGCAAAAAATGGCCTTCCACCAACAATATGCTGCTGTTACTAGCTTATAAAATGGCTCCCATGTCACGTAATGGTACGATTCAGCAGAGAAACATTTCTTTGGCCCAGAAGGTCCTTCACAGTTCAGTTGCAGAATAATATAAAGATACCAATACTCTTCCTAAGCCAGGGCAATTTTGAAACTTTTATTTTATTTTTATTTTTTTAAGGGAGCCTTTGTATCAACTACTTAAACTAACAGAATCACCTGCTGTCCCTGCCACTGCAACTGGTATTCTTCCTAATCTGTTAGGCACACACTGGCACACAGAGACTGAAAGGTGGCAACAGAAATAAACAACAACCACCACTGCCCTGTGCATGTAATACACAGTTACCGTCGGAGAGCATAGAGTGAGCAGGAGCCTAAGACCTCAGAGCCCCCATCAGAAATGCTGCTCCCATTGGGCTGAGTTCAAGGAACAACACACAGCAGTGCTGACTTTAAGACAATATACCTACTGAAGTGAAGCTCTAGATGATAAATAACAAACACTTTATTTGTAGATTACTGTCTTCTACCCATTTCAATGTGAATATCATGTACTTTACCAATGAAAACCATGGCTTTCCTCTGGTATTAAGCTATGCGTTTTTAATGTTACATGGACGAAAGCACCAGCCTAGCCGTTGAGTGTAGTTACAAACCACAAGCTAGGAGCAGAGCTTCCCCTGGAAAGAAAACTAGGACGTAAACCTATCTTAAAAACCTGTGGTTCCTTCTTATCTTTCCAGTTAATGAAACTTTCTTTCCTTTTCAGTAGGTAGTAACCTAATCTAGAGCCTGATTTTTCCACATCACATATTTTAATACTTGCCTCATTTTGCTAATTCCAAACTAAAGCACGCATTTAGCTTTTTATTTTTTCCCAAGGTAGCAAGATCAAAAACATAAGTTTATGGAAATAATTACAGAAATATGCAAATATGAAACAAAGCTTACTGCTTTTTTTTTATTCTTTCTTACCATATGTGAAGATTTTCATGTTTATTTTGTATTTTCAAAAAAGAAACTAACTAGTTGATGACAAAAGAGACCTAAAAATATGCTGGCATTGGAATGGTTCATTTTGCTGTGTCACTCTCCACCAACAGTCTTACTGGGGATTTTGTTAGTGAGAATACCAATACAACGTTGCTTGCTGCCTTGTTCTGAACCACGCTTGTCTGTGCTGCCTTTCTCAATGCTAGGGCTCTTCTCACGCCCCAGTGCTTCACCATGTTTTCTGATGCTCAGCAAATGAAAAGCAAGGGATGTCTATGCTATTAGCTCAGCTCGCTGAATGTTAATTCAGGTGCAGTCTCACCATGACGTAACCCAATGATTAATGTCAAATTGCAAAATGCTGCCACCAGCTGGATAGCGTGACTGGTGAGCACACCGATGAGCAGTGCCTGCTGAAGCGACAGGCATTGGAAAGCATAGCACTGGGATGCTACACAAAAACAAGTCTCTGTTTTTACTTTGATAAATCAGATTAATGCCCTATTACAAATTATGGCCTCCGTGGCTGAAGAGCTTTAATGTGCTAGCTGCTGATTGCTGCAAACACACTCAGAATGTGGGAGGCAGAAAGGGAAAGGATTCCCCTCGTGTCTTAAATACGTGCTTATTTTCTGCAGCGAGATGTCGCGGGTAATTGGTCACAGAAGTAGGACTGTCGTTTCAAAACCAACAGCCACTCACTTTAAATACAAGCAGCTGGTTGTAACAGTGAGAAACTGCATTGAGTAAGAGGAAGATCGATCTAAAAGCTTTCTGTTGTTATTTAACGAGGGATTGAGAAGCGCACGCTTCACAAAAATGTGAGAAAATTGGCATTTCCAGAGTAGACTCAGATATTCCACTGATGAATGATTTCCTCCAAACTGAAACTAATATAAGAGATTGAAGATGAGAACATAATAGCTCTGTTTTAACATAGAACAAATCCTTATGAATTGTTTTCATCTGCTTCAGAATCAGCAAGAAGCACGCCCTTAGAAACTCACAGCTTTTAAAGCTGTTGTTCTGCAGCACTCGTATTCACTTTCTTCAACTTAAAAAGACCAGTAAAATAAAGCAGATTGTCTCTAATGGTTAAGAGAGGTTATGAACCCGTCTGAACAGGAAAAAATTATTTCAGGTCCCCAGGTATGAAATTATTTTACCCCCTAACAGCAGAGCAATTCCTGCTTGAGAGCAAATCATAATGCTAATTTGGTGATAGACAATGACCAGCCCTGTGTTGGTACTGCTATGGAAATGTGATCTTTTGTGAGTGCTTTTGATTTAGAATCCTAGCCTACTTAGCTGTAACTTCTTCTTCATTGTTTTTGGCTGTGATACAGAAATATTTTCTCAGGATAATACCTCCCTTACCATTTAGAGCCCATTAATACCAGAAGAGGCAGATAGAGAAACCTGCATAAGCACAAGAAGAATTGCTACAAGCAGGATTAGAAAACAACTCTTAAAACTCCTTAGCCTAGAAAATAGTTTTGTAATAACACTAGCAAAATAATTCCTTGAGTTTTCCTCTCCTAGAAAGGCCAAAGAGAAATGCTCAACTGGAAAAACCGTGTATTGTGGAATGTACATAAAATAAAAAGACTGACCATTGCCTGTTAAAATAAATTGGGCTCGAAAAATAAATTTGCAGTATGACCTGTCTGAGTTAAGGATTTTAGTCCTTTCTAACCCTCTTCACATTTTCTAAAGAGTTGTTCTGACCGCTGGGTGTATACCCACAGTCTCAAAGCCAGGCTGCATAACTGCACAACTTGCGAAGGTTGATGTAAGTTAATTTTGAGCTGTCTCTTTGCCATCAAAAGGACCAGTGGTTCACCTAGAGGTTGGTGGGGTTTCTGTTCTTTAGGTAAACTCTGTTCACCTAACACAAAGCTAGAAGTTACCCATTTCATAAAAGGCTTCCATTCCTCTCTTGGCATTACAAGTACATTTAATACCAAATAATATTCAATTACTTTTATGGCATATTTATATGAAAGAACCCAGCCACAAAAGGAATATGTTCTGAAGTGAATCATAATTGTTTTCTAAATAGTAATTGCACATAAGACACTTAAATCCTGAGACTGCACTCCTTGTTCCAGGAACTTTGGAACATGATTAAGTTTAATAAAAACAAATCTACCATAAGTATAATTCTAAAGACATCTCTACCTATGATATTTCTCCTCTACTGCCTCCCCCAGAAGTCCCACCATTATTGTTCCCTTTCAACATGATACATTCAGCTGGAGAAAACATTCCGTACAGTTGAATAAAAAAGCTTCTAATCAATGGCTTACCTTTAAGAGAGCCAAGGCTACATGAAAGATTATGTTCATACCCTGAAAAATAAGAAGAAAGAGATATCAATCATTCCCCATATACAAATCTTTTTTCCCTATTATTTTTATGTAGCATCTTTAACAAGGTACTGCAAATCCCTAGGGAATGCCTCTCTTTTCTCTGTTACACTTCAAAGTTCATCGTTAAAGCCCCATGGCCCAGCTTCCAGACTCCCGGCTGGGGAAAATAAAGGCTCTTGGGAGCTTTTGGAATCTCACTCTGTAATTAGCCGGGTGCCTTGCATGTCACAGGACATCCCTCCAGATTTTTGGTTCATCCCAATATTTTTTATGAACAGCGCAGAATATTGTCATAAGCAGGTCCTCAAGAAAATGCAATAAGCAGTCTAGGTGATAAGATTTTTGCCTAGTAACTGAAAACCAGGATTAATCATGTAAAATCTTTCACACAATCTGTTAAAGCAACAACAAAAAAACCCACAAGTACAAAATACACCTGGTAATAGCCTAAGTCAAAACCATTTCATAGGTCAGAAAATCGATATCTGCATCAAATACTCTGCTTTCTGGTTCACAAAAGCTGGAAAAACATGTATACAGAAATCTGTTCCGTAAATGATAAAATGGCAATGTCCAATCACTTAAAAATCAAAGAAAGCACACAGCACTTCATTTATTGACTACAGAGGGGTGAAAAAGGCTTCATTTCCACTGGTTTTACACAGAAATCTGAAATACCATTCCTCTGCTATTTTTCAGCATCTTTTTATTTTGACAACCGAGAACCTGAGATGTTCTCAGGGGCCAGGGGAGCACACACACTGAAGGATGCCCCTTTACAGCAGCTTAGCTGAAAGTGCTCCTGGGGTCCGGATGTACAGCTGGGCAAGGGCCAGCAGCCCCACTGCTCTGTGCACCCCCTGTGCCTGGCAGTGGCAGCTGTGCCTACCTACCTGGGTTACTTCACTTTATAAATAGCTTCAAGCTCATCCAAATATGAAAAATACCATATGCAATTCTTATTTGCTGTGTTATCATAGAACCATAGAAACGTTAATGTTGAAAAGCCCTCCAAGATCATCTGGTCCAACCAGCACCCTACTACCACTGTCACCCACTAAACCATGTCCCTAAGCACCACGTCCAACCTCTCCTTAAACACCCCCAGGGACAGTGACTCTACCATCTCCCTGGGCAACCCCGTCCCAATGCCTGACTGCTCTTTCCGAGAAGAAATTTCTGTAATTTCCAGCCTGAACCTCCAGTGGCCTCAACTTAAGGCCATTCCCTCTGGTCCTCTCGCTAGTTACCTGTGAGAAGAGGCCAACCCCCAGCTCCCCACACCTTCCTTTCAGGCAGTTGCAGAGAGCAATAAGGTCTCCTCTGAGCTTCCTCTTCTCCAGACTAAACAACCCCAGTGCCCTCAGCTGCCCCTCACAGGGCTTGTGTTCCAGGCCCTTCACCAGCTTTGTACCCCTTCTCTGGACATGCTCCAGGGCCTCAATGTCCTTCTTGTACTGAGAGGCCCAAAGCTGAACACAGCACTCAAGGTGCGGTCTCACCAGAGAAGCGTACAAGGGGACGACCACCTCCCTGGCCCTGCTGGTGACACTATTCCTCATGCAAAACCAGGATGCTATTGGTCTTCTTGGCCCCCTGGGCACACTGCTGGCTCATGTTCAGGTGAGCATCCACCAACACCCCCAGATCCTTTTCCTCTGCACAGCTTTCCAGCCACTCTGCCCCAAGCCTGTAGCGCTGCATGGGGTTGTTGTGGCCAATACACAGGACCCAGCACTGAGCCACGTTGAACTTCATCGCATTGGCCTCATGTCCTTTGTGCTCAGGCTGCTGCATATTGCAGTATATCCTGGATTATATTTTCCTTATCTTCTTTCCTGCTTCTTTAATGGAAAGATAAATCTTTATTTGTAACATCTTTCAGAGTAGATATCCAAAAATGTCTTAACAGATTTGCATGCAAGCAATACTGTCATCATATACATACAGTGCCTTGAATGGATTTTACCATTAATTAGTCTTGGAAATGTGACTATATCAGACATAATGAATATTGCAACACAATGAATTACTTTGCAATTTGATGCATCATCATTATGGTAACAAACTGGCTTTTTCCACTAGAGGTCACAATTGCAGCAGGACTGAACCAAAAAAGCATTCATAGGAAACTTTTCCAAAGGGGAAAACAAGTATTTCAAATACAATAGTTATTTTGCTCTTTATGCTTCATTTTAATAGAAAAAATGTCTGCCTGTGCATTTCAGTCATGACACTGCTAACACCAGAGCACCAGCAGCAGTGAATTAAGTTCACAGCACTCCCACTTTTATTCCAAACATCCACCTGAAGCCATCACTTCATTGCACACAGTCACGACACATTAACAACTATTATTTACTAACAGAGAGGATTCAATATGAGCATTCCATGTATAAATGAGAGTCACAACTACAGGCAATTACAAACATTCTGATTTCTTTCTAAGTGGTTAATCTGATATTGTTATTTTATGACTAGGTACAACGTATAGCTGTTGGATTACTGAGGAATTCAGTCCTGTGTATTTTCTAGCACTAGCAAGAAAAAAAGAAAGAAAATGAAAACCAAACCAGTCATTTATTTTTTAAATATTTTTTTTTCTGACTTGCCTGAAACTCACACTGTTCATGAACTCAAACTAATCACACTCTTTCCTGTTTCTCCTCATGATCATTCTTTGTATTGAGAACACGTGGCTGAAATGGGTTTCTTCCCACCTTGAGGATTCCCAGGTCTTTTCCCTGCCCCACCACACACCAGGCGGCTCTCAGACCCCCTAATGTTACATTAGATGTTCAACACACAGACACCCAAAAATGAGGAAGCCAAAAGACTTAAGACATTCATACAGAACTGCATTGGCACCCCATTATTCCTGAGGACAGAAAGCAACCTGCACCTTTCCCTTTCCTCCACAGGAGAGGTAGCTCCCACACCAAGGCAATACGGCAGAGCAGAGGCAGCAAGTGCTGCAGGCAATGGCAGCTCCATGCTGACCAGCTTGGGCTTTCTGCACCTGAAGGATGAATACCCACCGACAGCTGGGTGAATTGGAGGTGGCATCTGGCAACCCTCAGGAAGGCTTCTGCTCAGGTGTTTGGATTTCCAGCACAATGCTGTACATATCCAGCGCAGCACCTTACCCACCCATTTAACAACTCATTGGGTAACCACTGATCTGCATACTTGAACGACTTTTTCCTAGTGCATGGAAGACTGTTCTGATATAGCCAAGTTTAATAATTATGAGCATGAAAAAGGAGGCTAGCTCAGCTCTTTTTTCCCCACAATCCCTTATTTAAAACCCTACTTCATTTACAACACACTGATTTATAAGATTCATCTTAAACTCCTCCATCTATTTTAGAAGCAGAAGTACCAAAAATACCAATTTGTACCAGACATATAAATCATTGCTAGCAATATCCCTTCAGCAATTTTATAATGGAAAAATGAAAGCACATACAAATCATCCACAACTGGGAAAGAGGAGTGAGCCCATATTAAATAAGCTTTAGATAATTACTCTTTAAAACCAAAGGTCTGATGTTTAACCCATTTTGAAGTAAATGCTTTAATGTCATGAAGATCTCATCTTAATATTAAAAACATCCTTGCAACACGAAAGTTGTCAATAATTACCTAAACACTCGCTTGATTAACATGCAACAGCCAAAATTAAAAATATTCACGATTCTAAACCAGAACTTTCCCGACCCTTGTGCCATCCTACAACCTTCTAAGGCTCCTGCTTATCATGTACTCATTTATTTGAATTTATGTTAAAAGATTGTACTTTCCATCAGGTTCTAGCTAATTCTCATGAGCAAAACCCTGAAACCGTATCTCCTGACACTAAAAATGTAATGCTTCAACCGCATGATACATTTACACTGACATTAAGGTTGGCTTAAAAAAAGTGGAAATCTTATTATGATAACTTTCTTCTAGTGAGAGGTTTTCCCCATTCCCTGACGCCCCCTGCAGCCGTGACTCCCTGTGCAGACAGAAGGCCCCCTCGAGCTGCCCCCAGTTCGACTTCCTGTGCGCTTTGAAATGAGGCTTGGAAACAAGGAATAAAAAACAAAGATGGCAAACGGCTTATTGAAGTGGTGTTGTTGGGTGTGATTTGCAACAGAAAGGGTGCTAGTGGCTTCCTGTAGAAGCGAGGAGGCACAGCTATCCTTCTGACCTAGCAAATCTGCCAAGAGACAGGAAAAAAGGGAGTTGAGGGAGCAGCAAACTCACCGGCCGAAGCTCACCTGGCCTAGTGTGGAGAAGACAGAAGAGTTAGGCCAAACAATTTAATCATACAGTATCTGGACAGCATTTGCCCAGGGGACTTCTCTGGAATTTATCACACATTTTAAAGCTTTGCTTAGCTCACAGAAGCCTATTGGGAAGTTAGGCTACATTAAATAGTAGCAACAATCCCTCTCCAGCCCAGATCATCTGATAGTCCCTCCTCTGGTTACAGGGCAGCACCCCCGCATCATTTCCACAAGTAAAAGGAAGTGAATCTCTTCAAAGAACGTACGAGAAATTCATTTAACACAAGTGCCCTTATCTGTGGCTTTGTTCCTAGGTACGAGTGACACGTAGCGGGAAGTAGGGAAGATACTGATACAACACTCCCTGAAGCTCCACACAAAGTGAAGAAAAATGTATAAGCACTTAAGGATGGGCTGAGAAGTCTCAAGACTCACATGACATTTCATCAAGAACCAGTTAACCTGTTCTAGTTTTGTAATAACTGAATTTTCCTTTTTTTTTTTAAAAAGAGCTATTCCACTGAAGTTCATTTGACATTGTTTCATTATTTGAAAGTGTTTCATAATGATGTGTTTGGCTGCACACTCTTTCAAAAGAGCTGTAGAGGGTAATTGGGGTTACAGACTTTAAAGGAGAATTAAAATTCTATTTATGTTTTGGATTGCTTTCAGCAAAACATTTGTTTGGCAACTGTAATATGTTGAGAATACACAACAAATTTTAGGAATGTCACAAATATATTTGCTTTGCTGACACCATAAATACATACTCTGAAGCTCAGATTTCTCTTTGTAAGTAATGCAGACTTGGAGCACACTCTGTAGGGATCTGTACTTTAAATTAAATCTTTTACTTTGATGCATAGGCTTGTGCATTTATTCAAGTTCAGCAACAAGACAACTAAAGAAAAGAAAGGCCAGCTCACTCAAATACGGCACTGCTCATACACATGTGCATTTGTGTTAAGTCCTGGTTATTGCTTTAGCCACTAACATACCCTTTGAATTATGAGCTTTTGCTAACCTAGCAGATCATGGACACATACAAAAAGAATTGCTAAATTCCACTGGAAAATTACTTCACAGTTCTTGCTCTAGTAGGCCATAAGAATTTTAATTTTCATATTCTGGATTGATTTCATAGAACTAAAAGCTACAAAAATATGATCTTAATACTGTATAAAATATTAAGGTTTGTATAAGCAACAGATAACTTTCTTACTAAACAGCTATCTTGGAGAAAAGAAATATTGCAAAGAGATCTTACTGTGAAAGTATTAGGTATAGTTGACTTTGCAAACTGGTTTTCCTGCAGTGCGCCAAGATATATTTCTTCAACAATAACTCACAGCAGGAAATGCTATAAACATGTAGAAGAAGGAAAGAAAATGCTCATTTCTCCATCCTGATACTACAATGCTGTGAATAATACACAAACCCAATTAAAACCAGTTGACTGAATTATTAGATAAGCAGGTACCATGGAGATAATTAAAAATGGTACCAGGGGATTCAGTATTCATTGTGTTATTTTTCTGTATTTTACAGCATGAAAAGGCATGTGAGTAATACTATCAGGAAACCATGAAAGTAAGATTTTGCTTTAAATTTTCTTTGGTTGGTTGCTTCTAACAGAGATGAATGTGATTTAGGAGTGCTAGTAAATATTTAGATACTTTGGATTACTTTCACGTAATTTGCTCCTAAGACGTTGCTAAGGCTGGATGAAGGTCAAGAGTGCTATGAATTTAGCCCTTTTTCTGCCCAGCTTCTGTGACTGTTTTCAAAGAACAAACATTACAGCCATGGAATTTTAAGTCATTTCTACATATCAAATTGCTCTCTGACATCTGGTGTTTCTGCAGCGGCATGCTCTTAATTCACTGGCAGCTGGTTATGGGCTGGCAGCATGCCTTCTCTATTTGCCTGACCAAGCCATCTACTAACATCAGGTCCTGGCTCTTCTGGTTTTCAGAGGTTTAAATCAGATGGCCTTTTGACATTCCTTTCCCTTTTTCTTAACCTGATTAATACAGGGACAGAGAAAGGAGCCTGAATCCACATCAGGGGATGGAAAAAGAGACCTCAGATCTCTGTAGACAGACAGGTCCTCCAACTCTCACAGAGAAACAGGGGACGACCATTAGGCACACTGAGAGGAGCAGAAATCTTCCAGACCCCGAGTTTCTTCAGAAGAGACAAGACGAGGGGTTCAGAACACCTGTTGAGAGAGATGTGTCTCCTTCCCCTCTGCATGTTCCCCCAGTCACACAACACAAGGAAAATGCATGCCCCTGTGCCACCTGATTTCCTTCCCAATATTCGTTATTCACAATGTCCATTTCCTTGTGAGAACACAGCCCTGGCCCTTGCCTTTGCCTTCACTGCCCCTCTCCAACATGCACCCGAATGCAAAGTTCACTTTCTGATTTTACATATTTCATCAAAAAATCCAGCACGGCCTCAAGTTCCAAGTACAAAGTGACAGAATTTGTTTGGGCAGAGGCAGGCTGCACCACCCTGTCTTTTAGAAACAGTCCCCAAATTAGCTTAGCTTCCTGGATTTGTTCACAGAATATCACTCTCCTATTTGTGATCCTTTCCTTCAGTTATTTCTGAAGTGTTTTCAGTACTGCCAAAGCTGCCTGGAATATGCTGCTATTCAAATACAGCAGATGGCACTGGTGTTAAGCGAGCATTATGGAAATTAACTGTATTCCTAGAAAATTCAACCAAGTGAACATCAACTAGTAAGTGGCTAAAATATTTCAGTAGTGATGGAGAAAATAATTCAGAGACATATTGTGATACAACATGAGCTGTCTCACCCCAGTAAGGCACAACTAGGTCATTCACTTGGATCCCTCATCTTCAGCAACTTTTCACCTGCATCTCAGAACAGAAGCAGCCCCAGTGTTTTGGGATCACAACATTTATCAACATCACCAAAAAGGTACCGTCTGTTCACATAAGTTATCTTGAATTGCAGATTGCTGTGAGGCAGTTTTTTCTTTGCTCATGCTGAGCATTTATCACCAGCCTTGTTATTTTGGGGATAAACAAGCTGCAGCTATGAATGGAAGACACATAAATTATGGATGCTCATAGGAACAGCTGGACAACACAGTGTAAAGGGTTGTGTTAAATCTTGTGGCTCTCCAAGAACCTCTTGAATGTGCTCTATTAAAATACTCTTCTCCTCAATCCACACTTGAATTTTAATAAAATCTGTATAGCTTTAAAAGTTAATAGAACATCTTGTGTTCCCTGTGGCAATATAGAACATTTTGTTATATACCTCCAATATTTCTGCTGTTGATTGAAATTTTATATCCCAACACCCCATGCTTCTTATGGCCTTCAGTTAGAAAATAAATTTTAAATCTTCGTTATAATAATCTGAAAGTTTTAAACACACACATACAAGAACTTCAAAAAGTTGTTCATCCATAAAGCACCCAATCACATACTACATCCTTTTTAGTTTATCTTCTAGTACTGAAAAATAACACAGCAGTAACCATCAGACAAATTAAGCTAAAATTTCTTTTAGCATGGATTTACATGATTCACCTAAATACATAAAAGCAAAGCATCCAGGGCCAGAAAACCTGAGCTAACCCTACTGCACACCCTAGGTTTTTGCAATGCAGATGATGATAACAGCTGATATGTCAGCAGATGCTTCTCAATGCAGAGAAGTCATTTCTATTCCCCAGATAATCAACTTAAAATTCCTTACCTTTTTCTAGGTTATGGATCACCTTAATTTTCTAGCATTCTTTTGCCTCACAACATTTAAAGTAACATCTGTTTTAGGAGATAAGAGACTCTCCACATGCTGCATGTATAGGTACATGTCATACTTTGATTTAAGACCACTGCACCAATGTAGTTATGCTTTTGTAACATTATTCTGGGACATGCTCCTTAATGACAACATTTCAGACACTAATAGTCTTGATAAATGCCATTTTAAAAATAAAGACTTTTATATAGTAACTTGTGCCTCACTAGGTGAAAGGCCTTAAATCAACTAACTCATGGGTGCTTTCTTCCTCAGAATAGCGAGCCCCAAAGGTAGCACACCAGTGTTACCCACGTGGACGCACACGTTCAAATCCGAGTCTCTTCCATCTGCAGCTTGAGACATAGTCCACTCTCCTTCATCTTAAGCCACTTTAAATCCAACTGTAACAGCCTCAGAAAGAAATCCTTTCCAGTCTCTTTGCAAGAAGGAGCTGTGGCTGATAAAGCCTTCCAAAAGGAGACTCTGCTCCCTAGCAGCCATAAGGAGCACCAGGCAGGAGGAAGGATGTGGTCTGCATGCCAATCACATTGTCTGCCTTCATAGGAAGGAAAACAAACACCCCCCCCAGCCTTTTCCAGCTCACACATATGACATTGACTTTACTTTTGTAAATAGCATGGGAATAATGCGGGGAGTTTCAGCACAGATCTATATCTACTCATTACTGAAGTCTTGTTTTTAATGTGTTTTTACTGAAATAGATTTGATTTTTAGCAAGCCCTGTCAGCTGTGTTGTATAGTTTATTAAAACTGTCACAGCTTGAAGGGTTAACAAATGCAAACAATGTCACAACAATCGTTAATTCCAAAAATTTTCCAAATCTTTCCCTGTAGCTCTACAGAAAATAAAAATCTAGGCACAATATTTTACTTAATTCACACTTCATCTGCATGTCGATTTATAGAGGAAGTGAGCTTGTTCCTGACTCGGTTCCTGAGGAAGTTTAATAAATTAAAATGTTAATCTGTTCTTTCTCAACTCTGCTGAAGGGATCACAGAAGTATCTGGCAGTGACAGACACAAACCAGCAGCCCATTGGGGTACCCGCTCTGCAGTTAGTACGAACACGCAGCGATGGCTGGTCTTAGCATCTGAGTGACTCCACATGGCTCAGGGGGTCCTGGTACACCCCTTCTGCAGTAAGGGGCATGTAAGACAGAAACCACATCCTCAGTGCCAATAGTTATACGGTGTCTAAGGTTTTCATTATTTCACTACAAAGCAGTGCTCCCAGGCACCACACCTATATAACACAGGGCCACAGTTTCACCAACAAGAGGTGCTCATTTACCAGCAAGAAGGCACGCTTTAATTTCTATTTAAAAATAAAATAATAATAATACTTTTAAAAGCCCACACCCATTAGCCTTCATCATCACAGGTAGTTTCTCAAAACTGATTATAAAAGCCACTTTATACAAAATTCAAAACGTGATACTTGATAAACAAAGGCCAACATCTTCCAGCGTGCTGCTATGTTGTCCTGGGAAACGCAGTTTCATTCTCTGATACTAGGTGTATAGAAAACATTGAATTATTTAATATTCAAAAGTGACAGATAACCACTTGCTTCCTCTCCTATTCATTTCTGATCATAAAATCACAGCTCAGTAGTCAAACTATTAATTTTTGTAACAGGACTATATAATTACTGACACTATAATATATAAATTTCTGTACCAGCCCCGAAAAGGCAGCATGCAGGGTTTTTTTCTACTCCTTGAAAGGAGAGATGTACAATCTTGTGTATTTTATATCTTTAGTAACTGCACACAAAGACAGCCAGATAAAGGCAGGTTACCAATAAAGCGTCAAAGTTCCATTTTAAGAACCACATAATAACCGAATAAAATCTTCAGCTTGTGTATGTATGTGTGTGTGTACGTGTGTCCATCCATCCCCCAACTGATCTGAGTATTTTCTTTCCAGGAAATTTTAAAAAATGCTTTTGTCTGTCAACCATTTTTTTTCTCCTGTTTTCTCCTTTTCTCCTTTTTTTCTCCTTTTCTTAACGTCACTCAGTGCTTCTAAAACACTTATTTTAATTCTGCATTATAAATTTTAAAATGCAAAAGGCAGTTGAATGTTAAAAGTTAAACAAATAATTTAAAATTTACAGTAAAAAAGGCAGCAAAACAAAGCAGACTCACAAAGTGTTCAATATAGACCAACAAGTCCACATAGCACTTGGATTTTTATCATGAAGTTACTCTTTAATGCAAATAGAAATAGCAAAAAGAGACTAATGAAGTGTTGAAACAGGCAGCTAAAAGGAGCCTTGTAGAAACATCTTCAGCTGATGCTGACACGTTCAAATTTATCTGCATAGCCAAGCTCAAAAGCAAGCACTTTGCTGTAATCATATAAAAGCTTTCAACTGGATCTACAGGTTGTTGGGTTTTTTATTGTTATTTTATTACAGGCAGTCAAACACAACATATTAAGCCTTATAATATGTACCATGGCACTATGGATTAGCAGCTTGCAAGCTGCTGTCCAAGGAAAGACAAATCACTTCAATACATTTCCTTCTTGGATAACCCTGGGTGACAGACTCTGTCCTACATTTATCAAGGCAGTATTCTAAGGCCACTGGAAATTTGGGTAATTTGGGGGTTGAATGACATCTTCAACGGCCTGCATATGGCTTAAAAAAAATCAGAGGAAGACAAGAGGATGAAAGAATCATGTAGAGGTCACAGCAAGTTCCAAACTCCTACAGATTTGAGCTATTTATTTATTTATTTATCAAGTCATATTTAAGTTGAGAATGATGAAAAGACCTTCAATGTAATGGCACGCGCTTTGATGGGATTTTAAGTTTCTCGATTATTCTCATATCCCAATGTAGCAAATAGTTCATGAGCTGCCACATCCCTGGATTTGGTCTTGCTCAGGAGGGCCACGTCCCAGCTGTGCTGCTGCCATCCCACAACACAAGCAAGGGAAGCAGATGTGCCCACCTACCCAATCCTCTTCCAGCCAGAGTCAGGAACTAAAAAGAGAAATCTCATCCAAGAATTCCGGGATGACCCAAACTGTCCATCCACAACTCAAGTACTTTTGTGGGCACCAGAGAACCTCCCATGGGATGACCACTTTGCAGCACCCAGGCAGCAATGGTTTAACTCTTTCTTCCCCCAATATTTTTCTTTCATAGGAGTCACATGTGATGTAAACAGTTCGTCAGTGACAGACAGAACAGAGATATGGAGAAAGCACAGCCAGGAAGGAAACAAACTATTTAAAATTCATCTGTATTTATGAAAAATTAATGAGAAGGCTGGAAGCTTTTTTTTTTTTAAAAAAAAAAATACTTCAAAGACTTTTAGATTTTTTTTTTTCCAGAAGAATATGCTCCGGTGTTAGCAGCTGCAACTATTTTTTCTCCTTCCAGTTGCTGGAATTACAGGCATGCTGTTTGTTCAGATAAAGAGCAATTTAATGCAGACCAAAATTATTTTTTGACTGCTCCTTTGCTCCTTCTGGAGGCTGACTGGACAGACAGCTTCACAATATGATTTCAGTCCCTCATTAAGGAATAATTTCTTGCCTATTCTCTCTAGTCACAGAATCACACAGAATCACAGAATTGTAGGGGCTGGGAGGGACCTCAAGAGATCATCGAGTCCAGTCCCCCTGGCAAAGCAGGTTCCTTAGAGCAGGCTGCCCAGGTAGGTGTCCAGATGGGCCTTGAATATTTCCAGAGAAGGAGACTCCACAACCTCCCTGGGCAGCCTGTCCCAGTGCTCCGTCACCCTCACCGTGAAGAAGTTCTTTTGCATGTTGGTGTGGAAATTCCTGGGCTCCATCTTGTGGCCATTGCCCCTTGTCCTTTCCCCACAAACCACTGAAAAGAGGTTGGCCAAATCTGTCTCCCACACCTCAGGTATTTATAAACATTGATGAGATCCCCTCTCAGTCTTCTTTTCTCCAGGCTGAACAGACCCAAGTCCTGTGATAACATTTTCCTTCTACGATGAGGGCCAACTAAATTTTTATTTTAATATAATTTTAATCTATGCTTCTTTCACAGATTCTCAGAACTAACTGCCTGTTACTCCAGACTGGTTGACTCACGAACATTAGGGGCAGTTTGATAGTCTACACTGTTGCCTCAGTATGCTGTTTACGCATTGCCCCACTGTTTCTCAAGATGTCTGTATGTATATTCCCATTTGAAATCAATTTTCTTACCATTTCTGATTTATTTTTAACTGTTGTAAAAGATGTTTCTCTAGCTTTATGTGGTTACCCTTTACAGACACTAACAAGTTTCAATTTCCCTAGCAGACTCTGCTGTTGACTCTAACCCTTTCTTTTAGGATTCCTTCACCTTTCTTCCCAGAGAAATTCTTTCAGACCTGCTGAGATGAACACTGCCAGATGTGAGATATTTAATGGGGCATGGGTTTTTTTTCATTCTAAACTTTATAATAACCGTGACTGAAATATTTCTTCAGTGTATATTGTCATCAAATTTAATATAGTAAGAAGTGCAAGAGCTTAAGATGGGATGTAACTATACTGCTAGGAGAATAATTGCCACCATGAAATGGTGTTCTGTACTTCTTGACAAACGATTTCTTAAAACAGTTATTTCTGAGATCAACTGTACACCAATATCAGAATGAAGAAATAAACTCAGCTAACAAAGAATGATCAAATCCACACCAGAAATCCATTCTGAAAATGAGCTCACTAACAATTCAAAAGTGGTCAAGGTATTATGTTCATCTGTTGCATAGCCGTCTCTGCAAAAAGGAGGGCAAAGACACAACAAGACTAACAACTTCTGCTCTCTTTCTATTTGCTTACTTAAATAATCAAGACATTGTGAAAAATCAGAGCTCAGATAAGTCAAAAGTAAAACATATATGGAAACGTGGAATCGATTCCTGGAACTATTAACTCACCTCTTTTTGATAACTGAGCACCAATATGCAGAAGAAGTAATACTCTCAATAAAAAAGTATTGAGTTATGAGTAGTGGACAATATTTGTTTTGTAATGAATATTATCAATGCGTGTGCAGCAAGCCTGAAAACTCACAAGTAAAATACTTCACAGTAAAAAATGAACAGAAGAAACTAGAGCCAGCAGTGTTTCGTACTCATGAAGCCCTTTGCATCTGAGAATATCAATTATATATACATAGTTTTCAAAATAAGCAAGTAGAATATGACCATCTCTATGCCCTGACTTCCAGTGACAAAAAGAAGTACTAACACCTCACCAAAATTAACATTCCATTTTTTTTCCATTCTATTTTTTTAAACAAAGTGCAGATATGTCTACAATTCAGAAATGTACCATTCTGTACTTGCAGTAATGCATTCCTTAGTTGAAACAGTAGAAAAAAAATAGGAAGGAAAGAGCTTATTCAATTGAGATGCTTAACAGTTCTCATTATTTGTTTAATACCAGGCCATCAAAGCAGCATGCAACGTCCTTACAGTCTTTAGGCATTCTGAATCAGAAAATCTGGAGAGTTTTCCCACTAAAAGCCTACTAGGTATCTTCAAAATATTAGAATTCCTAACTTTGAATAAATTATTTAACAAATTAAATTAGAACAGATGTGTACATCAGATATTCTTAATTAGATCCCTTTGCAAAGAATGAAGCAATCCAGCATTCTAATTTGAAAACCAAACCAGCATTTCACCGAACATTTTCTCAATATAACCATGGTTTCTAAAGAATTTAGTATACACATTTTGAAATTGAACTGTAACTGACTCCAGTGAAATGAAACAAAGAAAGATGAAAGTTCTGAACACATTTGGGGGATGGAGAAAGGGATTCCTGATTCAAGTTTTTGTTACCTCACAAAGCAGTAAGTCAATGATGTGGAAGACCATGCAGAGTGGAAACTTGGCAGTGAAAAGAGTGAGGAACCACTGGGATGCATACATATGAGCTTCCAAATTGAGGTCTGAGAAATGGCTATACAAGTCAGGTAACTGCTCCTAGAGTAAAGGAAAAAATAAATGTTTCAGTGTTACTCATTACTTCAGGTTCATCATCTGCATTGCCAGCAAGTACCAGGTTGCTAAAGACTGAAAAACATAACAAAGTGAAATCCTGGCTTCTTTTGAGCAATGGTAATGTTTCTTCATAACTTTCAGTGGCCATGGTTACAGTTTGTAATGAGATATTCACTATGGATTCTGTCATGGCATCAAATAACATACTGTTAGGTAATACTGAGAAGTTACAAAATCTTCAAAGACAGAGCAGTTGTGAAATCTATGTCATGCATGGTATATGTTTTTAAAAGTTACTTCTTAGCTGTGTCTTCTTCTAAATTAATCTGCTAAACAAGTAATAGACCACCTTGCAGAGCACGAAAGCAGCACTGCACATTAATGTTCATGACTTCATCATACAATGTCTCTAACTAGGAACATATATAAGCAACACAAAATAATCACCGATAATTCTACTCTACGCTGATGATATACTCATTTTCTGTTAACAGAGTAAAAAACTTTATGTCCATAACATAAATATTGAAAATATTGACCATATACCAGTGTTAAGAATGAAATTAATTAGTATCAAATTGTACTTGATCAAGTAGGAAATATGCACAATTTGAAATCTGAAAAAAAGATCATTCAATTAACTGTGGTCTGTGAATTTTTTGTTTGTTTTTAACAAATCTCAGAGGTATGTATGGTCATTTATGGTAAATGACTCTAGCAGCTAGTTTTCACTATAGTAACAGAAATCCAGGTCAAGGCTTAATGGACTGTTAGTAAGTGCTTATTAGTCAGAACACCAATGTGTAAAACCTGCAACCTTTTATTTAAATTGCTTTGAATATGATATAATTACATCTGAAAAAAGAGCAATGTACTGAAATTACAGCAAAATAAGTAAAATGACCTACACTTGATTTGTATTTCATAAGCATCAGGATGTCCTGATTTGCCTGACCTCTTAACCATCAACACAATTCATAGAAAGTAGGACACTGATGGTGGGAGTCCAAAAGATACACTGGCCTTAATAGAACAGAAAAATTCTAAGTAGCATAACAAAACAGGGAAGAGAGATAGTAAGCAGAGAGTGAAAAAAGCACAGATACATACTCTGCTTCGATACAAAGATTAGCAGCAAGATTGGTATATGAAAGAAAAAAAGAAATTATAAATAAATCTGACTCACAATGTTTGGATCCAGATATATTATCTTCCCTGCTTTGGTTCTATCCTACCTTAAAGGAGAGGGGTTTTATCATCCAGTAGGTTATGAAAACAAAACATTAGTCTCCTCGCCAATATTTCCATTGACAAAAGTAGAATAATTTGTTACTCTGGCCCCACCTGCATTAACTTCTCCAGCTGGAAAAATTTGCAATGGAGATCTTCGAAGTTATTTCTGTAGAGGTCCCTCAAGCCATAGTCATACATTATTTTCACAAACACACAGAATGCCTGCTCCTCTGGCATCTGGAAAAATACACAAACATAATTTAGAAAACTGAGCTGAGGATGGAAGTTCTTTATACAGATAGAAACACACACACACGTATGCTTAAATACCTCAGAAACAATGAATTCAAAAACTGGGATATATTAAAATTTTCAGCAAAGCACCCTGAATTTAGACTATTAGACTCTTCTCCTTGCTGGGCACCTTGATTTGGTTCTGTAAGACTTTTTCTAAAGAAGAAAAGGTGGGATCAGATCATAGGCTTATGCAAGTATTACTTCCCTACAACTGCACAACTGTCATCAGTATTCTTTCTGCCAATAAGTACAAGATCAACCAGCACACAACTCTCAGCTACAGAACATGAGTTAAAAATAAATAAATAAATAAAAGGAAAGAAAAAGAAAAAAGAAAAACAACATCCCAAGACACTGATTTCTATTGAGAGAAATTTGGTTAACTGAAAAAGCAGGAGAGCTACGATAAAGAACCCTTAGTGAGAATAATGCTTGTTTACTTTCATCCAAACCCCAGGACATGAAAATCTCTAAAGTCAGGTTTCCAATGATGAATAAGGAAATAACAAGTTTTGCCAACAGAACCTCCTTGGGAGCTTGGAAGGACCAATCCCCCCTGTTATGATTTTTTTCGGAAGCCATATTTCCATAAGCTCTCTATTCCATGTTGACCAAAATTTCTCATCCAACAGAATTTCAGAAGGTGGTACTGATGTAAAAGCTCTGTGGGGCAGTCTAATGCATTGGCTTGAGCTTATAGAGTGCTGAATTTGTGGGAAGCCGTGTCATCAAACCTCCAGTGCTGCCATCTCCCTCTTCCCCCATGCCTTCAGGTAATACAGGAAGATATGCACAAGCAGAGTCCCTGCAGGCCACAAATCAGGTCTTTGAAAAAAAACACACCTTGCTTTTGCAGGTTACAACTTTGCAGTTACAAATGAAAACAATTATTGAGTACCAAGAATGACAATTCTTGACCTTTTAGTATACTCCCTCATTCACTCTTGTGCCAGTCCCTTAACAAATATCAGCAATAGATAAAAGCTCACTATTTTTTTAAAGATAATTTTAGTCTGTTGATATTTACCTTCCGGGTTTTATCTTTTGTAGTTCAGCCTATGATTATGCCCTGTCTCCAGGGCCATGTGTGGACATTTTCATTTTCAGACAGCATATATAAAAATAACTAGTTGGAATAAAGAACTGCCAAGTCAGCTGCTAGCTATCTGTGCAGGCTAGATTCACCCAGGACAAGCTCTTAGAAATCTCAGTGCTCTTTATCACAATTTTATCTGGTCAGAACAATCCCCACTGACAGCGGATAAAGGCCGCAGACAAAGACAAGGGAAGAAAATTTTTTATCCTGATCAAAAAGCCTAAATCTGCTCTAGAATAAAATGAAAGCAAATGTACATTTTTTTGGTAAGGTAACAATTATTTCTAATAAAATGACAGATGCTCATGCACAAGCACACCTACCTTGCATGCTGAGACACACGTGCATTGACAGTCATTCCTCCCCCAGCACAGGGAGAGGGAACAGAGATGAGTACTGGGCCAAAGGACATACAGGCAGAGGCCACGGAGTCCTCACTCTGTGGATGCAGGTTCTCCAGTATTACCAACCCCAAGAATTCAAAATCATAAAATGAAGTTTATCTTTATTATTATTTTTAAGAAAATGCCTATTTGGGGCATTTCTGATTTTAAATATTCAGATATTTGTCCCTTATTACTTTTACTTGGAATCACAAAAGCCAGAAATTTACCTGCTTTTTTTTTTTTTTTAATGATTTTTTATTTTTTCATGTAGTAATGATTCCAAGAGGTAGACAGTGAGAAAAAAAAAAGTCAAATACTATGAGACTAACAGTAAAACTATCAGAGTTGGCAACACTGGTCTCCCACGATTAGAAATTACTTGTTCATCTTTGATGGGGATTTCACCAAAGCAGCAAAATCACAAAAAGCCAGGATGGAAGTTCAGGCTACCCAACCATCCCTGACAGATATCTACACTGAAGAGAAATGATAACCTGTCCCAGAAAAAAAGGGGAAAGGAAAGGGGATAGAATCCATGCAAAGACTGGAGAGTTAGGGAGGATCGTACAAGCTTTCACAGATACAGATTGGTTGGAAAAATTGAGAAAAACACAAGTTCAAGGACATCCTGGGAAGCTCCCAACTTACATGAGTGACACTGCTTCCCTTCCCCCCTTTCTCTGATTATTTCAGTTTAATATCCTATTATGAAAGCAAACGTTATAAAGGGCAAATTAAAATGAGTGCAATTGCCATTTAGTATTCCCTACATAACAGGGCAATTTCTTCTAACTCCAGAAACACCAGAAACAAAGGTGATTCTCTATCGTAATGACAGCACACTACCGAGAGAGGAGCTAAGTATTAGTTGAACATTACGAACGTGACACCTACTCATTTCTAAAACCCTCCTGTACTGCAGTTGGCTTATTCTTCCAGTGGAAATTAAACAACTTCTTTGGGTAAAAATTTACTCACAAAATAACTGAGAGATGAGGTGATTTGCAGCATATGTGGGACTGCAATAACCTGACTAATTTCAGGTTTACTCTTGAGAAATCTAAAGCTTCTCTATAACACTTCCACTGTGTGTCATGCTCCATAAATATTCGAGGAGTCTTAGATCTCACTAGGAATTACAAATTATACTTGAATTGATCAGAATTTGATTTCCTGATGCCTTAGGAATTGCATATGTAACATATATACCACCAACGTCCTATCCAAAACCACAACCTAAAGCGTATTTCAACCATGATTAATAACTTATTAATTAAAGCTTGATAGAAAAAGGCAATGGCCTGAATTAGAGTTGCTGTTGATGTCTGGGGAGTTTTATTCAGAAATTCTTTACAATATCCACCAATATCCATACTATTTGAGTCTGCTTCTTTTCTACTGAAACATCATCAAAGTTAAAGCCAAATATAAAAAAGGTTTATCTTCCAATCATTATACACATACATACGTATATAAAGAAGGTAACAGATCCAAGTTTGTACAGTTCTTGGTTACAGGCTAAAATACTAATGTTCAAATTCAGCTCTCATTCAATAGATATTTAAAAATGTCCTTAGGACAAAAAGTCTCACTGAAAATTAATGAGTCTGCTTGCTCCTGTTGGCTACTCTGAGAATATCTCCCTTAAACCCAAAGGAAGTTTGCCTACATAAGAATTAAATTCAAAGAAAAGATGTAACTCATCGGTGTCTGGTTTTGACACAGAAATACTTGATAATTTATCGGATTTCTCCTAGATAAATGAAATCTACATCCATAAAGATAGAAGCCATTATTCACTATTTGCCAAAAAGCAACAACGGGAAAATGAACAGAGACAAATAAACAAGAGTAAATATCTGTCAAACACTATGTTCCAGTACTACTGATTTTAAAGCTGCTTTGGCTTCAAATATCAAAGCTTTCATTTTGCAATTAACTCACATGGAGGAGTAGCACAGCTGCGAGGAAGGACTGTCCCTGGCAATAGCCAATGTCTTCATCATAGACAGAGTATGCCTAGAAAAAATGAAAGGCAACATATACTCAGAATGCATTTACTCATTTGCTACTGATTGTATTACATTTTGATATTCAGAATATGTAAAACAATGCAGGCTAAAATAATAAACAGAGTGAAATTGTAACCCACCTTGCATAGGTTTTCAGTGCACTTAGGAAAACCTGGGTAGCTCACCCTGAGTCTTCCATGAACATTGTATTTGTCTATTTTTATTTTTAAAACAGCACGAAAAGAGTTGGATGCAATTTCCCTTCACCTAAACCAGGAATAATTCCACTGAGGAATGGAAATTTAATTTCAGTAATGAAATAGTGGGAATATAAAAAATGTAAGCTAAGAACCAGGCGCCTCTGTGTGATGGGGAGCATGCTTGTTTATTTCTTTTTGGAAAAACAAACCTTTACATTATGAAAGTATAGGACCTGAGGTTGTTAGCTTGAGAATCACTGAGAACCACCCTACACTGAAAATTTCATCAGAAACAGCTTTTCTATTTCCTTGCTATGCTGAAAAATGAAGACGACTCCTCCTACGGTATGATGGCTGCACTACTTTTTTCTTCCTATTAAAAATACCTGACCTTCCCTTCCTCTTTGCTTTTCAGAGACAAGATGATGAGTGCTGTTTTGAAAGAGATGTTAGAGGATGTTAAAAATCTGAGACTTGAGAAAGTAAGCAGGAGCAGGACTGACAGCAGAAAGACAGCCATCCTGAGAGAAGAGCAAGGCAAAGCACAACAGCAGCACCAGGCCAGAGCTCCAGAACAAGCCACGTGAATCAAGAAATGTGCTTTGCCCCCGGACTACCTCCAGCACTGCTTGCGGCCGAGCATGTTTCAAACTGGAACACTGTGCTTACCTGTCATTTTTAAGTTTGCAATGGAATCAGATTGCAAATTCACTAAGTGGAAGTAGGATGAACAACCTGAGTTGTGCTGGGGGAACCAAAGCCACAGGGGTCTGCCCACAGGATTTCAAAAGTGCCTTAACTGCCTCTTCAGAAGTTAAGAATTTTGTCTCAGAAAGACATTTGGCTCCTTTTAAGCCAAGCACATTAATATAATTGCCAATAATTTCTGCCAGAACATTGAAATGGAGGCCAAAATGTATGTCAAGTCTTTAAACCACCTTTCTTTTTCACTCTGACTGGCAGAAACGAAGAAAGAAATATTTCTAAGAAATGATGCGCTGACTCCAGTAGAGAAGATTTCCATCAAGAATATACACTGAGTGTTCTGCTAAAGGTCACTGTTAGCAAACAACTCAGCCACACATCTCCTACCACATCTCCAGCTTTGTGAAAAGCCAAAGCATGCCTTAGCATCACTGGCCATTTTCTGTTCTGCTGCTGGTCCCCAGCAGCTGGAACTGGGGTGACCTTGATTCCAACCCACTGCTTATTTTCATTTGTCAAGTAAATACAAGAAGACTAATCACATGAAATATAGGCAAAAAAAAAAAAATTAAAAAAAATTAAGGAACCATTACAGGGTGCTTATTGGTTTCACCTGTTCTAGCCATAAAAGCAAAATACACAAAATATCTCCAGAAGGATACAATAGCAGGCACAAAACTTGGAATCAGAAATAAGGGTGCTGTCCTTGAAAAAGTTAATTTTAAATTACTCTTTAGCTTCTAAATATGGAATTAACAGAAATTACTTTCAACACTTAAATTAATATTGCATACGGCTTATTAAAACCATCTCTGGTTAATAATAAACAGTAAATAAAGTCTTTCTGTCTTTGTTCCCCAAGTCTATCAGTTTATGGATGCCTATTATTTTGTTTCCGTAGCACTCCTAAAAGATGCATTATTTCTGCTTTTGAAAGGCCAGCTCCAGATATGCCAAATTGCAAATAATAAATTTGATTTATGATTCCTTCTTACTGCATAAAACACTTCTATTTTACTTAACAACAACAAAAAAATCCAAGCTGAAGAATAGTAAATGATTGACCTTTTGGGGAGGCTCCCTCTATTTTGAGAAGTAATCTTACCATAACAGTAATAATTTGCAGAAAATTCTCTTATGAGAATAGCACAATAGTTAATAGTATGCTGAAAACAGCATTGAATTAATGCAAAGGAGTTTTTTTATTGAAAACAAACAAACAAAAAACTACTGGGAAATCAACACAGCGGAGCAAACAAACTGCCTCCAGTGCTAGCATAGACAAAAAGTAAGGTAAAGAAAGCTGTCAGAAAAGCAGATATGCCTTGGAGATTGTGAAACAAAATGAAATTGTGGCAAAAGAAAATGGGGGAAAAGCAGGGGAAAAAAGAAAAAAAAAAAAAAAAAGCCTCACTCTGCATTTTAATCATAAAATTATAAAAGAAGACCAAAGAACTTTCTCATGATCAACTTCCTGAGCACTATAAGACTAATAATAAATCAATTACTTTTCACATCCAGAGCAGGAAGGCAAAGCTTCCACTTGGCAAATACCTGATGAATGTACAAAACTTGTATTTAAACTCCAGCAGAAAACCTACAGGAACTTTCCTTGTGCCTGTTTTATTGCAGAATAATCACTGAGGTTGTCATCCTGCTGGAACCACTTCTAACAGGGAATGCATTGAAGAGTCTGTCTCCAACTGAGTCTCCGAAAGAGATTATAAATTAAAATGGACAAAAAATACTAAAAATGTATTAAGAACAGACAGTATGGACACTAAGTTCCAAAGGAAAATAAACTAGTAAATCATTAATTGGCTTATTTAATCACAATAACAGACAACAACAGGGAGATGTTTGTAAAAAGAGGAAATCCATGGAACTACAAACCCGTTGTTTTGGATAATTTGGTTTAAAAAAATTACAAATTAATTAGTGGACACATATCTGCATAGGACATAACAGAAAAACATCTGAGAGGTCCAGTAAAAGGGACATATCTTGGAACATTTCCAACATATCCTAGAAGAAACCATGAGCTATTAAAGAAAATATATACATATGTATTAACTATTGGAGCTGCTTGTTTTTTGTTTTATTTTTTAATTAATTTCCACTAGGCCGCTCCCCACAATCTCATCTTCAGAAGCAGCTGTTACAAGATACTTAGACCTGAACATGAGAATTAGATCAAACGGAAAAAGATTCTGCTGTTAAGTCAAAGCAAAAGATTTTTATTAAAAAATAAAAAAAATAAAAAAATGTAGAATCTTCATGGTTTCGTTTTATTTGCCCCAAGCAAATACATTTTTGAAACTTTATGCATATTTTATTTCCAATTACTTTTTTAGTTTTTTTTAGTTTTAAATAACCTATGGGACTTGTTATTGCTGAAGTGTGATGTAATTAACCAGAACACCCTCAAAAATAAGGATGCTGTCTACAGATACCTCAACAATACTAAGTTCTTGATAAAAGATCTAAGATGAATTAAAATTTATCCTTTCTAGGGATTTAGGAGCATTAACTTTGTTTTTCTGTATGAGACATGAAAACAAAACAAAATCCCAAACCTACTTCCACTGAAGTCACCGTTTACTTTTTAATTTCAAGAGAATGGGATTTTTCCCACGACAAGCTTTGACAATGTAGTAAACTTTCAGTTGTTATTTTCTTAAGCTCTTCAGGAACCTCCTATCACAATGCATCAATTAACCGAGATCTGAAATATTCTCTTTCTTACAATTGAGACTTAATAACAATTCTGTCTCAAAGCCTACTTTAATTCCTTTTAACTTAACAAAGATCTCATCTACAGAATTAAAGTGTCTTTAATAACTGTCTGTCTTCTGCAGAGCAGAAGTGTGCAGTTATTAGCACATCATCAGAAAGTGAACAGTTTGGAAGCAAAAAAAAGTCCATGGTAGAGATCACAGAAGTAGACTTATTTCTGGGACTGATTTTTTTTTATTTTTATTTTTTAACTACGTGCATATTGGGAAAGTGGTTGAAGAATCCAGAGATGGACAGAAATTCTTCTTTAAAATAATTATTGGAGGAAAATCTTCCGAGATCAGAATCTTCCATGGATACAAAAATTCCACTGAAAAAGGAAAGGTTGCTGATCTGAATGTAATAACTCAGCTTTGGGATTTCTGCAACTACTGTGTATTGGTCCTACCAGTTTGAGAAAAGGAAGAGTAAGGAGCACATCTTGCATTCCACACTGAACTTTTTTCACCATTTTGTGTCCTCATAAGCATGGAAAGGATTGCTTGTACTTGCTGAAGGTTCATCTGTACTTGAAATAGCAGCAAAATGCAAAACACTAACTAGGAAGTATCAGCTTAGAGTCACACTGCCGATTTGTCTTTACCGTAGTAACTCAATTACTTTAATTACAATTACATTAGAAATTAAGCAGATCTCATGAAAAATATTTCTATAGTGCCTGCCTCATAAAAAGATCTTTCTCTTGTTTGCCAGAGCTTTCATTGCCCCCACCCATACACACGCTTCACAGCGATGCCGTGGAAAAGGTACAAGCAGAGGCCCTACAGCTCTCCATTCCTCATCTGCAGTACCGGTGTTTCTCTTGTCAGTAGTAAAGTTTTCTGGCACAGGAAATTCTCGCTTCTCTGAAATAGTGACAGGCAAACTGGCAGGCTGCTTGTTAACAGCCATACTAGATATCTCTGTCCCAGGGAAAAAAAAAAAAAAAAGTAAGAAAAGGTAACAGGAATGCAACATTTTTAGAATTATAAGCCTGATTTGCTCCCACAACTCTGTGTCACCCCCGAAATGACAGAAATGATCCAGGGCATCTTTTCGGTGTTTGATACAGAAATGGCTCTGTGCTGAAGTCCATCTCAGTAGAGTTAAAAACCTGCGTGGTGCCTGAAGAACAGGCTGTCAGTGAGAGCACAATTTAAAATGCCACACCTAATAGTAGAATCTAAGGCTCCACATCTAAATTTATGACAGGGCCGACAGTCTGAAAGTAGGGGTATTCCTATGACTGTCCCATTCTACAGGGAATGTTAACTGAAAAGTGCATTTTTCGAAATTATTTACTCATTTATTGAGTGTCCCTGAGGGGCAGCTGTACGATACACACTATACCTCATCCAGAACTACAGGCCTAGCGAAGGCCCGGGGAACAAAGAAGGGTTTGAGCTCTCTCAGGCAAGCCCCTGAACACAATAAAGTCTTTACTCCATTTCCAGCACTTGAGATTCACAACCCTGACCTTTTTTACTGGTACAGCCTCAGCAGAAAAATCCATACGCAGGAACAGTGCTGCTGCTTCCTCACTAAGCACAGATGCACAGAGGAGAAACCTTATTAATATGGAAATTGAAGAAGACAAGGTAACATTAAAAATCCTTTGCGTGAAACAAGAAACAATATTTACTGAAATTGCTCTTCAATCCAGGAGTGAAGAAAATAAACAACTAAAAATGGATGAAAAATTATTCTTAACAGATTCTGTTTATGCTCATATGTATATTCTAGAATACAATAGACTGCTATAGCAATGAAATAGATCTGCTCTCTGACAAGTAATTAAACCAAAGGGGACAAATACTTAAACCGCTCGTTTGTAAACTTGAAGAGATACTAAGAAAATATTGAGAAATGTAGAAGAACATGTGCATGCAGAAAAGAGGTCATCATATGAAAGAAGATGCTGCAACAAAGTGAAAATAAAAAAAATAAAAATAAAGAAACAGTTGACAGGACGGCATTCGGCAGCAGTTCTGCCATGCTGGAGGATGAGCCCAGAGCAATCCATCATTTGTTGCTTAGCACAATACAGAAGCTACTGGTCACAAAAGAGCAATTCAAAGACATTTTTGCATTTCAATTACACAGCAAAGAAAGTAAAGTATTAGCTTTGATAGAAAAACAGTTTATCATTCCCTCTACTAATCTGGGTATCAACAAACAGAAATTGTGACGACTACTGAACTGCAGTGTCTCTTGTCAAGCCAAAAATCACACTGATCCCAGGCAAGTATGACTGGGTGTAAGAAAAAGCTACAAATTTGATAAAGCAAGGAGATAAGCACTCAGTAACAAAAATACATCATGATACACATGATTCATAGCTTTCCATAATGCCTTTTTCACTGGAAAACATTGACACCAACTCTAAATCTCTGAAAAATTATTCAACCATTTTCACAAACACACAGGAATGTCTATAATTTTCTCAGTTTGTCCAGTAAGACTATTAACCTAGACAAATTGATTACCTGGCAACATATCCAGTTCCTGCTATTAACATCACAGTGGTTGTTTATCAAAGAAGAGTTACTTTAATCAAAAAATTAGAGAAAACATCTCGCGTTACACTGTGCACTGCGTACCCTCCAAACACTCAGGAGGACGCTTTCTGCCACACACCTTGATTCCCTGAAGGACAGAGCTGTTAACTACGTATGTGAGCATGGAAGGAGGTCGAGAGTACTGTTGTTATGCTTTGTAACACGACGAATGAACTCTTTAAATATAGCTTGCATTTTCATGGTATTTAAACAAAAAGTGTACTAGAAATGTAAGTATTTACTGAAGATGCTTGCTCTGTAAAATCTAGCTTATGCGATGTCCTCAAGTGAAATCTCCGATCTTTTCATTCCTTATCACCACTGTCAGCCTTAAAGTTTATTTTTAGATACTTTACTTTGTCACATAAATGTTATGCAACTGAAGAAGTTTCCATCTTTCCTGATTTCCTGCTGTTCTGAAGAAGAGATTAGGAGATGGAACTAGAACTGACAGACCTGTTCAAATGAGGCAGGGAGCTTTTAATGCTTTTCCTTTTTATCTGACTGCTCAGATCGTCTCTCTTTCCAGTGGGGCATGGAGAAAACGCTCTTCAGCTCTTTACCCTCCCACTTGAGGTGGGAGGTTAGTCCCTCTTCTAGCCTCATTCAGCAATCCCATTCTTCAAACATCCTGTTGCCATGTCAGAAGAAGGGTGAGAGTGCGTTAGCACCTCTGATGGAAGTTATTCCAGTAACTTATAGCAGCCAATGGAAGGACAACTTTATAAGGAAATTAATTCGTTTTTAACAATATTCTTCTAAAACTCACCAAATCAATCATAAACTCAAGGTCCAGCTAGACACAGCCATAGATGGGTCATTTGCAGAACAAAGCCATCATCATTTAAGAAAACTGTACAAGTATGAGGAAAGGGGGCTGCCTAGAAATACACTTTGCAGTTAAGCCTCATCTCTATACTGGCAAGTAGGTAGAAACTGGCAAGAATAAAAGCAGTAAACTTATGAATAATTCAATGTTGAATATTCAATATGGCTGTTATACCAGGAAGCAACGCTTCACAAATCCTTCTTTGAAGGAACCAATGAGTACATAAAAGAATAAGGCAGTCAGTATAATATACATGGATTTTTAAAAGACATTCAACAAGATTCCTTCCCAAAGACTTTTTAGGAAACTCAGCTGCCACAGAAGAAGGCTCAAATAATTGATTAAAGGATAGGAAATCAAGGGAAGGAATAAACAGTCAGTTTTCGCCCACAGAATGAAGGTGAAGTCTCTTGCAGAATCTTACAGAAATACATGCTAGGTCTGATGCTGCTGAAAATATTCACAAATCATAAGGAACACAAAAAATAGCACAGAAACAAAGTCTGGTGATGATACAAAGCTGCTCAGAGTAGTAAATTAAAAGCTGATTGCAAAGATGCTATGCAGAACCTGTTCATGTAAATAGAGTGGCAAAATGGCAGAGGTGATTCGACTGCAGATAATGTTTAGAGGGAAAAGCAGTCCTCAACCTGATGTGCACGCTGGTAGACTCTGATCTAGGCTCTTCCAGAAACCTGAGGGTGAGAGAAGAAACATCTGCAGCTCCTTTCTCTGAGGAAGCAGAGGCTCAGAGGGCAGGAAAAGCCCCAGCTTTGGGAGACGAGTACAGTCCTTCAGTTTTGCTACAGACAACCCAGAAAGGACGGAAATCTCTGCCTCTCTGAAGCTGTCTGCTAGACAGAGAAGTCTGCTAAGTCACTTCTAGTTCAAACAGATTCCTTCCTTTATCTTCTCTTTATTAAACAAAATAAGCTGAGATACCCATTCACGAGAATGAGATTTTCTTTCCAAAGAATGTTCTCAAATCAAGTTCATCCTTAGCATGGAACTTCCACAGATTCTTTCCAATTTAGCAGTAGTCGTCTAATTCTGGACACAGTAATGAAAAGCAGCTGCAGCAGCTGTAAAAGACTGAGTTGCTCAAGGGATTCTATTCCTACCTAAGCTTCATCTACATACACATCCTTCTGCACTTCATTATTTACCATTCCCTTCTCCGTGTCACCTACAAATCTTTATCAGAAATTATTTTTCTGTTTTCCTTTAGGTGACTAACAAGAGAACATCAAATAAACAAGAGATCTTCATGATGCTTTGTTTGAAATACATTTAATTCAATGCTGCTAAGTTTAGCAACCTGTTAGTCAGTTTTTAATTCTTTAATGTGTATTTTATTCATATACTAACTAGTCCAGTGTTTATAATTTTTTTGCATTGCATCAGACTACACATTCTACAGAATTGTGATAAAATTGCCTTCACCAAAGAAAATCGTATTTCCTTTTTTTATGTTAGCTTGTCAAGATCTATTTTCAATAAACTCACAGGCATTCATTATAATATAATTCTCACATTTAATTCTCAATAAGCTGAATGCCATTCCATCATTTTTCACTTAACTGATAGCAAACTGACAAGCCCATAATTACCTACCCATGCTCGTTTTTCTTTTCAAATCCCTCCAAGATTAGTGAGAAATCAATATAACTGGTCCAAAGTCCTCCCTGCTCTTTTCTTTTCCTATTTTTAAATTTTTATGTGGATTATTTAGGACAATGAACTTCAAAATATGTAACCTAAGCAGCTATTTTTAACAGTTGTCCAAATTACTGTTTGAATAGCAGACTGTATCACCATAGAATTTATCTGAAGAACAGGAATACATATCAATATACACCAAAGGCAGGACACTCATGTCTACTTGTTATGACAACTCTATCATTTCTGTCTATAAATCAGCTGGAGAAGGAAACAAAGTAATAATGAAAAGAAGAGCAGTAGAAATGTCTTTGTCTGAGGCAATCATTTTTTCTACATGTAGAAAAAAATGTAAAACAAAATCTGACTGCCAAAAACACAATAAAATCTGACAGTAAGAGAATTACCTATCTAGCTGCAATATCCTACCTTCTGGATCCCTCCTGAGCAACAAAAGCCTGTCTGTATAGCCTGGCCAAATCTGTTCACTTAGTACTTCACCTTCCCTATATTTGAATTGAAAATCATTAGACTTTTCCTTGATCAGAGGTGCTCTGAAAGTTGTGAGTGAAAAACTATACACAGAAATCAGTTGTGGAAAGGTCAGCTAACTTGTTCTCTAGATAATTATCTCAGAGATATTCCTGCTTAACCTAATTGCAAAGTTTGCTCTGTGGATTTCTTTTCCTCTGAAATTCTCTCTGCCAGGAGGGAGAAAAAAGTTTTGATCTAGCATTCTTCTACTGAAACGGCCCTCTGATAGCAAGCTGCCTGTCAGTAAAACTCACGTGAACCTCAACGCTTCTCACGTGCATCTTAGGAGATACAAAATGTTAAGTTACCAAAACTACTTCAGGATACCTAGTACTATTCTTCACATGCATCTAAGTAAAGTGTTAAAATCGTATTGATTAGTGATTTGGATCAGAACAAGGTTAGCAGGGCAACATTCAATCACAGCAAAACATGAACACTTGAAAATTCAGAGTACTGACTGTACCTTACAGATTTTGTATAGAGATTCCTGACCGTCTCCTTCGGTATCTTTGAAATAATCATGTGCTGGAAATGTACGATGAATATCTCGTGTGATGACACTCTCTTGAGCAGAATCCTGTAAAATGAGAGAAAAATCCCAAAATATTGGCTTGGTAACAGTGTAATTAAACAAACAGAACATAAAATTCTATGTGCAGTCGACGTGGTTACGTTAGATAACTGGCTTTACTGACTGACTCATACTCCCAAAAATGCTTTGGGAAGAAACTGAAAAGCTTCTAGTTTCAAATGCAGTAATAATTTGACAGTTTAACAAGAGTAACGTGGCATGTTTTCTGCCCTTCAGGCTTGCAGTTCAACTTCAGAACTCACAGAAAATGACTGGTTATTTAATTGTAGGTGCATTTTTCCTACAGAACATATGCTTACTGTATTTCTCTACAAGTAAAAAAAGAAAATCAGACTCTCTCAAAGGCTCAGAGGTATTAATTTTAAATGTATATCAGTCTACCATAAAAACCGTGTTAATTACAAATTAGAACTATTACTTAGAAATGTTCAAATTCCATCGTTAAGTGGTCTTTAAGAGAACAAAACCAGAAATAGTCCAAGAAAATGTTATACTTCCAGGAAAATCTCATATCCTCCTTGCTATTAGAACAACTTCAATAGCATTTAATTTCATTTTTACATTGACAAGCAACTAGGGATAAGTTCCAGTGCCTAAACATGTGTGTCAAATGCCATTTTAGAAGCCCTAAAATACCTTGCCTGATAAGCAGCTGCTACTGCAGGATACAAGTCTCCTGTAAATGCTGCATCATCTCTGCAAGCTCTACATGGACGATCTGCATACCCACATGCATCTAAAATGACACCGAATGCCCTTGTTTAGGTAACTGAATTGATCTCTAGCCATACCTGCCTCTGTAGATAAAGAAGTAATTGCTTACAACACTGTATTGCTATGAAAAGCTGGGAATCGTTGCAAAAAGAGCTAAGAAATACTACTGTGTGCATGAGGAAGTGATATCAAAGTGTCAGAGCTGGAACTGCAGCAGCTAATCCATTATCTTCGGGTTCCAGTTACTCTCAGTAGAACATAGTACCTTTAGGTCAGTAAATACCAAACACTACTTTTCTTTATTACCTTTGTAATCCTAAAAGAAAAACCAACAGAATCCACACATGCAACTTAGAAAAGAAATCCTTTATAAGCACTTTCATCTTGAGAACAAAACACATCCGTTTACCATAGAGAAGCCCTCGGACTGCAGTTTGTAATCCAGGACTCTCCACACACACAGAAAAAATCAAACCTGCTGGAGTCAGCAACCAGGTAATCTCCCAGGTTTAGGTGGTTTCCTAATCCCATAAAGGCCCTACAGAGTACCTACGCTGTGCAATAAGGCAGCTGCCTGCAAGTGCCCAAGGCCAAGCTGATGGGGCCCCAGAAAACCTGCTGCAGCAGGAGGTGCCCCTGCCCATAGCAGGGGGGTGGATCAGATGAGCTTAGAGGTCACTTCCAACCCAAACCCTTTTGTGAGTCTTTGACTCCAGGAAGTAAGCAGCTCCCAGCTGCCCCAGAGATGGAAACCTGAAAACCCAAGAGATCAAAATCACAGAATCACAGAATCATCTAGGTTGGAAGAGACCTCCAAGATCACCCAGTCCAACCTCTGACCTAACACGAACAAGTCCTCCACTAAACCGCATCACTAAGCTCTAAAACGTCGTTTAAAGACCTCCAGGGATGGTGACTCAACCACTTCCCTGGGCAGCCTATTCTAATGCCTAACAACCCTTTCAGTAAATAAGTTCTTCCTAACATCCAACCTAAACCTACCCTGGTACAATTTTAGCCCATTCCCCCTTGTCCTGTCACCAGGCACGTGGGAGAACAGACCAACCTCCACCTTGCCACAGCCTCCTTTAAGGTACCTGTAGAGTGCAATAAGGTCAGCCCTGAGCCTTCTCTTTTCCAGGCTGAACAGTCCCAGCTCCCTCAGCTGCTCCTCGTAAAACTTGTTCTCCAGGCCCCTCACCAGCTTCATAGTTCTTCTGTTGACATGCTCCAGGGCCTTGACGTCCTTCTTAGAGTGAGGGGCCCAAAACTGAACACAGTACTCGAGGTGCGGCCTCACCAGAGCCGAGTACATGGGGACAATCACCTCCCTAGTCCTGCTGGCCACACTGTTTCTTATACAAGCCAGGATGCTGTTGGCCTTCTTGGCCACCTGAGCACACTGCTGGCTCATATTCAGCCGACTATCCACCATCACTCCCAGGTCCTTCTCTGCCTGGCAGCTCTCCAACCACTCATCTCCCAGCCTGTAGCTCTGCTTGGGGTTATTGCGCCCCAGGTGCAGGACCCGGCACTTGGCCTTGTTGAACTTCATGCAGTTGACCTCAGCCCATCGGTGCAGCCTATCCAGATCCTCCTGCAGAGCCTTCCTACCCTTGAGGAGATTGACACACGCACCTAACTTGGTGTCATCTGAGAACTTACTGAGGGTGCACTCAATTCCCTTGTCCAGATCATTGATGAAGATATTAAAGAGGACCGGCCCCAGCACCGAGCCCTGGGGGACTCCACTAGTGACCGGCCTCCAACTGGATTTGACTCCATTCACCACGACTCATTGGGCCTGGCCACCCAGCCAGTTTCTAACCCAACAAAGTGTACACCAGTCCTAGCCAAGAGCAGCCAGTTTCTTGAGGAGAATGCTGTAGGAAACAGTGTCAAAAGCCTTACTGAAATCAAGGTAGACCACATCCACAGCCCTTCCCTCATCCACCCAGCACGTCACATTGTCATAGAAGGAGATCAGGTTCGTCAAGCAGGACCTGCCCTTCATAAACCCATGCTGACTGGGCCTGATCGCCTGCTTGCCCTGCGAGTGCCATGCAATGACACTCAAGATCATCTGCTCCATGAGCTCCCCTGGCACTGAGGTCAAACTAACAGGCCTATAGTTTCCCAGGTCAACCTTCCAGTCCTTCTTGTAGATGGGCCGGAAATTGTTTATTGCAAATCACATTTGCTAGCCGCCAGTCGACTGGGACCTTCCCTGATAGCCAGGACTGCTGTAAAGTGCTGTAGCAGGTCACCAACCATTTCCTTGTGGATTGTGAGGGCCACACTCGGCTCCCTATTCCCTTCCACCAGCTCAGGGTACTGGGTGTCCAGAGAACAACTGGTCTTGCCGCTAAAGACTAAGGCAAAGCAGGCATTAAGCACCTCAGCATTTCCTCATCTCTTGTCACTAAATTTCCCCCCGCACCCAGTAAAGGATGGAGATTATCTTTAGTCCTCCCTTTCACGTTAATGTATTTATAAAAACATTTTCTGTTAGCTTTAACAGCAGTCGCCAGACTGAGCTCCAGATGAGCTTTGGCCTTCCTAATTTTGCTCCTGCACATCCTTACAACATTCTTACTGTCCTTCTGAGTGGCCCGCCTCCTTTTCCAAAGATCATAAACCCTCTTTTTTTTTCTTAAGCTCAAGAAAATCACGTGGTTTTGTTTCTCCATTCACTCCCATGGCAGCTAAGGAAATAGCTAGAGTTGCAACAAGCACAAACGTGGCATTAACTTGTTTTCTACCAGCACTCCTTTGAGTAATCTTCTGTTCACTTCTGCATCTTCAGTTCCTTTGGGGTTCTCAACTTGCTGTGTTAAACAAGCTCCATTCTTCCTCCACACCCTCTGGACTCAGCCTAATCCTCCGGTGTTGCACTAAGCAGTCTTTCCTCTCCCCACTTTCCCCCTGAAGCTCATGTCTACTGTGAATCTTAGCTATCCTCAATGTTCCATTTTTGATACCCTAATTTTCAGTGATCTCAACTGTTGCTCTCCCTTTGCTTGACAGTAACATCTTTAGTACAAGGCAACGACACAATCTGTATTTTGTAAAATACCAGGCATGTTGTTTTGTGCTGAGAAGAGGAAAGCTTGCAGAGAGGAGGTGTTTTTATTACACTTGCTGCTACAGCTGGAGAAAATAAACATGCTTTTGTGCTTTCACCAGGTTACCATCGGGACTTGCAGGATCTCTAAGCATCATGCAACTATTAGCGACTGAAACTAACCACGCAGTCTAAATCACATGCAACAAAACAAGGAATAATAATAAATGTTTAATAATGAGCAGCTCTCTAAACAGACTTCTTTAATGAGTATTTTCATTTACTTGGCTTCTAAACACAAGAGCAGCTAAATAACGGCAGTCTCCCCCTCTCTGGCAGGTCTGACAGGTTGGTGGCATTCCTAGGAATTGCCTTGAGCAGCATTTAAGACCTACTGGCACAGAACAGTTACCAGGCCTGCTGTAACAACCTGCTGGGCTTCCCGTACCATGCGAGGCCGCCTGGTCAGGTACTGCTGCAGCGAACAAAACTTCAGGACCCACAGCGAGGATGGCAAATCGGTGCTCTCATATCAATGCTCCACATTTCAGTCTGGAAACAGATTTATGCTAGAAATACTGCTGTGAGAACAATCCCACTGCAGTCTGAATCCATGACATCCGATCCCTCTCTGACTGCCCACAAACACCTCCTAGGACTGGCCATCCTGCTGCGGGCATGCTCTCCAAAGAGAAGGGGACCCTGGTGGTCTCACTCACCCCAACACCTGCACTCTGAATGAGGCCAACCCCAGCCTTTGAGAGATGCAGAAGCAAACAGAACTCCTGTGAGAGCACAGACCTCTGTAACGGTGCTGTGCTGTTGACCGCTGCAAAGTAATTGTAATGCACTGCCTAAAATACCCTTTATCTAGTGGCACAGTCTCGATTAGCCTTAAGAATGTTAAAAAACTTTAGTTCCTCCAGTTTCTAGGTGGTTTATGGTGACTGTTTGTGAAATATATAAGCTTCACAGCATGAACAGTGAAAGACACCTGTGAGAACTCCCATAAAAAGACGCACGATAAAGAATCAATATCTTGGTTCAGCATCTTCTCTTTTTCTTACAATTGGCAGTAAAAAAATCACTCTTTGGAAAGCCCTTCTATTTTATACTAGTATCTTTATAATTAAGTCACATTTTCTCATATAAACAAACGATTTTCCTATTCATTCTTCAGCACAAGTTTGCAAAGATGCAGGCATTTGAAAGAAAGTCAGAGGAGGGCCGCTCTGTCTATCACACTCATCTTTTTCCTGTCCTGCAGGCGGACAATGTTTGACTTCCCTGTACTTCTGTCTTTTCCTTAACTGTGAGCACCTAAAAGCTGCCAGCGTAGATGCCCCTGGGAGGACCACAAAATATCTGTGTAAAGGCCCAAATACAAATTTACTCTTACTGACTTGGAAGGATTCTGAAGCAGAGGTTTCATTCATCAGTAAGAAGAGACACATCTAAAAAGCTAGGGGAAAATAATTGGAAACTAAATGGACACAAAATGAAATTTTAAATAAAAGACAGAATGAACTTCTTCTCTAAAGACAACATGCATCTGAAATACTACAAAACTGTGAGTTAAAAAAAAAAAAGGTCCAGAGAAAAGATCAGTGTAGAACTACTACTAAAAATACATATCTATCTACAAAAAAAAAAAGGGTGAATTTTTCTGCCTTTTTTCAAACAGAATTCATTTATAGCCCTGTTCTCAGGAGTACCACCGCAGATGAGTTTACCCTTATCCTAATTCAGGCTTTCAGAGATGGTTTCTATTCTTCTGAAAGTCATGATTAGTTAATTTCTTATGAAAAAAAAAAAGGTAAGGTGAGATGGCTATCAAAGCATGAGGAGTTCTAACAATCTTTCTCACTTTTAATAATCATTTCTGCGCTGCCAACTCAGAGAAACAATATTCTACTGAGGAAAAGAATTATCTTCATATGTCAACTTTATGACAGCTGACATCCTACTGAACAAGTTCTCTATTTTGAGTCGTCACACTTGAAAACAGCTGAAATTCTGCAACTGTGAAGCAACTGTACTGGTATATTGACTCGTCGACTCTGCTGTTGTTTCGTACTATTGAGACGCCACTGAATGTGGACGTAGGATGCCAGAAGGCAGACTGAAATAGAAATACAGAGAAAGAAAGCTATTTACATTAAAATAAACAGTAAAAGAAAATTAAGGCTATAGAAGCACTCAAAGTAAGAAATATAGGGTAATCACTATGTATGTATAACAGGAATTATGTTTTAATTAAGAACATTTTAGATACTTCAAACAAGATTCCTGCTCATGTATTGTCCTGAGAGTACCTATTCTGGAGATAGATTTCAGCTCATGCGATATAAGTGCCTCCTGCCTTGCTTTCCTTTGTTGTAAGAGCTGAAGGATACGAATGGTATGTGCCAGAAGAATGCAATGAAGACAGAAAAATCTCTCAGGGCATGGCCTCTTGATGCTGGTTGTTAAGACACAGATCGTTTCCCCACTTATGCCCTTAAACTCTTATGTGAAAACAGGCATGCAGCTTCCACAAGAAAAATTGCAAGTTGTTGGTTGAGTTTTCCTTATTACATAGCTGCCTGTATTACCGCTGTGGACTCTGTACGGAGAAATGCAGAACCACGTACAATGCAATGAAAGGCAGGAGCGGTGCTTCAAAAGTTTTATGTGAATACTAAGAAAAACAATAAACCAGGTCACAGGTGTCTCGAACCTGGCACTCAAACTGAGCAGTACTTCTGACCTCAATCTCCTTGTGCTCCATTTCCCTGGTTAATAATAATTCCCCATCTCAGTGGGGTGTTGTGGAAATCAATTAACATCTGAAGTGCAGAAATACTGCAGTGATGAGTCCTACAGAAATGCCAAATCGGAAAATAATAACTTCATCCTCAAATCCTGATTTGAATGGTTTATAGTAAGGCACAGGGTTACACAATGAAAAATAATAAGCGGGCAGGGAAACAAAAATACAAAACCTGCCCATTAGATAAGTACTATTCTTCCTGTATACAACATGGCAGGGATCCTGGGAAGAAGACACAAAAACCACAGAACTGTGAGTGATCAAGACTGAGTCAGAATGCATATGAGTAGACAGTTTTAAACTGCACCTCTGAAGTTCCAAAGGTTTATCTCTAATCTAATTAAAAAACCTCCAGTTTTTTTCCCCTCATTCAATATCATCAATAAAGATATTAAAGAGGTTGGGCCCCAACACCAACCCCTGGGGAACACCACGGGTGACAGGTCACCAGCTGGACTTCACTCCATTCACCAGCACTCTCTGGGCCCGGCCATCCAGCCAGTTTTTAACCCAGCAAAGCGTGTACCTGTCCAAGCCATGTGCTGCCAGCTTCTCCAGGAGAATGCTGTGGGAGACCACGTCAAAGGCCTTGCTGAAGTCTAGGTAGACTACGTCAACAGCCTTTCCCTCATCCACCAGCCGGGTCACCCAGTCATAGAAGGAGATGAGGCTGGTCAGGAACAACATGTCTTTCATGAGCCCATGCTAACTGGGGCTGATCCCCCCCATTGCTATGAGCAGATGCTGTGTAGTTGCAGTCAAGATGACCTGTTCCATCACCTTTCCTGGCACCGAGGTCAGGCTGACAGGCCTGTAGTTCCCTGGGTCCTCCTTACAACCCTTCTTATAGATGGGTGCCACAGTAGCAACTCTCCAGTCATCTGGGAGCCCTCTGGATGACCATGACCACTGATAGATGGTGTATCTATGAAATATCATCAACCCCTTTCTCTCATCATTTTCCGTACATATTATAGCCCTCCCAGTAGAAGTGTGATCCAACAAAATCCCAGGTTCTCTACCAATAAATATCTGGGGGAAAAAGTCAATAGCTCTTCCTTTTAAAAACAGTCAATAAAAGAGGTTTGGCTTATGCTCAGTTCTTCTATAGCATTTTTGTAATATATACCTTGTAGTTCAGCTCTTTTCTATAAATAGGAATTTCTATCATCATCAACTTTTATTCAGCAGAGAGCAGAAAACACACAAGAGTACTAATTAACAAAGAAGCAAACTGAGAAAAAAGCAGGGGATAGCTTTGTAGAGACTTTTTAAAAAAGGCACATATCAAGATACTTGACATGAACTTAACATTTAGGTTAGCTCAGTAAATATATTGGTCAGCTGCACTGCAAATTGTGACCCCTTACCGCTGCATTGCCTGGGCAAAACTGCTTTCCCCAAGCAGAATGACCCAGCTGCCCTGCTGGATCTGCGGCCCCGTCAGTAGCTCCAGCCTGAGCAGACCTGTGCTTCTGGCAGCTCAAACCCAGAACTGAATGTAGCGTCAGTCTCTTCTCTCCTTGGCATCAATGCAACTATTATTCTATATGCGGCTATAAAAAAGGACATGCTATTGTAGCATTCTCACAGGTAAGGCAGAAGCAGCTCAGATCTTAACAGGGTTGAACCATCAATCAGTCACAGACCAAACGACATTTTTCTGTAACAAATCACAGCAATATTAGATCAGCTACCAAATACCCATTCTGTACGCGGTCACTCATTCTCCAAAACAAAGACTTTCCATGACCTTTACTATCTTTGTGTTTTATTTTCCTTTCCTTGTTCTTTACACTGTCCCTCTCTGGTATGCAACTGATAGATAATTTATTCTATTTCCTCTGCCATATCCTTTCTGAAAAATGTCAAAAGAAAAATGCTGTTTGTACTACCAGGCAAGAGATCAAATTTTGAATGCACCACGCTCAAAGTTTTGCCATTGGCATGGTAAGCCGTGAAGTCAGTTTCCCTTGAACACTTATCTTGAAAGCTCCCTGATCTCCCACAAGAGATAAGGAACTCTGCACATAAGCAGATGGCTTTGGGTTTGTTTCTTTTCCATATGATGTACGGTTGGCATGAAGGGCCACGTGCATCTATTTGTAGATATGACAGCATTTCAATTTTGATTTTATTATGTTTGGGGCTTTGTGTCAGACAATTTTAAGCAAAAACGATATCACTTTTGTTAAAAGGTGGAGAGAATTTTTAAAGTAGTGGATTTTGTCTTAGTTGTTTTTCTTGCTTTTAATAGCTATTACTTAGGAGGGTTCACCTCTGCAGAGGATACGAAGAACAATTAGACCAGGTGAAAGACATGGTATCCAGGTTACTCACCAGTAGTTCACCTCTTATCTTAGAAAAGTTCACCTCATTAACAGACAAGAAAAAATGTAATCCACAAACACATTTATGTAGCAAGTTAATTTTGTCCAAGTTCCGTCTGGTTTGCTTATTTTCAGATCTGGTTTTTGCTTATGTCTCCTCTGTTAGAGATGCAATTCTATTTGTAAAGGCTAGAAAAAATGTTTTTGTGATTAATCTGTAATTTGAAATTCAAATATTCCCAACTCTACCACCAACTCACTGGGTAGCTTCCAGAAGCAGGTAAGCCTGCTTCTAACAAGCAATACTGAACTGCACCTGTGGCAGATGGCTGTGAAAGACTAAGTTGACACTGTTTACATAAAATCAGAAAGGTAGTATACATGAATCCTGGACTCATATATATACATATCTACCTTTGATAGTGCTACAAAACTTTGCTCAGTTTTATTAAGTGCCTTGAAATCTTTACTACAAGACACAGAAGAAAGAAAAATACAGTTACTAGCTAAAAAGACATTTTTAAAAAGTAAACTCATAAAAACCTAGTTCTTAGAAGATTCGTCTCTTGCAGCATCACTGACCAAGTAGATGGCTGTGTAGTCAGCATCTCTTTCAGCATGTGTTTACAAATTCTGAAATTAAACCTACTTTTGTCAATCATAAGATCATATGATCAATGCAACTGGTCCCAGTAAGATTTTAAGGAATCTTAAACCAAAAACAGTCTTCAAGAGTATCTTAAATTCTTTATTCCAGCCTCAGGAAAGAGTGCCCTGCAGAAGATGAAGGCCAGTCAGATGGTTAGAGAAAAGGACAGAAATACAAGCACATGGTTTTCATTCCTGTCTCAGAACCCGATTCAATTGTAGGTACACTGAATTTTGTGTATTAATTTCTGAGCATCAAGATCCTCATTTAAAAATCTAGAGTGATGATATCCACAAATAAGTGATTAATATACGTCAAGCACTTTTATTCCTAACATAGAAGTGATTATGGAGGTGGTACAGCACTGTGCTAAAAGGAAAAGCTATGCAAGGTTAGTATATCATTTACATAAGATTTTATTCTGTCTGTTGCTGCTTTTTAAATAAAATTCTGAAAATAATGTTCTATTCATCTACAGTTCGGACAACACTTGATGTACGTTTCCTCACCGGGTCTTTCTGAGCATATCAGACACTGAAGACAGCTGCTGAAACCGCGCTTACCCAAGTCTCTGCTGAGCCACCACTGTCACCACCGGTGGCACTGGCTGCGAACACAGCTCTGGAATTTGCTGCAAGATGGATCCTAGACATAAACAATCTAGAGATGCTGACACACAGGGGCTACAGCTCTGCTTTAGCTCTTTCCTCAAATTCTCTCCTGTTATAATGTAGCATGATGGGGCTTTCGCCTGCTGATAAGGCCCCATATAGATAAAGTAGCTTTAAGCAGGTGCTCCCTAGGCTGATGGTGAGTTGTCAATATCTGAGTGTATTACTAGAAATCTTTAATACAGTTGCAGATGAACCAATACTGGATGAAGAGAATAACAGAATCCCAGACTAGCCGAGACCAGCAGGGCCCCCGGTCCCTCAGGCCCCAGGCCTGCCCCAGCAGGGCCCCCCCAGCTGGTGCCCAGCCCCACATCCAGGCAGCTCTGGAAGCCCCTCAAGCAGGAGCCCCCCAGCCTGTGCCAGGTCCCGAGGTGCTGCCTGGGAGGCTCCAGGCTGGGCCCTGCCTCTGGGGCTGGCCCTGGGCACCGCTGGCAGCTGCCTGGCTCTGTCCTCTCTGCACCTCCGTGCGGGTAGTTAGAGACATGGATGAGCTCTCCCAGACCCCCTCATGCAGCAGCAGGATGCCAGTGGCCTCCTTTGCTAAAAGGGCCCGAGGCTGCCTCATGTTCAAGTCGGTACCATCGAGGACCCCAAGGTCTTTTTCTGCCAAGCTGCTTCCCAGTGGTTGGCCCCCAGCATGGGGGCTAGAAACGACCACATCAACTAGCTCCTTCTAATTGTACCTGTAATTCACAAGCAGAAGCAGTGCTTTCAGGCTGCCTCAATCCCTTAATTCAGCATAAACCCTGAAGTCCCTTAAGTTTCACTCTTAGCAGCTGAGCCAGCAGTGTGACGGCTGCAGATGACAAAGGAAGGACCATGCTATAGAGCTCTGCCAATAATTGGCACCTATGGGGCTGGGTGTGAATCACCAAAAGCAGCTCCATTTTTGCCTTTGTATTTTGGTCTGTTTTATTCCTATTGTTTGAAAATGAAATTCACTTTAGATTCAGTACCACCTAAGATTCAGATCAATACAGTCCTGACATTAGAGAGCATTAATCTGGTCATATATGGGTCATAACAATAAAGACCAGACAGCTCAAAGACAGCGCAGTGCACTAAAATAACCCTAACTTAGTTTCAAATGATATCTGTTTTCTATGTACTACTTCTCAGTGTATCTGAATGTTTCTCAAGCACTTCATATAGCCGCTGTATAGGCATAAGCCTGTATTCCAGGGATGCTTCCGTCCTTCTTTCTCCTTGGAATCAGTCAGCAGAGCCTGCATCTACCTCTTACTTAACAATTGCGGTGAGTTTACTCCAATTATTCTGATTACAATGGGGAGGCTTTCTGAGTTTACAGATAATGCTGTCACTTCACAAAGATCTCTTTCCGAATTCCTTAGTTTTCAAAAGTAACAGCATGAACAAAAATTTTGTTCGTGCATACATTCTCGAGGACAAAAAATGGAAAAAAGGCAATCTGTTTAAATATGCTAATTCTAATTGGATCAACACTGCCCTTCTTGGCAACTTTGACATTCATGCCAGTCTGCAAAACATATAGAAAATCAATGATTTCCCATCCCACCAGAAACAAGGAATAACCATGAGATGCAAGAAAATAGCTATTTTTATCATCAGAAGATGCAATGAGCCCTCTTCAGTAAAAACCCTCAGGCATGGAGGAATAAAACAAAGTTATAGTGATAAAATGAAAACAAACCACAGAAACATGTTAATCCCTTCAGATAAAGGATATTACTGGAAAAATACCATGAGACAGCGCTTGCTTTTACAGCTACAGAAGTGCCCTCCATGCATTTAAGGTCAAAACATGGCTCAGCTCAGTCACTCAGGTACGGGAATGTCCATGTTGAAAAAAAAACCACGTAAGCAAAGCTCAATGGGGAACGATTAACAACACTCCCTCCCTACCTCCCCCCACCCCCCCCAAAAAAAAAAAAAAACAGTTATCTGAATTCAACTATATTTTCTTACAGTATTTTTCAATGGTAATCATCAATTAAACACAATTTTATAATTCTGGAGCCTTGTTTGCCATGTGACTTGATCATTACATTTGACACAAGGTTATTTCCCCACTTTTTAAATGAGGCTGCTTGCATGCAAAATTAATTCTCACGCACCAGGATCTATACCGAGGTCTGCCAAAACACGAACTCCACCTACAAAACACCAGAAAATTAAGTAGCCTTAGTAACGTTGACACCCTTAGCACCTCCAAGAGCACAGAAAAGCATCTCGGTGGTAGGCAGAAGCTGTAACAAGCAGTCATCCTCCAGTCAGGTATGACAGAAAGGCACAGAAGCATCCTACCCCGGGGCTCGGCAGGGCTGGCTGGAAAGAAAATTTCTTGGGACTTCTGAAGTCTTCGCAAAACTGCCAGCAAAATGACTCCTCATAAATCAAGGAAGATCATGTTAAGCTGCTGTCTGCAGAGGCATCGCCCAGAGCCATGGAACTGGGAGAACATTTTGGTTGTATAACGAAGGTTAAGATACAGAGACAAAGTTACTTGGCTTCGCTTTCCTTCCTCCTATTTTATCCTCTTGGCTTTCCAGACTAAATACTTCACACAAATTGTGTTACTTCATTACACGTGTATTTGCCTGAGGTGCAGGAAAGGTTCCAACCGGTGGCTGAGTGACCTCGAGTGCTTCACAAACATGATTATGGTGGGCTGGTCAGCAGCAGAATAAGAAAAACTCTGCCAGACTGTCACCGTGCAAAGCAGTTACTGGGCAATGAGCAGCAAGGAGGGAGTGAAGTACAGGGCAGGGGAGAAGACTGAGACTGAAGGGACAGAAATGAAGCCAAGAAGTGATGGCGAAATGGAGAGGAACAAGAAGAAATCATGGGACGTATAAGAACAAAGGATGGAAGACAAAAGAGAAGTACCAGAGAAATTATATTTAGTCCTTGTTGATGCATTAAAGGAAGCTGTAAATCAAATACCTTATCTTCATTTAGATAAATAAAAATCAATTTTAAAGGAAATCTGAATTGCTTTTGCACTATGCGGACTACAGAATTCTGTAAAATGTAGTTATAGCTATTAGATCGATAAAAAGGGTTTTTCCTTATTATAAACATATACTACACTATTGAAACAATCCTACTGTCAAGAATTCTGTAACTCCTACAGTATGAAGCTGATGCACATTGAACTTTAGACTTCCTAAAGTTGCTTCTCTGCTTTGGGATTATTTAAGTGCATTTTGCCATTTTTCGATACTAACGCTCACTTCTTACACTTTGTCACAGGTAGAAGCCAAGACTGAAGAGCACATGGAATACGCTGCATTGCTGCCATTACCCTGGGTACCTACAGGTACTGCTGAAAACAACACAGCTCAACAAGTGCTCCTTCCTGTTCCTATCACTCCTGACAAGCAGTACTGTAGCTTCAGTGCATTTCTTAACAGACACTTTCTGATCTTAATTTGTTATCTTGTGTGATTCCTTATCTATCTGATCATGGCTCACCTAAACTGAATTCACAGTGTTTTACTAGGCTGTTTGCAACTCTCACCATTATGTACAACTGTCAATTTGCCAACTGAAGGAAATATTAATTGAAAGATTGACCTACAGATCTATAGATGTGTATCAGAAACTACTGAAAAAAAGATAGCTTCTCACTACTCCTGAGTTTACATTTCTCTCTCATCACACATTCATATCTACATTCATTTCCAGCCATTTATGCCTCACATCCATGTTTCTGTGTAGGTAAAATCTATCAGTCACAATGTTTCTATTATATTTTCAGAGGGTGTTCTTTCTGGAATACTTGGTAGCCTTCGAGCTTTTACAGACAATAGCCTACATTATTTCAGATCATTTGGCCCATAAAAGTGAGATCCATCCAAGTTTTGGGTTGTTAGACACAGGAATTTTAATCTAGGAGGTCAAAACCAATTTATGAAGCTGCTTTCTGTAAATGGGTATTTAGTTCTATTTTCAAACAGCACGTTAATAGGTTTACAAGAACGTGTGTATTGTCACTTTGAAGCAGTGCAGAACAGGGTCAGAGGATGAACTGAGTCCCAGAGAACACACTGCACACTTCTCACACTCATTCTTTTCCCAACTGCAAAGTAAGGAACAGACAGACAAAACTATTTTACAGAAGTTATTTGTATTGCCAGCAAATGTGAACAAGCTAACAACACAAAAAGAAAAAAGTATCACCAACAAACACAAAGTATAACTAAACTCACACAGAAACAACAAACTCTACCAAATTTGCAGAATCTGGCCTCTTCTCACATAGATCACGGCTGAATGGAAAAACTCCCCTTTGTAAGTGCCTTCGCTTGGGGTCCAGCATCACCTGCAGAGCTGCTCAGCCAGCGGAGGAGGACAGCTCTCCTCAGTCAAGGAGTCTCACATTTAAGAGCAGCTTACTGAAAACTGCATGCGCTGCTAGCAGCTGCTGGAACTTTACTTCAAGAGAAAGTATGGGGGGGAATAAACCTTAATAAGTAATTAAAGGAACTTTTACACAGCTATCCAGTTACGTTGTTGTAATAAAATCTCATCTTCGGAGCAGAACAATACAGCTGCACAATCCGTTGTGAAAAGCATCTCAATTTGCTGCCCCAGGCAGGTAACTAAAGCTTTCAGTGGTAAAGCTTCCAGGACACAGCCCTTGCCCCTCCATGCACCTTCTGGTCGTACAATCCCTGTCTAAGAGCACAGGGCAGAGACCTGCAAACCCCAGGAGGCAATGTGAGGGGACACAGCCCGTACAAGTCCAGAGGACATACCTCTGAGAGGACCAGCAGCAAGACCAGTTCAGTAGCACACCAATTAAGACAAGCAAATGGCACATCTCTTTCGGGCCGTGCCACCTAGCACAGGACAGCATTATGGCATACGTTCCCATGAAGATTTTTGCATTGGAAAACTTCCCAAGCTGCTTTATAACTATGGTCCAAAAGGACTTCATTCTCACTAAAACCAACTAATTGTCTTAATGATGACAACTACTGATAACCACTGATCGGTTGACCAGGGCACTGCAAATCCTGAACCTTACCAGCACTTGCACCTTCTCAAGACCAAGACAGAAACCTAAATCTGCTGTCACAGAAAAGTGGGTTGCAGGCTCTCACAAAGAGATTAAGCAGAGGCAAAAGATTAAAATCCCACTATATAAATGCCTGTCAAGATCCAATATCAAAGAAAACACCAAAAGTACAGTATAAAAACACATTTGATTCTAAACAGAATATGGTACCAAAGTTTTCTGTTGAATCTCAGCAGCTTTTTATGCAAAGAATAAGTAAGTGTAAACATAGACTGCTATTTATGGGCAAAACAAAACGTGTGTCTAGGAAACACCTGGAGTCTCCTGCTTTGATATCGCATAGTGCTCTTCTCCATGACAGCCACCTCTTTCCCAAGCTGTCTCTAAACTGGAAAAGACCCTGATCTCCAGAGACTGCAGAAGTATTTGACTTGAAGCCTAATTTATTGCTAAGGTATCAGAAAACGGCGTTATCCTATTAATAATGAAAATTTAAATAAACAAATTGCAATGCCTGTCTCAGAGTAAGGCAGGGAGCTATTTATTTAAGAGATACTGCTAGCTTTGTAATTGGAAAAGCTTTTATCTATTTTTTTTAACCCTATTAAATAACTATGCACATTGCTGCTCTTAAAAACAAAGTGTGACAGTGGCTTAATCTGCAGTTAACTATATTAAAGTTCATAGCCTATTTTTAGTTCAGCTTTGCTTTGTGTCACATAAAAAAGAGACAAAATATGGAAGATCAGCCTGAAGACAGATTTGGGAATTATCACCACAGATTTCCTCCTGTTAAACTTACCATTTCAAAGAAAGCAGTAGAAAAATGACCTAAAAGTTCTGCCTATCTGAGAACCACTGTCAGCCAGAAATAATAAACAAATAAATATTTTTAAATATAAATAAATAAATAGAAGGTCATTTAAATGACATTGAAAAAAAAAAAAAAGCAGTGTGGAGGAATTAAGGTTCCAGGCTTAAAACTCTGGAGAGCTATCAAATCTCACATGCTGCGACTGGGATTTTTCCTGTTACCCCATATTACTTCACACACTCTGCTGCTTAAAGAGCTGATCACAAATCACATTGGTGGGGAGAAGAGGAGAAAGGGAACCCCGTACATTCAGCACTGCTGAGTTCAGTCTCAAAGATGACTCGGACTGAGCAGGGCTGATGGTGTTTCCTCCTTCCCACTGGGGGGCCATGAGGAAGGTCAGGATTCGGCTGTGCCGGGTAATGCACACAACGATCGCAGGCTCCCAGTGGCCGGGGGACACCTTAACTCAGCTGTTTCCCAGCTGCCCTAATGACATTGCTTCCTAATGATATTGCAAGACATTTTGGGTCGGGCTACAAAGAGGAAAAGAAAAGCATATGATGATACAGCCCCGGCTCAAGCCTTCATTTACAAGAAAAAGCCGTGCAGTCTGGGAGCACTGATTGGCCCTGATTCCCAGACCCAGCACAGAATTAATCAATCCACATTTTAGGTTGTAGTTACATTTGTTACAAGAAACTATTACTCCGTCAATCATCATTTTAAAAGTAAAAAAGTCGTACTATCATAATAAACTATTTAATTTTCATAAAGTAGATTATTTGTTAAACAAAGTTGTGGATTTTTTTTACTTCTAAACACAGACATTTTTGCATTCTTCCTTACCTACCCTCTCTTCCTTGTGTGCCCTTTAACATAGCGGGGAAGCTGGGCAGGGACTCTCTGTCAGGGAGTGCAGTGATAACCCAAGGAGTAATGGCTTTAAACTGGAAGAGGGTAAGTTTAGTTTAGGTACTAGGATGAAACTCTTTGCTATGAGGGCAGTGTGGCACTGTCACAGGCTGCCTGGAGAAGCTGTGGCTGCCCTGACCCTGGCAGTGCCCAAGGCCAGGCTGGATGGGGCTGGGGGCAGCCTGGGCTGCGGGGGGGGCCTGCCCATGGCGGGGGGCTGGAGCCAGGTAGTCTTTGAGGTCCCTTCCAAGCCAAAGCATTCTGTGATTCTATATAAAAACAAAATACTAATATATAAAACACTAACTTAAAAGAAAGATTTGTCGTACAATACCATTTGCAAATCACACTGCCGCCTGTCATTTTCAGTCATCCTAGATATGTCAGGGACTGTAGCTTTGTAAAAGAAACATACATAATGCATTCAACTTCTGACAAAGAAGCTTTTGCTTTGGATTATTTTTCCCAATGCACCATTCCAATAAAATGGTATAAAACACCACAAAAGGGCACTACACTTAATTTGCTGAGGGGTCTTTGATTTGTCTTTGAAATCATTCATTATGAACAAATGCTCGAGGGGAGGCCTCATCAATAATTGAGAGAATGATTGGAGGAGACTACTAAGAGAAATAAACAGAATGGGGAAACCTCTGAAGAGAAAAGAGGCAGAAATGCTCACAAAGGACACCAGTAACAGCACGCCCCCTTACCTTGACATGCAACGACTGCACCTGGGAGCAGTAGCCAGCAGTGTTTCTGGGCTGGAAAGGACTCCATCTCCATGAAACACCACCAAGCTGATCTGCGATACCACGACGTTACATTCGAAGTACGTTGAACTCACACTTCAAATACCACATTAATCTCACCACAGGAGCAAACTAAATGTATTTTTCATCAACGTTTTTTTTTTTTTCCACACTTCTTCCCTAGAGGATTCTCTAGAAATACTTCAGCGCTGTGGGGTTGTTCTTTACTTTTTGAGAAAACAAGCACAGATGTCGGGGTCTTAGCAAAAAAAATAAATAAATAAACCCGAAGTACTTAACTGTTAATTTGCAGGCCAATACATCACACTTCATTAGGCTTACTACTTATTTTACAGCTGCCTTCCAGAGAAGAGAGAGTCTCCTAGAGCAGCACAGGTGGCGACTGCAGCTCCAGCACCACGAGCACGTGGGCGAGCACGGCACAGAGCACCTCACTTCAGAGGGGAAGGCAGCAAGCCAGGTAAGGGATTTCTTCAGGCTTGCCAAATAAAATTGAAGTAACAGTGGGAAATGGCATTCTGCGAATCCAGGACTTATCTAAAATTCACACCGCTTACTGTAACATCGAACCACACAAGCTGTTTTAAGACAGTCACAACACCAGCAAGCACCGGTGGATGCCTCGAGTCACTAAGACGCTGCTTGGGCTCTGCTGCTACGTGTGGCCAGCAAAGCCACTCCATTTTTTCCAAGACCTTAAGGTGAGTGTGTAACGAGAATGCTAAAAAGTGATCTTGTCCCGTATAAAGATATACCTGCCATTATGGAGAAGCGTGCATCTCCAACCTGCGCGGCCACTCACCAGAACTTAGGGTCAACACTTGCACAAATGATTTGATACTTCATTTCGTACATCAGGCACTAATTCTGCAAGGCTAAATGATGACAATTTAACCTTGAGTGGAAATCAGAACTCTGTTTGAAATAAAGGGGATGAAATACACCGAGTACCACTTCAAGTCAGAGGGCGAGCTAGCCTCACCTCAGTCAGGCATCCCCTTCTAGACCCGCAGCACACTCAGGTACCCGCAGTGCGTGGGGCTCAGTGCTGCCATGGTCCCGAACCAAGCTGCCTGCGGACTACACATCCCTGCACACTCCCTTAAGCTGGGGCCGGCACAGAACTGATGGGACGCTGCACTGAAGGAGGCCACAGCTACCCCAGAGGAAAAGGCAGTGGTCATTCCCAGCTGGGCCAACTCCATGGCGCGTGCCCCGGCTGCCCGCAGGAGCCACAGAAGCAACGGGGCAGCAGAGGAGGTTGGGGTGTCCGCGGGGCAGGTGGGAGGGCAGTCTGCAGTCCCACTTAAGCTGCCAAGGAACTCTCCATGTCCCAGCTTTCGAACAGCTATAGCCTTGGGCCAGACAATATTTGATGTTGGACAAAGCGTAAAGATCCTTTTCAACTGAAAGCAGTAGAAAGAACAGTTAGATCAAGAGAAGCTGCTTCCTGAAATGAGAGCTTGGGTAGTACCTGGCACGATTCATTAGCTCCCAGATTATCTGCACACCTGCTACGTTCCTTCTACCCCTTAAAAAATGAATAAACCTGAAAAATTCCATCCCACAAAGCACCGTAAGAGCGGCTGTCTGCAAAGAACAGCCCCAAAACTGCTGTAACCTCGCCTTTGAGGGCAAGGTTAAAGTTGGACCAGATGATCTTAGAGGTCTTCTCCAACCTAAATGATTCTGTGATTCTGTTTTAAAAAGAGATCAGGTTTGGCTGACTTGGTAGTGGACTCCTAAAGCTGGTAAATGAACTCCAAGTGCCTGCTCCACTCATGGGTGACCCCACAAGAACTCTTCTACCAGGCAAGAGCCAGCTCTCTGCATCTCGGTACTGCAGTCTGTACAGCTTTAGGTGCTTCCTAAATACTTCAAAAGATATTCCCATATTACCTCTGGCAACTTTTTCTTTAATGCTTTTTATAAACACGGTGATAGCACTGTATTTCTCAGCTTTGAAAACGCATTGAAACCAACAAACTTGAAGCATGGAAAAAAAAAATCAGGGTAACCATTCAGGCACACAAGATCAAAACTTGGCCCAAAGACTCTGCTGCCAGGTACCTGACGCCAAAAATAAAAAGCTCAGCTACAAAGAAATGGAATCCAGCCAAGTTAATTTTGTACAAAACCACACAAAATAAGAGGGCAATACACCATGAGAGAATTGGATTTCAGCTCTCTCATCTTTTCTGTGAAAGATGTACAATACTGACAGCACAGATGGCACCGGCTCAGTCCTAATCAAAACTAATGAAGTTGAACTTGATACACAACCCTTTAATGAGCAGAATGTATTTTTGTTTTCCCATCCATTTGAAAGCTATCACACAGCAATGAAATCATTAAGCCAGCACATTAAATGCACAATGTATCGTAACAGAGGTAGTATTTTGTGAACACCTGAGGAAGTCGGCAGCAAACGGTGATACCTACACATATAATTGAATTGGAGGTGGCTTTCCTGTCCCAGAAGAAAGTCTCACTGATACCACATCCTACTGATCTTTAAAGGAAGAAGTCTTGTTCAGTTTTCTTGTTTTTAAGAGAAACTTCACAAGGCACCACACTTCAAAAAAAAAAATCTATTCATTAGCATTTAAATTCCTATATTGTACGTACCCAGCAAAAATCCTGGTAACGAGCTAGATGACATTTCACTTTGCTAGCAGCTACGGCATTAAAACCTTCATGTTTGAGGGACAGAGAGAAATGTGGAGAATGTGTGGAGTAGCTAAGCAGACGTACCATATCGAGAGCACTAGGTCAGTGCTTCATTCAGTCCATAATTAGGAAGTCAAGTTGTTTTTAATTCTTTTTAAAATAAAAATATAAAATATTTCATCATAATAACCAAAATTAGCTATTCACGAGCAGACAGAATTAGTGCGTGGCTTACAGTCAGAACCCACAGTCAGTAACAAAAACATACAACAGACTTGAACTCTCGAATGAGATGCAATAAGGCAATTCACCTCCCGCACAGGTTACACCCAGTGCACCCTGCCTCCATTTGAAGTTACCGACAGCACTGCTTCTCCACTTTGGGATTATTCTGTGAAAATGTGGCTGTCCTGCCCAACACACGGGGGGAGAAGCGGGATCTGTCTCACACGCTCTGCTGGCACGGCAGCAGCAGGTCAGATGCTGGGCTGAGCACCTGCCAAACACTTACAGAACACACAAAAAAGGCAACAGTAACTGGGAAGTAATAGAAGTTTGCTTGACTCATACAAAACTTAACTAGTATCTCTTCATTCTGCCTCTTCAGGCAGGCTCCTATCAGCCCAAAGCCTGCATGGTGTGCTCAGGTACAAAAATTGGTTACAGCTTTCGATATGAATGCCTCTGAAAGACATGGACCATACATGCCTCGGTTAAACACTGAGAAAACAATGTTTCACTGGATCTTTCAAAAAAAAAAAAAAAAAAAAGGTTAAGGTGAAAATGGCAAAATTAGTCATTTAAAAAAATTCTGCCCCAGTGCATTCCTTTTGAGCAAAATAGCAAGAGTGAGGAAGACAGGAGAAAAGATACCACAGGAGAAAAGATACCACCAATGTAATAAAATCATCCCTGTTAGCATTTTTATTAATTATTTTTATAAACATATATTGTGCCTTGCAATTAAAATTCAGTGTGCCTGAGTTGCCATGGCAGCACAACTTCCACAGAACAATAAAATCTTCAGGCTCAGCCATGAAGAGTGCGAGGGAGCTGCAAGGGAGGCTTCTGCGGAAGGCTTGCGGGGTGCCTGGAGGAGACAGGGCAGAAATCAAGAGCAAAAATAGCTTCCCCTGTTTACAAAATGCAGAAATCAATACTGACGGAGACTTTCGCATTTCCAAGGTGGCTTCTGCAGAATGCAAATGCTGACTTCCCCCCACACCCCTCCAATTGTCTTCTCGGTCTCCTAATGGCTGCAAACAACCCCGGCAGACTGTTTTCGGCAGCGCTCACCTCGGGCAGCTTGGCCGGAGCTATAAATAGTGCCTGCACCATCTGCCAGCTCCTCGCCCAAGGCGCTGCTGGCACGCTCGCACCGCGCTCTGCCAGGCCTGCGGCTGGGAGCCGGCAGCCACGCAGGGCCCGGGTGCGAGCCAGAGATAATGAGGTGAGGAGCGAAGGCGGCGGCGCTGTAATTAACTGCTGGTTTGAGACTGCGTGCTGAAAAGAAATCGCATGGAGGCTAAGAGAACCTTAAAAGGATAATTAATAATACCGTGCGGAGTCTGCAGGCACTTTTCTTACTGTAACCATTCTTCACAACGATACCATTTTTGCTTCCAGTTACAGAGAAATTAGTAATAGATAAAAATAAACCTCAAATATCAACCGCAGTAGCCAAAAATAATCCGGCTGGGGAGCCAGACCTAACCTGAATGAGTCAGCATCGGGACTCAGGAGCGAGGTAGGAGACGAGGGTTTGCCATCCCCTCCCCAAGCCCTCGGTGCTGTCCAGCATCGCGGCCCAGTGCCCAGCGCTGGGGACAGACCCTGGGCGTGTTGGTTCGACACAGAGCAGTGACCAGAAGGTAGCTGTTTGCTTCCAGTGTCATTCAGACAGCTCAGATGTGCAGCAGTCCCCGATCTTTTGAGCAACCCCCAGCCCAAGGATGGCGGTGACCTCTAGGAGCACACACGACCAACAGGGCCGATAGCCGTGTCACTTCCCTAGGAAATAAACTGTAATAAAGTTGACTACAAAATTACTGTCTGCCAAATAACAGAGTTAATTTGGGAAGAAAAGACAGGCCATTTGATTTCTCTTCTCTCCTCTCTCTCACAATTCAGTTTTTCAGGGCTCGTTTCTGCTCTCACTGTGGATGGGAGCAGAACTGCCACACAGCAGCACTGCTGTGGCTTTTCTGTTCTAAAGCACAAGCTGTCTCTACAGAAAGATTTTGGCCACGCCATTCAGAAATGACACAAAATTCAGCAGTACTTCTTACAGTTATAAACCTGTATTTGTAGAGTTATCAATAGATCGAGCAAGCACATTTTGCTTATTTTTTAAACACTAATTTTCTTTGAGGACTTTTGTCACACTGCACAGATTTTGTTCCTCAATATTGTCAATGCTTTCTGAAGGGAGCTCTCGTGTCTCTGCTAGTTCATGCGCACATCCCCTGCAGCGGCTCGAGGGAAGCAGTTACTCTGCAGCCAGCACCTGTGACGCTGCATCCCGAGGACGCTGTGCGTTGCCCGGGCGCTAGGAAGGCAGAGCCCCAGCACCACAGCTTACATTCAATGCCCCCCCTGCAGGTCTCAAGGCCTCACTAGATAAGCTGCAGCTGCCTACATTTAGGGCTAGCGGCCATCCAGCTCCGGGAAGCAGGCTGGACTAGGTGACCTCTAGACTAGACGTCCCCTCCCCATCTCTGGTTGTGGCTCCAGGCTGGACCCCTCGGACACACTGCAGCTCCTCTGGGTTCCGCTTCTATTTAGGACGTGCTCTGCGGACTAGAACTCTCCAACAAGATCTGGAGAAGGGAAGAAGAATTTCTGAGGCGATAAATAAGATCCCACTCTGGAATCAGGCTCCCAGCTTTGCTCTGAAGTCACTTGCAGTGGTAAGAATTTGTCCCAGCTCGGTTGCCTGGTTCAGGAGGACGGCAGCTGGTGGTCAACCGACATTATTTCCCCCGACAGCAGCCAGCATCTTCCAAAGTTTTTGTACTTCTGTTGTGAGCATGCACAAAGCCTGTCTCCACGCTCAGCAGCTCAGTATGAGAGAGGAGTGAAGTACCGAGCACGTAGTAGACACTTTAGTAGCTACAGAACAAGTCAGTAGGAGGAGATAGCAAATACTCACACTTAGTTTTTAGGAGGTAATCTTTCTGACAAGGTAATCTTTAACATACTTTAGCCCACATATTGTTAACTTGCACAATCTTGACACTTTAAACATCCACTTTTCCTTCACCTGAGAATTCACCTCAGCAGAGGAGCTAGCGTAACAGGAGCATTCATTATCTCTTCCAAGGTAGCTGGCAGAATTTTAGTTTCTCATAAGTGACTATCAAAGATTTTTTTTTCAATTATGTGTTCAGATTGCCAAATGGAGTAAAACACATCCTTTGTAAAACTTTCATCTCATCCTTGAAAAGATAAATTCATCTGTCTGAATAAGCAAAAAAGCACACAGGAGGTTCCTTCTGAGCACAAAGAAACACTAATCCATGGAGAACTTAAGGTCATAATCAACACAGCTTTAAAAAAAAAATCAAATGCACAGCCAAATTCCTGCAGTTTTAGAGTTCCCTGACCAATAGCGAGTTACAGAGTCACTGAGGCCGGAAGGCGCCTCTGGAGACTGCCTGGCAGGGACAGCTGGAGCAAGTTGCTCACGACCACATTCAGCAATGGCCGAGTATCTCCAGCAACGGAGATCCAGCAGCCTCTGCGGGCAGCCGGCCCCAGTGTTTCATAGCATTAAGTTAAAAAATAAAAAATAAAAAATTATCTTATCATTAAACAGAATATCCCAAGTTTCAGCTTGTGGCCACTGACTCCTGTCCTGTCCCTGGGTACCACAGAGTCTGCCTCCATCTTCAATACCCCCTGCCACCAAGCGTTTAGACACATGCTAAGACCCCCCTGAGCTTCTCTTCTCCAGGCTAAATCATCCCAGCTCCCAGTTGCTCCCTGCACGAGGGAGGCTGCAAGCCCATAACCACCCCTGTGGCCCTGGCCTGCAGTGACTTCAACGTGCCCACATCCCCCTGCCCTGGGAGGCAGCCCTGAACCAGGAGGAAGACCAGGAGGACGGAGGAGGAGGAGGAAGAAAAGAAGGGAGATGATGTACAAGGAGGAGGAAGAGGGGGAGGACACACACCCACTTACTGCGCAACTTGTGGACCTTCATAGGCACAGCTGGTTCCCAACGCCTTCACACAAGAATATCCGCCTAGCAAGCTACGCTAACCAGCATCATGTGAATTTTAAACGGATTTGCAACTCATATTAAAATAATATACATGAGAAATTAATAAAAGTAATAAAAGGACTTTTTTTTCTTTTAACAACTCACTCTCTCTAGATGGTATTTTTGTGAAAAAATGCAACGCTACTATGCGCGGTTAAAACACAACGAGCTCCCATGTCAATACCTTTGGAAACAGGCTATTTCTTTAGAGATGTGTATATTTAGAGGAGGTAACAAGTATTTCAGTGGCAGACAAGAAGTTTCCATCTCCGTGAGGTTTCCAGGCCAGAAACAAGTGTTTTGATTGTCAAACATTAAGCCTGAAGCACTACAGGAGAGCAGCAGAACAAACAATTTTTATCATTACTCTTCATGCTTTAATTACCTTTATCGAATGCCACCTGAGACTACCTATTTTTAAATCCCTCCACTTAATCTGTGATTAAACTAAGTTAGCACAGATTTTATTCTTCCCTACTACTCCAGCTCTATCCTGAACCAAGTCCCTGTTTTTGCACAGAACATTCCTTAGGACATTTACACACATGGCAAGCTGAAAAGAACGACTGCCAGAAGCAAGTCTGGATTACCACTGTCAGTCAAACACAAACAAAATCTATCAAAGGGATACAAAAGCGATATACTGACATAATTTAGCACCATAAAACACTTCCATAGCAGGGGCAAGTGAAAGATTTGCTTTGAAGCAGTGGAAATACTATCTGCGATCATTTAAATATGAATTGATGCACTGTCTTTTAATGTGAATTAAGTGCTGTCATTCGTATGTATCCGTTTGGACAATGAAGACCAAAATGCCGGTGTCTTTTTTATTTATAATCACTTTTGATCATTTCCATTGGAATTAATATTTGTCACTAAAAACTGTAATATTTGAAAAGAAAATGAGAGATTATTAAGTATTTTATTGGATCTTAATGATTTATATTAAAACCTGTCGCAATTACTTATCAATTGCTTAGACAGGCTTCTTTTCCTTAGGAACAAACTAAGTTCTGAGTTAGATATAAGATAGAAAAGCTTCAGAGAAAAGGTGCCCAGCACTGAAACCATCTTACTCACTTAACTGCTAAATGAAATTTAGAAGAAAAAAGCCACAAACCCAAAAAAAGCAGGATAGACAAGCAAACTGCATGCGTGGAAACTGAGAAAAGGCAGGAAAACAGCCCACTGGGAGGAAGGGGAAAGTTGCCCACTGACAAGTGTAAGGAGATGCAGCCCAGCAAAAATGACACATCAATTGCATCAAAACACTTCAAAAATTAAAGCGCAGTAACTAGGCATAGAGGGGGAAAATGAGCAAACTGCCATGGGACTGAGACACACGAGCTATACTCGGAACTGTAACTCAAGTCAAAAACTTCTTTTAAAAATCTTTTCCAGGAAAGCATCCCAAATTATGAGGCTTCAGAGCTCAGCTTCGCTTGCTTTCTCTGGCCCAACAAATCCTAAATGCTTCCAATGCGCAGTGGCAGACCAGAACAAGAGAGGCTGAGCACATCCATCTCACATCTGCTGTTCACGTCAAAGCTAGGACCTTGAGACATTAGAAATACCTATTTAAATCCTTCTTAAACCAAGGACAGAATTTAATCCTGCCCAGTGAGCAGTCAGAGGCAGCCCTCTCCAAGCTCTTTTTCAAACCCTCAAAGAAAGCAGACTATCAGCGCACGAGGGGCAAATGACTGACAGGGTAGGGAGCACTCATCTACCAGAGAAGACAAATCTGTATTACCATGAAAAACTGCATGTAATAAATGAAAATCTTGGTAGAGAGTCTTCACACAAGTTTAAAAGGTTGCGAATAGAAAGGAGGAATGAAGATCCCAACACTTAAATTCACGGTTTGATTTAAAAGCTTCTCTCTGTTATGTGTTGAGCTGGATCAATACTTGCTTTTGAGGAATATTCTTAGTATTGTGCAATTTGCAAATATGTGTGAACTCAAAATACAACGCACATCTCCACTCTTCTGCCATGCTAAAGGAGTGCTAAATATAGCTCAGAATCTGACAATATTTTTAAAAATACCTAATTTGTTCGTTCTGTGTTCTTCTGCTTTGATAATTATTTCTTTTCATCTCTCCCTGACTCACACATACAGGCAACCAAAGGAGAATGAAAAAAATAGAGGTGGGAGGAGAGTCGAGAAGTGGCACGGACTTGAAAAGCTTTGAATGCCTTCAATCATCTGGAAAATCACAAGTACCAACCTTTTAACTTCTGTAATTAAACACTCACGACATGTACTGCTGAACAGCTTTTAGTAGATCACTACTACATACAATTACTTTTTCAAGGCTTTTCCTAATTTTTATGCTTCTTTTAGTTTCTAATACAGTATTTCAACAACCGCACTTCAAATTTCTTGCTGGAAAATAGAACCTGACTTGCAGCCATGAAGGACTAAACAAAACTGGAGGGGAGGAACTGGAAAGGTGCTTGAGCTCTGCCATTCTTCAGTCGTGCCACCTCGAGTCATTCCTCCTTACCTCCTGTTAGAAAACCATACCTGAATTTAAAGGGAGAAGGAAACAACAGCACAAACAAAGTTGAAACTTTTAGCCAAAATAGACTGGAAGCTGTATTTCACTCAAAGAGAAGCAAGATGCAGCAGCGGTGCCACACGCCTTTCTGCACTGCCGCTATGGCTGCCAATACCTAGATCATCTTTCCCCAAAAAGTTGTTCCTTACATTTTGAAAACACTGCTGCGCTCACATGGAGATTATCCATGTGAATGTGTCTTTGAAAGCACCATCAAAAAATATGCCTTTTTATTTTTAAGTTTCAGAACTAAGTTCAACTAAAACAAAACACAGCCTGAGTGCATTCAGCCTCTTAAAATATTGCTAAATGCCGCAGTGATGTGGGATAGAAAACAAGAACAGATACAGTCTTAGAAGTAGGAAAACCGAACATGCATGGTTGAGTTCATGAGATTAAGACATCAGTCAATACAAACCTGTGGCATGTAAGATATTAGGTACATGCTTCTAATACCTTCTTAATCTCATTTTTCTGCCTAATTCTGGCAGTGCTTGTCGGCAGGTATTTTAAAAATACAATACATATTCCTCAAAAGAGAGCTTACACGTCACTGCTTGCTGTGCCATGTTCCATGCAAACCCACAGCCGCAAAGGATTGTATTAGATAATTGGTCACATTTTAAGAATAAGGATCTGATTTTGTAAGACCTAAAAACGGTTCAGCACTCCCTACAATTAGAGACAATGGCATGTACAGTATGCTGTATTTCAACCCCAAATTTAGATCCATATAAATCAATATCTCCCAATCAAACACAGGAAGTCTTAAAGAAATTATATGCATTGAAGATAGAAGTAACATTTTAAGAAAAAGAAGTGAAATAGAAATTGAAAAAAAAAAAAAAAGATTGCATTTTCAATCAAGTTGAAATGCATGAAAATAACATAATGCAGACAGAAAGCAAGGCTGTAAAATAAAGTGATTGCAGGCTCCTCTTCTGCAAGGATCTTTTCCTTCAAGGAAAAAGGGCGGTAATTATACCACTGATCAGGCCCAGGAGATGGGAATCAGAACAACCAGAATGAATTTGAAAGCAATCCATGTCAGACCTGTTAATACCACAACATACATCTCTTTGACATTTACAGAGATCGCAGACAAAAACAGAGTGCAGACAGCAGCTAATCTAAGGTATTTCTGTCCAGCTTTTTAGGTAAGAATTGATTTTGTGAAATTAAAGTCTTTTTTCAGTAATTATTTAAGAATTGTTGCAATTAGAAGATTAAAACTAGTGGCTGGTTATTTCTCCTGAACAAGAAAGCGTCCATGTTGTATGCGCAAGGCTCTCCATCACTAAATGTTTAATCTTGTTTTTCCTATGTGGGTGAGTTTTAGAAAATTTAATAACTATTCATTTTTAACTCCAGAAATACAAATTTTATCAAAGACCTTACCTGTAGAAGCATTACAAATGCCAGGACCTTGTGGATTCCAGTTCCTCTGCTTTTCAGTACTATAGTCATTTCCACGATGGTTTTGTATGCTGATGTAGCCCATGTACACAGTCAGTTTATATACATTGAACTGGGCATGCAAACAAATTTATCCCTTTTCACGGTATTTTTCAGTAGTGAGGATGCTTCTACATCCTGCACAGAGACACGCAGCTCTGTAGAGATGTGTGGAGCAGAACCAGCAGCAAGCACTGGCCAAGGCACTGCTGGCTGCCACCGAAGCAGCTCAGCCCGGCGGGGCCAGTCCCCCCTCACTGTGCTGGGGATAGTGCAGGCAAGGGACTTAAGTGCTTTTGTCACGGAGGTGAAGAGAGAGGAGAGAAGACATGTATTTTTCCAAAGACCAAAGAAACAAAGCTGAGGTTAGCTTGTTATTCATCTCAACTCCCAGCTGCAAACACCTCCTCCTTTTTTATTTTTATTTTTTTTTAAACTGTTGTGTGCGCTTGGTGGTTTTTCAACTTTAAACCTCAAGAATTTCTACCGAAGTTACCTTGCAGCGAACACAACGCCTACAAAATCCAAAGGAAATAGGAGGGAGGTGCGGACGTTGGCCGGGGGGGCAGCAGCCTGAAGGAAATGAATTGTGTTTCCTGCACGGGCTGGGGCCATGCCATTCGTCCCCAGCCCAGTTCTCCTTACCGCAGAAACCACAGCAGAGGGCTGGGACTGACCATAATCAGGTTTGCCCGGCAATGCCGTGGGCTGTGCCGGGTGCTGATCAGAGCAGCACTCAGCAAAACCTGGGCCTAGGTTTGGCAAGCCGAGACACCTGCATGAGGAACCGCTCCTGAGCGGAAAACACTCGGCCTGCTGCCATCCACCTCTGTACGCTTCTGTAAAGGCTCAGGCCCTTCCTTCCCTCAAGCAGCAAGGAAAGAGCACTTTCTGTAAGTTCCCAGTAACATAACATCATCATGTGCCCGCTTTCCAGCAGCACGTGGTGTCTGCTGGGCTTCAGGGGAGCTCTCCTCACACCCCGCTTGGTTGCCCCTGCAGCCTGGGGCACTCGGGCAGATGCACTGCAACCTCCTTTGGGCTGGGCAAAGCAGTGCCTTCTGTGCCAGAAAGCACAGCTCCTCCACCCGTAAGTACCATCCCTAGCCCATTTCACCTGCACTGCAGACATGCACACAACATTAAGTATACGGAATTAAGAAAAAAAAAGCCAGCACTTGCTGTAATAGCAACCCCTGATTCATATATTCCCCACCGCATCTTTCCTAGCATGGCACAAGGAATTAGTTCTCGTTTAGCAGCCAATTGATTCTAAGCTTTCACTGCTCAGTGGGCAGCCAAAGCCCTACAAAAGCCTGCTACTTTTCTTTCCCCCCATCACAAAGCATTTTCCCAGCTTGTTGGCCTGATGGGAAATCAGAACTATAAAAAGATCAATATACTATGGATGAGTTTGGTAGACAATTCAACGTACGCAGCAAGATTTTTTTGTATTAACATAAATGGGAAACCTGATAATTGAATACGTACATGTACGTGTTAGACACTAAAGGAATCTGTCCAGCATAAATTAAAAAGCAAATTGTATTAGTATTTCACTTTTCAGAAGAAAACGACCAACTATAATTAAGACAAATGCCCACTCCACATACCGTTCAGCACCCAGAACGTTACACATTGTCCCTGGGATTGGATTATTTTATACTGAAACCTCTCTAAAAGCAGGGAAGCGTCCCTTCCACTTAACTGTTGCTAAATCCCCCTGCAAAAAGTGTGTGTGCTAAACAGAACCAACGTGAGCTTCAATGCCATTTCTTTCGACGGCGGCATTCCCAAGCAGCGACGTTCCCCAGTGTGCTCCTGCCTCCTGGCAGCCACCCCGACGAAGGCAGGGGAACGCCGCTGCTGCTCCTAACGATGACCGAAGACAACAGGCATTGCAGTCTTCTGATGCTCCTCACTGCAAATTGCAAACGAATTTCTGAGGAAAACTGATTTCATTTTAATCAATTACTAATGTAAAGACATAAAATTGAGAGAAATTGGAAGTGAGAGATTGTACATTCCTTTCTCTCCTTAAGGAAAGTAACTCCGTAATAAAGTTTGACATTTCATTACGAGAACTGCTCAGCACAGATCAGCGAGGGAACCTCCTCTTGCTGCCTGAAGCACACAGCCTCCATTTCCCTTGAGCTGCTTACGGGTAGCCTGACAGGGTGCGGGGCGGCACGGAAGGAGAAGAGCCATCCACAGCCCCCGTCAGCCAGCCCCCATAGCCCACAGCAGGGCATGGAGCAGAGCGCCTGGTGCCACTTCCCCATCGCTCACCACTCCATACCAAGGGACAATGCAGAACAAGAGAGACACCGAAGGCCGGGTCACCCCACGGAGCTCCCGGGGCCTGCAGCCCTGCCCCGCATCTCCCCCGCAGCAGAGCCATACATGCAGGCTCTGCAACATAAGGAACGATCGGACCACTGAAATTCTCACCTATGGCTTCAGACAAAAGCGGTCTGTTAGCCACTCCACTTCAAAATATATTTATTTTCCATTCTCTTCTTTTTCTCCAGTATCATTTTGTTGATTGAGTGGAGCAGGCTCTATAAAACTTTGTCTGCATACTAAGGATGTGTTCTGTTACAAAAACTTCAACACTGCTGACTAAACATTAGCACTGATACCATTCATGCACCACCTCGTAATTAGAAGTGTTCATTTGTATTGTTTCTATTTTAAGGCTTTTTTAAAGGCTTCATCATCATTCCATGACCTCGCTTCTTTATCTTGTCATTTCTGTGGCATTCGCTGAAACAAATAACGAGGCCTGCTTTCAGTGCCCAATTACAGGAACAATGTTATCCTCTAAATGCATAAGACAGCTTTTCATTAAACTTGCTCTCACCAATACATCGATATCAGTGATGCATTAAGATGTATTTTTAGCCTTGTTTCATATGGAAATGAATCTTCCCCAACCGCTGCGGGGTTCCTGTTTTCCCTCACACGGCATCACCTCTGCGTGCCCCCGCTGAGCGGCCGGCGGAGAGGATTTTCACTGGCATGTAGCGCCAAGCCGCTTGACACCTGCAGGTCTTAGCTTCTTACCCACAGACAAAATGTATACGACCATCAATATAGAAAATTAATGACTTCAAACCCAATATTCTCACTGAATCACATTCTTCATAGTCTCTGCAGTCACTGTTGGGCAGTGTACATTTTTAAAGGCACTCAGTTATTGCATCTGTGAATAACAAGCAAGTTACAAACACGTGGATGCCACCTGCACATTTCTTAAAGCCTGGAATGTTACATTTGTGAGCCAGGGAGCTGAGGTTTTGTTCGTTTGCTTGCTTGTTTGTTTTTGAGGGCTCAAGTAGGCAATGTTAGTGCAATGTCCTTCACAACAATTTCCCTTCACTTGTTTAACTTTTGGGTAAAACATTCTTCTTCCTCATGACACAGATTTTGTTTGACTCAGGTAACTCTGAGTGAGCTGTACGCATATCCCTTTATTCCATGTTGTTGACTTTTAGAAAAAACATGCTATTTTGCAATATTCACATTAATTGCTCCCATAGACAACAGCTCAATTTCGTCCACAAAGGGCACCACAACTTAACAATTCCACTTGCTCCCCTGTCTAAAGACTTGTATTTTTTCCTTACTTCTGGGGGTATGCTGGGGTTTTATCATTATTAAAAGAAATGCGCTCTGCTATCTCCTTGATACCATCATGAATTTAGTTGTTTTGGGAGGACAAAAGGGCTGAGCCCTTTGCATCTACCCAGGCAGAGGGAAGTGAGACGGATATGATAAAAACCTGTCAGCAGCAGCATCTGCAAAACGAAGAGGCTGAGGAACACCACTACGGTACCTGCAGAGTTACCTAGTCACAGACATAACAGCTCTTTTCTCAGCTGCCTACTAGAACACAGCCTCATGGCCTACAGGGCTGACAACAGCACTTCAAAACTACCCATTCATTCACACCCTGCTAATAATTCACCCCGAGCCGCACTGCCCATAAATACCAATACAATTTATCACTGATGCGACCTTCCCGTAAGTAATGCTACAACAATCCCATAAACCTGTGATTGAAGACTCCATACAGAGCAGCATCCATGTAAGTATTAGAATTATCCTGCTATTTTACTCAGGCGTTAGAAAATCAAATACAGTGGAGAACCATTAATTCCTGGGCATGGGGTTTTCCTGCACTAACAACCCAGACTCTTACCAGAATGTTAACGCTCTGTCCATGTGGCTCAGGTATTTTTCCTGTATAATCTCGTCCACTTTGGAATAGTGTAAGCATGAAAGAGTACCTGTACTTGCAAGCAAGGGATGTGTGAAAAGGTTAGTTTTAAAAAGTTGTTATTTTTTCACTGTACAGTGTCCCTTATACAATGGCAATAGAATGAAACTCAGTACAGACAGGACACAGTTAGTGCTGTGCCAGGATACAGCAGCCTTCAGATGCTGTTAACACACTGTCAGTAACAGAAGTCATTGCTAAATGTCTTTCTACTTTACACAGAAGTAACGGGTGTTTGTAGCGTGTTGACCCTCTGGGATTAAGTTTTCTAAAACACTACACCACTCATCAAATTATTTAACAGAGACAAACTTATCACTAACACCAGTATATTTTTTTCCTGTTTTCATTGTGAAGTATGTGCAAGTTATTTTGATCTCTAGCAAATGCAGCCTCTGCAGAAGCAGGGATTTTCTTCACACTTTAACCAGGAAATATCCCCAAACGCCGGGAAACTGTCCTGACCATGCTGCAAGGCGCACCTGCAGCTTTCCTGAAAAGCCTCCGCGGAGCTCCGGGTTCCAGCTCTGTTCCAGCAGCACCGGTTGGGGCACAGCCCTGCTCTGCACAGCACCCCAGGACAGGAGGTGTCCCAGGACAGGAGGCGCAGATCCCAGAGCTCACACATAAGATTTGAAAACGTGCAGCTGGTGGGGATGATTGTAAGCACTGCTGTTCTAAAAGCCGTTTTTCTAAAGCACGTCATTCACCTCAACAAAACTGCGTCAGTGGCTCAGAAAAGACGTTATGTTATTCCTTAGCCAGGGATGCTGCTAATCTCTCCAGTGCAAATTGCCTCACACCAAGAATTACCAGGGGCAAACAAACAAGGTGTTCCCAAACAACCGATCCAGCCGTTACGTTGCTAATCCTGTTTCACGATTATTAACGCTCAAATCAAGATAGCAAATACAAATGTAACAGTGCCAACTTCTAGGAAACCTCTCATTGCTAAGGTAATTATTTTGTTATGCACACCGTGGAACTGGAAAAAAAGAGCCTGAAGGAGTGGGTGCTGTCTGCTTCTTGGCATCAACAAGAAGTTAAAAAAATTCTCTACTCATTGATGATGGAAAGAGATAGAAAAAATGAGCAGTGTTGGTTCCAACAGAGCCAAAACGTGATTTATTCTTACCCACCTGCCACCACCTAACAGAAACAACCTCATATGTATTTGATGAAGAACAGTACGTCACCCATCCTATCACCAGTCCTAAACACCAGACAAAGTATGACCACTGAGTTTGTTAAAAGAGCAGCCCACTTCATAAATAAATTTCATTATAATGGAGCCCAGCAAAACCAAGCTCTCCGTTAAGGATACAAGGGATACAACCCATCATGAAAGCAATGAACACCAGCTTGTAACAAGCCATTGTTTCACCTGGTTTTGTCGTCTCCCACACTGTCCAACCTCTCATCTAAGTCTTTTACCCAGTTAAAATGCTCACAACTTGGAATACAACTCTGAATCTTTGAAATAAGTTCTGCTCAACAAAAGCTTGATTACTTTGCAACTGCTCTTTATTAAGTATTAACTTGCTTTATTAACTTAATTTATTAAGTATTCATGCCCTAGAGATTTCCAGTTCCCAACTTAAACTGGAAGTAGTAGTATAAAAACACTTGGATACCAATATCATAATTACAATTTGTATTCAGAAAGGTTGCTTAACTTTTCTGCTCCCTTCTGATCTCAACCAAACACTCAGAGCATCCTAATGCATATGCTGGTGGCAAGCAGCCACGTAGCTGGATTCAGCTGCCTTCATCCTTCAGGAGAAACCACCTAGACACAGCCTCAGAAAGGACTCAGATCATCTGATTACTTTCAGTCCCCTCATGGAGCAGTTCTTTCTCCTCTGCATCTGCAGCCACGATGCTTCCACTCACAGTGCCCTCAGAACAATGCAACAGAAATTATTTTTAGGGCACCATTTGTTGGAAAAGGCAGAAAGCCCATGCCTGTAACTACAAGGAAAAAGGAGAACTGGAAAAAACAGAAGACTGACAAAATAAATGGTATTTAAAAATACATAAATGAATGAGAAACAGGAGGAATAGAAACAGAATTAATTCTGATGGTGTATCCATTAAGTTTAACTCCTAACAGTATTTACATCAGTGACAAAACTTTCAATTCCTGGAAGGCAACTCAACGATCAGAAATAAAATATTAAGCATTCATAATCCCTAACCAGGCTAAAAACAATCACGATGTAAAATGAGTTACAAGAAAATGACCAAATTCCAAACCTCAGGAAGTTTATAGGTTATCTGTGAGGATTACTTACTTGTTTTGCTAACAAATCCACAGTTGCTGAGTGATTTCACTTGGATTGGGTTGCTCAGTAACCCTGAAAAATCAGGCCAGGTCTACTCAGTAGCCCCATAAGTGTATTTGGGAACTTAACTTTAAATCCCTAAGCTTCAAAGTGCAATCCATAGAAACATAGAATCATTAAGATTGGAAAAGACCTCTAGATCATCTGGTCCAACCAACACCCTACTACCACTGTCACCCACTAAACCACGTCCCTGAGCACCACGTCCAACCTCTCCTTAAACACCCCCAGGGATGGTGACACCACCACCTCCCTGAGCAACCCGTCCCAATGCCTGAGTGCTCTTCTGAGAAGAAATCTCTCCTCATTTCCAACCTGAACCTCCCCTGGCACAACTTGAGGCCATTCCCTCTGGTCCTCTCACTAGTTACCTGTGAGAAGACCCCCAGCTCCCCACAGCTTCCTTTCAGGCAGTTGCAGAGAGCAATAAGATCTCCTCTGAGCCTCCTCTTCTCCAGACCAAACACCCCCAGTTCCCTCATCTGCCCTCACAGGCCCTTCACCAGCTCTGTAGCCCTTCTCTGGACATGCTCCAGGGCCTCAATGTCCTTATAGTAAGGGGCCCAAAGCTGAACACAGCACTCGAGGTGCAGCCTCACCTACCTCTATGTGTTACACCATCAAAAAAGATCACAATATGCAAAGCTCTCCGAGACACGTGATTTATTTTTTGCCTCATAAAATGCTACCTTTCTGGATTATTCATTGCCTCTCTGATAACCATTTAAGAATAACCTTTAAATTTGAAGACCATAGCCTCTGGGTATTTGCCCTATAGTGAGTACTGTGAGAGCAGGAGCAGATGACAAAGAAACCCTGCCTGACTTGTGTCTGAATAGGACCCAAGGATTTAAATTCAGATCACCAGGCTCCCTCTGACACCTTCTCAGAGCAATAAGATCTTTTAAACTGAAAGACAGACCCCAAGTAGAGATCTGGAGCACCTGTGGACCCAGCACATGAGAAATTGAGAACAGGGGTTACCAATCAACCACCAAAGGGAAACCTTGGCAAGAGAAACATGGATGATCTGAAAGTGCAAGTTTATATTTTGTTTTAAACAGAATTATTACTGGATAGATTATACCTCATGTCAGGATTAAAATAATATTACTTGAAGTTTAGGTAATATAAGCTGAATATAAACTAAGAGACTGTGAATGCCCCAAATCAGATCAATTTTGGACCAACGGGCATATTTTGAAATCAAAAAATGATGTATATCCATAAGAAAAAACAGCAGTTAAAAAAAAAGTAAAAAAAAAAAAAAAAAAAAAAAAAAAAAAACAGAAAAATAGTTTTTGCTTTTTTAAGGAAGATTTTATTTCACAGGTCTGGGAAAATGACTTTTCATAGAAACAAATACCAAAATGTTAGAAATAGAATCTAGGATAGGTAAGGATGGCTGTGTAAGCTTCTATTTTCTCTCATGCTCAGTCCTATCGGGAGAAATAAATTAACTAATCGAGAGTATAAAAAGAGCGTTGCTCCAGAAGTCAGTATTTGACAGTACCACAAGAAGAAGCACCCTCCAAACCAAGGCATAAGGTTTCAGCCAAAACATTCTTGAAACCCCTAAAACTTACCCCTTCCCAAACTTCCCACGCTGGCTGGAGGGAATTAATGCTTTGTAGCCTGCTGCACATGAAAAAACCCTTGCATCACCAAAAGGCTTTGTTTGCATCTGTTTTGTCGTGCTTGCTTCAAGGTTTCTGTCCCATCTCCTGGATGCATTCCCAGCCCTATCTGGAGTTAATCCCAAGCCCCAGATGGGATCTCTGCATGTGGCAGGCCGGGGGGGAAGGACGTCCTCCTCCAGCCTCACATTTTACATAAGCCCTAACAGCAAACCTATGCACAATCCTTTGCCCAAACCCAAATAATAATAATAATAATTTTGAACAGAATTCTGTGTCACCAGGCCCATTCTCTGATACAGGAAGAGTCTTAAGGGCTATTGGAAGTCAGACATTGGAGCACAAAAACATGTCTGGAACATGACACGTGTGGCTTCTGCCTTGTGTGTATGAAATTCAATGCATGTGCTCACACACCCGAAGTCTGCTCACAGGCCTACGTGGCCTGACTAGGTCCTGGCTTCAGGAATTCATTTTGTGAGTTTGGGGTGGATTTTAAGTTTGATATCTTTAAAGCCAGAATTGCAGAACGCAGTGTCAAGGAGACCTCAGCATGTGCTTTTGTCTATTCCAACACACCATTTTACCTCTTGTGAGTGACCTTACTACTAACAAAATGAGTGTGAATTGAAGGCTGCCTGTTTTACAACCTGTAACGACACGGTTGATGAGGATCCAAGTCACCAATCTTCCAAACCACTTGTAAGAGGTTGTGGCAGTGAGCTAGACAGGATACAAATCTACTGGCACCAAATACTAAATCCAGGCTCTAAATCTATCTGAATTAATGAAACTTTAAGAACAACTAAATACAAATGTAACACAATGTATCCAAATATTGCCCTAATTTTAAAGGAAAACGATTAATAAGAAAGCAGGCCCACTCAAATCCAGCTAGGGATGCTGTTGCAAAGACCCAGAAAGAGTTGACAAGAATGAACCACGATGAAACATTTTGTCAAGCTATAACAGCAAAAGATATGACCTGAACTTGATTTATATGCATGAGATTATTTTCCTGTGGACAATAAAGAAGGCACAAATAATAAACTGAAGTATGACCAACAGTCTTCTGTTATGTGGAAAACTCTCACAGAAAAAAAGCTTCTTGTAGTGGTAGTCAAGGAACCATGTTAAATATCTAACAAAAATTCTACACAAAGTAAACAATGAAATAAGATTGGTTTTGAGGATCACAGTCTCACATAAATAGAAAAATGTGGTTTTGATTAATATATATATATATATATTTCCTAAAGGATTTGAGATTCCAACACTATTTTTGAATGTTCAAGTATTCTGTCAAGTAAAGTGGATGGTATCAGATGGCAATGATGACAAATAAGACTTGACCTCGAATGAATGAATTTATTATAAAATACTTAAAGCCTTTTATGTTCATATGGTCTTATTTCACTTAAAAAAACCCGTCAATATGCTATTAAACTACAAAATAAGAGCAACACAATACGATTTTCAGAATAGATTGGGTTGGGAGGGCTCAACAAAGAAACTACAACAAAATTTAGCTAAACTCTTTGGAATTCAGACACAGTCATTCCAAAACAATATTCTGAAGTTATACTTTTTAAACTGTCATGTGTTTGCCATAATGATCTATATTTGCATTTTTTTAATAATCTTATAAAATATAGTTCAATACCCTTACAATTAGCATGTTTACATACATGGAAAATTAATACTGTTTGGCAATCCTGCTGGTCAAGTTGCTTGTTCTGGAAATGGACTGAAAACATGAAGTGCAATGTAGCAAACCAGATTGAAACGTTCACTCCTTTTCTTTTTTATGGTCTAGTATTTTAGCAGTTTTTCATAACAGAGATGAAAAATGTGATTTTTTTTGGACATAAGCTAACTTTATTTTCACTTTAGCATACACACACACACACACACACACAGATGCACACTTTTTTCTGTGGGACTTCTGTTCTCATTAGTAATGCTGCTGATGCATCGCCTTCTACTGTAATGGAGCCAATCATGAGTCATGTCATGCACTTGCCTAAAAATCACGAGTTTAAGGCTTTCGATATCAATGGTAGACTGAATGTAGAAAACTGAGCCAAGTCTCCTTAAAATCCAAGATTCCTCCAAAAGTCAATGGGAATTTTACTTGAAGAAAGGAAGAAGTGTTGAACCAAATTACCTACAATTAATCATTGGAACAAGCTGCCACACGTAAAAGCTACAAAAAGGCATCGTGCTGAAAATACTGCAAAGTTCTGCTACCTTCTAGACCGAAATTTTTCTGTACATGAATGTAAATACTGTTAGGAGGCACATTTGAAATGCTTGTTAGTACCTATACCTTAATGTTTCAGTATTTTAAATTAGCAGTAACAAGAATGTTTCCCAAACACAAAGCTATAGTATAAACCAAATATCTGTCTGAAATGTCAAGGTCAACTGCACAAGTATATCAGTTATTATATGAAAAAACACTTCATATGGAAGAAAACTAAAAGTTCCCATGGTCTTGCTGGTTTCTGCAAGCCTGCTTAAATTCTGTAAGAACACAAACCAGACAAGGCACTAATGTTTATATGAGGCATCTAAGAGGGGAAAGGACCTGAATGTACATCAAACATCACATTTTATTCGCAGAACACCACTACTGATGCTGGTTTTAAAAGAAAATGAGAACATGTTATTAGGGGCAAACCATATTTAACTTATCTAATTGCAGGATGAAAGGAGTGGGATGAAACAGCTCTCCTCTACAAAAAGCTGGTGAGAACACACAGTTACGGAGATACACTGACGGGCAGAGCAAACTAGATGCCGTTTCCAACTCCATAAATATATCAGCCCCAGTTTCACAGAATTCTAGTTTCAATTTTGGTTTTATTTCTGAATGGATGATGCGTTGTTTCTGAAAATAAATGACATACTGCTAATTACTAGTTGAACAACACAGTCATACTCCATCCCTACTATGGCTCATCCAGGCACTTGCCTTGTTCACTGTGGGACCTTGTTAGTTTTCCTGTTAACTTCGGTCAACTCTTTATTTTAAAACAAACAACAACAAAAAAGATGCTTAGAAAGGGCTAAGAAGCCCTTTGTGCTGAGAAATGCCAATAACACTTGCTGAACATGGCTCCTAGCTACTATGATTACCAGGGAAAAAAAGGAAAAGTTTATCCCCTATCACTTGGTATCAGAAGTACTGCTTTGATGGTGCTCTTCCAACAGATATTCTGCTTCAGTAGGCAGAAAAGATGGGGACACTTGATCATCCTGACACTTCTATTCTCACAGCCGTGTTCCACAGACACACAAAGACGCACAGCCACAGATGTCCATGTTTCACTCACAATTTTATTCATAAAAAAAGGATGCAGTAAATTGTGCATTCTCTTCCTGACGGAAAAGCTATGAAAAGGAGTATTCAAGGTTAGTATAAGAAAAGTATTAAAGATGCAACAATGCGACAGCAGGAACTAAGCGCAGACAGTTCAGGCTGGCCCTCAGCTCTGGCATCACGCCGCCTGCAACAGCAGGTGCTAACGGTGGCTGTGGAAAAGTGTCTTTTGTCAGCGCATCCCCCAGTTTCACTCTGCAGGCTTTGTTTTCATCCCACTACCTCAATTTTCATGTATTCCACTGGAAGGGAGACAGCGAGCAACTGCGAGCCGCCCTCCTGCCCAAGGCACTCAGGCCTTGTGCAGGTCTCCCACTGCCCTGTGCCTCCTTCTCCTGCCCCATTCCCAAGCCCCAGACCCAAACCCCAGCCCAAGCCCCGGGCCCAAACCCCAGGCCGAAGCCCCTAGCCCAAGCCCCCAGCCCTAGCCCCAGGCCCAAGCCACAGGCCCAAGCCCCCAGCCCCTCCGCTCTGCCCCCGAGCCAAGCCAGCCCCCCCACTCCTCCAGCTGGAATACCACAGACCAGGACTGCACACAGTATTCAAGACCCGGGCATGCCATGCTGATGGTAGTGATGCTTTCTAATAGTTTTCGTTATTATAACTGCTACTATCCCATAGCTTTGGGGTTGGCTGCTGCTTGTTAAACTAACGTTTCCATACGATGACTTCTGGTAACCCAGAACCTCTTGCTGACAGGAGACGGACACAATTCATTTCATTACCAGCTGAAAAATGAGGGCTACTTTACTTCAGGATCAGCATTTACATTTATTCCTTGAATCTCAGCTGCCATTTGAAATTCAAATCTTTCCCCAAATAAATTATCAGCAGGTGTTTCTCACCTACATCACATTTCAAATCTCCTTTTACCAATGCAAATTGTCTTGCTATAAATTTATTTTTCTACCACAAACAAAACCAATACCATTATTACAAGAGCACTTTGCCATGATTTTTATTTTTAAAATACAGGCATCGCTAATGCAGTGAAATTCATAAAATAAAACGACCATCAAAGCACGACTGTATCAACGACCAACCATCACAAACACTTTTTCCCCCCCCCAAAAGAGCTTCCCAAGCCAGAAGAAAGGCAAACCAGAAGCAAGGAGCCACAGATTCACAGGGATAACATGGACACAAGTTCTAGCTGCACTTAAGCAATAACCCTCATACACTCTCATCAAAATCAAAGGAAATACGTACAATAGAAATAGGAAGTATCTTCATAAATCCTACCCAAAATGTTGATTCACCACCAAAACAGAGTTCCTTTAGTCAGTAACATTTACCAAAAAATCAGAGGCAAATAATATTCCAGCTCAACAGAAGAAGTTGGAGGACTTGGCACCTGGAGCTGAGGCTTATTGCCAAGACACCTGAAAGCTGGTAAAAAAAGGTACAACGGCAGCTTCTTTTAGGTACAATGGAATGCATCCTAAGTAGATTTAAGGCTCAACAGTGTTCCCATGAAGGACGTGATCTTTCCAATATTTTCATAAAGGCTTTTACATGAGTCAAGTGAAGAACATATCTAAGTAACAGCAAAATTGAATTTAAAATACAAATTCAAATTTAAGATTGAATTTTAAAAAAAAAAACAAAAACAAAAAAAAACAAGCCAGAGGTCAACATAAAGCACAGCCAGCAAAGGAAAATAATTAATTGGATCCCAAGTTACCGAATATCAGAAAATATGGTCTCCTAAAGTCCTGAGCTGAAAAATTAAAAATCTTAAAACTAATTTTATTATGAAATTATAAATCTATTAATTATATTAATTATATTGATATAAATTATATCTATTAGATTTCTTAGTGTTTTATGTCATCTTCATACGCCAATATGAAGTGTGGCCTGGGAAACATTAAGTAGTCAATATTATGGAGAAAGCAGTTTTGGATAAAGGTCTCTCACTGATAGCCAGTGTTGGCTGTTTTGGCTTTGGCTGTTTTAGCATATGCTTGCTGCTTATCTGACTCTAGCCACAAAGTGGTCCCCAAAGCCCTTGAAATGAAGCAAAAGCTGCCAGCAGAACCTTGCCGTTATATGACAGTTTACAAGCCTGAAGTATGTATAGTTGCACAACAATCATTACAAAAACTGGAGTGTCCAAAATCCACCTGGTTATACTAAAACTCTCTGATGAAGATCCTGTTTACCTTGTGAGGGCAGAGGTGAAAAAGAGATCCATCAGTTCTTGACCCAGTAATTCATTACTTGCAGTGTACGAAGCTCTCTTTCTCCCCTTTTTTCAAAAAAAACTTCTACTAATTTCCTTACTATTCCAAACCCTGCAAAAACCTTGTTGAAGCCCTTTAAGGCACTGTTGCCTTCAGCTGTCTCCCACAGCCCTTTTCTGGCTGCTGAACCCCACGCAGCGCAGGTACGAGGCACAGGGGGGCTTGGCGCCCACGCCAGCGTGCGGGATGTCAGCTGCCCCGCTGCTGAAACGTGGCGCTGCTCCGAGCCACCAGGCTGGCCTGGGAGAGCCGAGGTAAAAGGAGGCGAGGCGAGGCGCAGGCATGTTTCGTTCTGCTGCCTCTGCTGCTGCAACTGGAACCATTTAAACCACGGCAGGTTTAGTCAGTGAGCATGAATCAGAGGTTTAAATGGCACGCGGTACTGAAAGGGATCTACAGGAATCTCGGCAGGAAAGAGGAGAGAACACATCTTCCAAAATGACACAAATGCCTTGTGTTTGACAACTGGCGTTTAAGCGCAGATGTGAGCACAGACATACAGTAACCCAATGGCATTAATACAAAGTACTCAGCCAGAGGTCACCCGCTGCCATGCTCAGCCCCCATAGCCAGGGAGAGGCTCATCCAGCAGCTCTCCTGCCTCGGTCCGCACATCCCGGCCTTGTCCCCCCACCACAGCACAGCTCACGAGAACCCGTGCGCTGCCATCACCCCGGGAGCCGTAACAGCCCGCGGGTTCAGCAGCTATCTTTCGTAGGTCAGAACGAATCTGGCTGATGGCTGCAAATACCACTTGTCCATTTGCAATTATAAATTCAAATGTCACACAAGAACAGCTTTTAAATAATACATGCACAAGCATAAATACCACTTGAGAGACACGTTCAAGGACCAGAAACCTCCACCGCATACAGACGTCTGAAGACTTCCCTAAGTGTATGAAACTCAAAGCACTTGTACGTTCTACAAGGAACACATTGCGCTTCTCCCAGGGAGCACTCAATCACACTTTCCCAAGGCACTATCCAATTTTTCGTGAAAATATTTCATAAAACAGACTTCTTCCACAATTAAAAGAATTTGTGCTTGTTCAAATAATTTACAAAAGAAGAGAAACAAGACAACAGGCATATGCATTTCAGTTAAAGAAAACAAAGAACCAAAAAGCATTATCACCAAGATGCAGAAACACCCTCGTGTGATTAATGCCGACGTCTCTGAGCTTCCTCTTCTCAAAAAACTTTGTATTTTGTCACTTTTTCTGATATTGCTGATTGTAAAATTTAGATTACAAGCTTTGAGGCCCGAGTGAATATCATATACAAAACGTACAACTTTTTTGCTTGGTAATGACTGCATTATAGAAGTCTCATTTCGATCAGAATCGCCTTCGCTTTGCTCAAATCGAGTCACAGGGTGATTAAGTGTAAAATGGAAAGCCTGTAGCATTTCTATCACCTTCTTCTCAAGAGGGTTATGTTTGGCAGGAGTCAGCATAAGACTGTGATAAAATCCCAAAATCTCCAGGCATTTTTACTGCCTGAAATTGCTTTTCCCAGCCTCCTGTCAGCACAGCTGACAGCACTAAGGTTTCCTTATATTCAACCTATCCTTTACAGTACTTTGACAAAGGAAAAGTCCACAGAAATCATGGATGTTAAAGGGAGATTAGATTTTGTTGATGTTTTCTTGAGGTTGTGCTGAGGAACAGAGCCATTAACAGCTTCTCCTCCACTCACGTACTGTTCCTTTAGCACTTAAAGCTTGTTGAGCTCACATCATATTTTCTGGAAGGATTTTCCTAACATCAGATGGAGAAAGGAGTCATGTCATGTAAGCTTGACTAGAAAAATCTGTGAGTAGGAAGCTACCTTAAATATCCTTCTGAATCGCTTTCTTCCCACTGATCTACTAATGACATAGTCCATTGTTAACAATTAAAAACGCTTAATGACTGCAGAGATCTACATAGGAATTCAGTATAAACTAAAAAAAAAAAAAAACCACGCATAGGATAAATGGGAAAAAAAAATCAGATTTTACTTTAACTTGGTATTTGGTTTAGCAAAAGTCATGCAGTCTTTGGAAAACGCTGTCTTTAAGCAACATTCCAGGAAATCTGCAAGTGACAAGAAAATGCTACCTCCGAGATGCTTCCTTTTCTGGAAAGGCCTAAAAATTAATCATCACCTAGAGAACAAAGCAATGCCAGGTTTTGCCAGTCAAATGACACACCAAATATTTTACCTAATCCAGTGAATTTGTTGAACGATGTAGACCCCGCACTTAAAGCAGCCCAAAGAGAAAGGGCAGGGGTAAAGGGGCGGTAAGATCCTTCTGGTGACGGTGACAGCAGAACTGAAAGCCCTGCAGATGAGCCGATCCTAGCGGCTACTTGAGGAGGCCACCACCACTGACTGGCCTCCCCCACGGCACCCATGGCCTGACGCACCTCTGGCACATCTCCTTGGCAAGGACAGCTCCAGGACTGAGCCAGACCTCTGGTTAAGGCGCGTTCGCAGCAGCAGCAGCTCGGACGTTGGCGTTCGCAGCCTCACCACTCCAACAGCAGCACAAGAAAATCCATACGGTTATTTGCTGGGCTACCGCTGCCGTGAGGAAAGATGAAACAGTTTCACGTTGAAAACCAGCTTTGGGAGAGCAGAAAGCCTGATGCATTTCCCAGCAACTTGATACCCTGTTGCAGCAACTATCTAATATATCTAATATAAACAAATATTGTTTATATTTAAGCTCCATTTGTCATACACAGGATAAGACGCTAATGAAATTGCAAATTGTTATATTGATCCACTTTTTCTCAATAGCCAATTTCTAATATTGGCTGGTAAGTTACTTTACTAAAAAAAAAAAAAGACATTTTTTATTCATTTTGGTGAGGATAAAAACTGAGCATGATTACAGATATTCAGTTGGCAAATGCCAATGATGTAAAAATATTTGTAAAAATGAAATCAATGCTATTTTTAAAAAAGTCTTCATAAACTGTACCTGGGAAAGGTGGCTCAGTAAAGCAGAACGCAACTTGTCAGCAGAGGATGCACAAAGATTTTGCACAAAAATAAGCCTAGTGTGAGACCTCATGCTTTACCAAGTACAATCACAAGATGGGTTTGTAGGTGGAAAAAAAAACTTACTCTAAGAAAAACAGTAAGTAAACATTTAAAAGACAGCCTTGTGCTTTTCATTACTACACTTGTCTTTCCCTTTAAAGAGTATTTTGAAGAGGAATTCACTTAGCTGGTCCCGAAATAAGGAAGCAAATCGTAGTTGGTGAAGAAAAAATTACTTTTCTGGGAGCACTTTTTCTGCCATTACAGGATTTTTTTTTTCTTTTCCTTAGGCTGGAGACATGAGTTTCTAAACATAGTAACACAACTGACCTTTACCTTGCCTACTACAAGCAGAAGGATCCCAGAGAAACCTAATGGCACAAAGGAACTCAGTGCATGTTTTTTTTGCTTACCTATTAGACATCTCTTGTCACCTTAACCTTTTTTATTTACTATTTTACATATAAGTAGCTGTTAGCTTCCCCTGACTTTTTTTTTTTAAGGAACCTAAAGTTTTAGCAATTACCTTGTTATTACCTATAGTATCAGCAATGATGCGATCAAATCTATTTATTTGGTTAGCATTGGGATTGGGTGACCTTACCACTAGCTACTTTATCCATCATGAAGAACTTTAGGCACATGGAACTGGGATAATATACTCTTAAAACATTCTTGTGTAAGAGATCCCAGCTTTAAAAGTTCCATTCCTTTATCAGATTTTCATACAACATCACTTTATACAGATTGAAAATTAAAAGTGACAGAGTAATGACTGGAATTTCTGTTGGATTTTTTTTATCCATCAAAACGTCTGGCTTTATCATTTTTGGAAGAGAAGTCAGCACCAGCTGGAATCCTCAGATAGCATTAGTAAAACAATAACAAACCTCCCTTAAAAAAATAAATAAAAGCATTATGAGTTTAGAAAGCACTTTTGAAAAACGAAACACTAAACTTAAAAATTCACGTGACTGACCACTGGGTCAAATCCCATCACCTTGAAAACAGCAATAGGAAACACCGTATTGAACTCTGCTCAAGATGTTTAATTTGGCACTTTCCAGGAAAGTAGGAGACTCAGGTTTACAGACAATAGGTTGAAGCGTGATTTTAGAGAAAGTGAAATTCAGGCTCCCGACAAGCAAATTAGTGCTCTTCCACCAACGTTACATTGAGGGTGAAGGAAGAAAAAAAAAGGTGAGGAGTATAGGAAACTAGGATTTGTATGCAGGGCGGTGGACTTCTGCTATATTCTCTCCCTTCAAAGCCTGCCTAAGGAAAAGGGAAATCTTCACTCCCACCCGATAACTCAACAAGCTCAGCAGGATGGTCGAGAAGGACGTATTGCTAACTCTGCCCCGTGGGGCAAGGGGCCAGCGGCTGGCGCGTAACCTTGTGCTGCAGCCTCTGCAGAAGGGAGCCTCCCGTCCTGGCCTCCCGCTTGCAGGCAGTAAAGCTCCGAGCTGATGCGTGTCAACTCAGCTGAGGTTATACAAGCAGGGTTCGACTAAGGCACTACCGATACAAATGAGTTAGCTTGTGTATTTCTACGTATTTGTAGTTATAGTACCGCGCTAATACATATTCCTTCAATGAATATGCCTTCAAGCTGTGTTTCTTGTTTTTAAGAAAAGTTTGACCAACTTCAAGGATTTTCTAGAGCTTTTCTTGAATTTCTGGAGGTCACACAGAAACCCGTTACCAGGACTGCCAACAAAACCAGAAGCAGGAAGCGCCCAGCTCTGGAGCACAGCCGCAGAACTACGGTATCGGTATGGCATCAGCTGCGTGAGCTGGGAACAATGAGATATTTCATTGTCCCTTGACTAAGTCTTGCACACCGAGAACCTAGCTAAGGTGGAAACGATACAGATAATCACAGAACTAAATGAATCCGGGTCTTGTTTGAGAGAAGAGACAGGCTTACACAACCTTCTGGAGCAGCCCAAAATAATCTTTGGAAATAAACAGCAACTTTTCAAAAGAAGGCGACAGGCCCGTTCCCATAGACGTGGAGGAAGACAAGGTCCACACAGGGAGAGGTACTCATTTTTCCATAACAGGTCAGGGCTAATTGTCAGCAACAGCTCGGCTTAGCCAGAGGAACGTTTCAAGATGTATTTCAATCTGCTTTAAAGGTTGTGCAATGTTAGAAACCAGCATACAAACACTTAAGACAGAAAGCAAACAGCTTCGAGCTTGGGATTTTAAATAGTCAACTTGTAAGTCCTTCATGAGTTCCTTCGTTAGTCGATCGGAGCCCAGAGGAACTTGCACAGAGCACAGAGCGTAACAGCAGGGAACTAAAGCCAAGGCTGGGTTTGATATACATAATACTACTTTATTCCATTGTTTCAACTTTCTTACACGTTTAAAAATGTACAGGGGTTCAGAACCACCTCAGCAAAACAGAGTACATAATTAAGGGAGATCTAGAGTCAAACCACAGGTGTGCAAACGTGGCTAGCTTCTGGTACAAAAAGTAATAGGCACGGGCTTTACATATGCGTTTTGGTGAAAGAAGGAAGAATAGTGCAGTGTTAAAAGGCACCAATAATCAATAATTGGGCCTTCTTTAAAAGCCAATAACCACCTAAGAAAATTACATTTGGTTTCAAAATAATAATTTAAATATTTTATTGATTGGCATGCATCTGAACCCCTGGCAGTTTATTACACAAACCTAACGTGCGCCCTTGCAAAATAAAAAAGTTTCAATCAGTGGACCTGAAAGTCAGCTCACTAAGAAGGCAATAATGAAGCTCTTTGCCTGTATTTAATACTAAACTGTCTTGTTCACTTTCTCCAAGAGCACTTGTCTAACAAACATTGATTCAACAACTGCACAGAAGTATTTCTCTTAAAATGAGTATAGTTTTTTTTTAATCCTGTAGCATTGACCTATTCCATGTGCTATGAAAACATTAGGCACAGACCACAATTTACATTTTCTCTAAAAAAAACTTTTGATAAAAAATAATACAGGATGTGCAAGCTAGGTTCACACAAAGGATTGCCAGCTACAACATTAAGTAATTCAGACTTCCCAAAGAAAAGGTTCTGTTATTTATTTTTAATTTTCTAAGCAGAACCGCACACTGCTGTGTGCGATTATCATATTTGCATTAGGATTATCTGTGTAGCCAATAAAGAAAAAGCTTTACTACACCCTAAAGGACACTACATCAATACCATGTGCTAATTTAACAGGATTGAGAGAATGAAAGACTGAAAAAGTCATTGTACATGGGCAGCTGCAGACACTCAGCTGGCCGGGAAAGGCTATTGCTTTCTGCAGGAAGAGTGATTTGAAACTCGTTTTACCTTGTAGGTGTCCTCAAACTGAACCACTGCAACTTGATGGAATTTAGAGATGCGCAGAACGGAGGGAAAATAGTTAAATAAATAAATAAATAAATAAATAAATAACAGGGGAAATGAGGGCGAGGGTCTGTGGAAGTTGTACCAGAATGTGCCATTTTATCCAAAAGCATCATGCCTGGTGTAGGTTTTACGCGTTGCCGGCTGTTTGTAAAACTGAAAATTGTACAAGATGTGAGCAGAGACAGAGCTGGTTATTAATCTGCAACATCTACTGTAAGTCCTCAGGAATATAATTTACAGATAGCCACTTACTGTGTAGTTGATTGTTGCCTCTTAAATATATTTAAATTCAGAAGGCTACAGTATATTCTGACACAAAGATAGTAAGACAACTTTTCTACAAGGGCAAAAATATAAGGTAGTAACTAACGGATTTATTTTATGAGGAACCTCCTTTGATGCGGTAGGTATCACATGCCCTTTGGAAGATGTTAGTTCTGACTTTCTTCGTCACCTCTGTTGACTGGCTCTCCTCACAACCGCACAAGAGCTATACGCAAAGTTCAGTGACCCCTCTTAGAGCAGCCTTTCTCTTTTCCAAAAGCACTTTTAAACCCAGCTCTAACAGCATAGCCCGCTAATCACGTAAACATTGCTCCTCGGGTAAGTTCCCAGGTACAGCAAATACTACCAGAACTCCGTGTTTGACGACACGCAGCAGTTCTCTTTAAATGGAGCAGGAATTAGCCCGTTTCCTCGGTTTAGGGTCCCGTACATCCCTGTCTTTTAAACACATACAAGATGAACATATTGTCTCTGACAGTCTCCGCAGTCCCAGCCTGAAGACACTGTTGGAGAGGCTATATATCACACAGTTGCAGAAACTATTGCTTATAGCAAGCCACGTTGTTAAGAAGGAAAGTGCCGGGTTTTCCAACACCCTAGAGCTCTCCAGCAGAAAGTACATGATATAAGGGAGCCACAGCATGTAGAACACGCTGGTTATCCGAAACAACACCATGGCATAGCGGCGGTCAGGGCTGTGCCCAGTCTCCCCAGCAGCATCCACTTCGTGGCTAGGAAATCGAGCTCTTCGATCATTGATCTCTTTGGTGTGCTGCCGGCAGATTTTAAAGATGTGGAAATATGTGAAACAAATGACAAAGGCAGCGGGAGCGTACAGTAAGCACACAATAAAGCCAGTAAAATAGGCATTAGTTAGCCAGGAGGTAGCACACCATTCAAAAATATCTCCATGGTAACCAGGTTTTCCCCAACCAAAAAAGGAAGGCAAGAAGATCAGACAAGAGTATATCCAGATCAAAATGATGCAGATTCTCAAGCGACAAGGTGTGACCAGTTGGTTATAGGAGAGAGGCTTTGTTATAGCGAGATAGCGATCCACACTGATGCAAGCAAGACACGCCATAGACACGCTTTTTAGCACAGAGATGATATATCCGAAAACTTGACAGGTCAAGGACTCGTGGACACCTGTTGAATAGTGAAGCAGTGACAAGGTAGGAACCAAGCAGCTAACTCCAACAAGAAGATCAGCGTAGGCCATGGTCTGGATAAAATAGCTGGTGGTGTAATGGTGCAGGAGTGGAGCACAGTGGAAAACAAATATCACAGTTAAGTTACCCGCAATAATTAAAAAAGTTAGCAAGATAATAACGACCGTCTCAAGGATACAGATGTCAACTGCATTGTAGTGACCGAATCCAAGAGGGCAGGAGAGATGCTCAGATAGGTTCATAACACTACTGCTCAGATTCAGAGTCCTCCATTCAATCCATCGGGACTGGTTCATGTTTTGTGATTAGGGCACACTGCGCTCTGAGTGTTAGCGAGCAGATGACATGCTTAACAGCAGCTAAGCTCTGCTTCAGCGTCTCACGATCTCTCTGCAGACACTGCCAGTGCTTACATTTGAGGGGGTTCTACAGTCCCATAGCTGTTGATGCCTCCTCAGCATCAGTGCATCACCTCTGGCACACCTTAGCTTTAAGGAAAGAAAGAAAGTAAGAAAGAAAGAAAGAGAGAAAGAAAGAAAAGAAAGGAAAGAAGGAAAGAAAAACACACACAAAAAAAAAAAGAAAAAAAAGCCAGAAAGAGAAAGGCCACTGATCAGCTCCTCCAGTGCTCTTGAGTAATCTTTACAAACACAAGGCACTTCTAAAACAAACAGCACAAACAGGTACCGTGAAATACGGAAATAAAAACTGAAGAGCCACCTTCATTTCCCAGGGTAAGAGGGGGGAAATCTCTGTTTATTTTCCTGAGAAAATCATTTACTTTGGAATACAGTGGGGTGAGGGGAAGGAAGGGAAGGAGGAATCTTGGTACAGCTCAGGTTTCCTGGACCAGCGGTTGCTGGAGGCAATCTTTTTAATGTCTCAATTTAAATCACAGAGTTACTTGAGAGTAAAAGAGAAAGTTCACCATCTAATGCTGTCTGTTCTGGCTCTGTTCAGGAGATGGTACTCTGTCTAATCCATGCTACTCATTAGAAAGGTAAGGAAAACACTTTTGTCAAGGTTAATTCCAATAGACTCACCACTGTTTGGGTATGAATAATCAATTTTATTTGGAGGGAGACAGGTGGGGGACAAGGCAGATTTGTCCTCTGACTCCCAAGAAAGAAAACATACATCTCACATACAATGAGGAAGATCGTGTCTACTCATTTAAAAATCCAGAGGGTTTAAGAATAGAATTTGGAGACTTGTGTCAATATTCGTAATTCCTTTAAACAGTTATAGTCCATTACAATTATTAATGCCAGGAGCATAATTCAAGGTCCCCACAGACAAAATAAATCCTCTTGAATTTAATTTCAGCAATGGCAATTTAAAAGAATCATCTTTGGAAACTCTGCTGTATTTGCTAGAGTGGATCAGCACACAGGAGTTTATAGGTATATCCATGACATTGCTCACCTCTGTAGCAACACCTGAATCATTTCACAAACCCCCACACCACAAGAACAGAAACTTCCATCTGCATTCTGCTGTGAAGCTAAGGAAATGCTGATTTGACTAGAAAAGCTGCCATTGTTTATGACTCCATTATTCTGTTATTCTGCTGCTTCTTCTAGGTAGTTTTAGGATTGCTAGCTTTATTAGATGACCGGCATAATAACAATCGTGTAAACAAAATTGTTCTTCTAATTGCAGGACATTACCTTGCTCATTTTATTCGCAGTTGTGGAGAAAGCAAACATTAAAAGAAAGCATCTTCTGTGTTCAGTTTACAGCAAATGCTTGATTAGTTCAGGAATCGTTAGGCAGGTAATTAGTAGCATACAATCTTGCTTTTTGAAAGGCCCCTAGAAGGTTAAAACCATCTCTAATCCTGGAGTTCCTGAGACCCGAAGACCGGCGGTGAGAATTAAGGAATCCACACAAAATGATTTCCAAGGTCATTGAGATATTACGCTGGCGTTCGCTTCAAGTCTCTATAAAAGTACCGGAACCTCTCTGGAGCTTTCGGCAGTCCTTGCCGGGTCTTCAGGAGGAATTTCAGCTACCAGAACAGAAAAATCGTCTTCGATTCCCTTGCAGCAGCTCGACGGCAAGCTCTCTTTCTGGAGTTCGCCTCCCGCCGCGCATCGCCACGCCGCGCACGAAGTCCTTGGGGTTTTATAACGTCCCCGAATGTTTCCGGGTCCCCAGCCCTCCGTGTGCCGGCACGTCCCAGCCCGCCGCTCCCCGGCCCCGCGTGCGGGCAGCCGGACGAGCCCCCCCTGCGCGCATCCTCCCCGCCCTGCGCCGGGCGGCTGGGCAGGGCGCTGCGCTCCCCGCCGGGCGGCCGGGGCCGCTGCCGCCGCTCCTCTCCGGCCCCCCCGGCCCCCCGAGCCCGCTCCTGCTCCTGCTCCTCCTCCTCCTTCACCTCCTCCTCCTCCTCCCCGCCGAGGAGCCGATGGCCGCGGCTGGGCGCCCCCCGCAGCGCGGCGGGGGAACGGCGGCGGGGGACGGCGGGGTGCGGGACGCGGCCCTGGGGCTGCCGTCAGGGCGCCCCGAAACGAGGCGAAGCACAGCACACGGCTGTGCCCCTGCACGGGCCCCAGCACGGCTCGGGCAGAGCGAGCAGCGGGGCTGGGGCAGCACCAGGCACGGGGCTTGGGCTACGGCTCAGCAAAACGCACGTGCGGAGAAAGGCAGCGGGGGTTCAACAAAGGCAGGCCTCGGAAGGTGGTAGGGTTGGAATTGCTCTAGGTCGAGGCAAAGCTGCGGGGAGCTGCTCCGGGTTACCAGCTCGTAGCTGGGACACTGCCTGGAGCAAGCGCTGCGGGTTGAATGACACGGCTGGAGAAAGCTGAGGCAGCACTGAGGCTGTGGGGAAGGGGCTAGCAGTAACACCGGGCAGTAAGGGCAAAGTCTGCCGTCGAAGGACTGAAGAGAAGATAGAAATCACGCCGGTACCTCAAAATGGTGAACGGCTGTGACAAATTTACTGACTACAGTTAATGTCTAAACGCAGGGCTCTAAGCAAGAGCTATCGGTAGCAGAGGTGGAACAACACGAGCAGCTCTCCTTCCCCCGGTGCAGCAGCAGAACAAAGCGCCGTGCACACCGGGGGCACAAGCAGGGCTTCACCACCCCTCCTCCAGCCAGGCTGGGGTTAGCACTAGAGAAACAAAGGGCCAGAGCGTCACCACGGCTGTTAGAAAGAGACCCAAGAGTAAGGCAGATGAGCAACAGCAAAGCCTAAAACTAGGCAGACCACAGAAATGACAATCTCAATCCTTTGTGCTGGATACGGATTCGAGCAGTGCTGTCTCCTGAGGCTCCCACGGTACAGCCGCCACTGCAACCGAGTCACCTTTGTGGGGTCAGACCCGGGTGATGGACAACACCCCAGCACCTGTTCCTACACACACGGGCCCGAGCTCCGACAACAAACCCTCACATCACCCAAATATTGCAGGTCTTGTACAAGACAGCCGAGAGCTGCTCAGCAGGTAAGAGGTAACAGAAAAATCAATGGCAACCTCTGCTGGTTGGTTTTCGATGCAGGTAGAATGCTCGTTGCCTGAATTGTAATGAAAGGGAGAAAGCGATTCAAACGTAAGGACATCTGAACTCTTTCTTTACGAGCAGGCTTCCTCCGCTACAGAGACAAAGGGCCTGCTGCGAGCTGCCGGCGGCTGCAGCCCCCGCTGCTGCTCCCCGAGCCCAGCGCCCTGGGGCAAACTGCAGCGGAGCAGCACCAGCCTGTATGGGATTCTACATGCAGTGGAGGCCAGTGAAAATTAAGGCACAGATCAGCTGGTCCTGAGGAGACTACGTGATTGCAGCCAGAATTTTACAAGATTACTGGAACAGTTCGTCACCGGCAGCACATTAAAAAGCTGCACAGAAAAAGTTTTCATTGGGGAAAGACACATCAGAGACTCTGGCCCAATTCTAAACAAAACACACTTCACAATTTTATTTGCATCTAAAAAAAAGGAAGTGAGAAAGCAGTTACAGTGGCAGAATCTAACAGGTGGCACTAGACAGGTATTTTGACAGAACCACAGCTGGTTCTGTCCAGCAGGAGGGAGCACTCTTCCTGCAATCTGAATGGAAGCAGTGATTCCATACCTTTGGAATCATTTAGAAACAACAGAAGTTGCCATCCAAACCAGGAGACTCACACCAAAGCGCCCTGCTAAAAACAGGAGATGTGAAAGGAACTTGAGCGTCGTGTCTGAAAAGAAAGCCTGTGAAAGCTGTAGGGATGGGCATGGCCCTGCAAGGAAGCGAGGTAGAGCTCCGACAGAAACAGCCTGTCCAAAGCTGACTTAGGAGCTCCAAGCAAGGAACAATTTATTTCTCATTTCTCTTATCTGGAAATGAATCGGAATATTGCCATTTTCTAAATCCTTTCCCCCTCCCTTTTTTTCCATAGGAAAACAGGACTGATGCAAGCAGATCCTGCAATGCACAAAGCAGCTTCTCTCTCATTGCATCACTCAGTTCTCCTTTGAAGTCTTCCAAGACTCTGTTAAAATATTGGATTGTCAGCTGGACTAAATGGACTAAATTTCTCTGAAATCTTTTTTAAAGAAAGCTATTGATTAGAGCAGGGAGATGCAGCTGAGAGCATGGGATGCGGAACACAGCAGGTACTTGTTCAGACGCAGCCCCTAACGACAATGCCGATTCACAGCTCTCTACCAACTCCTTTTCTTTTGCCCAAATCTTCGGTATTTTCTTCCACCCACCTCCTTCTCAGCCTATAGAACAAAGGCGTCTCTTCAGGTTGCTTTATTTTTTTTTAAATCTTTACTACCTCTGGCATTTATTTGTCCACCACGTCATATGAATACCCTGGTTTTGGTTTTAGGGCCTCCAGAAACATTTTCTTCCATAAAGGTTGCAGCTTGTAGTGCAGCTTAAAGAGGAAGAGCAGGAAGAGAAATCAGGAGTTGCCTAGAAATTCTATTTTTATGGTTTATTTTTGTTGTTGTTGTTTTCTTTTTATACATCAGACTCGTGTTCATAGTTGCTCCCGAAGTCTGATCAGTGCTGTATTTAAGGCTGAAACCAGTTTTGGTTGTGTGATAAAGCCTCTTCCCGAAATCCACCCCCTGCTACACCTGCCGTGACAGAGCTCTGACTTACACAAGCGCGCAGCTGAGCAGGCATAGGACATGAGGTACAAATTATGCATGTACACATAAAAGCACTACTTCATCTCCAAACAATCGTCAATCTATTAAAAATGTTTCGGCTGGAAGGCACTTCTGGCCCGACATCTTCTGAAAGCAGGGCTAACTTCAAAGTCAGGTCAAACCCCAAATTCTGGCTATGCTACACGAGCACCTATCCTGCTGAACTGGGAACATCTCTAAGGATGGAGGTTTCACAGCTTGCCTGGCCCCTGGTCCAGTGTGTGGCCAGTCCCACCCATAGCCTCGTTTCTCCTTTCTGCTATCACAGCTCTGTCCACAGCACCATAAATCACTTTGTGAGCTGCTGGATCCACATACCCCCGTGCCTACAGAAGAGATCAAGCGATGCGAGTTCCACGGTTACATTTGTGAAATGCAGATGCTCTATGGAGCACTTACCTCACTGTAAGAATGAAGAAGAATTTATGCCTAATTTTCTTCCTAAAGGAAGAATTTCCCTTAAACCTCCATCAGGCTTTTCCCCATGACAAGGGAAGTTGATTTTGATGGCAGCAACTGAGTAGTAGCTAGAAGGCAGGGAAGAGGGAGCAGGCCAGGATAACTTGGACTGGTTGGGGGGGAGGAGTTTAGGAACAGGCTGGAAGGGCACAGTTGCTCTCTAAAAGGTCAAGGCACGGGAGGGATCTGGAAGGGAGCAAATGAGCCCTTCAGGTCCTACTGCTCCAGCAAGCTCTTTGGCTGCCGGCTCCTCAGCTGGACTTACTGCCCGTTCCTTTCCCAGTGCTGTTTCTGGTGTGCCAGGTACTAGCTGGTGTTGGATAAATGTGAGGCAATTGGGATGCTGGGATGCAGAACAAGAAACTGGCAAAAAGCATTATTTCTGTGTTGTGGTGGATCAGTAGAGAAAGCTGGGCGTGCACGTTTGCAAGTATCGTGCAGTCCTTTGTGCTGTTACTGAACAATTACATTTAACACCCCCAAAGTTTGTAACTAGCTACAAATGTTGTTCATGTATTTAATAAATATTAAACAAATTCTTAAACTGCTACAATTTCCCTTAAAACATTACTACCTGTGATCTCATGAATTTTCTGAATTTTACATTGAAGAACATTTCTGTTCAGGAGAGGGTTCTCAGGGTTATACCATAGCTCCTAGGACAACTGGAACTCGCTTCACACGCACCATTTGGAGCGACAGATCCCACCAAACTTCCATGCCTCAAACAATAAAATAGAACACCCTGGAATAAACTATCTATCAAGAAGTGAATTTTCTTCAGGGAATTGCTGTTTAGTGTAATGAATGGTGATAATTAACATTTGTCGAGAACTACACATGGCACATGCTTGAAAAAACAGTATTTAGGATTAATGCTGTGTAAGGATGCTATTTACTAACTGACCATGCAGGATAAGAAATGCCCTAAAGTGAACAAAAAAGGGCAAGGGAAACATGGAAAAAAGGTCTTAGGAATGGTATGAAAAGCAAAAAATTAGAGATGCCCACACAGGATCATGTGGCTGCCATTAAAACTAGTCCAACTGTCCTTAAACCAGACATAGCTTTAAAAAAGTTCAGTGGCAAAAGCAAGCAGACTTACAGAGCACCAGTGCTCCAGGCAGCCCGATGAAGAGCCCTTTTACTCTTGCTTTTGATTACGTGACTCATGCTTAGTTAGCGGTTTGTGAAAGCACACTTACATTCTAAAGGAGCACGCATTTCATTCCAATTCGTCCTTCTGCCTTTCAGGCACCATAACAAACCCATGTGCAGTGCAGCTATCCCAGCATAAAACAGTCTGTGCGTGTGGAAATACACTAGAGCAAACAAAATTGAATTAGCTATTAATTACATTGTACTGCTTTCAAGAGACAATTAAAAGTTACACCTGTTAAATATATCGCAGGGCAAAAGATAGCAATTAGGAGAACTGTAAATAAAGAAACAATGAAACCTAGAGAACAGGCTGAATAGCACAAGTATTACCCTTATCCTAAGGGAATCATTCCTCACGTCTTAAAATAATACTGATTTATTTTTTTTAATAATACTGATTTTAATATCACATTCCTTTAAACTTTTTTTAAACTTCACAAAAGCATACACTGTCAGTATTATAATTCCATTTTAGCATACCTACTAAAAAATCACAAACATTATCATCACCCACTTTGACTTTCCACATAACGCAAGACAAATAGTTGTCTTAAACTACAGCATGACCTTTAAAAAGTGATTTTGATTGAAAATGAGTTCAAACGATGAATAATCATTTGCAGTGTTGATTAGGAAGCCAAGTTTTGAGGCTTGCCCCAAAGCAACTAGTAAGATGTAACCACAAGGATCAAAACCATATGCATGTGTCAGTCTTTCAGAATCACAAGTTTGGATGCAACAAAGAATAAAGTTGAAGTACATGCACATATAACTTGCATTCTTCATTGCCTTTAGAAAAAGAGAAATTGTGCCCAATATTAATTCTTCAAATTCTTCCAAGAGCACCATCTCTGTTTTACCCCTGAAACACACCACAGAGCTCAATGGCACACATCTGCAAACTACCAATGACCGCCACCGCATGTGGTTCCAAATTCTTTTCCATCGCAGTACAATACTATTAACGTTCACAGTGACGGACCCATACTAGAAAAGCTCCCAGCGCAACCTTGTCAGCTTACTTTTAACAAAACTAGGTGTGTACACAGTATATGGGCTTAGAAGGATGGTGGAAAACACATTGAATTAATGTGCTATGCATGATTACTGAGAATCTGTGCTGAAAGTTACAACGCACACAGCATTTGCATGCATAATTTATTTTTTCCTCAAAAATAGTTTTAAATCCTTCAGAATGATCCGCTTCACTCCAGTTCTCTTTTCTAACTAATTGTTAACTGGCAGCTAGCATTGGGTGACAAATTCACAGATGCATGCCAGAAACGGCTTCAATTCCTCTTTTCATGGCCACAGCCTCTACTTTTCCTTTAACTAACTTTTCCTTTAATAGACTCTTTTAAATAGTGCTTCCTCGAGGATACAAGAGGCGCCACTAGCTCAGAAAAACACTGCACAACCAGGCCCATTAGGAGAAAAAGTGACAGCTTTACCCATTCGTATAGGCAAAACCAGTTAAGAGCTAAAAGATTCAGAATTTGTTTTAGTGCAAAATCTGCCGAGGAACACATGGTACCAATCCCAAATGTGGACTCACTGCTTCCCGAGAACAAAAAGGTGAAAACAACCCAAGTGAATCTGTGATTTTTAGACGACTATCTTTAAACAATGTGCTACTCGGTATTACTATTCCAGCAGTTTTGTGAAGAAATGGAAAAGAGGAGCATGGAAAGAATATGGCACGAAAACTATTTATAAACTGTAATGTGGCACAATTTCTTTTTATGGGTTTTAAGCTCAGCTTCATTTAGACTGAATTTTCCTCCCAGCTGGAACTGCTGAAGAGGTATCACTTATAGACTCCATGCTGCACGAGAAATATCAGCACACGCATCAATACCACGCAGGAGAAAGGATCAGGAACAGTGTCCTACACCAACAGAAGGCTGGAGGGAAAATTTAGCATACAATAGCATCTGAAGTAGACTCACAGACGTGGAACCTGGCAATGACAGATGTTTGAAAATGCCCCTGAAAGGAAGATTTACTGACCTATTTTTTCCTTCCAGAGTTACAAGTTAGCTAATTCAAGTTTTTAAAATCATCTCTCATCTGGTAACTACATTACAAGTTTAATAACATCTAAATACATTCAACTTCCAGCATCTAGTGAATTTTGCCTTAAACTAATTTGATTGTATTATATAAGGAGGACAGTATATATAAATTTAGAAATTGGCACACACAAAATGTTATGTGAGCTGAGAAATTAGTTCTGATCTCTTTTTTTTTTTTTAATAAAAAATGGCATTATTTACCATCTTTGCCAAAGAAAAACATGAAATTTAACACATACTTTGTCAGTCCTGTTAATAGCTTAAATATCTCTTTAATAAAAAAACAGTAGCAGCAAACTGAAGAACAGAATTTTCCAATTTGTGCATTCTGCCTACAGGCCTCTCTTGTTATTATGCCCAAGCAGAGACAAGTCAATGAGTTTGCTTTTTAATGCATGTATTCTCCCTTCAAGATTTTGCAAGTATATTTTATCCCATTACCTCATAAAACTTAGCACTTACATACATTTAAAAACAGAGGGCTTGTTTATAAATTGATTTTAAGTCTTGCAAAAAATATTACAAATCTTTTCAGGTCCAAGTTGATCTGATAAATCTATACAGCCTAAAAAAGAAATATCTACATAAGCTTTGTTTCCATGAAACCTCAAAAAAAATGATACCATTTCTGTAGGTAAATACTAAGTACTTCATATTCACTTAGTTTTTATTTCTACCTTACATCTGCACATCAGTTAAAGGAAATGTCTTTAAAACTAGCACTGAGACATCCCACACGCACGCATGCCTTAACAACACTCACTCACTGGGCAAATGTTGTGGATTGCTAAATCCCAGGCAAAAGACAGCATTTTTGAGAGAATCTATAACTGTTTATGGAAAGGACTCTATCAGGGAACACAGAGATCAAGTCTATAGATCAAGTTCAAGTCCAGCTTCTACCGCTAATACTAAACTCACTATTAAACTTTTCCCTTCTGCTCAAAATTGAGCTTTGAAGCTAAACACCGATCTCTTCATTCGTAGGTTTGGAAGAGGTATCACACCACCCAGCTGCCCCAAGCTCAGCAGACAAACACACTGCGCGACACACTGGACTGCAACTAACTGACACTATGCCCGGGAATGCCATGTGGGAAGAAATGGAAGCAGCAGGTGCTACCTGTCTTATTTGCACAGTATGCCAGTGGCGGTTAGTTTTACATGGCCACTGGAATGAATTGGGCTTGAAAAGGCACACAGAATGTTTACTGAACACCCTTCTTCCCAACACATCTCTAATGTTTGCTGCAAGAACAAACCGAGCATAATTTGTCCTCATATTTTTAATGAAAGATAAGATAAAGAATGACATGACAAAAATTGAGTTATTGGCTGCAAAACAATCTTCCAGCTAGAAAAACAAACAAACAAACAGAAAGGACAGCTTTCAATAGAGTAAAGAATAATGCTTCCTGCTTCAGCAGCAGTTGCTACATCATCTTATAGCCATTCTCTACAGTGAAATAAAGAGATTGGAAATTACTCAATTACAGTACTCTAATACACTATGTACAGTGCATAAAAATAAGATTTCAGTGGTCATTTTCTACAAAAGAAGAGGCTTTACACAGATACCTGCATTATTTTTTTTCTGCACAAGTTATAAAAACAATCATTAGTCAAAAAACTCCAGAAGAAATCAAATAAAACTAAATTAAAACTACAACAACAACAAAAATTCAGCTCATGTTCTAACCAAAGCACTCACAGGGGAAGAAATTTGCTACATTTCCCCCTCCCAAAGGTTCTTTGTAAAACAAAGAAAAAAAAAAGTGAGGAAAAATGGTTACATTCAAAAAGCTATATTTTATTGTTATGGCAACTGATGTGCTAAAAATAAAGAAATAAAGTTGTTATGGCAACTAGAATTTTAAAGGCAGTCAAAAGTAGAATAATCAAACATTCTCTTGGCTTAAAATGTAACGTCTATGACTCAATTTTCAGAAAGAGCTTCAGAGACAAGTAGTGTTCCTTTTTTGAGTCTACTTGGGAGATCACAATTAGCGCAGGTTTCACATGGCTCTGCAGAGCACAAGGCAGGACATGAAGGCAAACTGAAAATTGGGCTTTCCGAGTCCCCACACCTCGTGCTACCTTCTTAATGCACCGGCAGCCTTACCAAGTACCAAGCCCTGCAGCACACGGCAGCTTATTACCACCATAAGCTGCAACCAGACGCTACGTCAGCACAGTGACCAGAGAACAACGTGTAACTGGAAGTTACTCGATGGTTTGAAACCAAGCATTGAAAAGTTCAGGAACTCCAAAATTCCTCTGTCTGAGCAAGCAGAGTTCTGCCCCTTGATATGGATGGGATTATAAACATAGCTATCATTACAAGATCGTACTATACTTAACTCTCTGATACATGGTTGACCATCTTTACAGGGCTCTTAGCTTACACAAGGACTTTGGCAGGGCAGCACAGGCATGGAGAACTCGCTCTCTGACAGCCAGCTCTTGACAGATGCTGAAATTGCCATTTTTATTAAAAAATTAATAGCACCTTGCACTGTGAAACTTCCCAAGGCTCATAGCCAGATAAGCCTTAATTAATATTAAGCAAAGTATTTAACTGATGCTTCAGAGACCTAGGATTTTGAAGAGTACCTTATAATGGAAATCCTTTCACTGGACCATGCACATAGCATTACCTCGTGTTCCCCATGAGGGCTACCATCTTAGCACGATACATGCCTTGCACTTGGTCTTCCCTGCTGTTCACCAAGGTTCCTAGTAGCATTACACAGCTGTTTTCTGACCCACATGAAAGCCTTGGCTCCATCACCACAGCTTGCAATGTGCACAGGGTGCACGGCCAAGAATTCAGGTTTGGGCTAAACGAATCAGATCAACTCCTGCACAGAAATCAAGAGGTGCACGGCGCAAATTCAAGCAACGCGTAAGGAAGCGCAGCAAGGGTAACAAAGAGAAATTTTTGTGCAGTTTTGCTTCCCCGGCCTCCACATTAATCGATGAGATTAGGTGCACAGGTAACTCATTCCTTCTTAGGCATACCACAAAGCTACAAGTATTTCTAGAAGAGCAAATAACAATGCAGGAAAATATGTTAACTGCAGAAGCTCTTGACTTTGTCACAGATTCACCAAAGGAAACTCCATGTACTATTGTTGCTGTACATAAATTTTCATCAGCCAAGATAAACCTTAGACATAAGAATATCAAAGTTTAAATAGAAATTTCAGAAAGTATTCTCTGTAATGCCTAGGCTCAAGGAGCCAGGCTGCATATTCTCAAGGCTTGCTGCTGACTCAACCAGTTACTGAAGACAGAAGACATGCTGTTCTGAGCTTTCTATGAAATTAGTTTCCTCATTGTATAATTTTCTAAAATTAATCAACTGCATGTTTGCCTGAAGTGTAAGTCTTCAAGTTCAAAGAAAATGTGCAGCAGTCCAAATATCATGCCACTTAACTGACAGCTACATTAATCCATCCCTTGTATTTGCATCTGGGGGCACATTTATTTTTATCAGATACAGCCATTCTGCACCAAACATACAATATATATAAGCATCCCAAAAGAATATTTATTCTAATATGTGCAGGCCCATTTTATCCCTAACGCATGTTTTTATTTTGGTAATTTTCCATAAAAGAAGAATTCGAGAGAAAGTGATTTTCATAGAAAGGCAAAGGAAATACTGCAAGGTGTGACAACAGAGACCAAAAGCAGCTTCTGAAATTACAGTTAGGAATTCATTAAAAAAAAAAAAAAAAAAAAAAAAAAAACAACAAAAAACCAAAACCATCCCAAAAGGTGCCACTAATTCCTTTGCGGTACAAGTAACAAGAAGCATACCTCAACTGCAATTTTACATTAACCCAGAGCTACCTGAAGGCTGCCAGGAGACAGCCCCCTGCTCCTCCTGCCCTGCCCCTACTGCGTGCTCCCATCTCAGCCCATACACCACAGCTACCCACAGAGGCAGCCTCACTGCCCTGACAGGGAAATGGGGGGAAGGAAGTTTTCTAAATAAAAACCTACATGATACAACAGCCTTGCAACTGCAGTAGAAGAAACTTCTTCTGGCAAGGTGACAGCCTGGATAAGGCATAGCCTGAAACTGCCCCCCCAGATGAGACGATTTAGTTTTAGATTCAGACTGTATATTGCACTACCTGGTCAGAAGAAGGTTGTATTTTGACACAGAATCGCTTCTGAGACCAGCTGGCCACAAGAACATGGCTTTATCAAATACAGTATCTGATTATGAGTGATACAGCTCCATATCACTAACATTCAATTGTCAGCTTGAAAAGCATCTGATGAAAATGCACAACCAGAAAAAAATCTTCACTCCCAAAACATGTGTATGTTCAAAGCAACCTACATAAAAGATTACTAGAAGGAATTAATGCACTAACGGACTGCAATTGTCTCCTTTTAGTTAGTTTACCTCAGCAGCTGCAAATTGGGTACTGATAGGGAAATTACTCTTAATTGGTATGAGCATACTCAGCGCTACACAGGGAAAACGTTTATGGGATACAGGCAGTAAATAACATCTATAGGCCTCTCATTGCCTTCAAAGTGATTGCTGTGAAATGTAGTTAATACTAGCTCATCCCCTTAGAAGAATATCGTAGAAAAAGAAAAAATGAGTATTGATAAAATCCCAAAGTACAATATAAAGAAGTCATACATAAATTAAGCTTGAAATAGGTATCTGAATTCTCCCCTGTATTAAATTCCAGTTGGAATTTAAATGATGTGCTCATCACGTATATATGCTTTAATTTTTCTGCATGTGCATTTCAAGCCTTGTTTTGCTGTTGTTACGATTTTCACGTTTGTGAATTGTCCACTGCTAGCTGTACACTGCTGTGGTAAAACATGCTTTACTAAAGCATCGACTGCCATTGTTAGCCTTGTTAACAAAGGTATTTTAAGAGACTTCAAACAACTGTGGTTCTTTAAGAGAAACAGGGGCTACAAAGATAGTGAAGGGCCTAGAGGGGAAGACGTATAGCAGCTGAGGTCACTGGGCCTGTTCAGCCTGGAAAAGAGGAGGCTGAGGGGAGACCTCATCATGGCCTACAGCTTCCTCACGACGGGGAGTGGAGGGGCCAGCACCGATCTGTTCTCTTTAGTGACCAGTGATAGGCCCCACGGGAATGGTGTCAGGCTGTGACAGGGGAGGTTTGGGCTGGACATCAGGAAAAGGTTCTTCACTGAGAGGGTGGTTGTGCACTGGAACAGGCTCCCCAGGGACGCAGTCACAGCACCAAGCCTGTCGGAGTTGAAGAAGCGTTTGGGCTGTGCTCTTAGCCATATGGTCTGATTTTCTTGGGTAGACTGTGTGGCGCCAGGAGTTGGACTCGATGATACTTACAGGTCCCTTCCAACTCAGGATATTCTATGACTCTATGACATGAAAAGCTAGACATGAGTACTTTGGGATCCTTTGATTCTTAGTGTTCTTTTCTGAAGATTTTTCAGATTTTCAAGAAAATGCTTTTTAGATGTAGTCTCTGTGTTTGGATATGCACCTGCCACTGTGGCAGTTCTGCATGCAGCTGACACACAAATGGCCTTCCAATTTACATGTCAGACTCAGGCTAGCCCAGATTTCATCCAAAGACTAACGTCACTATTAATTTATATGTGCAATAACAGGAATTAGTCAGCCTTATAAACAAGGCATTTAAAATGCAATTACTGTGTTTTTCAGTGCAGTCGTTCAATTCCTAGACTGCAGATGCTATATGTATCGCTGAAATCCTCTCAAACTGCTCCAACACAGTAACATATGCAAAATGATGCTTCATCTCCTCCAGTCACCTTCAGGTAACTCCGGCCCTTGAGTAACGCAGCCTCCCGAACTCCAGTTATGCAACCTTTGTTTGAGAGCAAGGTGTGGTTAAGAAGTTGGCATACAAAATTTCAGTGTAAAGGTAATACCCTGAGGCTGACTTAAAGAGAAAAAAGTATCTCTGTTCTCAGGAATTGCAGTGCTCTTGCAATTGTCCACACACAAAACCATTTGGTATGGTATAGGGGCACTGTTCAGATGAACAGAAAGATGCAGGCACAGGATACGCATGCATTGCAGAAAGACAACACTCTGCAGAGAACTTCAGAAAGGAGCAGCACAGAATACTGACACTTCTACCAAATTCTGCTGTGGCTGCTCTCTCAGCATCAACATCATTACTGCTACAGGAAAACTGAACACCTCTTAACAAACCAGTATGCAAATTAAGCCAGGATATCTATTAGCATTTTATCTACAGAGGGGCATCAGGGATTTTAGGAACAAGCTCTGAGGTGCAAAGAATTTACCAGAACTACCAGCTCTTATTGCACGCTACATTGTAAAGAAACAGCAAGACACTGAGACATCCCTGCTTCACCTTGCCCAACAAAATGCTTTTATCAGCATATATACACTATACATATATTGCATATATGCTATACACACATACACGGAGTTGATGGGAATATCAATTTAAGTATCAACTCTTCCAGTAACCATCATTTAAACCCACTCAGGCCATAATACTGTTATTATCATTCTATTTTAAGTGATGAGCAACTACGCTCCCCTACTTCTGCAGATAACAGATTATAAAGTCACAGAGACCACAAGAGAACATGGCCACCAAGAGGACAAATGCAAATCTCATTTGCACTCTACCCTTCAGAACAAATGCATTAATTTATGGGATTTTAGAGCTAGTAGGTCATACAGTGTCCCAAAAGCCAGGAATTGTATTGTGTCATTTTAATGCTATCGTAACTGGTTATGTACAAAAAAGAAATTGCAAGAGAATTCTTAATGTTTTATACCTCAAATATCATGCATAAAGGTTAAAATTAATTTAAAATAAAAATTATTAATGGATGCTATTCCTTTTTTTCCTGAAAAGAGCTGTCATTAAACATAAGAATTTCTTTAAAGATGAAGAGTGAACACAAGATTTTCCTTTTTGCGCACACAAAAATTGAAAGATTTTCTCCAGATGAGCTATAAATGAATCAAAACTTGACAAATTAAATTCACCTTAGGGACATTTTACTCCTGAATTTGTAACAGAAGTATTAACATTTACTATGAAACTAGGTACCTTGGTACATTCGTAATAAACTAAACCTTTTATCTCAAGTCTGAATTTAAATGTAGCTATTTAAAGAATTAAAACTTCTGTCAACCTGTGCTCTTCAGAGGCAATACTTCTGTATTAATTTCTGTAAGTATTTTGAGTTCATCTAATTTATTATTCGACAACATGTAGCACCACTAAAATAATTCAAACAAGCAGAAAACCAACCGCTAGGAGTAACAGCTCAGCTTATCCTAGAAATGGGGTGTCCTATCAATCCAACCAGCATATGATCTGATCCTTCTCTACAAACCACATCGAATTAACAAAACGTCAAGAATCTACTTGCTACAAAATGAACAATCTAAGTTTAACAAAACTGGTAAGTAAAAGTTATCCTATCCTTCCCCTTTTTCAGGGAAGGTAGGGGTAAGTAAAACTTGTGAATCTGCCTATACATATTGAATAAATTGCATTTAAAACAAACATGAAACTGGAAATGTTACACTGTTGTGGTTTAACCCGGCCGGCAGCTAAACACCACACAGCCGTTCACTCACCCTCCCCCCTCCCTCTCTGGGATGGGGGAGAGAAACGGGAAAGTGAAGCCTGTGGGTTGAGATAAGGACAGTTTATTTAAGAGAGAAAATAATAATAATAATAATAATAATATGTACAAACAGTGATGCACAATGCAATTGCTCACCACCCGCTGACCGATGCCCAGCCCAACCCCGAGCAGCCGGCCCCCCACCCTGGCTAGCCACCCCTATATATTGTTCAGCATGACGTCAGATGGTATGGAATACCCCTTTGGCCAGTTTGGGTCAGCTGTCCTGGGGCTGTCCCCTCCCAGCTCTTGCTGCCCCCCAGCCTGCCCACTGGCAGGACAGAGCGAGGAGCTGAAAAGTCCTTGGCTTAGTGTAAGCATTGCTCTGCAGCAATTAAAACACCAGCATGTTATCAGCACTCTTCTCATCCTAATCCAAAACATAGCACCCTACCAGCTACTAGGAGGAAAAATAACTCTGTCCTAACTGAAACCAGGACATACACACACACACCTCTTGGTGATCCATTACTGTACAGTTATTTTACTTTTTATCTAAGCGTCTAATTCAAAAAGCAATAAAACAAGTAGCATTCATTCTAGTCAAAGAAAAATGTTTTTTTAATAATTGATAATCAATCCTCATAATGTATATTTTTAAATAATTGAGAAGCATACAGCCACTGAACGGGGCAGAAAACACAGATTAGAATCATAGAACTATTTAGGCTGGAAAAGACCTCCAAGATCAAACACCATCACCCCATCACCGTCACCCACTAGACCATGTCCCTAAGCACCACGTCCAACCTCTCCTTAAACACTCCCAGAGTGGTTTTTTTTGCTTTTAACACTAGAAACAGTCAAAAACCAACTGGCATCCAAAACACTCATTACGCAAATCACAGCGGCAAACTTACGAACACGTAAGTAGCCACGGCCCCTACCAGTGTGGACAAGATTCTCAGAAGGCTGTCATCTCTGTAATCCACACCAGCCTCAGAGCTGGCCTCTCACTGCATGCCCATTGGCATGCTTTACACGCCCAGAACATTTTAATTACTCTTGTGAAAGTTTTTCAAATGTGCTATGAAAAGTACGAGCAAGAGCTGTTCTACTTCATTATTTCCGAAGTAATACAGAACGCTGTCACTGTAAAGCATTACTGCAGGTTTCCATGGCTGCTGGCTTGTGTCTCTTCTGCTCCCAATTCCACTCAAACTATTTTTGTTCCGCTCTTTTTCCAGACACGATTACTTTTTCCTCTTGCATCTACCCAGAACAAAGTAGATGTTCCACAGCGTATGCAAACAGTACTTACACTATCACTTGTCTATTTAACTCTCAAGGGCAGCCTTTATAATACCCTAAAAGTGAGTTATGAAATTACTTTTTCGTAATTGAAAGTTAGCGAGGCGGAACTGGCAGCAGTGAGGCCTAGAGGCCTCTAGAGTAAGCACCAGAAGTTTACTTTGTCCTCTCAGTCCCCTGATGGAACGCACATTCTTTCTGTTGCCTTTTTATCAGGGGTTGTGTCCTGTACTACGTATCTCTGATCCCTGGGTTCTGTTTTGAAATCTCCATCACTGCATAAAACTGCCTCATCATAACTAGTTAGCCAGGAGGACAGCTCCAACTCACATGCTTTGTCGAGATCTTGGTGTGCTCATGTTTTCATCAGTCAACAGGCAATTATTTATAGCGATCGTAGACAAAGTAGCTACCTCCTTCATGCATTTGAGAAATGGTGTGATTTCTACCAACAGTAAGGCCCTAGCATCCGCAGCCTTAACACTAAATGCTTCCTGGATTTCAAGTGCCAAATGAAGATATCAGACTGTGGAAACAGGTCAGTGCATTTTTCATCAGCAATTTTATGTTCTTCCCTTTCTAGTGGGCACGTATTTGAATCAGGGTCATAAAAACCATAGATATGTACTCTTTTTATTTTAACCACTTGCAGAACACTCTTGATTTACAGAAGTCAGTGATTCAAAGAAAATAATTTCTAAGACCTCCAGCTTTTAAAGCTTGTCTCCCTACTCTTCGGGTTGCATTGTCTTTCATTGTTATTTACTGCTTTAGAGAATTTGGAGATGTACTAAGGAAGGCTGCAGTGTAAGTGCAAACTGATTGGACTAAATATAATATAGTGAATAAACTGCCTTTAATAACACATCAGAAAATACATAAGCAGCAATTTTTATTTATTTATTTATACAAATGCACTAAGTTGTTGCACTTTGCTCAGAAGCATGAGCTCACCCATTTTCACTGAGGACAAAGATACAGAATTCTAAACACAAATATTTGCCACAAAAATACTCTAATGTTTCAGTCCATTAACCAACCTGCTGTGGCAGCTGGCGAACAGTCATCTTTTTAATTAGCCTCCCTTACTGATTAATTAGTCTCAGAACACTGAGCAGTGGAACCCTGCACAATGCCACTGGGACAAAAGATATTCCTCTTCCTACTGCTAACTTAATATCCTTTGGTATAGCTGCAAATAACAAGCTTGATTAATTTTCTACTCCAAGCAAAACAGTCTTTCTAACTAAGTAATCCTCTCAAACCGTGGCTAAACTGTTTCACACAAATAAAAAAGCCATGACATCACAACACCGGTGTTGAAGTCAACTACATTTACATGGACCGAGTGGTTCATTTGTAATCTCCTCCACATTCTATTTCTACCTATGCTAACAAGCAAGCATTAAAAGAAAATGAAGCAAATACTACATATGAAACAAAGAAGCAAATAGCTTTTTTACTTTGGAACAGTGTCAGTAATTTCAAAGTGTTAAAGGGAAACACATTTCTGCATTGAGTTTACATGAAAGTTCATCTTCAACCCTTTGAGATCTGTTTGGAGATAGATGCATTAGAGACGGATGATGAAATTTCAACAACAGTACTTGCTAACTTCAGCTATCCCATTTTTAACTTTTAATTTTGGACAAGAGATTACCATTACACTTCTGGGATAAGATGCTGACACCCGTTCTTCAGACACCCCGCAGCCCTAACACTATGAAAACACTTGCATTCTGAGAAGGTGCTTAGAACAATGAAATTGGGTTTATTCAAACATTTTTCTCTACTGTAACTCTTATTTAGAGATTTGTAACAGAAGTCCTAAGATCGATCTGAAAGAAGTATGAATGGAGCATCTGCTTGCAAAAGCACCAGAAGAAACACTAGAGACAGGGCTAGGAGAAGGGCAAGCGCTGACACACGAGGGCAGAAGAAACAGCAGCCCAAGTGGCAGACGAGAAGCGTCCTGCCACACCTCGAGCAGAAGGCCGCACGCTGCTCAGGCCCCACGAGAGATGCCCAGCCAGCTGGAGAGGGCAAAGCCACCACACACCAGCCCTGCCACCAGGACAGGCCGCAAGCCTCCAGCGCACCCGCAAGGAGGAAGCAGAGGCGAGGGGCAGCGACGTGACTGATCCAGAGGCTGAAGGAAGCAAGCTCTGTGGGAAAAGACTGTGCCGTAAGAAATGCCCCACTCTTAGAGAGGGCAAAAAACTTGTCAAAAATAAGTTTGTTGAGAATAACCAAGAGAAACCTGGGAGATGCAGGGAGCACTTCACAGCCAGCATCCCTTGTCCTCCACGTCACACAGCTGATCCTGGCCAAGGCAGCCAGTTGCACACACCTTAGGGCTTCCGAGTACATGGGTACAAGAAAATCAGTGTAAGCAATATGTACAGTGCAATTTCATTCTTGAATGCAGACTGCTACTATTTGCCATAATTAACTGTTCTTTCCAGCAAACAAGTGCTAATCTTTAATTTTGTACCTGGACCCACAGAACTTCTTAAAAGTACGCAGAAATATGAAATCATATCTTTGTTTTTGTTTGGTTTAGGTTTGAGTTTTTATTTTTTATTTATTCAATCCTTTAAAATGAGAGGATGTGTCTTGTAGGGTCAGAAATTCCAGTAATTGGTCAAAAAAGAAATAATAAACTATGTATATTAGCTCTAAATCAACTAAATGCCCTAACAAACTTCCATATAGCTGGTCCTTACTGCAGGAGAATTTTATCTCTCTGTGATTAGTACCGATTTAAAATAACCACATTACTGACATAAATTATTTTCATGATTTGGCAGTATTTAATCCCCATACCTCTCATATTTGCTTTGAAATTTGGGAAAATTCTTGGGATTTTCACTCTTCTGTAGAATGACTTGGTATGTTATTGGCTCAGACAGAAAACAACATTACACAGTCAGCACACAAAGCTATTTTTTGGCTAGCTCTTTTCAAGCTTGACCTTTTAATTAGTTATTATCTCTAACTGTTCTGGGCACATGCTCATATTGCCAAAGGTAATTATGACAACAAACAATCTTATTTTTGGTTCTCTTGAAAGTCATTTGGAAGGACAGACATTTATTCTTTCTTTAAGCCTTTCGACTCAAAATCATCAGCCATTTCAAAAACTGGCATTCACATTCATACGTCAACTTGTGTTGCTTTTGAGTAAGGCATTACTACCAAAGTCTAGTTCACCTGAAACCAGGCTTCTTTCTCTTATCCTAGTGAGGGAAAAGAAAAATGAGAATTGAAAGGAAATTTTGTTTTCTTAATCCAGAGAATCAGCAGCATTTCAAACTTTTCTGTATATGCTGTTAAATTAACTTTATACATACAGCTCGTTTCTTAGTGGAAATCAGATTGTAAATGGAAGATCTCTTATTGAGGAATTATACTTTTAACAGATCATAAATCCCAGCTCAAAAGGATCCATCCCAAAGTTTTCAAACTACAGAACATGAGTGGCCGTTTTCTCTTTCCGTTTTCTTTATTTTACGTACGCAACTCCGTATGGCCCTAACACGTGTTACTTTCTAGACTGAAGAAAAAGGACCTGAAAGCAGGTAGTTTCAACAGTAAGTGCTACGGAATAGGAACCCAGTAACCCATAACACTGAAAAGGAGGATAGAAGCCTTGCCCTACAAACTCAACAGGGAAAACGCATGCAAGAAGGAAAACATCTCAAATACAAAAGCAAAACATTATTAATGGGCAGCATTAATGCTGCCCATTAGTGTAAGAAATGCCCAAAACTGCAAGAAATAAAACATCTGTTTGATTTCAAACGCAACAAGTGCACTGTTGTAAGTTGCTTTATTACCACCATCAAGTGACAACAGATTTCTAGCAATTTAACACCAACAATGCCTGACACCTATTCTGATAGGGACAGAGCCCTCACCTGTAATGGGGCAAACAAACTGTGGCTTGCCAGTGGTTAATTTATGGGAGTTCAAAATGTATCTCATCATGGGAACAGTCCACCTAAGTGTCTTGAGAGGGACCACAAAGGTGAATGTGAAACACTGCCGAGGTAAGCAGAAGAAAAAACTCCCTCAAAGTGACCCTCCCCTGTGCATTTGTTCTTCCATCTGCTTTCACCTAACAAATGGGTCTGACATGCTTTTACAAAAGCTCTATATACCCCTATAAAGCTCTATATACCCCTTCATGTATTACCCCTTCATATCATCACATAAGCAGCACTGTCACACTGATTTGCCTTTGTTTTTCCCCTTAAGATAAATACATCTTTGTATCTGCTGACATATGTTTTCTTTTCCCCTCTCTGTGCTGTACCACATGCAGCAGGGTCAAAAGCCTACAGCACACATACCAGCAAGGTAACTAAGGAAGATTCTGACTGTCCTTCAGTGCAGATTTATATGAAGGGAAAGAGCTGCCAAATCACAACTTCTGCTCTCTAAAATTGTATGCAAGGCCTGCTGTTGTGCGCCAGTAAAGACTTCTGAGAGGCCCAGAGAAATCACCAAGCTGGAACTCAGCAGGAGACGTAAGAGGCAGCAAGTATGGTTCGTCAGTAAGAAGTGTTTCTGAGAGCAGAAGAATTTCTGTATCCCTGCCCACCTAGAACTCCAACCTCAGCCAGAGATGGGGAACGTATCAGCGTGTGAAGACTCTGGTATGAGAATGCAAACTCAGTTCACTAGGGCATTCCTGACAGTCAGCCTCCAGTGCACAGGATAAGCAGGGGACGTGCCTCTTGGAGATGGTATGGCACTCATTTTTCTTACAGGACAGAGATTTTGTTTTCCTTTGTGCTGAAGTGAAACACTAAAACAAATCCCAAATTACTCACTCTCTTACACAGCACACTGAACAAAGCACTTCTCTAACAGAAAAACTCTGCAGTAGATTTCAGAGCTCTGCACAGTGATAAATATATATACACACACGCGCACATACTGCAACGGGCATCAGACTTGTTAAGTGATGTGAATAATAGTTGGCCAATCTAACATGTTACTTCTGCACAAACTGCATGCGATCGGCATAAAATAGCAAATGTCTATATCTCAATCTCTGAAGTAAATTTAAATGTTGAGAGTCTGCTATCATTCAGTTCATCACAAGGGACACATTTTCAGCCTGCCAACAACACAGTTTTCCTCCACTAGTAAGCAGTTTTACCAGGACTTAACCAGCACCACTGGAGTGGTTTTAAAGTTCCTTTAAAGTTCCAGCATTTAACATAGTTCTCTCTGATCTGCAGAAAATGAAGTCACAAATTAGGCATCATATGTTCAATGCTGGTAACTTCAGCTACTGGGTTTCACTTTTAACCTGACACTAAAATGACAGTTTTCAAGATTTGTTCCTCAAGTTAGGCCTCTAAAATTTTCTTTAGAAAAAAATATTACATCTCACATAATCAAAGATGCTTTTAAATTCAAGCCTCACTCAAGAAAACTGTCCAGCATTCCTTACCTTACTAATAAGTATCAGCTAATATGTTAATGACTACAGCACTCTATACCCTTTTGCTATGCATTACACAATTTAGCTGTGTTATTTTGATCACCAGGCCCAAAACAAACAAACAAAAAACCTGCACCTATAAATGTACTTTCTTACAAATCTCCAGGCGCAGAGATTTTTCCACCAGGGCACTCAGAGAGAGGGCTCTGCTGGAAGAGCTGTTACAAAGAGCTAGGAAATTGAGCAGCATGGGACACAGCATCAAACTTCCAAGGCAAGCGGGCTGTAGCAGGGAGCTGTCAAAGGGAGAGCTGTACGAGGAGGTAAGCAGGCAGTGGGTTCAGGTTCAGCTGTTGATCCTGCTTCCTGCTTCTTGTATCTCAGCGCACTCGATCCTCAGGACTGCCCAGTGCAGAACCCTGCCATCTCTTACCACCTTGGGCTGTCTTACAGAAATGTGCTCAGGGATGCTCATGCTTACAGAATGCTGAATGGTCAAGACACACAAAAACATCCAGCTTTCAGAAATGAGCCTAATTAAGACAGACAGTAAGCAGAATGACTGAAATACAAGGAGCAAGGAGACAATGAATCTGTTCAGACTCATGAGTAAACTGAAAGAATCAAGATGAAAGCTACGCATTTGATGGGAAGAATAGTTAATTATGGAAAAAATAAAGTATATGTTTGTATATTGGGATGGTAGCATACAAACAATGAAGAAAAAAATGAGTCCTGCTTTTTCATACAGAAGTGAACAATGAATACTCAAATCTGTTTAACATGTATCTCACTATTGATACACTTAAGATCTATTACTACACTACTACAATATATATATTATATATTTATTTATATTATTATATATTACATATTATATATAAATATATATTTATATCTATATATATATTATATATATATGTATGTATTCAGAGAATATATATATGCCTATACATTTATAAAGAGCCTAATTCACATTATAAGCACACCAAAATGAAACAAATATTTTTTTTGTTTACAGACACAATATTAAATAAAGCTCCTAAAAAAATTTGACAAATGTCTCCAGTACACCTAACATTAGCTATTCCTCAAAACGTACCTTATTTTTGGTTTGGCATAGTATCTCTCCTGTTCATTTCTTTTCATGAATCCTTTAATCTAATGTATGCCAAATGGTGTAGGCACCAGCAGTTATATACAGTCAGACTATAGAAGAAAGTTGTATTTCAGAATAAAAGTGATTTACTTTAGAAGAAACCTGTGTTTGCACAAATGCTTCAGAATAGAATTTAATTTTATAATCCATAGCAGTGTAATTTTTCATATTAAATACTGTATGCAATATCATCTTCCAATGTAATGTCACTGAAATATTTCTGCCATGAAAAGGACAAACGTAGCAAGGTATTTTTAAGGCATGAGGCCCTAGCTTCAAGATCAGGATTGTATTTTAGAAGTTTTCCATTCCCTCCTCCGCTGTGCAACAAACATCTTCCCCACTTTTGGAAAGCAAGGGCAAAATAACGGAGGTGGTTTTGATGCAACATGCAGCTGACAGATGTCCTGTGAATGGTTCCTAAGGAAAATATAACCTAGCTACCACGTCAAAAAGAAGAGTTTACACTATCAAAATGCCTTTATTAGTAAAGGAAAAAGAAGCCATGATGACAAATCTCACTCTGGGGACACTCTTAAACTTTAGTAACAAAAACTGGTAGATCAGATTAGGAGAGCAAGCATCAAAAAGATGTCACAACATTATGAAAAAAAGCTTTTACTGTACCCCAGAACTTGTGCATGGACAGATGGTCCCTTCTTCAGCTAAGAAATCCAGCACTTTCTTTGAGCAACACACAGAAAGTATCTTCATCTCTTTGTGCCATTATGACCATTTTTGATACCACTTTTTTCCTCAGAGTGCGTAAGCACCCTGCCTTGTAAGAATTTTAGAACCACAAACTGCACACAAAGTGTACTTCCTGAAACTGAACAGAGTTTCTGCCAGTACACTGATTCTCAATCTTTAAATCAGAGCTATGAGCACTTTGGAACAGGCTGCAGACAACTTGAAGTGGTTATTATGCACTGGCAGCATCAGCATACAGAACAGGAGGAGATTCCTGACAGGATTCTCTTCTCAAGCTGCCCGTGCATGGAGACAGGCTCCGGTTAGGTAAAATACCTCTACATTTCTTTTATAAACAAACAACAAAATAAAAACCACATAAGCTTATATTCCTATTTGTTACTAAAACAAAACAAAAACAAAACAGAAAACTCAAGTATGCAGTGGGTAGAAATTGCTGGAAAAAAAACAACACATGAAGTTAAAAACCACCACCACCTGAACAACAAGCTGATGTGCTTATTATCATCACAGCAAGTGCATAGAAAGCTAAATGTCAAGCATTACTACAGATATAGGTCAGCAATTTCCATTGTTAATGCCATTCAGCAGGTACCCATGGCAGGAGGTAAAGTCACCTAATCACAATTTCAGTTGCTTCAAACAAGTCAAACTGTTTCACTCTTCTGCTACTTTACCACTGAATAAAATTGCTGCTCGGTATAATTTAACTTCCCCCTGCCAAAAAAAAAAAAAAAAAAAAGAGAAAAAAGTCACTTACCATTGTGATGAGAATTCTGTATTTGTCCAGCATCGCCTGGTTGTCATGGCATCCTGCCAGCAACTGCCAAACCTCTGCCCTCAGCGCTTCGGGAACACCTCTTTTCACCAGGGCAGATAATCCATTAGGTCTCACGACAAGGTTGTTGTGCCTAAGAAATAGACAATCAGTCACCTGTTATACTGCAGGAACAGAAATCAAGATAAAATATGAGAAGTTTTCCAACTTTCCAATGTTACTCTGAAAATTAAGAGTCATCAACAGACAAATAAATACTTCTTGCACTGCTCATACTAACTAGTATTTGTCAGATGGGAAGAAAAATTGCTGCAAGGATTTACAATAACCACCAGTGGCAGAACATAGCGATTTCCAAAGTTAATCCTGGGAGGATTAGAGATATTTATGAAAATTAGAACAATAAACAATTGCAGAAATTGATCTAAACTGGCTAATAAAGAACAATTTTAATTGAAAGAGAGGACTATGCTAGACATGAAAACAGTTTGATCTAAATATTTGTTCAATGCATATGTTTAGCATAGGTTAAAAAATGAAAGGAAAAATAATTTAATCTGTACAGGGAACAAAAGTTAGGAAAACAACCAGAAGGCGATTTTAAGAGTACTAATGCAAAGGTTCAAGTTCCAGTGTTTACACTTAACGCCAAGAGGATATTGCAAGCCCCACAAAGCAGTAAGTAGCCCTTGCACACAGCTTGGTGAAATCCCAGCTCTCCAAACACATCTGCTAGCGGGCTGCGCTGGCGTTTTACTACCTGTTTGTACACGCACCAAGCAACGCTGGAGCAAACTTCCAGGCTGACTCCCCAGCAGCACGTAATTTATCCTACAAAAAGTGGATATATACAGCCACGAGAAGGCTGTAACCAGACAGGTTGGATACTGAAGATCACATATTTTCCAAACATAAACTAGTCACTGAGCCCATAGCTTTAGGAGGCAATTATTGCACATGATATTGCTGAGCTTTCAGTCACAGATATTTAAAAAGTCTTTGAGATAATGGTGTTTACTGATGTAGATTAAACCTGGCTTTGACTTGTTATGGCAATTTTCATAGCAATGCAGCAGGAAGAATACGTGCATTGGCTCTATTCTGTCTAATGTAGGAAATGCTGACAACAATTTGCTTTTATTGTTTTGACCATTGTTATCTTTCTCATTTTTACTGGTAGGAGAACAGTGAGAGTAGTAGTTTAGCCAAATTCTACCAAGCTGCCACTGAATTACATAAATTACATAACCCATAATTTGACCCTCAATTTTCTGTAAATGTTTAGAGCACTCATTGTTTGAAACAGGTCATTAGTATGTGAACAGTTTACCACTATAGTTTAAAATGTGCTCTCGATAATTTCCTTTTTCCCATGCTCAGAGGACGATATCCATGATATACCCATTGTCTCATATCACTGGAAATGGGGGTGGAGGGAGAAATTTGTTCTATAATGCCCTTATTCTGTTCAGCACAGTAACTATCTGTATTTGTAGGTGTGTATTTGTATTTGTAGTGCAACACAAGTCATTCCAAAGTTTATTATTCACTCAGCCTAACTGAAGGCCATTATGTAGTCCCTCTTCTCCTTTTCAGTATGTTTTGCAGCATGTCACGTTAGTGCTCTTGTGATGGGAAAAAGCTAGAAACAAAAACCAATGTCCCATCCACAGGACTATTAAGAGAAAAGACACTAAACAGTTACAAAGTGATGGAACATACATTTAGCAATACATAAATAAAACACTAGAAACTTAAAACACAGGTTGTGCAAATAAGAACCATTCACAGGACACTGCATATTAAACTAATTTGGTTATTAGGTGAATTTGGTCACATGCATTACATATGAAATGCAGAAGGCATTCTCTAAGGACTCAGCAAGTAGATAAAACAAAATCAACACCTAAAAAAGTACATTCCCATATAAATGTTACAGAGATTTTTCAGTGACACTAGGAAACAATACAAATAGCTTATGGCAGCAGCTAACAGAGAAGCTCCTTCCATGTTACACCATCATCCTTACTCCTAACCATATTCGGAACTGAGAATTGAGCACTCTACGGCACACAATATTTTACTGGATTTGTCAAACATTTGCAAAGCTTTACGGCAGAGGTAATGTTTTTACATCTCTAGTGCCTGCTGTAAAGCAGAACTAGCTTTAAAAAGCAACCTCTCTGTTTCTGAATATCTGCCTGGGAAAGAGTTTGATCATTATTAACGCTCACTCTGTATTCCGCAACATTGAACAAATATGCATGGTTCCCTCCCTGGTGTAGAGGCCCAGGCACATTACATGGCTAGAGATTTTCCAGCCAGACTGTAACAGAAAAAAGCTTTGAATAAAAGCCTTTAGCATGTGGGTCATTCATGGATGCTGACATGTTTAATTTGTAACCAAGTGCTGTAATTTTCCTGTGTAAAGTTCAAACGCATCATTTTAAAAGGTCAAAGAGAAGGATACAGATCAGCAATGCTAACTACGCTCCACCTTGAAGAGTGCTCAGCTAAACTAGCCTAGCTTGCAAGAAAATCTTTAGTGCTGAGCATGCAGTAAGTGCTGTGCTTTGTGAAATAAATTAATAGTTATTCCACTACTTACAACTGCTTATCATATCTTCTCGTGAAATTATTCTTATTCCTTGTTATGTGGTACCCTTTGAAGGAGACTTAGAGCAATGTTTCTGCTGAGTCAGTTCATTAGGTTACAGTGATATTTTAATTAAAGGACAAGAAGCATCTAAAATGCAAGACTTTTTTAATCTAAGAGACAAATCTGCATACTAGTTCTCCAAGTGGAAATGCTAATTTTTATTTATTTATGGTTTCTGCAAGTGCACAGATATTCCTTTAGCATATGGTGCAACGTTTAAAACACTAGAAAATTTCAATCTATTTTTAGTTTTCAAATTGTTAACATTTTTCATCTGTTATGCTTTCCAGGTTTTGTTCTTAAAATGTAACATAACACTGTTCAAGAACCCAAGTATTTTATATGTTTGAATTTATCTCAAAAAGTAACATTATATGTGAGACACTCCTAAAGAAGATGCTTGCTACTGCTAGTCTTCAAGCTGGCTGAAATATCCCACTTCTCTTTCTTTAACTCACTTTAGGTGGGCTAAAAAATTATTTAGTGTTTTGGCTACTAAATAATCCTCTGTGTTAAGTCTCTATACTTATGTTATGGCTACAGAACAGTTTCATACAAAAGTGTTAATTTTTTTTTCTCGTTGAATAATATACTTGACTAAGACAAAAAAATAATTGGATTGTGAAACTGGAGAGAATGAGCTGTGGGCAGTCAACCAGTTCTTTACTTCAGTGTGCTCACCTCCACGAGTCCAGGTATTTGTCACAGGCAAAACTTAAAACTAATTGAATCAGACAGTCGTCTTTATGCAAGAAATAAATAATAATAAAAAGGTAGCATCTTTCCATGCAAATGCAATGGAGACTGAAACAGACCTGCCACACAGCTCTTCTAAGGGCTCAGAATGGCTTCGCTAATTGGTCTTGTAGAATGTACAAACATAAGATTTTAGACAGATGTAAAATTTCAAGCAATTTATAAACTCACTTGGAATGCCCTTTAGAACAGGCCTTGGAGAGTTCTAAATAGCCGCAGAGCAGATTCGTTTACAGCCACTGCAGATGAGGAAATCACTTCTGTGTAGGGATCAACTGACTTCCACACATTTCCTCAATATTTTCTTCATCATTCAGAGGGTCCATAGCGAGAATATTTATACAATCATTGTATTAAATATTTGTGCATCCCCAGAAATATCTTTCACCAGAAACTTGAATAACAACATCATAAAAAGAAGACAGGAAGGCAGGCTTCTTTTAAGAATCTGGTGGTCTCATTTGAGGCATCTTTTCCATGAGATGTCCATTAAAAATGAGCTCTGCAGCAAAAGGCTGGTTTTCTCTAAAACTACAAGGTGCCCAAGCATAGGGGAAAAACATCTGAATAAATCCTAAAAATGTTTTTCTGCTCTTTTTGGTGTTGGGAAAAAACAACTTTGACAATTTCAAATTAAGAACCTCTGATTATATTTGTCCCAGGCAGTAGGAGCTATTACTTAAAAAGGGAAAAACCAAATAAGTGGTTCTGGCATTTGCTAGTAGCGTAAGGTCTTGCAGAGGTAGCAAATAGATACTTTTTCTCTCTTGGCAAACATACGCTGCTACCAAAGCACTTAATTAAACCACAGAAATAACACTGCTAAGAATATACTCTAGGCTTTCAAATAATCCTCATCTTACTCTTCACCAGAAAGAGTTTAAGTGAGGGTCAGAGTCTTCCTAGAATTTCCTTTTAAGTGATTACATGTAGCACATCAAAGGGAAAAAAAATGTTCCTAAACAAATCAATTAATTAAATGCACATCAGCTAGTACAATGGCACACTAGATTTGCTCTGTCTTTTATATCCTAGCACTAAGAGGCACTGAGATTCAGGAGGGTTCAACATCCAGCCTCAAGGAACCCAAGTGGCCAGAAATTCTGCATTTGAAAACTCAAACAAGCAGCGTGAGCATAGAGACATACTCTCAAACACTGCAAGGAATAAGACTAGTACAGAAACTGTAGAAGAGATTTGCCAAACAGCTAAGTTAAAATAAACTTACCAGCACCTTTCACCTTTCAAACCATATTTATAAACACAGTTCAGTGTTTTGCATTTTAGTTTTTAAACCACGTAAATTGAAGTTTCAAACCTCCATACAGGTCTCAAAACAAAGAAAAGGTTAGTATTTAAAGTCTAAATTAAACAGAAACAAACAAGAAACAGCATTACCATCTCACTAGTAATTCTCCCCAGGAATACAAAATCTTCTCAGGACAATCCTTTGACACATCACCAGTGCCACTGGAGAGTTCATTATCACTCTCTGCAAAATAAAAATGAAGACACAAACAAGAAAACAAAAGCATGCACAGATTTACCAAAAAGAACAGACAATAAAGATGCATACATGTATGTACCAAACAAATTCTTCTCACTTATCAGTTTTAAAACCAAGGGGACATAGAAAGTATTAGTGGAACTCTGAAGATATTACAGTAGACTTGATTTTAAAAAAAAAGTGTATTAGTAAAGTTACCATAAACTTTAAGAGAACAAGACTAGGGAACAATTCACAATGTTGTTATGGGGAAAAGGGTTCAGACGTAGAAAAGCATTACGTGAGAAAAGATTCAAGGCAGTCAACTCTCTGTTCAATGATATTTCACAATGAAAAAATATCTAAAAGTCACATCCACTCTAGATTTCACACACAGAGAAGTCTCTTGTAAAGCACAGCAGCTAACAGTACTCCGGTACGCTTCAACCATTACTTGGCACTCCGCTCTCACGCGGCACACCATTCTCAGAAAGCCTGCACGGGGCAATGAATGAAAGAACTTGGTGCTGAAATAAGTTCACAGAAGGGCAGCAAAAATGACACTGTGACCTTAAAGGTCATATTGCATGGGACAGAAAACAATGCTTAATTGTCTCATAAATATTAAGAATAAATTACTTACGTAGGAATATAGGTCATTACATATGACAAATACACAGAACTAGAAGAGATAAATATGAGCCTGCGACCGTGGGCTCAAATAACCAGTAACCACCCTGTTTTAAAGTGTCTTAGAAGTCTGTACTGCTGTTCAGAGGTAGTGGAACAGTAACTTTTCAGAACGGCTCATCACGTGAACATGCCTTTACAGTTATTCTGGACTTTTTCCATTTTTTTCTGAATAAAGTATTGCTAAAAACTAAACAAGAAACCCAACCCAAAAGGAGACACTGAAAGAGTCCCTTTACGCTCGGAGGCCTCTGGGACCATGGACAATTTAGATGATAGAGGGCCTCTAAGGTTGTTCTTTGCTATGAACCGAGTCAAGAAGCTAAAATAATAATAAAAAAAAGGATTAAAGCCACATCTGCTCCCAGAATCCCTTAACTAGTCAATCAGCCCAGTGACATCTGGATGCTGACCTAGTACTTTTTATTTCTTAGGTACATTAAACACTTCATATCTGACGTCTTGTAGACACCTGGAGTTCAGGTACAGAAGGACCATCAATACTTACACAGTTATCCCCTTAAGTCTTCATCCTTGTCATTCTGTTGTCAACTACACATTTTTAATTTATAATTTTGCCAAATACAAGTTGTTAATAACAATATCTCTGATTTTGGTAACAAAACACGAGGACAAAAGACAGCAGATACTGTATTTCAAAGACAAATAACAGCAAAAATGCTGTCCTGAGAGAAAAGGAAAGCACGTGAGAAATCTTTTCATTTCTTTTATATTGCAATGGGAAGCATTTAAGTGCAGGTTGGTTTTATATTTTTGGGCCTGTAAAGCTATATTGTTTAATTTGAAATAGAAATTTTAAAACCTCATCATAAATCTACAGGAAAACTCTGATTCTAAGGATTTGCAAGCCTTTGCATATATTCCCTACATTTAAAGATGGAAACAAAAAGATCCTAAAAAAATAAACTCACAATTTTCACTAGAATCTGATATCACTCTAAAAGGTCTTCCAATAACCATTAAGTTCCAGTGGAAAAAAAATATTTGGAGACTCAACTTTCCTTTCATTTTAAAACTACCGAAAGTATTCTACAAGCAAATCTCACTTACTATTGGCATTGGTAACACATACAAAAAAAGTTAAAATGATTAAATGCATTGCATTCTTTAATTCCTCTCCTCTGCTGGTTTGTACCTAACTGGATCAAATTGATCAATTATAAATGCTGCCCTTCTACCTCCCCTGGAAACCGAGAAAAAGAATTTGAGGAAACCTTCTCTAGATTGTAAGAGTACCCTGGCAATTCAGAGACATGAGATGAACATATGGTACATATTAAGAAACTCAAGAAACCTGACTCACATTAGGAATTTGTCATAAACCACTATTTCAAAAAGGTTTCACACATTCAAGGAAAGCAAGACAATTTGGCACAGAGGTCTCAAGGGATCTGAATTACTTTGGAGAGACTTAAGAGTTACAACATCTCTACCAGGGGGACTGGTAAAACAAACAAATCTAGCAATCTGAAACAAAACCTGATAGAGATGAGTATGATGAAATTACATTTCAATCCACCAAAACATTTAAAAACAAAGCTACAAGGAATACTTTCAGGAACAAAGCACATTGATGGTTATTTGATCCAAACTTGAGTTTGCCAATAGCATCAGACAAAACAGAAACAAAACCCTTCTTTCCTTGCTGCTCTGGTATTGTACACCAAATTCTTCAAAGTTCTTCAGGAGATCAGTGTTACACAGCATGTATATTCCAGCAAGATGGATCATAAAGCTGCAGTGCTTCAGCCCTGAAAATTATTTCATCTGGAAGGCTTAACAGTATTTGGAATGTATTATTCAGTTGTATGTCAGAAAATCACAGCCCTTAATTAGAACTACCATATGCTCCCTTTCAAAAGACACTAACGTCAAACTTCAAAATAGAGCAGGGCAAAAGGTAGAGAATAAACAGCTTTTAAAAAATCTCTGCTTTGTTTCCATTCTGAAGACTATTTACATATTCTGATCTGTTTAAGAAATCAAGTATAAACTGGGGGGGGAATCTTCAGAGGGATATTTAACTGCAGATATTCTTCCCTAAAGTGTGCTTTCGCACATTTTCCCCACATTCTATAGTATCTATAAGCCAGCAGCATTAGCCAGAGCATGATTACATCCTGTCTGATTCTGCGGGGAATGCAACAGATCCCTTCCTCTAGCCATACTGTGTATTTTTCCCTTCCTCCTTTATGCATCCTGCTTTCTCAGTGCCTCTGACCTGCAAAATTAAACCTATGCCTCATCAGAACAGAAAGAGGACAGGTGACATTTGCAAGGAAGCAAACCTGAAGGGCTGCGTTGTGAACATGTGGACACACAAATAGCCTTTGAGAATACTTACAGATAACACCAAGCCTCTCTGCCTTTTTGCTTAATTGTATTATGTATTCTCACCTTGTGGATGGATAATTCTTTGCCGCCCAATGAAACAATTCTCTAAATTCAGAGTCTCTTTAAAGCAAGCCTGAAGGACTGCACTTCCACAGCCAGCATCGCTCTGTATGGCTTCAAGCACAGAACCCTAGAATAATTTGGGGTGGAAGAGACCTCTAGAGGTCATCTAGTCCAACCTCCTACTCCAAACAGCTTGAATTAGATCAGGTCACTCAGGGATCTGAAAGCGAGGGTGGTCTTGAAGACCTTCAAGAACGAAGGTTCCCAAATCTCTGTAGACAACCCATTCTGCTACTGGACCAGGATCATGGTTTAAAACAAGTCCTTCCACTTGATCAGATGCTGTTCCAACTTGTGCCTGATGTCTGTAGCCTCTCAGCAAGTTATTGTGCACCTCTGAGAAAAGGTCTGGATCCACCTCGGAGTCCTCTGATGTATTAGCTGTAGATAACGCTAAGGCTCTCCTCTGTGCAAGCTTTCTTTTTCCAGCCTAAATGAACGCATTTCCCTAACTCCTTAATATATGGCATGTGCTCCTGCCCTCTGGCCAGTTTGGTGGCATCCACTGGACTTGTTCCAGTGTGTTCATGTCTGTCTTGTATTGGGAGGCCCAGCACTGGATGCAGCGCTCCAGCGCCGTCTCACAAGCCCTGAAGAGAGGGGACAGAGCTCTCCTTGGACCTGTGGGCTGCTGGGCTCGGCCTTCTGTGCTGTGAGGCCACACCGCTGGCTCCTTGCAGGTTTTTTTCCACTCAGGTGAAAAGATCTCCACGTACTTTTTGCAGAGATGCCTCCCACATAGTTAGCCCCAGCCTGTATTGCCACACAGTTCTTCTATCACAGACAGAGGATTTACATTTGCCTTTCTTGGAGCTCCATGAGGTTCCCAGCAGCACTTTTCTCCAGTGTGTCCCGGTCACTCTGAACAGCAGCTCTGTCCTCCAGCACACTGACCTGGTGGTCAGTGTTGTCCACGAACCTGCTGAGACAGCTCCCAGTCCTACTGTCCAGGTCATTAATAAAGACCTCGAAGATCACTGATCCCGATACCAGCCCCTGAAATATACCACTTCTTCCTGACTGCCAGTTGGACTTTGCATCACTGAGCAATCCCTTCAGCCCAGCAGTCCAGCCAACTTTTCAACCACGTTATTTTTCACTTCTCCAGTGCCTATCTTATCAATGTAATGGTAAGGACGTTATGTGATGCTGTGTTGGAGTCCCTGCTAACGTCAAGGCATACAGCACCCACTGCTCTCCTCTCATCCACAGCACTGGTCACCTTGTCTCAGGAAAGCAGTGATGGTTTGCCCTTCATCTATCTACGCTGTCTGTTCCTAATCACCTGGCTGTCCTTCATGTGTTTAGAACCACCTTGCAGGAGGACTTCTTCCCTAACTGTCCCCCAGACTGAGGCTAGACTGACCAGCCCGTAGTCACCTGGGCCTTACTTCTGGCCCAGTGAACTTGCTAATCTTCTTGTATCTTGTTTTGGACATTGGCCATTCCCATGAGATAAATTCTGAAGCACGTACACATGCTACTAGGGTTGGGGGCAGATCTGCAGATGACAGATTTTGCATATAGGCTGCTTTTGTTGGTATACCTATAGACAAACAAGTGGTCTCTGAAAAATCTGCAGGAACATTCAAGAACAAACTATAATTAATGACTAACAAAAAGAAGACCGGCAGCCTATTGGATGGATGTAATTCTGTGTCTACTCTGCTTAGAAACACTCATTACATAAGTTACTCATTATATGAGCAGACTATTTTGGATGGGGCACAGGGAGTTATATTTTAAATGGCCCAGCACTAACAGTTATGTTACAATACTCCACTCACCAGGCTCAATTATAACTTTTTTGCCCCTTTAAAAACAGACTCCATCCTGTAGAAATATGACCACTCCTATGAAAGACCTTTTACCACTCTGAAGAAAAATAAACTTTGGCTCTTTATTCTTGGTAACAAATAATTTGGAAAATGCATCCTCATGTGGCCTGTCGTCCACACAGCAGAGGCACCTCTTTGGATCTAGTCTGACCCAGAACACCCTGAAAGGCTAATTTTAATGGAAAACAGCTTGAGCTTTCAGAATTATTCCACTTGATATCCAATGGCAGTAAGGTTAGGGGGGCTGTTTGTTTGTTTTTGTACTACAGCATTCACAAATGATGAACTGCCACAGGAAGCCACCCTATGGTTATCTACATCTGCAGCACTGCAAAACCGGAGGAGGCTTTGACTATCTCCTAAGAAAACCACAGAGTAATAAAGTCAAGCCATATGAGAAAGCTCTGGTAGGTTATCCAAGTTGGTACTTTTTGAACTAGGCTAAAGAGAACACAGGTCTCGATCATTTAATCCCCTGCAGATACTTTTCTAAGCTAACCCCACAAACCTCCAGCCACCTCCTTGAGTTCACTCTAAGGACTTCATTACTGTAACTCTCAGACTGTATCTCTCACTGCTCATCTAATTCTTTCTTTCTGCAATTTATGCCAATATTACTTTGTCTTAAACAGAGCAGCCATGGAAAACAATATTAGCACATCTTGCAATGAAATGAAAAATCTTCTCTATTCTTATCTCTCTCAAAAACTCCACTTCTTTCCAGATATGAGGCTTCTGCTCATTTCTGCCTTCTCCCTCCAACTAGCCTGTATTTGCTTGATGAGCCATGTTCAAACAAAATATTGAGACATCAAGTGTTCAAAACAGAAGAATTACACAGACAGTAACTCTTTACCATAAGCAAATACCCCACAGGAATTAACACACATACACACACACACACAGCACGTTGGCCTTTCCTTCCCCCTTGTTCATTTGATAACACAATGCTTTTGAGCCCACAAATGTAGAACATGGAGAACCCCTAGTGAAACCAGATAGAGAGCTAGATACAGAGGAACATTATCTAGATACAGAGCTACCTTTTGGGAAGGTAGGTCTGCTTTCCTTAAAGGAATCTACTAGATTACCTGAAATACAGCAGTGCCTTAGGAGTCAAGCTAATTTGTTAACAAAAAGTGCAAATAAAGTACAAAACTATATTGTTGATTCCAAGACATCAAGCATAAAAGCAAAGAAGTGAAGTACATCCTAAAATGACTGGAAATGCATGACGATAGCAGGAAAAAAAAATGTACAGGTGGGGCTTGAGCACCGAGATGAAGAAGAAAGAAGGATTTTTAATGAGTTTTAATTGAGAAGCTGTTGCAAGTGAAATAAAGAGTAGGTGGAACTGAAAAATAATATAGTTGGAGCAACCTGAGCAGAGCAGCCTGTAGGAGAAGGAAATTGGGTTGTGAAGATCGCTGTGAATAGAATTGGAATAATTCAAAAATGAGAAGCTTGATTTTTATGTAGGAGAAGAACAAAAATGAAGGGGGAGCTGAAGTTGGCAGCATATTATCAGGGCAACAAGATATAGACGTTAGTGACATGGAATCATTCTGCACATAAGAAATGAAAGAGGATCGTGAGAAAGGCCACAAAAAAAGCAAGCTTCCATTTATAAGGTAACAGGAAATTATAGAGCACGAGCTACAGTTTCACCAGAAAAGACAAGAGTAAAACAAAATTTAAGCCATGAAACTCACTGTATTATCAAATAAGGTAGATTTGCAGAAAGATTCAACTTTTGAATGCATTGCAAAGTATTTTGATGAAGACAAAATATTTCAAAATGCCTTTCAAGTGATATATTTACACAAATAAATTTACACAACCTCAGTAAATTCTGCAACAGTAAAGTGAGCAAACACAGCTTATTTCCCAATTTGGCTGGAAGAAAATTAATCAGAACCAGAAAAAGTTTTACAAATATGATCAAAGAAAAATTGCACTGAATTCTCCTCACAAGAAACTTTTGTTATTATTTAAGCTACGCAATAAGCTTGAAGAAAAATAATTTAGCAGCTACTGAAGTACACATGAAGAGACCAAAACAAAAAAAAATTAAGTTTTCCCCTAAAAGTTAACCATTAATAGCAAAAAGTATTTTTATTCCTATTCCTTTTTATGAAGTATAAACGTATGCACTCGTTACTTTGTGTCACTCAAACAGAAGTTAGTGCTGACGAATTCCAAAACTTTCATTACTTTGCAGGAACCTACAAGTTTAATTACTTCTCTGTGCAACTGAAAACCCGGACTGAAAACACCTACAATTGGAAAGCATTGAAAGAAGGTGGAAGAGGTGATGTCGTATCTCACTCCCTGTCACATTTGTGCTGCAAACAATAATGGTTTTTGCACGGGTTATGAAGTCTGCAATACCTCTCGAAGGATCTACCCTTCCCCTTAGAAATCAATCCCATTGGCCAAGCTGACATTTTCTTTTTAATAAAATTTCTGCATTTAAGCATGTATCTTGGTTCCAAAACATATAGTTGCTCCATAGGCACTGCACTGCTGTCACATTAAAAAAAGATGGATTTTAAATTCACCAAAATAAACCTGAGCTGTTCAGCCAAATCTGAGTGTAGAAACGTGCAAAGCGATGATCCTACCCTCCTGTAGCGAATATACAAGTGGGCCACCATGACTTCTCCATGTCGGATGTAAAAATGCTTAAAGCTGAATAAAAAGTGGAGGAAATTATCACTTCAGTTCAGTAGTTTTGCTCCCACACAAATGACAAAGCCAACTAAATGCTGCACAGTGGAGGTATTCTTGTAAATATAAACATCTTCCCCATGTTCTGTGCTGTCTGAAAACTGACAGCTTTGAGAACACGCAAAAAAAATCAAGTTTGAGATGCTGTCACAATTCTAAGACAATGCCATTTGTTATTCTGTATTTTCCATATTACGAATTTTAAAACGTATAGGTTAATGTCTAATGCCGCATTTGATGTATCTACATTTAAAAAAAATCAACGATAGAAGAACATTAGAACTGTGTATTGCCCAATGTTTACTTTAAGTGCCAGGGCAGTATTTAAGCCACTTTGCTTATGAAATACAAAGGCTGAACAAAACAGCTAAAGTTAATTACCAAACCCAAAGAGACAAGAACCTCCCAGTTATTAGTAACAAGCTGTGGGGAACTGTTTGTTGAGAAGTCTTTGTAATCACCTCTATATAAAGGCACTTTATTTGTATATTTTTTTTAACTGATATGAAATGTGAAATTGTATGAGCATAATGGTGGCAGTCTGAGGCACACAAAGCCATGGCACTCATGACTGATACCCGGGAAGATCCTCTAGCAATAGGAAGCTCTAATTCCTAAGAAGTCAACAGGATTGCAAATCCTTTTTAAGAACTTTTAAGCTACCATACTGCTTGTAGGCAGATAAGGAAGAGACCACTACAGAAATAAAGCATCGAAACATTCAAACTAATCTGTTATTCCTTCTGGACAAGATGCAAATTTAATTTAATCTCACTTATTGTGAGAAAAATATCTATTTCATACCACAACCTGAAGTTATTTTATGTAAACTATTAAAAAATATATATTGAAATCCAAGAACCACATTTCACCTGTGCACTCAAAGAATAAAGCCCAAAAGCCAAAAGATTCCCCTCCACTACTCATGAACAACAGGACAGAATTCTGGAATGATATTTTGCCTTGAACTTCACAAAGTGAAGCAATGTATTTTGCCAGGGAAAGGATCCCTAACAAAACCATGCTCCCACCAGCACCTTGCAGGTGTGTCCTCTGGAATACAATACTCCAGAGAAAGTCACACACGGCTCTAGATGGCCTAGCCTGGAAACCCAGTTTACAGATGAACTCTGAGAGCTGGATTAAATTGACAGGAAAGAACACGAGCCCCTGCCAGGTGACTTTCCCTGTATTTCTATTTACCTGTAAACCTGAAATAGAAAACTGGAGAATTTTCAGGTTGTTTCCATTTCATATGTAACCCTGCAATTTCATCACAATGCATACTTGACTTGAAAGCCACAACTGCTTCAAATTGAAAACATGAGAAATACTTGCCTTTTTAAGGGAAAGGCCATACTTGCATGAATAAATCCAAATATGCACGAATAAATCTGAACTCATCTGTAACTATCAATAACACCTTCCAGAGCAAACTGAAAAAAAAAAGTATTCTGCTTTTTCTTTTTTTAAATATATATTAACAAAGCGATCACATTCTTTCTGACAGCACAAAAATAGCTGGAAAAGTCAATCAAGTACATTTTTAATAACAGAAGTTAACCTGGAAGGCATGAAAAACCAAGGCAATGGATAGTACAGCCCATAAAATGACATCAAGAATATTATTATTTTTTTTTTTCATTTGGAAGTTACAGATGCACATTCCTTCAAAGCACTTGTATTTTAAAAATCAGACAGGAAACCTTGGCTGAAGTTCTGTAAGAGATGAAGATGAACACTAGCCAAATGGCCTAACGGATTTAGGATTTGTTAAATTTTAGTTCATTTTGATTGTAAGAATCAGACTCCAATATAGATTTATCTTGTTTAGTACCTAGCAACATTATTCTGCATTGAGCTATTCTAAGAAACATTTCCTATGAATTACATAAAGCTATTTTTAATTAGGATAAAAATGCAGAGTTCATTATTTCCATAGTGCTAATGGCATTCATCTCACTCAGTCATCCTTGTTTGTTAATATTCCCCCTGGTCAAAAGCCCCTGTTTTATTAGAAAATACTCTCAATAGCTCTATTGACTCCTAAAACATCACCTCCTCTACTGTTTTGCTTTTTTGATTCCTGAAAACAGCCTCTACCCACCCACAATGTTTGACCCAGGATCTTAATTTAGTCTTGCTGATCATCTCCAATCATTTACTGTTGCCCACTTGTGAATTATTGTACCTTCCCTGTCTTTTTGTGGTCTCCCAAAAAATCACTATCTCAATTTCTTTGAAGCTTTCAGGATTTTCTACCCTTTTAATCTACTTTCATTGTCAAATTTCACTGAATTTCCATATTTTATACATTAATTTTTCTATTGTAGAATACTTCTTTGTATGTAGAGCCAAGATAACTAGAGGGAACAGACAGAAAGCATTACCCTATTATGTTTGTTATTTCTTCTTTTCTGCCCTTTCTTACTCCTACAGCTTGGTATTTATATATAATTTCTCCTTATTAAAAGCCAATTGCTAAGCTCTAAACACGTTTCAATAGGATCCTTCTTGGTCTAAGCCAACTGTTTATGGATCAGTATCCACTGTGCTGTCAACTGGATCTCTGCTCAATTCCCAGCTGTCAGAAATGTAATATCTTAAAAGATCAAGAAATTTAATGTTGCAGGAAAACAAACAAAAAAAAAAAAAACAAACAAATCAAAAACCACAAGCACAAATAGTACTGCATTCCTGGAAGTCATTTCAGAGTGTTCTAGATGCAATCTACAGCTCATTTTCAGAAGCTTCTTTTGGAGTCTTCGTAGGCATGTTACCTTTTACCTAGCATGAATTACCTGCTTTGGGATGTCTACTAAACATAACATTCAGGGTTTACCCTGCAATTAATGGCTTGGGACCACATAAAACTTAAAAAAAATAAATAAATTTAAAAGAAAGTCTTCAGCTTAATTACAATCAGTATAAAGACTTTGGAAACGCAGAGTATTTTGTGTTTTTAGACAGAATTGCCCTTATTTACAATGATCTTTAACCTCCTAACAGTATTCTGATTTAATACAAGATAACTATTTGAGATTCATTTTCTCCTGAAGAGTTAGACTATTAAAAAAAAGTAATTAAAATATTAGAGTCAAAGAAAGCTCATGATTTCACCTATAGTCTAACCAGCTTCTGCTAAAGTAAGCCAAATTGTTCTTCCCTTTCCCCTTTGTCACAAATGTTTCTAGGACTACATTCTCCTTGCAAATGCTTTTGTCAGAAACCAGTTTTCTCCAGTCCTTCGGCTCACACATGCAGCCAGCCACTTCACCCTGCCACAGAATGACATGAAAGTAAAAGTGGTCCATGCAGCTTTGACTTTTTCTGAATAATGCAACATGCAATCAAGCTTTCTGCATGTGTTCTCACTCATTCTTAACACACCAAAAAGCAGAAAGGTTAGTTCACTCAACAGTGCTCTGCACCTTTTTACAAGGTTTTACTCATAATTCAATATTAACAAGTATCCTTTTCAGCTTATTGCTAATAAATCTAGTTTATTTGAAACTTTTTTTTAAGATTAGAGCCTGAATTTAAGAGAAAACTTATTACCAAGGAGAAAAAAATCCATCTTTTGACAATAAATTATTAATATGATCTTAAAAAAAAAAAAAACATTATCTCCAAAGCAGGGAACCTTACAAGGCTAGGTTTCCAGAAATATCTATTATGATATTAATATATATTTTTTTAATGTTAACCTGAAAGATCCCTTAAGTAGCTATCTTAAAGTCTTTGCAAGGATCATTTTTCATCTGAAAAGCTATATAAAAAAGAGGCTAAAATTAAACAAAAAAAAAAAGCTAAGAATGTTGTTTTGGGAAAATACCTTGTTTTCGGAATGAATGGAAAACAACAGAATGTTGTTTTGGGCCTGTCATTAAAGCAAAAAAGAACAAGAATACTGAAAAAAAAGTTTTCTTAAGAACATCATCTTTATTCATATACTACTAACATAAGGCATCTTACTAAGATGCACAGAGTACACAGAAATCAGGTAAGGTGCACATGCATTCTTACAGCATTATACTCTATATTGCAATTTCATTTGTATCTGGACTAAATTAAGTAATGTTCTGTGGGGATATAGCACGTAGCTAAAGATACAAAAAAAAAAAAAAATAGAGAAAAGATGATAATCCTCGATATCTCTAAATGGGAATACCAGCCTCTGGCCTATCTAATATTCCTTATAATGCACACTTGCCATAATAGCAAGCAGAAAAATCTATATGGCCTTAACATTAGACAAAAGAAAAAGCCTTCTTCCAAGGCTAAGACAAGACATTGTAAACTCAAGTTCTTTTTCCATCATCATAATTAGTACCCTGAAAAGAAAAAGAAAGAAAAAGAATGAAGAGATTTATTTAGAACAACTGGCAGTGACTCATTTAACCTGCATATCCACTAGGATAGATAACTTCTAGGCAGATAGCTCTAAATGCAGTTTCCATGAGAACAGAGTCACATCACGATATTTTTAATGTCTTCTCTTAGGAAGTAATCTACATTTAAAATATGGAAACTAGCATTAGGAAGCTAAACCAAAGTTAAACTCAGGTTCCTCAGTGGAATACTTTTACCCTATAATAAAGTAAAACAGCTTTATAATAGCACCAAGAGGATAATATCCACATTATTGCTAATTGTGCTACATTCATCAAACTCTAGAACAGCACTTTGCTCTTCTTGGTGAGAAGCAATATTAAAAAGAAGAAAAAAAAAAAAGCGTTCACGTAATTACTTAAACTCTGTCCTAGCAAACAAGCTCCAGAAAACATTCTCTTACAGCTCTAGCATCCAGCAAAGAAAAGAACACCCACAGATATTGAACTTCACTGCACTGAACCACAAGACTTAAAGGTCAATCTGAAATAATTCCTGCTATAATCAGCAAAGTAATCCCAAGTACCCATTTAATACAAAAGCTCTGTTACAGATAACAGTGTTTTTACTATTTAGAATTGATAGCAGAATGACAGTGATAGTCAATAGCCATCCTGTTTCCTCCCATGGAAGGGGTGGAAGGTTTCCAATTCTGCAAAGACCAGCTCTGTCAGCTCTGTTCTTGTAAGCCCAGTATTACCTGGGATTTGTGTTTGTTGTTGCTGTTGTTTGTAAACAGAAGGGAGTAACCAGATCTGTCTGCTCCCGCATTTATCACAGGGTTCTGATTCACATCGCTTAAACTAATATCCAACCATTTACAATCAAATAAGAACCAAAATGTAATTTTTCCACTGTAATAAAATACTCTTTACAGTACTGACAGAATAGTGCCAGTAATCTGAAGAATAACTGTAAAACTATCATGAGTTCTGGTAGGTCAGATATCCAAATCAAAACTGGCACCAAAAGCCTATTCTGAAGGCTACAAGCTACCCCTCAGGGTACAGAGGGACTACAGTGGGCCGAGGGCCCCAGAGAACACGCAGAAATACTCTGAGGAACCGTTAGCTTTGGGATGGTTCCACGAACATCAGCAATCCCCAACATAATCGCCAACTGAACCTAGAAGTATTTTGATAAGCCCCATTTATAAGTGAGAGAAACTCACATGCTAGGCCCACAGTTTGGGGGCAGAGGAATTGTCTTTGAGCCCTTTTCCACATTGGTTTTGTTTGGTTTTCCTGTACATAGGCGTTTACAGCCAGCCATTTCAATGTTGTTCTTTAGCAGCACATTGAAGGCAAATGTTTTCTGATCAGATGAAAAAACACTCCAGAAAATGTTTTCTATCTTATTAGCAGAGCACGAGTGCAGCAGTAACAAATTTTGAAGTGCACAGAGAAATGGACACACACAGTCTGCTGCTGGTATTGGAAGAACTCCAAATAATGGTGTGGGGAAGGATGCTAATGCTAAAGGACTGCTGCTAGAAGAAAAATGTGTGTGATCTTACTGTCCAGCTGTATTTCTAATAGACACAAATAGGAAGAATTAAACGAATAAATTAACAGCAGAAATATAATAGTCTTATTTAAGGAAACCACGAGTGCTCACTTATTCTTACCTTCGTCTGCCTCATCCTCCTGGGATGATACGGGCCCTCCTCCACTTGTTGGGCTGACCAGTTCTTCCTCTCGTGCAGATTCTCTTTGTAGACTGACAACCTCATAAATTGGATCCCCAGCACTCGTGTGGCTTTTTCCTTCAGACTAAAACAAAATACACATATGTATAGGACCCTGCTATTGACAAATACAGTTCTAATGGTCTGCCAAAATCAAACCAAAACACAAACAAAAAAATCTCATATCAAGGCTACAGAATAGTTTGGGGAAGACTCCCTCAGATTCCTTTGTAATGGTGTATGTAGGCTGGCAGTAAAACATAGCTGTGCTTCTCTTTTAAGGATTATAGTCCGAAGTTGCAAATAAACCAGCATTACTTCCAAAGCTGCCTCCTAGACACCATCTTAATTATCATTCAGAACTATGACAGAAAGGCTTTCCCATTTCAATACAGATATAATGAGATGAGGTCAAAGACAAACTGCAGCAAAAGAAAATAGGAGAGAACAGGAAAAAAACTGGAATAACTGACATCACCACAGAAACGGGAATCAAATGCCTTAGAGGAAAAAAAAAAAGTTTAAATGGTAAGGGTTTTATTAGGTAAAGACAAGCCTAAAGAAACAACAAAACCTCATGCTTTTTGAATGTCATAAATTGTGAAAAACTCCTTAGTGTTTTACCACCAACCCCCAGAAAAAAAAAAAGACCAATTCATCCTTATTCCAGAGAGTATTATTTGTAAGATATTCCTCTCAATAGGGATATGTATCTGCTGTATCTAGCTACAAAATTTGTGTTAGTAGCCTAAGTTTAATTATATATAAGCATATGCTCGTATGTCTGTGTACACGTGCAGAGGTCACGTATTTACATTAATCTATCACACAAGTTAACTTGGAAATTTTGGAATGTTGACTGCAGTGTCTGCAACTATGGATTTAAGGCCAGAACATTTTCAACAGAAAGCACTTTGTCCTGTAAGAGCAGCTTTTCTTCCAAAACTGTCTCTGGTATGTCGATAACTTCGAAGGCAAACTACCTCAAAAGTTGGGGGGCAGGGGGAAATTGTTTTATTTTTACTTAAAACTGGAGAAGGTCAGAGTTTAATCTGTGTCTTTCACATGGAGTGGACTTTCACATGAAAACAGTTAGTTACCCATACTCCACTGGATACAACAATGCAAGTTTTTAAAGTAAAGTCAACTCTAGTTTTTCCTCTGAGTTACAGTTCTGAACACAATTATCACTCAGTTACATGCAGTGGTTAATGTACTTGCAGAGAATTGTACAAAACGCAAACTAATGACTATATTAAATGAATTAGAACCAGCATAAAATTTTGTTCTGTTTTGTTCTTTGTGCTCTTGTCTAATAAGACAATTTTTGAGCATATTAAAAAAATCAAATTAACCATGAAAAAAGAAAAAGGATACAATCTCTGAGTGTATTTAATTTAATTCAAAAGCAAAACTATGAAGGAGTTGGAAGACGACTCCATGACACCTTTTGCTGGAGATGCATATCAACGGCTAAACAGAACTTGCAATTTCAACGAGCTGTTGACATTATGCAGATAGGTAGCTTAAATAAGGACTGCTTGCACTAAGACAACATAAGTAATTTTATACTGAGAAAATCTATTCTATTTCAGAGATATTAATCATTCGGATCTGCTTCCTTTAAAGCTGATAGACCCTGGAAGAAGACAGTCATGTAGCTCCAACTATCAACCAGTTTTGATGACTGAGCTCCTCAACGTGTTTAACGAACTTTGGGATATAGACATAAAAGTGCTTGGTGTTTTGTTTTGTCTTTTAAATATTTAGCAAGCTATTACATTCTACTTGTTTTATTCTCACAGAACACCTTTATCATGCAATTACAAAGTACTTGGCTAAATCAAATATTGATGCCTGTAGCATTATTCACCATCACTATCCGTAGCTTTTATTTTTGGTGGAGTAAGGCATGAGAGGTACTTTGGACTTTGCTGCAATATACAAGAATCACGCATCTTCAGGTCCTTGCACATGTTCTGCTTAACTGCAAGACCATCTGTATACAATGCAAGTAACTTGGTTAGTTCTTTTTCTGAAGCCTGAATTTGCTGTCTACAACAACCTTTCCAAAGATCATGTTCTGATGATGAGAACGTGTATCAGCAGCACGGTAATATGTTTATAGCAGTCCTAAATCTCTTGGCAACCTGCATTTTTGCTGTTTCTCATACCTGAGTGTCCCTCACAAATTTGGGTTCAGACTAGCAGGCCTACAGTAGTCTTTCCTCAGCAGAGCTTTGATTTTTCTCTCCTTACCAGCAAGTCTCACCCTGGGAAATGCTACTCCATTACTTCCTTTCTGAACCTCTGTAATGGATGCTTCTTTACTGGGAAGGGCACCTTGCTCAGACAGCCCAAGTGAAACGCTTCTTGTCAAGGACTCTGCACACTGGAACTCAGAACGGGGCAGAGAGCATGCCTGAATTTCTCACCTACAGTCAAACAGGCTACATTTGTACAATAATGGATAGCACTGCTGTCATTTTACATCAGCAGGCAAACAATACCACAGGATTCACTGTCCTGCACAGAGGAAAACACCTATCCTTACAGCTGAGGCTGTTGATAAAAGCTTTCCGGTTCCCTAAAATCCACTTGAATTCAACTACTTTCCCAAATGGTCCACAAGTGGCTGATCTCAATGCCATCTGCCAAGTTATTTTTAAAGAAGAAAGTGTCCTAAGGTACAGCTTCTTCAGAGTTACCTACAAGTTATTTACTGAGTTATCTATCAACAGCTATTGCAATACAAATTACCCAGCAGATAATTGGTTGAATAACGACTTGCTACAGGTCAACCACACAGATTTTATCATCCATCACCAGGGCCTAATCTTGCAGTAAGATTGCCAAGATTAAAAATGTTCCTTCCCTGAAAGGCTGGAGAACAGCTCCTCAGAATTTTACTGCAGGAAGAAAAGCTTGTGTTTCTTTAGGAAAGGGAGGCATGTGTGTGTTGTCACATTATAAGGGGTGAGAAAGCAAAAGGAAAGCATCCATAGTAGTCAAAACTAAAACTGGTAGGGTTTTAACTGATTTAAGAGGAAAGGTTAATTGATTATAGTTATGTATCCAGCAGCTGAGAAAGTAGTATCTTTAAACGTATTTTTCTGAAATTGAAAATGTAGATATCCTCAACATTTGCATATAACACTTGGTTTTCTCACATTTTCTTGAATTCCAAGTTACTATGCTAATCTGCAGAAGAACTACATAAACAGCATTTCATGAGATTTATTTACTTTAAGTGTTAAACACAGCTGCACTTTTGCTATATAGCATGAACACAGCTTGTTTTGCCAGACCCATTACTACACCCCACAGGATGACGACAATTAAAACATTCATACTAGGCTCAGTAGAATTAAATCACTCCTAGTTGGTTTCATTAGTCAAAGATAAGGGATCATTATTCCAGTGCAAATGATACAGTTAGCCTCTGCTGTTCCCTTTTTGAGCCAAGAACCCTGCATTCTGTGATTCTATGGCAAATCTTTGGAGAAAGCAGGTCAACACTCTGCACAAGGATGTGCTGTACATCGTCCTCCATTGATAACGGGAAGACATACATTTTATGTACCTACCCAATGCCAGAACGGAGTAGTCTTTAGCAGTCTACTCAGTAGGTAACTATTGAACAAACGCGACCAGATGAGATGGATGGATATTATCATCTCTTAGTGCTTGAGAATAAATAAATGCACAGTAATCTCCCAAGCACAAGATTGGGAAAGCTAACAGAGGGAATACACAACTATACTTTAAGCTTCATCTAAACTTCTCACCTCTGTAGAGTGGTGCATTGTTTCTACAACTTGACTTCAACATTGAACTCCAAGGACTGACAAACTGAGTATTTCAGAGAAAATAAGTTTCCTAAAAATTGTTTTGGTTTGTTTTTTACCTTTACTGTTCTTTGAAACATTTTGTAAGGTTACAATCACCAGCATGAACAATGCTACCTTAATAAATCATTGCAACAATAATGCCCTTGCCCTTCATGAAGCCCCAGGGCAGTGAAGGGCAACAATGAGGGTGAAAAGACAGCATCTTCCCCAGGCATCAGAACTTGCTCTTCCAGATAACCTTCTTCCAAATTCCTCATTTGGAAAACACAGAAACCCACCCTTCCAAGATACTTTGAAAAAACAGTAGTAATAGCCTAACTCAAACCACTGCATAAGGGTCCTCTGCTTTTAATTGATTACATCCTTTCAGCCACCTATCTTCATATTTTGAACCTTAACACCCAGGATTTCCATGTTAGGTATTAGCTGATTTTACAGTGAACAATTAATGTCATTTCCTGATTTTACCAAACAGACTTGTTTTAAGATGTCTGTGCATAGGTCTGATTGTATGAAATTATAGAGAATTCCATAGATAGATTCAAAATTGTTTAATCCCACAAAGCCAATGACTTATGACATATATAATAATTCAGTTTACAAAGGCATCAAACACTTCTATATGCTATTTAACCATCAGGTATTTAAACATTTCAACCACCCCTACTGAGGTGCAGTGCCATACTAACTTTTATAAAGGACAAATTAAAACAGACAAAACAGATGCTCCCAGCATCAATTTTTCTTTAAAAAAAACAAACACACGATACCTGTTTTAGCTTCATATAAAACGTTTCTGTGAAGGTTTTTCTGCTGAAGTACCAGAAACGTTCATTAGCAGGATACACGCGCACAACAGTCTCCAGCAAAAACCGCACTGGTTCTACTACTTCAGTGACAACCATATCCACTGCCACAGTCATGTACACACGCTTATCTAAAACAAAGTCATGTACAGAAAAAGTGTCAATAATTAAAACAATAAATGACAAACCGTTGTTCAAACTGAAACCACTTTCTATTAGATCACTCATTCTATTGCATCTGATTCATTAATCTGATAATAACTCCCATGACTTTTTTTTTGAAAAAAGTATCTGTGTAAACAGATTCAAAGTACTAAGCAGATAAGGGGAAGGTCCCACTGTCCCAAAATAAGGAGGATAGCTAGGAAAAACAGGAGGAGCAGTGCAAAAATCAATGAAAACAAAAAATAACGGGCCCTCTATTCACGAGGGAATAAGGATAGAAAACAAAGGAAAAAGGAGAAATTAATGGTTGGTCAAATAAAATTGTACATATATGGTATAGTAATAAACATCAAGCAGTTTGTGAACCCGTAGTACTCAGTCAGTGAGGAAACAAGAGGAATCAAGCATTGGGTAATAGGGAAGAAAAGGATATGATATACTTTTGCTGGGCACTCCTGGCTTACAGGATGCCCACCACTGCAATCGCAAATAAAATAGCTTTACAGAAGACCCTGTCTGAGAAAATTATTGAGGTGTTTCTCACAAGACTAAAGAGGCAAGTGGGAATTTAAAAAACAACAACAAAAACCACATGCAAACACAAAGTCGTATCTTAAAATGGAAACCATGTCAAGCTTCACAGCAAGTAGTTTCACACAGTAGCCTACACACTACTAGAAATAACGTGATTTGAAAATCAAGCAGCAAGAACACCACCACTGACTGTATGTACTTAGATATGCCTTTACGCAACTGATACGAGCTCTGCCTTGGGACAGGAAGCAAATTTCAGTTTTGCAGTCAAACTTGACATCACGTCAGAGAACATCAATTCTAAGGATAAGGAACTGTGCTATACATTGAAGCACTTCCATGCATCGCTTCCACCTTCCCATAATTGAAGGAGATGTAATAATACTATTCATAATCATCTCACTTCAAAGTTAAAAGAAAAAGAATAGCAATGCCTAGGTTTTATACTGTTTTGCTGACTACAGAAGGGGAAAAAACAACTTCCGAGTGTTTAAGACCAAAAATCTGGATAACCAGGGAGTAAGAACATAAGCCCCAAACACTAGTTTAATATCCCCAAATCAGCAACACATAACTCTACGAACATTGCATTTCTATGTCACATACATTTATATACAGAAGTCCTGCTTTTAGCCATGGATGCTTGGAACATGATGGTATATGTACTCAGACATATGCACCATGATTCCCAGGAGAACATGCACACATCAAACTCATGTCACATAACAAACAAATTTAAGAATTAAATTACCTTTAGGTGTTTCCTCATTAAGTACTAGAAACATCGGTGCATTAGGATTCCATATTCCAGTAATTATGTAAGCCTTCCCATCAGAACTCTTTCCCATGGATTCCTAAAAATAAAAACATACAGGATTTTACTAGAGTCATGGATGTAGATCAAAGAGACTGGGAGTGGGGAAAATAGTTCTGGGAAGTTCACAGTAACAATCTAGAAAACACAACCTAAATAAAGAAAAGGATATAATGGATTGAAAAAGGGTATAGGGAAGAGAAAAAAGAAATATATATATATTTCTCTTTTTCCAAATTATATAAGAAACTGAAGGCAAGACAGCTTACCAACATACTTTTTAAATATTTATAATAAAAGACAAGTGACTACTTCAAGTTCTGAGCAAGAATTTAAATTCAAATGAAGCAAATAATGGCAGTTTTCAGCAACGTGGAAAAAATAACACCACCTCCCTAATGCCCAAGTGTGCATACATATATATACATATATATACATATATATATATATAGAAATATATATATATAAAACCAACTCAATTACTTGCTCTGTATTTTCAGGCAACATGTGTAACACAATAAAGAAAGCTTGGTTATAAAATAATAATAATAATATATATATACACACACATATAATAATAATATATATATTATATAATAAATACATACATATATATAGTAAAATAATAATATATACAAATATAAAATAATAATCAGCTAACAGAACGCTGTCCTCATCAGTTTAACAAAAACAGATGCCACAGGTTTTGAAATTAATTGAAATATTTTGTCCATTACACATACCATCTGTTTCTAGTTCTAAGATATAAAATCCAGGATTTAAGAAACAAAAGCAAACAAAAAAAAAACAATGGGAGTTTTACTTTTCAGGGGTGCTTTTATTTGGTTGTATTTTTCCTTTTTGTTTTTCATTTGGTTTTTAAATCACATGTATCTTTCTAAGTAGACTATTACAACTAAGCATTACCATGTCTAGTAAATGCATGTCACTGTTCTTCACATTTCGTCCAGGGCTTAGTAGCATCCCAAAGCATCTGTGAAGTTTTATTAAAAAAATATTAGCATTTCAAAGATAAAAATATTTTATTGAACATAATGACACAGCTACCTACAGCCTCAAATTTAAAGAAAATCTTTCTAAGTAATTTTTTGCTAGTGTTATGATAATGCTCAGGAAATACCACAACATAGATTACAGAAATGACAATGAAATTATTTTCTAGAATAAAGACAACAGAAATCGGTGTCTAACCTATGAAGAAACAATTATTCTTAAAGACAACTTAAAATATTAGGTTTAAAGATACCAACAATTCATGTACATTAGTAAGAGATTGGACAGAAGAAATTCACTCAGTCCCTAGAGAAAATGAATTTAAAAGTTATTTTTAAAAATAACCTAGCCTCATCAGACCCTTAAAATAAGGATTTGCTCTATTTTTAGACTTTTGTTCTCTCTTTCTTAAGACCAAAGTTCTGTATTTTGCAGACGCAAGGGCTCTTCATGATTGCAACTTATGGCCTTCATCTTTTACATTGTGGATCTCTTGTGACAACACGCGTGATTAACATGACTAGGATGAGATTAAAAACACCATAGCCCTATGACACACAGCATTAATCCAGTACAGCTAGGTTTAATTTTGCTCAAATAGATTCTACACCAGTCCCATTATCTTCACTGCATGCCAAAAGTGATCTGATAAACCAGAGCCAGTAGGCTCGTACCTTTCTCGCACCCTTTCCATTTGCCAAGAGCAAAAATCACCTCCTCAAGTATCCTGGGACAGTTCAACGTCCTAGTAACCACTTCTGTATGTATGCCTATTCTCTACAGTCTCCTTCACTTTAGATACAGGTCATGCTTTCTTCTTGGGTTTTAATGGCATTTTAACAACCAGCAGTTATCCCACGATGTACCTCTTGTTTATTTCTACTTACTGATCACATAATAGGAATTGTATCACAGAATGTTAGGGATTGGAAGGGACCTTGAAAGACCATCTAGTCCAATCCCCCTGCTGGAGCAGGAACACCTACATCAGGTCATTCAGGAACATATCCAGGTGGGTTTTGAAAGTCTCCAGAGAAGACTGCACAACCCCCCCGGGCAGCCTGTTCCAGTGTTCTGTCACCCTCACCGTAAAAGTTTTGTCTCACATTTAAGCAGAATCTCCTACATTCCAGCTTGCACCCATTGCCCCCTGTACTATCACTGGGAGTCACCAAGAAGAGCCTGGCTCCATCCTTCTGACACTCACCCTTTACATATTTTAAAACATTAATAAGGTCACCCCTCCGTCTCCTCTTCTCCAAGCTAAAGAGACCTGGCCCCCTCAGCCTTCCCTTGTAAGGGAGATGCTCCACTCAATCATCCCTAGGGCTCTGCGCTGGGCTCTCTCAAGCAGTTCTGCGTCCTTGAACAGAGGGGCCCAAAACCATACGCAATATTCCATACTGTAGCCCTCTATAAAACTTTATTGTTGTCATCCTACTAAGGAAATCAAGATTACAAGACTTTGAGGAATCCTACCATTATCCACAATTTAAAACGTGCATGCATGAGAGAGTAGGAAGCAGCTTCTGCCTTAAAGAGTTTGCAACCTGAGCAGGAAAGACAAAGGGCCCGTTTAGCAACTCTATGAGATTACTCTGCCACAGAGATAGTAAATAAGCCAGGGTTTTGAATTCCAGTACAGTCATTTAAACGTATCAAAAAAGATTTCTAGTTAAAAAGAAAAAAAAAAAAGAGTTGAAATACTTGTAAACAATCATTTAAACTTTTGAACTTCCTGACTATTGAAAGCACAAATTCAGTTCTAAAGTTTCTGCAAATCACCTTTATATTTCTCTCCTATGAGCATACTCCACGATGAATGAAAAATATTGAACCAAATTACGCATTTATAACATAAGGTGCAAGCTGTTTTGTACAGACTTTTTCACGTTAGATCTCAAATAAGGAAAAAAAAAAAAAAGAAAATAAACAACTTCTCTGGGCAATCTGTTCCAGGGCTCAATTCCCTTTGTATTGACAACAACTGGCCTAACTCAGAGGAGTTTCCAGGAAAGTAACTTGCATCCATTGACTCTAATTCTACCATTCTGCATGCCCAAGAAGAGTCTGGCTCCCTCTCCTCTGTACCCCACGAGCTATGGGAAAGCACTACAAGAAGCTCCCATTCCCACCTTCTCTAAGGCTCAACAAAAGCTCTTCTGCCATCTGGGACAGTTATCCAAAGGAAAATTTAGATTTCTCAGCAAGCAGAAATTGTAATACATCATTTGAACAGTCATAGGAAAGTAGTGAAGACAGAACAGTTTCACAGCTTTCAGGCAAGAACACTATCATCATCAGAGATAGAACAGCAATTACTGTTTCAATAATGCTATATGAACTGTAAAAGATAGTCTTAACATAAGCTACGACTACATCATCTATTACTTATGGCCATAGCACATTTGGATATATGATTTTTGTTTTCTACCTCATTACTTTTAAGCATTAACTTACATCCATAATGGTGTTTTTTCTTACCCATACTCCTGCACTACTAAAGTCCTAAAAAGTGAAGTGGTAAATGAAACATTAGGCAGCAACGCAGATGTATCTATACAGCCTGAGGCAGTGCCGCGTAAAACAACGGTAGCTAGGATGCTAGGACTTGTACTTAACCACATGAGCAGGCTTCTCTGGAGGACTAATTAGACCAGGCAGAATGTTACAGTAGACCAACTGCACTATTTTTAGTTCCTGAGGTAGAAATAGCTAAGAATAAGCTATAACTTGTAACAACTGAGGGGTCATCAGTTTCCGGCACATCTACTAAAGAAAACACTGAGATTCAGATGTAGGCAAAATAACCATGCTTTTCAAAGGCAACAGCTCACAGATCCCAGCTCTTGCTGTGCTTCTCTCAGATGCACACAAAAGTTCTGACATGTGCCAGCCAAAATCTATGAGAAGTATGCTTCTAAAAGAACAGGAGTCGGAAACAAGCAGCCCCTGCCTCTCAGAAATAGGTACTTAGGATGACTGGTGACATCCTGCTACTGGAAGAATCAGGGCTTCTCTTTGAATTTCAAAAGACTAAACTCAGTTTAACTGAACTAAAGGAGATCAAGACCTTTGCTTGCAGAGGAGCTCGATTTTACACAAACAGGTGTCACTATGCTCAGCCTCCAATTTCAGATGTAAAAACGACAACTACGAACATCACCTTCAGAAGAATGATAATGCCCTACCACACACCTCGGTTTCAGAAAGACCTATAAAGACCATGGGCTTCGGTCCTGCCATTTCTGGCCTGTGGCTTTTCTGCACTCAGAGCTGGCTATCAAGTGGCTACATGCAGGTACACTACTCTGTTTAAACTCAGCTAGATTCTACACCTGTGAAAAAAAAAGAATTTAAGCTTTTCCTCATTAATATAGATTTTCATTGGTATAAATATGAATGCTACCCACCAATAAAGCCAGAGGTATTACATTAAGATGGTAACATGATCTATAAGAGTTTCCAGTAACACAGCAACCAGCCAATATTCTGCACATCACTTCTAAAGACATGAAGTCTAGACCTTAACCTAAGGAATACCTACATAACTTGCAAGTAACTCTCCTGTACAAGTGGTAGCACAGTATATTTAAACACCATTCTTTTAAAACCAACAGTGTCAGTCCTAGAACCTCTCCGAATGAAAGGCTGTTTCACTCTCCAGAACAACTCTTAAAGCCCCCTAATTATTAACTTGAATTTTCTTCCTGAACCCCGTAGACAGAGACTTGATATCCCACGCTGGGGGAACAAACTGATGCAGTGCCACCATGACTCAAACCTGGGAGACAGGAGCGAACGTTGCTTCTTTACCTGCTCCAACCAAGATAAAAATAGGCAAGCTCCACAAGACTTGTTCAAGAACAGGCCACAAAGGTAGGGAGGGACAGAGCATCTTGGCTGTGGGTAACCTGTGCTATCCAACCCAGCCAAGGGCCCAGCCTGAATGCCAGGAAGTGGCATCAGCAGAGGTTCTGCCAGTGGTACCAGGTTTATTTTCTGAGACTGTAAATAAAGAGTCCAGATCTCTTTAGACCAGAGACCAAATTTCTTTAGCAACAGCCTCCTTTTTGCATTATAATTTCATTTATAAATACTTCTGAGACTTTTGGTGTTCTCTTAGGCAAGCTCAATTGATCTTTTACACCATTGATACTGTACTATTATATAATATATATTATGTTATGCTCTGAGAGTATATAAAATGACTTACAAGCTTGTGTGTGTCGTATCAAGTACATGACTTTTATCAGCAAAATTTGTGGTGATAAAAATAACATCCAAATTGAATCATCCTAAATAACACCAAAATAAAAGCTCAATTCTAATGAAGGCAGTTTTAGGGGAAAAGCAAAACAACTGACCCCTCAAGGTCCCCCACAAGGAAAATGATGTATAGAGATTCACTGTTATTCAGAAATGCTTAAAATAGTTCATCATTCATGAACTGAAATTTCAAGCCAGCATAAATTAAAAGGTTAATCCTAGTGAAAATATATTTTTTTAAACTGATGAGTAGCAAAAGCACAGTTTTACAATACAAAAGCATTATCATTAAAAATCTCTGTTCTATATCTCTCATCTAAATGTTTGTTTCATTTTTGAAAAAGATACCTTGAAAGCACATAGATCAATCAGGTTTTATGAGTTTTTTTGATTCTCCTGTTATCCTGAATTCCCTTTTCAATGAATTCGAATTCTCCTATTGTTACTTTTTGATAAGATTGCCATCTGGTGGCATTTGCTCTTTTTTGAAAATTGAGATATTTTCAAAATATCTCAAAAAAAAAGTTATTTTTTAATTTAAGGTAATGCAATACCCACTACTGTTGTAGCAGCAAGAGTCTACTGTTAATGAACCCGTTAACTAACGGTTATTCTTCACGTGCATGGTCCGCTTCTTGTGCAAATGTCTTGCACAAAGATGAAATTATTCTGTCTAAAAGAGTTCCCCCTCATTTAATTTCCAGTAAATATAATATTTACTTATATCATAACTTCACTAATAACTTTACTAAATAATATGGGTTATCAACCAGTCCCGAGATCTTCACCATTACTTAAATATAACCATTAGAAACTTATTACATATTTTTAAAAAATTACAATGAAATCCTACTGATCTTGAAGACTCCAACAAGAGATCGCTTCTTCTAAGCACTGGGTTCAGTCCAAATTTGTACTATTCTACTACACTGATCTAACAGAAAAATATTCTCCAGAGTTCAACATAGCTCAGACAATCTAATTTGGTCACTTTCTCTAAATAGTGAGATGCTGATAATGCAGCCTTACAATAAACGTGTGATTCTGCATTGCTTAAGAACAACAAAAAGGAAAATCAAAAGCATTTGAACGCCATAAGTATCCTAACAGCACATTCAAAAATACAATTAAAATGCAAAAAAAAAAAAGTTTGACTATTACATACTATGTTTCCAAGACATCTTGTTTCCATCTCAAAAATCACACAAATTAAAGAGAAATTTGGAACTGAACTGTGCACCTAGAAATTAATTATATTATTCAATAACACTGTGTTACTGTTGTTTTTCTTTCTGTCACATAACCTGCAAAGCTAGGGAAAAGTAGATAAAATACTTTTCTGACAAAAACTTAATCTGCATTATCTTTTTACTCTTACCTTTCAATGGCCAGTTCTTTGTTTGAGAGTTGTTGAACTGTAATGACCACTTTCTTCTCAATTCCCTGTTTAAGTTTGAAATACAATTTATCTCTATCCTTTGGTACTGGGCTAAAAGAATAATAATAAAGAAGCTCCTTTAGTACAGATAGAGAAGATTAACTGTTAAATACAGAAGAGACAGTAGTAACCAACTTAGAGGGTAAGATAATTTGAGAGAACCCCTCATAATTTAATCATAAATTAATAAACAGCCACTGAAGTGTGACTTTGGCTCGTACATAGCATCCTAACTGCTCACAGGATTTATCAGGCCCACATAGCCAAATATTCATGGGGTATTTTGGGTTTTGAAATAACAGCAAGTATGCTACCTATGAAGCAAAAAATAAACAGGACATTTTCACATTATCAACTCTTACCATCAACTCTCTCCTCTATTCCAAAATTTATGTAATTAACTGTTAAGCAAAAAATATTTTGTTCCCCTGTAATGCTCAGAGTAGTTTACAGTTTTCTAAACTTATGATGAATTTGGAATTAATTAGCTTATAAAAATCTCAATTAAAAGAGTACTAGATTTTCTTGATACAGAAAAAGTTTTAACAGAAGTTTGTACAGACTTCCTGTCTTTTCCATTTGCACAGACCTACCCTGAGCATCTCTATCAAAAAATGTCTTTAAAAGAAGCTAATTTGAAAAATGGATTATGATTTTTTAACCTTTATATAGAAAATATACAGGGAACAAAAATTGTAAAAACAAAGCAACAGCTTTCTACTTATAGCGAGTCTACTTATGGAAAGAAGTCAAATGAGTTTCACTGCAACACAGTAGTTGTAAATTTTGCAAGCATGCATGATTCAGAAAGATTTCTACTTTTCCATTCAGCTTACCTAAAATTCCCTTTTCCATCATCTTCTTTGACTTCTAAGGAAACACTGAAAGTGTACACATCACTATCTGGAGTAGGAAGAACAAAGTCCTTAACATGATCAGATGCTTGTTTGGAAGAACGTTTGAATGCTGTTGAGAAACTATATAGAATTCGGCTGACCTGAAGAAAAGCAAAAGAACTAGTGGTATTATTAAAAAAACAAACAAAACCAGTATATTTTAATGTGGTATTGAGATATGCTATCTTAAGGAACAAATTCAGATAGACAAGAGTTTCTGAACTCAATCCCAAATTCAGTCAATTCTAAAATTATCGTCACTTGCCTTTTATACCAAAGAAAAACAAACAAACAAAAAACCACCACCACCACACACACCTTTCATATCTGGTGTTTAATAGCCAAGCAAATTCAATAGTAATATTACCTATTTCTATTTGTATCATATTCACTCCTGCTGTAATGCTCAGTAAGTTAATACACATTACAAGATTGGGAATGCAAACCATTGGAGGACCGTAACAATTTATAGTTCAAGTACTGCATTTGAAAATACATCTCACAGCTTGCTCATGCAAACGGTAAAAAATAAGATTCTCCTTTTTCATCCTTTATTTTTCCACCCTAGAACATCCTTCTCTCAAACTACCCCCCAATTCTTGCTAAAATAAATAGGGCGACCATAGTAATGTAAGATGATTCATTGTAACTCTCAAAGATCTACATTGTAAAATGAGTCTGAAATCTACCCAAATGATGCCTGAAAAAAAAAAAAAAATATTTGACTTAAATCTAGGCTTTCTAGAGTATAACTTTTTATTTTTATTAATATTCACATATGTGAATATTCACCTTCACGTTTTGTAAAATCCATTACATGTTGACATATTTTTCAAGGCAATATATGTGTTTCCACATCAGGAACAACTTTTTCAGATACGCCTTGCATCCTCCGTATGAGTCACTATAGAACATTTAATACTTACTGCTTCTTTAATCTCACAGGAGAAAACATGAATCTGGAACTCTTCTGTTCCACAACTGCTTTCAGTGAATGCAAAACAATCACTCTCTGAAGTTCCTGTTAGTCCACGCACACAAAACAGCACCTTATAGATTGGAAAAGAAGCTTTCTCCACATTGGTCGATTGATCTATTATTCTGTTGAGGGAAGGAACAGGGAAGATCAAGTAAAAAGGTCAGTAAAACAAACAGACATGCCTCAAATATTTTTCTGCAATTAAAGAAATATCTAAACTGTAATTACTATTAAATTCAAGCCTACAAGCTGCAGAGTAGGAACAGATATGTCAGGTTCCAGCTTTATGATGTAAATATTTCTGGTTTTAAAACAAATCAAGACACTATTACATTCCATGAGACAAATACAGTACATCCATCTCATGCAATAATACAGACCACCACTGCTCTGAGATCATTTATGAGAAACAAAAGCAGAAATGTAGAAACCACAGCAGCCATGAAAACATAATTTGCATACAAAGAGCAAAGAAAAATCCATTTAAGGAAGCACTGTTTATGCAGAACATGTAGAACTATGTATCTTAGTAAACAATTCCTGCTATGTTAGGTGATCATGAATCACAACAGCTTTAAAAGCACCAAAAAATGTAAAATCCAGTCTGCTGTGAACATCTGGATTTATTATCCTGCCCTATCCTTTGAGCTAATGAGGGTATTTATAGAAAGCTAATAATAAATTACATATATTTATCAAACAGGCTTGTGTTCAAAGATGAACACCATTTCCACTGGAATTAGGCTTTTCATCCTCCTCATCTTTGTAATCTCAGAAAACTTTATTGGACCCATACATCTGTAACAAACAGATTAACTCCCTTGAAACACTTCAAGGTGCCACATTTTTTCTTTTTTTTAAAAAAAAAAAAGTTTATCATACTAGAAAACAACCTTAGCAATGAAAAAATTAATCAATGTAATTAATGAAAGCTTTGTGTTTGTTTCTCTAAAAACAAACTGCAAGAAAATTGCATTAACAACTACGAAAATAAACGTAGAAAACACATGATAATAAGAAAAGATCACAGCAACAACTCTCTGTATGTAGCTCCATCAAGAAGAAATTGCTGTGTAATGAATGCTCTGGGTTATCAGTATGCGGGCTGCAGATACAGTCATACCCTCAGGCAGGCTAACTTTTGCTTCAGCAGCACCAGAAGAGTATACACACCTTCCCACCCAGTCCTTTCCATCTAAATGCCACTTACACTACTCTAAGGGCTCATACAAAGCTTTAAACTCATTTTGAACTCCTAGAAGGATCCAAAGAGTATTTGAGAAATTTTAAAGATAGTAGGGGTGGTGTGCTCACAATGGTCAACTGCACAGTGAATTTCAAGCATTAACAGAGCTACACAGGCCTCCTCTGTCTTCTTACTCTTTATGCATATGCACATTCACACCAAGGCTGACTACACATTCGTTATTTGAATAGAATCTCGAGTCAGGAACAATAAAGAAGTATTCTTCCAAAGGGAAGAAAAGCCCAGAGAGGATTCAGCATACTGTAATATTGGAGGGACATGTGAAATGGAACTTCAGATAACAAGTGGCCAGGTATTAGGAATGGAAATACTCCTCAAAGATGGCAGTGGTGTCACCTGAACTTCGATGAAGCATATTATACCACACAGGGGTTCGACTTTACAGTTCTGCGCAGATACTTATGCCATCTTTACCTTACAGGTGGCCCTCTGCAATTAAAGATAAAAAGAACCTGAATTTTTACTTGCAAGAAAACTACCTTCTTGAATGGCCACAGCATCTATGAAAATAAGTACAGCAAACCTAACATCTAATGGCCATGTGACAGCTGCCACACTTAAAGCATGCAGTGCAATTTCCTAATTCAAATGAAGCATTGCCATAACCTCAAATGAAATCTTAAATTGAGTTCAAAGACCAAAAATGGAAGAAAATAATTTATAAGCTTACATTTCTCTCTATCTAGGCAAGATGATAGTCAACACAGTTTTCATGAAAAGATGAAGAAGGTGTAGAAGCTCAGACATTTAATTTATCAAGAAACTGAGGACAAGAGTTAAATTAGACAAAGAATCCGTGTCTCTTACCAAAGGAAGACAGGAAATGAAGGAAATCAACCAGATTCTTCAGAAATCTCAACTTCAGAGTTTAAATAAATAAATAAAAATAAAAACCCCTGAATATTAAGATGCTCCCTATTTCTGGATGCGGGGCCACTGCAGATACACCTTTATTGCATTCTGATTAACAGGACACTTTCATCACTAATTAAAAGACCCTTCTCACAGGGAACCAAAAAATGGTTTCTACTATCTGGAGATAATTGACATATGCCATGTGAGACAGGCACAGGTGAGACCTGGCTTTCCCATAGCTATGTCTGGAAGTAGAGACTAACATCTCAATCCCTCAAGAATGAAAACTCTGTTAGCTAACCCAAGACCTGCAGGACTACCACTACTTCAACATATTTACCTTGCACGTGATTACACGCTAGAAAAAAAATGGGAGAAAACAGGCATTATCAGCTGTCCCTTTCCAAAATACCAGTAATCACTGAACAAGATCCTTATATAGCCCTACAGCTAACAAGTGGGCAGTTACTGATGATTAGTACAGAGAAATTGACCCTCAGAGTAATCCCACACTGAAAAGATGACTTCCAGCCTCACGTTTCATTTTCAGGATTCATTGGTTTGAAAAGGCTCAAATTGACCTTTGTAGGGTTTAAGGAAAATAACCACAAAGAAGTGAATGTGATCATCAATGCAGCACTTCCACACATTAATCGCTTCCGTTTCAAAGTTTTCCACTGTAGCTGTACAAGAATCCTAGCCCCAAATCCAACAATTCTACTTCCCCACGTGAGTAACAAAGTCAGAACTCGTCTTTTATGTGTCTGTGCAAGTAACAAAGGAACATTTGTACGTTACCTTACAGAGCCTTCTGGAACGTTTGGAACATAAAGTGTTACGGGTAAAGGGGCCTGACATGAGTATTTCATGTTTGCCATAGCACGTAGAGCTTCTGGCTCATTCCGAGGGGCAGACACCTTCATGCAACCTAAATAAGTCAGTTTGTTAAACAACACACTGTCCTCTTCCCGGGGTTCAGTAGGAGAAGATGGCCTTGGTGCAGACACTTCTGAAAAATGAAGAAAACATTTCTTTAACCATTTGGTTTTATTTTTCACATACGGTTTTCTGAATAAGTTTCAAAGCAAAATCTCCTGTTGCTTTTAAGAAGCATGGGAGTAAAAAGTCCAACTCCAACAGTAAGAAATCCACTCAGCAGCTTAATATTACAGCTACTCTAATGCAGGTTCACAAGTATTGCTTTGGGTCAAATTGCCTTTTGGTTCTTTTAAGCAGTACAGAAATACATGTTTTCCTTATGCTTCACTCCCATCTGTTTTTACTTTGGTTTCCTTCTATATCCCAATTCCTATTTTCATTCATTATTTTTGCATAAAGATGTCCCTATTTCTCTTCTCGGCCACGTCTTTGCAGCTTGTATAGAATTATTAAATTTAAGCATGGCTCACATTGCTGAGATAGTGAAAATGAACACATGGAACCATCAGGGAGCTTAAGAAAAGGGATATCCATTTGGTCCTCTAATCAGCAGAAGAGAAACATTCTTTTTGCACTATCACACTACTGTGGACAGGGAAGAACTTGAGGGAGCTTTTTTGTTTGTTTGCTTACCTTTTTTAAAGACATTTTGACATATGAGAAAAGAAAGGAAAGGTGGAAGTTCAGAAAAAAATCAGAATTAGGAATCAGATTATTTCTACAGGTCCTTTCCAACCTGGACTACTCTATCTTAAACTCCTGTTCAAAGGCAGGTCAGGTTAGATTAGGGCTAGTTACCAAATGGAATCAGGTTGCGCAGAGCCCTGTTCAACTGAGTTTTATCTCCAAAGATGGGTATTCCAAACCTCTCTAAGAAATCTGGTCTCTGTTTTTCCTATTCCATTTGACTATAACTAATATTTCCACAACACTTAAGTCATAAATGATGCACAAGTGAGTGATTTCTATTGAAGAGAAGAAAAAAAAATTTACAAGTTTTTGTTAGTGCATTCATGCTAAGTTACGTTCTGTTTGATGCAGATCAGTCTGTAAAAATCACATCAAATAGGAACCCAGTAAGATAAATTTCCCCAAACAGATTATTCTAAAATAAGCATAAAAGTAACTAATTGAACAACGTTTCCATGATGTGTCAGCTGTGTATCTTATCCTACCATTAAAAACTTTTTTGACTTCCCAAACAGATACTATGGGAACTATCTATCTATCTGATAGAATGACACAGAAGTGTTCTGCATACTTCTGAGGGAAAAAAATAATAATTCAAGGCCCAGGGACAAGGCAATAGTCTTTTATTCCAAATAATTGGGGTGTGGGGACAAAAACATACTTTCATTATAATGTCTTGCTGTCAAAAAGTAACCAAGAAGACCCAAATTCTTTGGTAATTATTCTTTTTTTCTATTACATTTCAATGTTATTAAAAACGCTCTAGCAAAACCACCAATGAATTATCTGTAGACAGCTACCCTGCACAAAATATTGACAGCTAGTCAGTGCAATTCAAAAGTAAAAAATCCAAATGAAACAAGAGTTCAGATAAGCTGTCACAAAAGTGTAAATCATATCAATAGGAGCAAATTTTAAAAATTCAGTCAGACTAATAAATAGCTTCTAAATATTTTTGGACCTAAGGAACAGAAAGGCTTGGGGTAATATATATATATATATATATATATATATATATATATATATGTATATATATATATATATATATATATATGCACACACACGTGTATATATATATTTATATACATATATATATATAAATCTTTCACTCTTTCTATTTTAACAAAATTCTCAAAAATCAGCAAAACACTACAATCAGTCATAGCAAATACCAATTCTGTAACTGTTCTTATTCATACCTGGTGATAAAACAAGGGACAAAACATTTACTGTTTTGCTCATGGTATGTCTCATTCTCAGGTAGCAGAGCCAACAGACACTCATGAAATTTCTCATATTCCATCAGTAGCACCTTTACCTCATCTACAGTACGTTCAGCAAGTTACCTGATATTTAATCCTGACTCATCTAGGGCTGAAGACAAAACCAAAACTATCTTGACCAAAACTGAATAGCAAGTGGTATTGATCTGAGTACAATCTGTTCCTGTCTATAGCCCTCTCCTATTCTGAAATGGAGAAGAAGCCCCGAGCTATTCTCCAGAACAGTTACAGAAAGCATTATATTCATTTTAATTTGAAACTTGAAAGGAAAGATCTGCCATATATGATTGGGAACAGGACATAAGATGGAGAAGCATTTTGTCAATACCTGTAGCAGAAGGGTCTAAAACAAGGTGCAAAGATGGCTGATTTGTTTGACCTGCTGATCCATCTCCAGCTGACTGGCTGCAGGCATCACTAGAACCTTGGAGAGCAGTGAAGTTGTTCTGGTCTTTTTCAGAATCCCTCAGTATCTCTTCCATTGCCTTCTCCAGCTGATCATCTCCATTTGAAAATACCTGTAAGTAGAAGGGTATGACATTTTTATAACTACTTGTAGTTTGACTACTATATTTTACAGTCTTGCTGCAAAAATTATGAAACACTTAAACAGGACAACATGCTAAGCACCTGTAAGACTGTATCATAACACAACTGAAACAGCTGTATTACTAAATAACGGTATTCGTGGAAGGTTTCCAATATCCATGAAACATTCTCAGAAGAATACTCAGTCTATCTTTTCCTTTCTAATATTTAATACAAAAACAGTTATGAGTTACCATATAAATGAGCAATAACCAGTAAGAATATTATAGATTTTGTCTTTAAATTACTTACCAACCTAAAGTGCAAATAAAAAGACCCTAACAAAACTTTACAAAGTAATTATTTTTTTATTTTTTTTTTAGGTATGCAATACTAACAAATAACCTTATCACAAATGAAGAAGCTGCGTAATGTTGGTAACTTAGATGACCAAAATAAAAATACCTACACTTCTTTTTCTAAAGGTAAGAGAAACTCAGCATTATCCAAGAAGTCGTGGGTTTTTTTTTTGCTTTTTTATTGTTGTTTTTAAACATGTTCTGAATAAAACAATTCATTTAATTTTAACTAGTTGTTTATGCCTTCATGTTTAATCCTATTTTTTTTGACTTCCTCAAGTTCCGCTCACTTATCTGTATGTGCTTATAGAAAATGACAGACAGCAGAACGAAATTCATCTGAGAAATCAAAAAGACACTATTCATACAGAGTCTTACCAATTTGTTACACTAATTGTACAGAATGATGTATCACAAGGTGATTATCTTAGTTTTCCAGATGGAAAAAAACAGGGGGGACAAGGAGAAAAAGCACTGGGAAAACAAGTAACCTGGCCACAGCTGCGTTCTTCCTCCTGAGCCACACAACATGCCAGCAGTGGAGCCAGCTACTTCCATTCTAGTTTCACCTGGCAGACTGCTACATTACCCACCCACCAGTCAACACTGGCAGTTTCAATGGACACTAATGTATACCTCAAAGCTTAGTACTAAATTACACTGAAACCAAAGATCTCAGAATCAAGAAAATTAAATCAAATATAACCCAGTGTATCATGCCATTACGTACACTGCACATATTCACACTGCTAGTCCAACAACCATCTAAAACCTACAGACACCTCTTCAAATAACAGGTTTGTGTGCTGAGATTCTCCATTCAAAACAAAGAAATTAACAGACTTTGTTGCAGATTTTTCTTATAGAAAAATCTTATAGATTTTTTCTTATAGAAAAATCTTATTTTCTTATTTTCTTAGCCATATCCAATCCACTTCAGTTGTTTCACCAATTGTCCCACACCTACGAGGGGTGCAAGTATATGGAAACAACAGGAAAAGAATCAGACATTCCTTAGAAAAAAATACAGCCTTCCACAAATACTAATGTTTCAGACCATAAACCAACATAGCCAGTAGTAAAGTTGTTTTATGGATTCTACCTTGCAGCTTATTTAGTAATTATGTCTGAAAGTGGTTAATTTAGACTGAAATTATTGATTGTAAATAACTGCTAGTTATGCAAAGATAAAATATTTCTCATCTCACAGGGAAAAAATTTGCATTGTTCAAAGAAGATCAAAACCAGTAAATCAGCTACTGCAACTGAATTGGTGAAATTTGTAATTAACCAAACAGCTGGCATCCAAATACTATAATATTCTGGTATTTAGAGGTAGAAAGCATCTAGAAATGTTTTTTGTCATGCCTAGAGTAGCACTAAGCAAGAAAAAATAAATTAAAAAAAAACCACCTCCAAGACCCACTTTGGTCTATTCCTACACAGCATGTGTTCTCTTATGAAAAAAGTATTCAGTCTCTGATCCCTAGGTAAAGAATGCTTCCTAAGCTTTAATATGAAGCTTAGTTTTTTTAAAGAGCTTTTTAGTCCCTTTTTAATGTATAAATCCACAGAATACTAAGAAGTTACTGAAAGAAAATCTGAACTGCTATATTTGGACAGACTTGCTTGATCTGAGCTGTTAATTTCACTAATAATGAGCAGAGACAAATGATAGTCTAAGATAGTCCTCAAGAGCACACAAGTATCTTTGATTAAATACTTGAAAGAAGTTTCCTCTTTTTGCTTAATATGAATCTTAAAAGTTATTTAAAATAAAGCAGTAGTAAACCTTTAGCTGAGGTTTTTCATCTTTTCCAGAGGAGTCCTCAGGCTGCTGATGAACCAGGACAAAATCTTCATTAATTAACGTGGATACAGTTTCAGGAATTCTACTGGCTTTGCTAAATGATGTTTTGACTTCCATCTCAGGTCAGTAGTCTTCTCCTGCCAAAATAACCTAAAGAAGAAGGAAAAAGGAAAATGTTAAGGATTGAGTTTTTTAGGTGTAAATAATATGATAATAAGTGTAATAGGAAGTTTTTATAAGATAATATCATACTTAAAGTCACACAAGTGTATTATAATGTACTTCATGACATTTCTCAAACTGATTTTGTTGATATACAAGTTCATTTTTTAATAGCAAGTGCAATTTTTAGGGTGTCTACTTAAAAATACTATGATTTAACAGCAGAAAGTGTTATCTGTGTGTATGGGTAACACAAAAACAAGTCTACTCTGGAGCTTACACTTCTGTTTTTAATCCTCCAGAGCCTTCTCCCTCTGTTTCCCTAATTCCCACCTTTTTCCTTTCTCCCTCATAAAGATCTGTTTCTTAACTAGGGCATCACACAGGTTATGTGAAGATGCAGATTATCTGATGACTAGTTTTCCAGAAACTATGCATCCAAATGTATACTATACAAATGAAAACATATCTGAGAGGATTATGTTACAGTTGTTTTTTCATTATTATATCTACTGATGAAGTCAAAGATGATACTAAACCACAATCACATCCTTCGCAGCAAGTTTCTCTGAAATTGTCTACAATAGAGTTAATCTTATTACTTACAAAAACAAAGAAAAGAAATAGCCTGTAAATACTTGAACAAGTTTTCTCCTGTCCACAAAGAAAAAAAAAAAAAACACTCTTAAACAACAAAAAATAGCAATATGTTGGTATCTCTTTACATTTTAAGTACATTAAAAAACAAATATAAAAACCCTGCACAATCAAGACCAGTCCCAGCGCTTCAGAATGAGGACAACTACTGTAGGTATCCAACACAAAGAAAGAAACACCTACATTAATTCACAACATCTTCCCTGCTCCCTTAGGGAACAACGACCTAGAATGAAGAACACTGGATACTACATGTTGTTTTAAAAATAAAATGTATCTGTGCTTTTTTTATCTTTAAAATATACATTTTTCCAGATACTTTTGATAAATAGCAGATACCTGCAGACATGGTACGCTTCCATACCAGTTTCCTGAAAAGTCCTTGTCTGGCTAAGCACTGGGCACTTAAGCCACAGAGCTCTGAAGGATCACTTACAGCAGTGGGGGACAAGAACTGCTCCCTGCTGCCATACTTGCAAGGCTGAACATGATTTTTACCTTGAAGCTGGATGCAGAGACCTAAAACACTGCTTGGGCCCTGCCTCCATCTGAGCTACAGTTTCAAAATAAAAAGTGATCAAGAAAAGAATGCAAATTTAGGTCTACCTAGAGGGAACTATAAAAACATCACATAAGAAAAGCCATGCAAGCCCTCTTCCTTTCTCAGCAAGCGTTATTTAAACCTGCTAGCCACAAGAGGCAGTTCAGCAATTTGGAATCAAAAAACAAATGTGGGAACTACGCTTTCAATACAAAAATATTTTGCATCACTTTTGAAACCACAGCCAATATGCTTTTGGTCTTTTAAAGACGTGGTTTGTCATAACCATTTACACACGCAACTCCATTAAAATATTTTCCCTCTCCCTGTCACAATTTCACCTTTCAGGGCAGTGAGGGGATTACACCCAGAAGTCTCAGAACAACTGAAGAGTTCAAACTCTTCAAAGAACTAACCTGCATTACAGCATAAAATTTTGCTAGGAGACTCGCATGAGAGAAAGGCCACCAAACAACGGCTACAACGCTCAGAGAAAGATTACAAGTTTGGATCAGCAGTGAGATGAACTCACAAGCATGAATATTTTGCAGACAAATGACGTAAGGCGAGCTCCGCCTGAGCCTTGGTAATGGATTCACCACTGCCGTCAGTTTTGATTCAGTGTTTTGAAGTATCTTTGCTTTAAAGGCCTTTCTGGCAAGAGACAAACCAAGTTTAAATATATGACACTGAGTACGTTACGAACAGTTTATTAACCCCATCTAGTTGCTTTTTAATGTAATCTTGGAAAAACGTTACTGAAGAACGTATCTATTATTTGCAATAAAGAGCCAGTCCAACTCAAACTGAATATTAATTTCAAAGCCAATCCTCAATACAATAGCAGAACATCACTTTATGCAGTATTTTGAAGGCGATGAAAGAACAAATATGGGCTCCCCAAACACAGAATATTCTGAGAAATTGTTAAACCTGCTAAATTACACCTGCACGGGAGAAAACAGCAGAGACAGCACAGTCCTGGCCACATCAGGAGCGAAGATCCAGTCCATCAGAAGCTTCCCCCTCCCAGCACACAGGTATTATTGCTGGCTGGCCTGAAGACAACAAACTAAAAGCCTCGCCTCTACATCTAGCACATTTGCAGAAAGGAGGATCACAAGATATGCTGCTTTGACATTTTGTTGTGTTTTAGTCTAAGTTTCAGCCAGTGAACTTCAAGCATGGGAGCTCCGCTCCGAGAAGGCCCTATGGCACAGATTATTGAAAGAAACGCAAGCTGCTGACAGCAGCGTGTGGCCAGCTCTGCTTTCTGTAATAATGGAGGACAGACAGACACACTGACAACTAGAAAAAGCTTTCTGTAGCAATATTTTAACAAGAAAACCAGGGTAAATGTACATTTGCAAAGCCAGAGAAAATGCTAACAAAACAAGGGAAGCATACTGAGGTTTGTTCTTGCCTTTTGTGGCTAAAGATAGCTAAAGGGAAGCCCTACTTCCTAAAGAAGGAAGACGAAGGAAGTATTATAAACAGCAGATGACTGCAGGGAGTTTCTAATTCCGTGCAAATTTCCTAAAAGCATACCATGCACATTCTTGCAATTACATTTGATTTGCAAAGCACTTAATGTATTTTAGAGCATAGTTTAAGCTTGCACCACCACACTCAGTGCAGACACATACCTTTTTCCAGACACAGCTATGCTAGCTGAATAAATTACCACCCCTGACCTTTTGATTCCAGCCTACTCCAAGCTGCCATCAGCATTATTCACCCGATGTCCTTTACCCCACTTCAGTCAAAACTACAGCAGTCTCCACCTGACAGCCACAGATGAGCACGCACAGGGCAGCCATTCAGGAGGTGAGTTCCTTGACCAGAAGGATGCATCTCTACACTCCTCATCCCACACAAGCACAGTTTCAAGTCTACAAACCACACAGGTCTTCTGCTAAGACCACCTTGACAAAAATAAAGCAATGGAAACCATGGAAAATGTGGATATTATAAGGATGAACATCTCGCTGTGAACAGATTGCTCATTTCCTCCCCCTTTTGCCATTTAGAAAGCAAAAGCTTTATGTACAATATTGAATGTCCAATCTGCAATCAAAAATAATTTTGAATGCTTGAAAATATACCAAGAATCATGATCAGGTCATACTCAAAATTAAACAACTTGAGTAAAGTTCATATGAGAGTTTAATAATTTGACTGGGAGCCTCAAGAAGATTATTGAGATTTATACCATTTTAAGTAGTAAGCTACTTAGAGGGAAAAAGTTGTGTGTTTTTTTTTTTTCCCCACATCATAAATACACATGTTCTAATACTTCAGCTAAGCACTTCTGAAGAAAAGCAATGAAGAGAATAAAAAAGTCTTTTTAATGAATCAAGGTTATTTGGGGAACAGAAGGAACAGAACACCTGAGAGGGTTTTTTATACTGTATTAACAAGAAAAAAGGCAAATGACTTCTAGACATCAGTAGATCATTATGTTATTTCCCTTTCTTCATTAGCTTCACCCCATATCAAGGACTTTTAGTCCTTAGTCATTGCAGAGTTATAAACCTGAACTCCCCTTTTCCTTACAAAAGTCAAAAAAAACAAATGTCACAAGTAGGCGTGTGCAAAGCACAGACCCCCCCCACTAAACTCAGAAATAAGCTGTTTAAAAAAAAAAAAAAAACGTTGACTGCATTAGTCAAAACATACAGGCGGCTATACAGGCTACAGCCCTGTTCAGTTTATTCCCTGAAATTAGTAGCAGACAATCCTGGAGCTGAACGCTCTCTCAAAATACTGATGGAAGAGGTTTAGCATTTGCATTTGGCTACTGCTCAAACTGCACTTGACAGTCAGGGGCAGGGAAGTCCGTAGCAGTAACACAGCTCACCTGCTTTTGCATGAAGTCCGGTGGATTTGTTTAAGCTGCTAGCGCAGTTTAGTTTCAAATGGTGTGAATACACCTTCTGGTCTGGCAACAGCACTCAAAGGATAAAAACCACAGGCCAGATGGTCACTACCCAAACCATCAGGGTGAAGAGTCAGAAGGGCTCGTCCAACAATGCCTTCAAGAAGATGACAATAAATTGTGCTTTCAAAGTGTTCTTCGCAGTAATACTGGAAGTATGTACTACTACCGCAAGGAAGTGATTTCTACAAGGGAAGTATCTTGAGCAGTCACATTCTTTCCTGTAGAGAAGATAATTCTTCCTCCACAGTGATGAGCAATACCACAAAGAAAACAATTCAGAAACTCAGCAACAATTACACAGGAAGAAATTATCCCAAAACTCTGCTAAACAAAGCAACTGTATGACGAAACAACTGCAATTCGGAAAGAGGAACAATCTCAGAAAGGGCTTTCTGACAAAGAGCTTTTCAAAACTAAAGATACTGGAGATAGAAAGTAATCAGATTTACCTAAAATAGGGGGGAAGAAAAGATCTTCCTCTGCAAAATATTTTAAGTTCTAGTGGTACTACGATGACCAAAAAAAAGCTGTTGCTTTTCTCTGTGAGCTTTACCTTAGAGCTTCACACTGCTCATTTCGTCTTTCTGTACTTCAGTTCCCAACACTTTGCTTATACAAAGTCCTAGACAAAAGCTAAGCCACTCCTGTTGGAATACGAGTGTTTTGGGCCAGAGACCAGAACTCACTGCATATGTGTACAGAGCTAAGCATCAGAAGGCCCAAACCTAGCAGCTTCCCTGCTTCATTCCAGTAAAGCACCATGGGTTCATCGCAACTGCCTACGCCAGCCTCAGTGGCAGAAGAGCAAGAGAAGCTGAAGAACAGCAGCTCTGGAGGACTCATGTCCTCCACCGGAAAGAGAGAATCGAAGGAAGGGTCAGTGACTTTCCAGAAGGGGATTGCTCTGCAGACCTGACTAGATTCCAAAAGTTCCTCGTCAGACTTGTCCCCGTTAGCAAATGCCAACTTTAACAGGAACCAATCTTGTGAAGCAGTTCCCTGACATTTTTGTATTTAGTTCCAGTTCATGTTCATCAAGTATTTCAAAGTTACTGCTGAAGTTCACTGTAGTTTCGGACAATATTTAATTTTCTTTCAGTATTATATTCAACATGCCAGTAAATAAATCCTACTTCTTTTCAGAACTGATATTCTTCAGGGGACTCTGTGGGAGCTTTCTGAATTGGAAACTCTTAAAATTATGCAATGATTCACCTTCTGCTAACAGATTCTTGCAGTGCAAATGCACACCGAAAAGCGTAGCTTCTTCCCTTTTTGAGCCACACGATACAATGCACGTGTGTGAAAAGAGCGTTTCGCCAACTTAACTTGAAACCACAGATGTGACTTAGGTTTGCTGTTTGCTGAAGTGGTGGGGATTACATTTTAATTTGCTGCTAAGGAAGCTGGAAACCAGACAGATGTGGACAGTCCTACATACACACACAACTAACTAAGTGTCTTTACCACTGCTTCGTATTTTAAGCAGCATGTCAAAACACCATGCTACCGTAAGTCTCACCCAGTGAGGTAGCTACCATTACTGAGAGGCATACCTTCTTCAGAAAGCCAACAAATACTTCACAAAGCTTTAGCTTTTCAATGCTTTTGCACTCAAAGACTGCATAGCTTTATAAAATTCCTTGCTATGTAGTACATTTAAGCACTACAGCTAACCATCTCCCACAAAATCCTTTTCTTTCCTATTGACCGAGTGGATGCATATGCAGCTGAAAACCCTACGTTTCTTAAAAGCAGTGTTAAAACCTCACCAAAATCAACTGCACTGTAATTTTATTCTTAATGCCAAATTCTCTCTGTGTAATGTTCATATAAGAAGCTAAGTCCCTACGTTCACACTACCACTGGTTCATGATCCATCAATTGTTTCCCAGTATCCTAGTTTTGGCTGTGAAAGACACTGTAAAGCACATCTGGGAAAAACAAAATTAGCATTTACTTGACTTACCAATACTGTTTCCTAAGATTAAAATCAACCTAATATAAAGAGATAGCCACGGCATAAAACTTTAAAACTTATTAAGATATTAATACATTTAGATATGCATATGTATAAAAGCATCTTCTAATTTCCATGAAAGCAATGTTTATGAGCTCAAAACAACAGCAAAAAAACAACCACAAACACACAAGAAAAGAAAAATCAACCATACAACTAAGAAGTAACCACTGAGCTTATTTTGGCAACACTGCCTCCTCTGTGAAAGCAAACTCCTGCTTAATACACAACAGCAAATAATTAGGCTGTTCACAGACAGCAGACTGTTTTTAGTTGTTGTACCGGGTGCCTAGATACAGAGAAACAAGAGGCCTAGTACAGACCGGTTTTATGTCAATTTTGTAGCCAAGGAATAACTCTTAAAGGAAGACAGAAACAAAAGAAAACTACATAAACAAGAAAACGTCTATTTTCCTTCAAAAGCATACTGCACACAGATCTTACAAAATAAATTTTAGCACAACCTTTTAAACAGATCGCATTTTGAATGCCATGCTGTTTATTCTAAAGGAGAGAAACTGCTTTGCTGAGCTGAAATTGGATTATGCATAAGGCACTGAACCACTTAAAGTCTGCAAAGATGCACAGTTTGGAGTCCTTCAGGGAAAAATACTGGTTTTATTCATCTTAACTCTAAGATGGTCAGGGCAAAGAACCCTTCCAGGGTTCTTTGGAAGTAGGCACGTGCTTGGTACGTCAGAGGAGTGTGACTCAGGCAAGGAACCAGCTGACAGTTACAGCCCAGCAGAGAAGGGCCATCTCTTCTCTTCAGCGGAGATCATTCACTGCTGCAAATCAAAGGCAAGAGGGAAGATGAGAAGCAGATGTAAAACAAACACAATCCACCAATGCAAACCCCCTACAATTTAGGGGTGGAGGGAAGAGTATCGTAAATGCCAGGTGAAAGATCAGTCCAGGTGAGTGGAAGAACATGAGGTAAGCTGCTAGCCACAGAGGTAGCCACCAGTAAGCTGGATAGTTTCATTTGCTCAAACTCCACAAACTAAGAAAAAAGCATTGCAGTGAACAAGCTACACCCTAGACAAAAGAGAGTTAAAAATACGGTTGAGGGGGGTGTTTTTAGGAAAATAGAAACAATTATTCAGGCCTAAGGTTTGTCCACACGCACAAGTGAGCGGCAGGAGAAAGGAGCTAACAAACAGGTAGGTGACACCAGCATACCTGCTTCTTACTGACACGTGCTACTTTGCTGTTTACAAGTATAACCAGTAGCAGCTAATCCAATTAGGATTGAACCAATTTAAAGAAATCTTTGATTTTCTGCCAATTAAAAGCATAACTGTTGTCCTCCCTATCCACCTTTCAAAACATATACTTTAGAAATAAGTGTAAATATGGCAGCTTCCACTACCCTCCAGGGGCTATCATTCTTTTTGTGTCTTATGGGAGAAGCACACACACAAATACAGTAAATCTATACAACAAGTGTCCCGGTACACAGGCTTACTGGGTAGCCTACCAGGATTTCAGACAAGTCACCTAAGCACAGCAGCTCGGTGTACCTCAAGGACAGAGCAACCAACATAAATGAGCCCTGAAGTACTTCTTCACGCTGCTTTCCTGTCATCAGCTAAGCACTAACACTTGGCTTCTTGAGCCACTAAGTCATTTCTTACTTTGGAAAATATAAGGTAGCAGCAAAGAGTGCCCGATTTTTCTCAGCTGCAGTCTGACCGGGCAGAACGTCAGTTTCCTGTTCTTCTTTGCGAGATGATGCTTCCAGGCAGCATTCAAACTGAACCCAAGCACTAGCTAATTTACCAAACCGTACGGCCACTCACTGCTCCAACATAACGACCTATATTCCAGAGGATGGCAGTAGCATAGGACAATCATTGTTCTAAAAGGGATTTAATGTTTTATCCCTTAAGAGTAAAAATAACAGCATCAGTTCAATTTAGGCTATGGGACAACCTCTCTCCATTAAATATACTGAAAGTTTCAACCAGGTATTTTCTCCACAAGCTAGTATTTCCAATTAAAAAAAAAAAAAAAAAAAGACCCCATGATGTAATGCAAAGCAGACCATATGGAAGAGCAGGCTGATCTAAGGCAGTAGAGATCCAGGGTGCCAATCTTTCCCCGTGCCAAACGAGTGCCTTATGAAGCATCTCTTCCAGCAGCTCTGGAACACCAGAGACACCTCAATTCACTGCCTGCCTCCTGAGCTAGCAAAGCCCTTGTTCCTCAGAGGAACCTCTGCCAGAGATTACAATTGCGATCTTAAGTTTGCAGAATGAATTTGGGGAATATTAAGTTTCACAGATTCAAGATGAAATTACAGTGTTTTGTTCTTAACCTCAGAAACTACCTTTATACTCTCTGACCACAGGAAATGAGATTCTCACTTCTCAGCTGCTGTTAAACTGCAGCTGGTCAAACACTGCCACCGTAGGCTGGACCAATGATACTTCCTAGCTTATTTAAATGTTATTTTCTTCAGTTATTTTTCTTAGTCTTGTATCTTTCATTCTAGTATTGTCACAGCAATCATGAGCTGTAAATGAGCAGCCACTCCAGACTTTTTTTTTTTTTAAAAAAAAAAAAAACATTATTCATTTATAGATTTTCCAAAATGGCAAGGCCTATGAGTTTTGGTTAGACAGCCACCAAAACTTCTACTGCTTTTGCAGCAAGACTGTCCAGCCTCAACAGTGCACCCAAGATTAGATGAGAAAGAAAAACACTTCCTTTATAACATAAAGCAAAACAAAACTTCTCATTAAAAAGCCCTTTCTACACAAGTAATGCACTTAAAATCTTTTAGAGTCCAAGCTAAGATCTTAAATCATCACTTGAAAAATTAAATATTTAGATGGAGCATGAAAAGGTGGAGACAACAGTTATTTTAAGCGCTGAGACTAACTGAAAGTGAAACCTCCTGAAAGTCGGGTTAACTGCTTCACATTGGCTGTAATAACTATGTAACAGTGTACAGGACAACTACAGGCCACAGCGCATGGCTTTAACTATTGCCTCCCTTGGTCCTGTGCATGTTGGACTGTAGAAGTGCCAACAGTATTTAGTTCTGATTTGACCAGTAAATTAATAGCTCTGCATGCCAGAAGTCATGTGCTGATATCACACATCCCCAGGGCAAGTTTTTATAATGATATTCTGCGACGCCGCTCTAGTACTAGTTTCAAAGGCCCCAACAGGTTTTAGAAAAATTAAGAAAATGGAAGTGGTTCTCTCCCAGAGAAACAGACTTCCACTGGTAAGAACAGGGCACTATGTAACCAGATACACCTGCTACTAATCAACTGCTCTGCCCATCTAATCACATTAGAATAATAATAATTAAAAAAATAACAATAATAATTTTATTTTTGCTTTTTCCATTTTAAGCCTGAAGGATCAATGCAATTTGCTCATCATCAATCGAGATGAAAAGAAAACGGTTTGGTCTCAACATGCAGGTCACTCCATATTTTCCAAAGTCCCCACACTCTTCTAGAAACTGGTAAGAGATGTGTGCATGAAACTTCCTGAAAGACACATACCAAAGAATACCACCTACCTTCCTTAACTAAAACAAAGCATTGTTTATTTACTAACAACAGTGCATTCTTTGGGAAGATTTTTGTTGTGTGATCTATTTAACTAACCAAATCCATTCCGTAACTCAGGGCAGAACTACTGCTTGGAAAGGCAGTATGAAAAACACCAACTAACACCAACTAAAATAAAAATCATTCATTCTGTTTATTAGCTATTAGGAACATTTTATAATTCCGACAAAAAACATTGCTTGATCTAAAGGAAGAATCATTGAAAGCCATACGATCATGTATCTGAAAATACTTATAAAAAAGCTGCTTCTGTTGCATTGCCTGAAGTTACCTTCAAATTAACAGCGTGCGTGTGTACCATTATATATGATCTGATACAGGCCAAGGGCTCCTATCAGCCTGCATCTGCTCCGATACATACAGCCTTCACTTTCAGAAGATGCTATGCGTAATGGTCCCTTCTAAAACATTTTTTGCTCCCATACACAGGAACATTAAAGTATTTCCTAATCTCAGGGTCTCCTCCACAGACTGCCTGAAAAGGGAATGGGAAACAAAATGAAGACGCATACACTTTTTCCAAGAAACAATTTCTCTTCTTTCATCTCAGACATACATAATGAGCAGAACTTACTTTTCCTCCTGAATACTTAAAGAAAACACTGACTTCAATAAATAAAACCCCAATAATCAAAAGAGAGACGTAATCTTCTGATTACTATTTTGCATTCTTACTTGTAAGAATTCCTCGAAGCAGCTAACAAGTAGTAACATACTAACAAGGTGTTATGAAAGACACGTAAAAAAAAAACCTACCAACACTTGCAATTATAAAAAAATAAATCTGGGGTGTCCAAAGAAGGGTTGGTTGGTTTGTTTTTGCAGCCTTTTCCTACTACTTAAACATGGTAAATAGAATTGCTTTACAGGGTAAATTCTATGTTAAAACACCATGACAAAGACTTTTCCAATTCTTCTTATGGTAAAACTATCACTGAGCTCAAAAAAAGCAGTTGTTTATCCAAAGAAAAAATAAAAATTTTCACTTCTCAGGCAGATCACCACTAATTACCTAAATCTTATGCACCTTGTTTATTCAGTTGAATGACTCTCATTAATTACATTGGTGTAAGACTCAGGCTAATCTAGGCCAGCTGATAACATCAGAGATTTACATGTCTTTTCTCCAGCATGACTTTAAAATAATACAATATAGTTGCTCAAACCACCACCAAATATAACTGGAAAAACAGTGCAAAAAGCTATGGCAGGATTTTTGATAATTTTCTTGACACAGTCAAGTTGTCTAACCTTACCCAACAACCAACAAAGTCAGTACTTGTCTGTTGGACAGGCTATCCAGACTAGCTGGACTACCAAGTGTTATATTTCTCACCTGAGAACTTCACTTGCTTGCCTAAACCGAAAATCCTGAGGAGCCAAAAAGATGCAATTGGATTTTTTTTTAGCTGTTGTTTTGTTTGGATTTTAAAAACCACAGTCTCCATCTCCCAAGGCTAAGATAACTTGCCCAAACAAAAACGCATGCTGTGCTGTGGGTTTCAGCACAATCCGTGCATGGTTGTCATAAATGCAGACATAAAAGCCACTATCGATATTTACATACTAACTACTTCGACTAAACATTTTTACTTCAGGAAACAAAAGGAGGGTGTTACAGTCAACTACTGTAAAATATAAAATTCACAGAAATACGAATGACAGAAGTTCATCTTCTAATAATTATACAAGGATTTGCTTTCCATAACAGCATTGTCAACATGCTACCTTGAGCGCCACTAAGGGAACGTCCCATTACCAAGTCCCTAAGCTCAGGACGAGCCAGCCAAATGGCAGACGTTCAGCTGCGAGACTGTAGGAGTGCAGCAGTGAATGAGGGGGGCCCCCACATAACCTCAAAGCCGGTGTTACATGGGATAAAGCTGACACCGCCAGGGTGGCGTGAAGTGCCTAACTGATGCCTCACTATTTTGGTGCTGAAATTTATACTCCAAATCAACATTTGAATTTTTAAGTCCTGCTATACTGCCAAGAACGACCGAGTCAAAATTAGAAAGAAGCCACAGCCAGGAACCTCTCAGATGCATCAGAGCAATACGCTCTTTTCAAGTTTCGACACAACTCTTGCAACTCGTATTCACCTACCCAACGAAAGGACGGTAATTATTCTGATACCCATAAACTCGTTTAGCAGGACTTGCCGTAGGGATCATAGGGATCACTCATTTCCTTTCACACTCACAAAAGCCATTAATCCACGGGACAAGCAAACGATTTACAATGCAAGGAATCCAAACCCAAAGCACCGTGCAACCTAGATGAGCTCCAGTGTTCTGCCACGCATTCAAGTCAAAGTTCAGTCTTCAACAAACTCGAAGCGTCCAAGCGCTGTGAGCAAGGAACAAAAATCCCTATGTTCACAAGTCCCAGCAAAGCAGATGGTATGCACTGCACTCCTGCAGAGTGTAAGGATGGAACGTTACTGCAGCACATCCTGGGAGCTGCGTAGAAAATATACAAAATAATGCAGCTACTTTTTCCATGCTCCACAATACCACCTCAGAAAGCATACGACTGCCAGAAGGAACAAGAAGCAGGATCACAGAGGCCGGGGTGGAAACTGGGAGGGTACGCTGGAAGGAGCAGCACTGTCTTTGTCTTACTACACACCCTTTGTCCTTATCTCTAGCTACCACCAGAAGTTAGATACTAATCTACGCTGTCCTTCAGTCTGATCCCTTTATAGGCAGTCTCAATTTCTGATGTCTCAATAAAATGAAAAAATAATCCAAAAAGGGAAGTTGTAATTGTCAAAGGCAAATACAGAAGCCGTAACAACTACGAGGAACTTCCAACTTCATGTTAGTCTTTTGGGGCTTGACAACCAATTTTCTTGGACATTTTAATCAACTTTCTCCTCTCTCCTAACAGTTTTTATACATACCTATAGCAATGAACAGTTAACAATTAATATCCAAAACAACGTGCAATCAGTTACTGAGTTTTCTACGGTGCCCTTAGTCACTTTGGTTTTTTTTGACTCAAAAACACTGAACAGTTTTTTATATTAAAAAAAAAAAATCTAGCTAACAGAAATTTTATGAAGCCAAAACAAATTATTAAAGTATTAACAATTCCGTTACCCCGCTGTAAGGCCGCAATGCTAAATGAATAACGGTACTGAGCAGAGAAGCAACTCAATTCAGCATAACTTCTTTTAAACAAAATATGTGGGTTGTTTATATTTATTGCCTTGTATCTTAACGAGAAATATTTATAATAAAAGGTGCTATTTCCCTAAATAATAATGAGTATTATTAAATATTAACTAAACAATAGTTCGTACTAAAAGTCAACCTTTACAGTATGATTCTCAGACAAAGCCCTCGCTCATTTTTTCTTCCAAAAGGGAAATGAGAACATTGGCTTACCAAACGCATGGACAGCTGCCACAGATCGCTGCCCAGCACGCAATTTCCACCAAGGAAAACCTGGTGCATGTCTTAAGGTGTGCATGATGGACCCGAGCTAACCAGAACCATCAGCGGTGCTCTAATGAACAGTGGCACCGCTGAACTCAGCTCCGCACCCTGAAAGCACGGAGGTTTAAGAAGGGCAAGTCACTGCCAAAAGCGTACCTTCGGGACTCAGCCATGACTACTCGGTAGCTCTCCTCTGGCAGCTCACAGATTACATCCTGCAGTAGAAAACCTGTCGTATAGAAGCTTCGCAAAGGAAAGACAATAAAGAGATAAGGTAACAAATATTCTCACAACTGTATTTACCTGCAAGAAAAATAAAACCTCAGGGACTGATCATAAATAAGCTCCTCAAAACTGGTTCTTTACATTAAAAGGATTACCACCACGTGAGCGTAAGTACCGAGAAAGGGCTTTGCTGTCCATTGCCTCCACAACTGCTCCATTCCTCACCCCGGTCACCACCTCGCTACACCTCACTCCTCAGCCCAACAGCAACGAGGAAATCTTGCTTAGCTACTTAGCAAACGGCCTTCGGGATCTATTCTCAGATTCAGACACTGACTGAAATTCTATTCTGAGAATTTGCTGGTTCTTAAAAAACACCTCGTTTTTCTTCTGCCCCTTGGCCCCTTCTTTCCTACTCAGGAATCACGTGAGAGACGCTGAAAAGAAGTTGAACCATTAAGTCACGGAGTTATCAACCACCACGAGGAACAAGCTTCACTGTATAAGAGTTTGCCAGCATCCAAACATAAAACAAAAGATCACGTTTGAAAGGCAAACGTCCAGGCTGCAGTTTTACCATTAACTACAGGGTTTATTGAGCACGGTATTGCATGGAAACTTAGCTCCTCTCAAATACCGTACACCAGAAATCAATTCTGAATTCCCAGCCACGCTGGGAATTTCGAAACTGAATGAATGCCAGAGATCCACTCAGACCCCCTCAGCCACGCCATAATTGACATACCCAGCCTGTAACAGTACCAAGATAAACCTGTGGTTAAGTCAATATCAACACAAACCAAAACACTGACACCCATTCAGAAGTTGCAGGCAATGTTAAGCACGCACAGAGAGTTTAAGCCATGCAAGAACTTTCTTTTCAAACTGTCCGCACAGACTAGAGCTCACCGACTTCCAGAACAACACTATTTGTCCTTGAATAGCTAAGACATAAACACAAGAATAATACGTGCGGGGTCGCACATATTATCTCCTCCACACAGTTAAAGTGGTACAATTTCAAAGTTTTAGTCCGGTGTTTCTAAAATGGGTTTATGCAGCGACAAAGAGACAAAGTGAACTCCAATGGAATGGACTCATGTATGGATTGCATTGAGCATTAATTCAACCAGTTTGCTGCTAAGTATAAGCAACTTTTTATTTACAATGCACAAAAGGGAAGGGCACACACTGAAGCTGTAAATTTCTACCTGGAATTAATTATTTTTAGTTGTGGCAAAATTAAGGTGTGGTTAGTCCTGCATCCAAGATAGAATAAGCCCATGTAGCAACACAGGCTGGACACTAACCAGATAAAAAACACCTTTGGAAGAAAAGAACCTGGAGGTCCCCATAGGAAAAAAAACCTGCAAGGAGCCAGCAGTGTGGCCTCGCAGCACAGAAGGCTGAGCCCAGCAGCCCGCAGGTCCAAGGAGAGCTCCGTCCCCTCTCTTCAGGGCTTGTGAGACTGCGCTGGAGCGCTGCATCCAGTGCTGGATAATGAGAGGCTGGGGATGCTGAGTTTGCACAGCCTGGAAAAGAAACTCAGAAGAATCTTTATTGCTGACAACTATCTAATGGAAAGGTACAGAAGATACAGAGCTGGACTCTTCTGGATGAAGCACAGTGACAGGACATGAGGCAACAAACACAAGCTGGAAATTAATTCAGTTTAGTTTATAGGGGGAAAAAAATCCCCGTGATGACAGTCAAGCATGGAGACAGGTTACCAGAAAGGCAGTAAGGGCCAGAGCAACCTTATCTAAATTGGTTTTGCTTATATTTAAGCAGGCAGCTGGATTAGATGACCTCCAGAAGCCCCCTTCTAACCTCAATGATAGCATTTCATGAATTCCCCATTCCATCGACCTGTTGTTTTATTTGATAAACTTCCATTCAGCAATTCTTGAAACAAGTTTATTACTTCCTAGTTATATGTTTAAGAATTTAATCTGTCCTGTACATACAGGAAGCATGCATCTCATGTAGTATGCACAAACATAAACATCCCTCGGCCACTTGCCCTTAGAACTTTTTTCCGTTTTACCACTGTGCTTACCCCGTAACTCACAGAGAAACATGTTTCCAGTGCTAGAATCATTTTGCACTTTTAAGCTCATTTGACCCAGAAAGAAAACACACCTTCTTTGCTACTCTGATTCAAGCCTCAGAGATGACAAGACCAGGAAAGCAGAGAGCTGTGACCCGTCTCGCTTGTGGCGGAAACTTTATTTTTACTTCATTCTGCTTAAAAACACTAGGAAGACCTCTGCCCCTGCTGCTCTTTCCAAAGAACAGGAAACCTCTCTGCAAAGTACAACATAACTGAGGTTTTCCACAACGTCCTTACTCATCTTTCAGAGAAATCTATTTAACTAAGCAGGTTTTAGAAACTGATTTATTTAGGTATCACTTATAAGCAGTCACCCCCCCCCCCTCCCCGAAAACAAACTGCTTTCTCAGCTTCACAAAGTGCCCTCCTGAAACACTTCTGGTATCAAAATTAAGTAAATAGCTTATATTCCATGGAGGTATTTTTTAATACTTTGTAACACAAGTTCTGTTTCCTTTTAAAGTTAAGAACACATGAAAAGGTGAAATATATCAACTTCAATCTCTTTTCAAAAATTTCAAGCTTTGCCTATGAACTAGGATTCTGTCAAAGCCAAGAGAATCCCTTAAGTGATCCAGGTGACAATAACGGCTCCTTTAGCAGCTGTACCTTTACAGCAAAGTAAGATTGAGGCTGGAACAAACTGTCAAAAATATTAAAAAAAAATAAAATTTTAGTCTTTAGTGAAAATACACTTGAAAACATCTTAGTCTTCTTTAAAAAACACTTCTACAAAGCTTAATGTTTATATTTGAAATGTACGGTTCAATTTTCACTTAGGTCAAAATTAAAATTCATGGGGAGAAAAAGCAATTACAGGAAAGATGACTAGAGCCAGTGGCCAGAAGGGAAAAAAAGGTTCAGCGTTGCAATTTGACACATTTTTGCATCCATTTGTTTCAGAGTGCTGCTACACCAAAATTAAGAGTGCTGATATGGCGTGTCAGTCCATTGGGTACATAGAATGGATATAATCTAATGACAAATTAATTCAAACTGGAAATCGGAAGGTTTGCAATTACTGAAGCCAGTCAAGTTTGAAATAACCTTCCGGTTATAGCAGAAATAATAAAAATATATGGCCGATTATTTTTAAATTTGAGCTGTACAAACACCCCTGTCTAACAATGCCCAGATCGTTCTTCGCAATTAATGAATCAATGGCAGGTTTAGTGAGAAGAAAGGGTATGCAAAGGAGAGAGCAAGCTGCTACTGGGAACAAGCAGAGTTAAAATACAGAAACAGAGGTGGCTCTGCTGAGAGAAAAAAAAAAAAAAAGACAAATGACACCAGGGTTTCACGACCAAGGCATGGCAGCACACAGGAGCTCCTACACCCTTAGTATCATCTTCTACTTTCAACACAAGCACCATATACCGATCATATGCTCAGGGTGGCTTCTTTTAGCGGCAGCGCCTTCTTAGATTAACTTACCAGCCATAAAAGCATGACCCAGATACCCATCACAGGCTGCGACTGCACCAGGACCGCAGCTGTTCCTTCCTCCCTACCAAAACACACTTCTTCCTCCTTCGGCTGGAGACAACATCCATAAGACCAGGCCAGTGAAATAGTTCAGGAAGTTGTTCTAACCAAAAAGTAACTTGGGAAGGGAAAAAAAAAAAAAAAAAAAAAAAAAAAAGAAATTAAGAAGTACTACTTTCTGCCCAGATTAGTTCTCTTGACTAACCCACTTCCTGGTTGCATGAGTCCCATTAATGACACAGGGAAGGAGTAGCCACAACTCAGATTGCCTTCACTTGCCCTGGAGAACACACCAGCAACTTGGTTTCCCCAGAAAGCCACATTATGGCCTGGATGTTTCTGAAATTCTATTGCTAACATCACCAAATCTTAATCACTTTTCAAAGGACTGAATGCTACTTTTAACCAAGCAATACTGCACTTCGCTGTGACTACCTTAAAGAGAACGTTGCAGAGTACTTCAAAAAAAAAAAAACACATTCTGATTTAGCTTCAATTCCTACAACAGCGAGTCAATTTGTGCTTCCTCCGTGTAACTGCAGCAGTAGTCCCTTCAAGCTTAGACTGCCAACTAACCTCGTAAGTAGCACCATCAATACCACGTAACCCCTACAAACACCCTTGCCTACTGTGCTACCTAGATGCAGGCAGAGCTTGCAGAACCAACCCCATACCCCCCATAAATCTTCAGAAGACACGGCACATAGTGACTCACGACAGTCACTTGGGATCTTCACCTACACCAAGAGGCTCAGTCAGACGAGGCTGCGCTACCGGCCCGAGCGTACAGGGAGACGGCGTCACCGAGAAGTCTCTCTGGAGACAGAAAAGACAGCTGCCCTTCTGCAGAGTTCTATCTCAAAAGTCACCAAGATCGTGAGAGCACAGCCTGACCAAAAAAGAGAAGTAATGCTTACCTAAGCAGGCTATTTCTCATTTCTTGCCGGACCTGTTACTGTTTTCAAAAAACGTAACGTTGACATTTCACATCGTTTTTCCACCCTTTCACAGAAAAGAATGGATGCACACTTGCACACGGGTATGAGATGGGGTAAGTTGTTTACTCAAGGCAATCAAAACCAAGCAGTCTGAACAGAGCTCGCCGAGAGTGACAGCAGGACCAAAGTACACGCCACACTTCACAAACTTACAGACAGGCAGAGCTGTGGAGCCCAGCTCATTCAGAGCGCCATACCCACTTCAGATGCTCTCAGCTGCTTTTCAAGTACTTTATCTAAAGACAGGGATTTTTGTACCGAGCCACGACAAGGGAGGGCCTAACTGTGGAAGGGAGCTGGTGAGAAGTAGGAGAAGGAAGAAAAAAAAACAGAAAGGTGGGTGAGCCCGAGCGACGCAGACGACGCGGATTTAGGCCAGCAGCTCACTAGCTCCTGGGAAGTGACTTCACTTTTCCTACGCGGGCGCAGGAAGGGAGAGGAGCGCTCCCGTGCCCCGGCACCACACCAACTTTCTCTCCCGGCGCCCCGCTGCCGCCCTCCAGCCTCCTCCTTCCCCCGCGGCCACGAGGGGCCGGGGCAGCGGCCGGCGGCTGGGGGACAGCCCCGCCTGGCCGGGAGGAGCAGCGCCGAGCCGCGGGACGGCCGCCCGCCCCCACTCCCCTCCCGCCCCCCGCCGGTTCTCTTCGGGGAGCTGCCCCGAGCCCCGAGCCCCGAGCCCCGCGGCGGCGTCGCCCCCCGCTTACCGCCCTGCGGCCCGTCCCAGCCCGCCTCCGCCGCCGCCTCTCGTCGCAGGGCAGCGGCAGGCCGGGCCGGTGGGGCTCGGCGGGGCTCAGCGGGCCGCGCAGCCGCCTCAGGGCCGAGCCAGCGCCGTCCACGTTCCGGCAGCGGCGCTTCCTTCCCCTCCCCTCCCCGCTCTCCCCTCCCCTTCCCTCCCGTCCCCTCCCCGCAGCCGAGCCGCTACCCGCCGCCGCCCCCTCGGCGCCTCAGCGGGCCGGGTGCCCCCCCAGGGCAGCGCGTCCCTCACCTCAACGGCCGGCGGGAGGAACAGCATTTCGGACGCGGATCGCCCGACTGGGAAACGTCGCCCTTCGGCCCTCGGGAAGCGCTGCGGCTCGCAGAGAGGCTGCCTGCTGAGCGCGTACCAATTCTGGTGACTGCAGCTACGGAATGACAGCGACCGGCAGCTCGGGCTGCGGAGGATCAGCAAACTTTTCTGAGGGTGGATGCCAGGCTCGCTGAGCTGCGGATTGTTTATCAGCAATGTTTTTGTATGGCTACATAAATATTTAATATTTAAACGGTAAATAAACGTGTATGTTTAAGTAAATATTCCCAATGTTTATGTGTAAATAATGAAAGGTTGTCCCGTTGCTTTCTTTTCTTTTGCCTTTTGTGTGAAACAAATTGCATTTAAATTAACCCCACAGTTTGCGCAGCTCACTTGCGCTCTTTCCATATCACACAGGGATCCCTGGAGCCTTGCGGAACATCAGGCCCCAGCGCTAAATAACCACCAGTGCCACGGACAGCAGGCCCTGCACCGACCTGGGACAGACGGACTGCCCTGCAGGCACCGGGTGTACATGGATGTCTTGTCGCCAGACAGCCGGGACGGACGGACAGACAGCCGGACAGCGGGCAGCTCGTGTCCCAGCACGCGCAGGCTGGCTGCAGCACGTCCCACTTCTGCTGCTGGGAATGGGGGAAAGGCCGAAGCACCAACACTTGTAGCCACATTAACACTGAAGTGTGATTTTTAAATCTCTTTTTAAATCACTTCAAGAGTGCAGCTACTTAAAGTTGATATATCCAAGCATTTAATTCTCATTAACGTTCATTCAAATGCTGTAAGAAAAGCAGATAAGTTTTGAATATGCAAAAAGGCCCAGAGCTGGCTTATTTGTTACACAGCCGTTTTGCATTGCGGTGCTGCAGCAAACTGGTCTCAAGTCTGGCAAAGCAAGCAGACGGGTGAGCATTCCCGCAGAACTATTTGGCCCACTGTATGCAGGACTATTTGGTCAGTCGTGTGCACTGTCACTGTTTCTCTGTTGGTGTTACCATTATGCACTATTAGAGCTACCTGTCCTAGTTGTCTGCAGCTGGTGTAAAATAATCTTCAGATTGTTTTTATTGCACCACAGGGTTCAGATAAACCACAACAGTGTGCAGAATTAAGAAAGATTACGGGGGAAGAATATTAGAGGAGAGGAACAAGATAAAAAAAATTAACTGTCATTGTCCTCAGATGCAACACACTTCTGCGAGAATATGGGTAATAAACATGAAGAACTGAAAGTCATGTTTATATTAATAAGCGTTAAAAAAATCAACAAGAACACGTCAAAAATAAATCATGGGATCATGGCTTCAGCAAGGATTCCCATGCTATATCATCTACCTTTCTCGTAAGAAGGCTGGAGGAATATGGGCTATGTGAAACTTACATGAAATGGTTACAAAATGGCACTCAGAAGTAACTCCAAGTGATTCACATTCAAAACCAGAAGTTTGTAGCAAGTGAGATTTCCAAACATTTATGTCTTGAATCCCAAACTGCCTAATTTTACGTGGTGCAATATGACAGAGAATATCTTTATTATCCTTGTGGAGGATATTCTGTTCAGGTGAGAGCTGCAAGCATTGTGGAAGACAGAACTGAACAAATCATGACAAGTCGAAACAAAGTTCTAAAGTAAATAGGATGTATTTCCATGAGGCAAGAAACTTAAGTAGAGCTGGGAATAACTGACTGCAAAACTGTAAGCTGGAGACAAACAGGCTAAGCAGTTACTTTACAAAAAAGAAGTCTTGGTTCAGAGCAGTTCACAAAAGAAAATGAGTCAACAGTGATTCAGTGTTGTAAAAAAAATGTGACGACTTTACTGGAATGTAGAAAAAGACTGTCAAGCACAAGAAAAGTGAAGTAATGTTTCCACTCCACTGAGCTCAAAAAGGTTTTTGGTGAAGAAAACTTCTCTGTTTTGGGCACCTCCTTCAATCAGGGAGAGTTCTGCAGAGAATGTGAAAAGCTACCAGAAATCTGGAAAACCCGAGCGTGACTGAAAGAAGTTCAAATAGATAAGCCAGCAAAGACATATGAAATGTACAGCCTGGGCAATATGAGAATTTGAAATGAAGAAAGCAGTTTGTTTATGAGAAAAGTGAATACACACACCAGCCTAACTGTTTAGTAATGGAAATAACTTTTTGCTGCATAATAAACTCCCAACCTAAAGCACTGATTATCACGAGCCTTTCAAATCGTCATACCTGTAATGTCCTGGGAGGTACGAGAAAAATCCTGAAGACATAGAGCATACACATACTGAGAAGAAAATCTTTTATTTTAAAATTCACCGAAGTAAAAAAAAAAAAAAAAAAAAAAAAAAATCAGTGCCAGGCCGCTCCTGTATTTTCCACTATGGGGAGCTGAATGCTAATATTGCTGGACAGATGGTGATTAAGGAATCCAGTTGCATTCTAAATTGGAGCTAAAAAGTCCATGTGTATTAATTTTTACAACCTGAATGCTACAAAGCTCACATACAAGTATTTGTTTTGATAGGAATGGCATTTAACCTTCTCTGAAGGATAACGGAAAGCCAAAGCCAAGGTCATCCAGCATTTGCCCAGAAGGGGCAAAGCCAGCACTCAGTCCTTCTGCCACAGCTTCAGACTTGTCTGAATCAGAAACCAGGGCGCTGTGAGGGACTGCCTGAAATGTCTGAAAATAGGCTCGAGGAAGGATTCCTATTCAGGAGGTAATCTACCTTATCCACGTAAATAATTGGAGGAAATTACATGGTTTGGAACAAAACCAACAATTCTGGGAGCAGGTAGGCTGGAAAAATACATTCTATTTTCAGATATACCTGCGTGTAACCTGCATGGACAGAATGGTTCCAGAAACTTTTTGTCTTTGTATGTATTTTTGTATATTGTTTTAAACCAGAATTTAAAAAATAAAAATAAAAGAGTGTTTATAACTGATCTTAGCTGTTCTTCCCATATGGCTAAGACACTAGCATCATCACAGGGACATTGCCTCGGGTCTTTATAGTACCTTTGAGCACACTAGCCTAATATATTGATTTTACTGCTGGAGTATGCTTTAGAACTCAGAAAATGGAGTGACTTCTTACACATTTAGAACAGCATTGGAAATGCTTAGGAATAGCTCATGAAGTGGCTTTTCTCTAGGGAGATTTGATACCCTTAAAATCATAGGGCTGGTGCCAAACATCACATGCCAGAGATAAAATTGAGTCAAATCCTCTTCAACAAGCAATTAATTAGTACTTGAAGTTTATGGAAAATATTTCACAGATTAAATACTTGTTGAGACTTTCTAGATACCAGATGTGTTAAAGATGTCCAACACACTGTCTAATTCTAATTAAACATGACACAGCCCTTAATAAACACACTGTTGAATTCTGTCCACATAACCAGGAACAGAATATTGATTATTTGTTTTAAAATGTGATTGTTGGTTTTCTATATTTGGTAGTTCAATAGTACAGAAGTGAGTTTACAACTTATTTCTGACAGAACAAATCAATATGAATCTGACAGCAGCTGGAACTTAGTAAGTAGCTTACTTTGAGCGGTAACTAGGTGGGAGAAAACACAGAAAACATCGCTACCACTTTGAAAATGAAAATGTGGCCTTTGAACAGTTACAGCTGTAGGCTGAATCCACAAACTTCACCTGTCTCAAAAAAGTGTTATTTTACAGAGAATAAATTGATACACGCTGCTTTTAATTACAAGCGTAAAATTATTTTCAAGAAATTCAGAACATTAAAAAAAAGCAGCAACCCTTTTGTTAACTACACACACTTTAGAGCTGTGATCTGTAGCTTGCGAGACATACCGAAAGACATCCACATAACACCATGAACCTAAAAATCCTTTTGCTAGCTGTCAACATGTCCCATGCCTGGCTGATGAGAAACAATGTCCCTGTCTATCACCAGGCTCAGCAGAAGACTTTTCTAGCTGCAAGGTTCCTGATATGAGTAAGGTTTCATATAATCATTAAGGTTGGAAAAGACTTCCAAGATCATCTGCTCCAACCAGTACTTTTATATTTTTCAAATAATTTTTTACTGTCTCAGCCAGTTGTAACAGCGTATGACCTTATACAGGATTGCAAGCACGAGGTCATTGTGCTAGTCCTTTCTGTGTGTTAGGAAAGCGTGACTGGGCTGTTAGTGGCCTTCCTAGTGCTGGTCTGTAACACCTGAATCAAGTGTCAGGATCCAAATGGCCTTGCTAAACCAGGGGCTCTGCTAAATAACTGGTCAGTAGAATGAAGGGAGAAGCCTTTTTCCTTTTTTGCGGTGGGAGATGGAATAGAATACATAACAAAGAAGCTGCCTCCTTCTGAGAAACGTAGATTTGCTAATGTAATTAGTATCAAGCTCAGATTTGGTAGAAGAGAAAAAAAAGGCTATTTTAACACCTTAAGCATCTAGGAATAGAATTTTTACATTAAATGGAGCTGGAAAAACAGGTCACTTTCCTGCAAAAACTGGTAAGTATTATATTCATTTTCGGAAGACCCACGGAGATAATGCTGTGTCAAGTAAGCTGTCACTTCACTGTGCATGTAATATAGATCCACTTGACAATAATATGTTTTACAGAAGTCTTCTCATCACCACATCTCATGCTCACATTACATGCTGCTGAGTTAGAAGATCGCTATCTTGTTTAAGAAACAAAATAAGTGCAAAGATGTGTGATAGGAAATGCTATCACCACATCACCAAGTGCTTTGCTGTTGATATATATGCACACAAAGAATATTCACAAATATTCATATTATATAAACATACACCCATACCCACATGAACACTGTGGGTATTACACACATTCTCTGATCTAAATATCTGTAACTGTTGCTACATCTATATACTCTTCTGCCTTTAAAGCCAAGGGTCTTATTTACATAAATCCCCATCTGTTGACCTCATTCAAAAATGCAAGACATGTCTAAAAGTTGCTGTAAAAATGTGCTTCTGAATCTTAACATCAGAAAAGCTGATATAACTTCAGTCCCATCTGTGGTAAACTGCAATTGGTAGGTTCCATTAGTGATGCCCTACAGAGGCGTAAGGACTAAGACAAAATGTCAGTCTTAATAGGGTACAAAATGATGGGGGGCAAAAAAGCTTTGGTATTGTCAGTGTATCTCTGCTCAACAGCACATGCATCTAGTATGAGAATCCCTGACCTCTAAAGCAATCCCTTCACCTGAAAAGTTCAGAAGAATAAGAAAACTGAATAAGAAATTTGGAGTGTGATATATATGCGATATATATTTTCTGGGGAAAATATCCATCAATTGGTTGCTAACAAGATCTGATACCTAAACAGACAGTTGAACAGCAATGGCTATAGGACACAAGATTAACAGAGTCCATGTTTCCTTCAGGTTGCAGAGAAAAAATGAAAAATACATAGCAACCCAGCAGCTATAGTCTCAGGAAGTAGCAGATTCCTGTGACAAAACTTCCAATAACTTGAGAAGCTATGCTACGCTGCAGCTCAGTATTTGATAATAATATGGTTAAAAATTACAGTTTATTTCTCAATGGTTTTTGCTTGGTCATTTTTTGTTTCTTTGGGTTTGTTGTTTCTTTTTTTCTTTTAGCAGATAAATTTAAAGGTAGATTGAGGGTTAGGTTTTCAGAATTTTTATGTTGCATTCCAATGATTCTCCTCTAGATTTGTGAGCTTGAGAAGTAGAATACAAAACAAGTTCATTGCCTCCTACACTTGTGAGCTGTGGCTGTTAGGTCTGATAAATCAGTGAATAGATGTATGTACACTCTCATCTGCTTTTCAATGTTTGACTCACCTATGGGGAGTAGAAACAGTTTTATCTTGTCTCTTTAATACACAAATAAGTGTATATATACATGTGCATTTCGTGTGGAGGAAAATCTAAGGAGAGGGGCTTTTTTTGCGTATGCAAAAGAGGACACCTTTTTTTTATTGCAAAGTATTACGTGCTAATGGAAATATTGATAAGAAAAACTGCTGCTTAGGTGAGACAGTGATAAACTGCAGCATAAATAACCTTTCCATATCAAACTGCTAAAATGAAGTTCAACTACAGCCAAGTTATAGACTGCAATGACAGCAAGATGTCTCTCTTTCTTTCTTATCCCTGATTTCCAAGCAGAGCCACTGCAACACCAGAAGTATTGGAGACAACTAGACTTGAGATACTGTGGCCTTACGTATGAGAATGAGAATCTTACCTAACAGGCCATAAAGAATGCTTCTCAAAATATTTTGGCTTTGTTAACAGGCTAAAACTTTTACCCATGCTGTAGCCTTCTGTGTACCTCAATGAGTATGAAATTAGCTCTCATTTATCTCCAAGAAACTGATGTCACTCATACTAAAATTATTTGAATGTCTTAAAAATGTATATACAAGCCACAACTGTAATCACATTTGCAGAGTATTTTCTGATACTTGCACTGTTGTTTTTTTTTTCTAGTTTGGTTGTGTTTTTTTTGTTTGTTTTGTAGCAATTATATCAGTAGATTACTAGCCAAACCACAAATACTATTTCTTCCTGTCTAGTGATGTGAGCTAATTCCACTATTTAGTTACTATTGTTCAATCAACTCACGGATTTGCTTTGGTGAATTTCTTTTTTCTTTTTCTGTAAATGCCTCCTCCTTCACCTGCTGGAATTAAAGAAGAGTAGACAGCATCACTTGACACATCAGATTGCTATCAGTAAAAACAAATCATGCTTGTATATTTCCTGCTCAAATTGAACTTCTAGGATGCTATGTAACAGCGTTTTCCCAGTAATGAGAGAAAGAATAAAATGAAAGTATTCTGTTGAAAATAAATTTAAAAGCAGGGGAAGAAATTTGCAGCAAAGAGGTAGGGTTTTGTGTGTAATAGAATTTGCTTGTGAAAGTAGATATGATATGTAGACTCTGGTAAAATAATTAAGGAAATAACCATACAGCTATAATCTCACAAAAAACAATCTCAGCCTACCTAAAAAAATGAAATGTTCTTTCTGAAAAAAAAAAAAAACATTTTTGTAAAGTGCTTATCAAGCAGGGGCTGCAGCTATCTGTTATTAAATTTAGAGGCCTATTTTCAAGAAACAGTGAGGGAAGATATATTATTGCCCTGTGCAATTACCTGAAAAAAAACATACTTTTAAAAAAGTGCTAGAATTGAGATCTGAAAAAGTAGAAGCTACTAGATATCCACAGTAGTTAAATGATAATAATAATCCAAACTTATGTATTCATTCATGTGTTAAGATTAGCTAAAGCTTGTTTCATCCTTTATTTTTATTTTCCTACAACAACTGATAGTCATGTTTGCTGGAAGATGCGCTGGGGAAGTCCTGTATCAGATGTTCTTAAAGCAAACCAGTACAAAACTTGAGTCTTTACATGTGGCACAAGACAAGGATAACTCCTGGAATAGTCGGAACGTTTTCTTTTACTGCAGAAGTGTCATGCAACCATTGAGATTTAAGACAGTCCCACTTCTTACTTGTACTCTAACTTGGAAATTTGATTGGAAAAATTACTCAGACAGCAGTTTAGTCATAATGCAATTACTGTAATTTGCATGGGTGTGGAGGATGTAGTGAGAGGTCTAGTGGTTGGAACAGGAGACCAGACCGTGAGATCTGGGTTTTATTCCACATCTTGACACTGCTTGTGATGCGAACCTGAACAGTTGCTTAACCTCTACTTTTGAGCTTCCCCTTTAAAGTGAGAGTAAGGCTGTGGTTTTACGTGCAGCTGAACAAATGTATTGACTTGCTGTAGAAAAACCGTGCTGACTGTATCATCCTACTCGTCTTTCATTTTCCCCCCAGTTTTACAGAACATGAGGAAACTGCCAGAAAGGAACAAAAATAATGTGGCTACTTTTGGTGGTTCTTGGTTTTATACACGAGATGGAATTCTTATAAAATGTTATTTTCTTAATTTTCATCATCACAACTCATGTTATTTTTCATCACAACTCATGTTATTTTCCTAAACCCGGTGAAGGGCTGTTGTAAGCTGCAATGCAACAACATTATGAAGGAAGAGAAGATAAATATCAACAGAAGTACCAGGGTAGGAAGGAAAGGAAAGGCTTGTGCTTCTGCTTTTTGTTGAGACATAAAGCATATAGATAGAAAAGGAAGTAAATCAAGGAACTAAAATGCAAGATAAAGAGGTGGCAGCATATGGCACTTGGCACATAGGACTCCTGAATCCCCTGGGGAGAGCCAGAAGCCAAACAGATGGTTATTTCAGCAGAGGGCACCAGAACAACAAATACGTTGTAGTGCCTTTGACTTGCTCTGCCCAGTGCACATTGAATCTGTGATATACCCACAGCCTCAGAGTGGGTCTGTGTTCTCATGTTGTTACTTCTTATATTTTATAATGCTTCAAGGTGTTTTTTTTTCCCTCATGCCTAGAAAGAAATGTTGCTGAATGACACTTGAAGCTGTGGGATCAAAGCAAACAAGGCAATGGCATGTAAGCAAAAAGGCAGTACGGAGTACCATGAGAATCTGTGCCACTCACTACTAAGTCAATATATAGGATCCCGCTATGCCGGTGGGACAGGAAGGCTAATGAGATGGTACAGTTAAGTGGAACCTCTAATGAGAAATCATCAGAGGGAATTTTCTTACCTTCCTCATTGTTCCTTCTTTTCCTTCATACTGGGAATGTTATTTCTTCATTCCTAGTAGTCTGAAAATGCAAATGTAAACTGCATTGATATTCTGCAAATCTATTTTGCATACCATCAAATAACTGTAGAAAGTTTTACAAATTTTTAAACAAATCTGATAACAGTGAGTTACATACTATTATCTTGCTTGTGTAAATTGAATGATTGAGAGGGAAACATTCATGGAATTGCTTTTAATCTTATACTTGTGCCTTTCACATCCAATTACATCATTAAGGCTTCTCTTGTATCAATGAGATCTAAACTTCATATGTTATGGTTTAGATACTGAGCATGTCCTTCCACAATGGAAGATTTTATTTTGTTTTCATACTCTTACTATTTTAACATAAGCATATATACCATATATAATTAGTTCTGAAAGTTGCATTTGAACTATATGGGCTTGGATGACATTCAGCATATTCTTTAATTATAACATTGGGTGGTTATGCTTTGGTCTTCTGCTTCTCTGAGTGGAAATTTATAAAAAAGCAGGAATTTTAGGTTTTGTTAATGTGTATGGTCAAGCACAAAAAAGTGCTAAAGATTTCTTTTTTATTTTGTGTTACATCACAAATGCAATAATTTTGGATGTGTGAATTTTTTATTTCTACAGCAACGACATTTTTTAATGGTTGCAGCCATTTGGGAAAATATTTAAATCTCGCCTTTCATTTTGATATCACAGGTTTCAAAATGAGAAATTTTCCATTATTATCAGCTTTAGTGGTCATGTAGATAACTGAAATAGCAAACTGAAACACTGCCAACGCATTAAAAGTCTTTCTTTTTATGAAGACAGCTATTGTATTACTGCATGAAGTTTATATGGAAACAGTAATATAAAAATTGAATCATCAAAATGATACCATTTGACAGCTGCACTGATATTTTACCTTTTTCCTTTTAGTAATACAGGCTAATGGAGGGATACATTTCTAATGTATAATTGTATAATGTATAAAGGTTACTAGGTTGTCCACAAATATAACCTCCTAGAATTGTGCCTACATTAGCGCCTCTTTGGTGAGGAAAAAAAATGTCATGGAAAATTGACACATGTTGTTCTAGAATCTAAACTAATTCCTGTGGATTTTAAGGACAATAAAGAACAATTTGAATAATTAGAGATAAATGACAGCAGAATTAACAAGCTGCAATGAAATATGAAAACAGTAATACTAAAAGCAAATGTTTTGTGTTTCAGACATGAAAGCAGTGTATCATGAAGAAGAAATGTGGGATAACTGCAGAGGGTAGACATTAAAATAATCTAGTTATCTAGTGAAATCAGTTCGTGGAAAAAAAAAGAGGGAACAAACTCATCTACAAATTTCTGAACGTTTGAAATCCAGAATTAAGAATAATCAGCTAGAAAAGTGTTAATCAGATGAAGGTCTAAAATGGGTTTTGAAATTTAGAGTATGCGTGCATCTTTGCAATGTTTCTTAATAAGGCACATAGGTCATTCCAGATCACACTTCTCTAAACAATGCAGGACTGTGGTAAACTGTGCTGTAATACTGAAAATTGTTGTTAGCAAGTAAATACTGGTAATAGAATTTACTAAGTGGTCACAGAATTAAATACTAGGGCAAACATAAGCTACCTGAAAATGAAAACCTTTCAATAAATAGGAACCATATATAGGAACTGACTATAGGAAGTGGTAAGGTCTCCAGACTGGAATATTAAAAACTCGACTGAAGAAAACACCGGCATGATGTGCAGTGTACAACCACCTGATATACACTAGGAAGTAAGAGGATGTCCTGAGGCCTTGACCAATTATAGTTTCTGTAACTTTAAACAAAGGTTGCAGTAAACACCTACCGTTTTAGTTCCTTGTGCTGGCTTCTGTGTTTGAACAGGATTCTAATAACTTCACTAAGGTTCACATTTCTACTGTAACATTTAGGAAAACAGCCTGCAAAAGATGACAATTCCCGGTTCAAAATTTTGTGTTAGGTAAAGTTTTAAATTAGAGTAAAATGATGAATCAGATATTTAAACTGATCTAGGATAATATGCAGCGACATCACTTCATGATTCATTCGCAAGAAGAACTAATTAGATATTAATATAATGATTCAGATTTTTTTTAATAAACCATGCTGCAATTTGCCAATTGATTAAATGAAAGACTATACTTCAAGACAAAGGCTCACATAATTTATATGTTCATTAGGAATAAGTGACCTTAATGTTCATTTGGGCATTGTAGGAAGTATTTGTATGCCAACATAATGATAAAAATGTAGTAACATTCTAGCCTGTGATCATCTCCAACTTCTGAATCTGGTAAACTTTGGTAGTCTTGATTAAATCATTTATGAAGATATTTAATTTTGTAACAATGGTACTAAAGATTCTGAAGCTTGGAAACATCCCTTTAGATTTGTTTAAATCATTTGTTAAGCTCTTTGATATAACAAGAGAACAGCCATAATGCTTAAGATTCACACTTCCACGTTAAACTATCAAAGTTGCACTTCTTTTGTAATTCACACTAACTCATTATTACTGAAGGAAGGGTCCAATTCACAAAGCTGTCTCAATTCTCTAGCTGACAGAGGAAAACAGGCCAAGGAACAGCTAATGGGTAATTTAGAGCATACAACTTAGAACCTAGGTTGCAGTTTAATTTAGAATTGAGTCTGGCTAAGTTAAAGGTGGTCTTTGTAAATATCTTAATCTTCTCTGTTCATAAGATCTCAAATGCCTGTGACTATGGCAAGAAAACCTTGTTTTCAGAAACGAAAGTTGTTCTTAATAGTATTTTATTCAAAGCACCGATCCTTGAAAAATGTTAAGCTTAACTGTGTTGGTGAAAGTCTGTCATAGACAATTTCTTTCTTAAAAGTGACAGAATTAATGTTTAGCTACCATTACCACAATTCTTGTAAAATTAATGTGAAAATCATAGCAGTCTGCAATCAATACAAAAGCCAGAAATGTGAGCTGAATATTAAATTTTACCATATAAACTTTACCCTTTGTCTAGGAATCTAGCTTTGCTATTTGTTTCCGGGTTTGTGTCTGCATGTCATGATCCAGCTTCCTTTTGCAGGTTGCTGTCTCAATACCCTGGCTCTGGGCCTGGTTATTTCCGACCTGACATTGCATGGTTTCAATGGTGTCTCAAGGTCATGCAGTCCTCTGCAGCTGGGATGTTGAACTGATAATGCAGCGCATGCTCCCTACAGTAGGGTAAAGTGTTTAGAAATGCAGTGATTCCACACACAGCATCCTGCACAGGCCTTCACTGGATGGGTTAACACATCAAAGCCTTTCATAAAAGGGGAATGAGAGGGAAAAAAAATCAGGATACAATTACGTAACACCTTATAGAAGGGGCAAAGCGTAATGTTAGCTATTAGTGTTTTTTATAGCATTGAATTTTCTTAAGTAACAAGGTGCAAGAGGAGCTGTACAAAACAAATCATGTGCCAAGCTTTGCCTGTGACTGATGTTACTTCACCTAGGTGCTGATGCCACAGAGCTCGCTGCAGACACTTAGGCCTCCTGCTAGGCACAGACATAATAACATAGCTGGGGAATAGGATGGGACCATTGAACCCAATTTTTGTCATCAAATTTATAAATACATTTGGCAAAATTCCTTAGTATCTTCTATATCAGTTAATGTTTTCTTAAAATGAGAATCAAATTGATGCTACCTTGAAATATCCCAATGTTAAATAGTTTCAAAATGCTTTGAGAACTAAATAGCAACCAGCATGTGCTAACTTAATGCAGCAAGTTGTCATGAATATATGTAAAAATCCTTCAAAACTTCATTTCAAAACTTCTTAAGTAGACAAAATTTAGAAATATAGGTCCGGATACTGTGTGATGCAGTAGGGCTTGCTGGGTCCTCATCACCTCTTACCTTTATATTTGTTGAGGATGATGATGAATCAAATGTATCCTGCAGCAAAGAAAGCTAAGGAAGGACCTTCTTCAGCAGCAAGTCAAGCTCTGTGCCTTCCAGGTGGCCTGGTGAGCAAAGAAACGTGGCCTCTGAACTGCACGGACACGCAGGATGGGAAACATTTCTACCCCCACCCACCCACCCTTTAAAGTAAGAAAACAACCCAAAACTCTTAAGGTTCGGGGCGTGAGGCAGTCACTGTGGGAAGAGGAGGGCAACCGCAGCGCGCCCCGCCGAGGCAGGGCTTCCTCGGCTGCAGGCGCTGAGGTAAAATGGCGGGCTGCGGGAGGCTCCGAGCCCGCACCCGGCTCCTCGGAACACACGTAACGTAACCAAGATCTACAACCTCGGCCCTATAACCTCGCTGCACCCTCAGTGAACGCTAGAGAGGAGGAAACGAGGTGGAGGAACTTAGGAAAAAAAAAAAAAAAAGGCACGAAGGGTAGAGGGGAGCGCCAGCTGCTCCTGACAGGAATTCGCGACGGCCTCCCCACAGCGGGTGACAGCACCCCCGCCCGGCAGCGCCGGCCCCCCGCCCCGCAGGACTGTCCCCGAGCTCCCGCCCGTGACTCGGCTCTTCCTCCCGGTTCCTCCCCACCTGTCGGGTGGGCCGGGCGCAGGAAGGGGCGGGCGGCAGCGGCGAGGCGGTGCGGGCAGGCAGGCGAGGCGGAGCGGAGCGGGGAGGCAGCCGACGCACAAGATGGCCGCTGCTGCAGCGGCGGTAGCGGCGGCGGCGGGGCGACGGGAGGCAGCGGCGGCGCCCCGGAGCCAGTGGGTGCTGGAGGCGCAGGGCGCTGCGGCCACCCCCGTGTGCCGCAGCTGAGGGGGCCGGTGGCCGCTGCGGGGAGCCCGGCCCGTGTGGTGAGTGTGCTGCTTCCCCTGACGGGAACGGAGCCGGGGGTGCGGGGAACAATGGGGCGAGAGCGCTGCGCTCCCGTCCCGGAGAGGGGTCGAGGCGGAGGGACGGGCGCTGTGCTAGGTACTGGGGCCCGTGTTGCTGCTGCCTGCTTCGCTAGGCCTCGGGTTTCTGCCGGGCTCGATTTCTGAGCGCCCCGGGGAGGAAGCTGTTGAGGCCGGCGGAGGCAAAGGGGGGCGGGGAGGGCCCGGCGGTAGGGCCCGGCCGGGTGGGGGCGAAGCAGTGTTGCCTCAGGCTACGGCGGGGAAGCGACAGGCGGCTTTTGTGCGCGGCCTGCGTCTGCTGCTGCTTTTCCAGGGGCCGTGCGTGCCTGGAAAGAAGAGAAAACTAAATCCCCGCACGGTTAAGCCAGCACTAGGCGCAGCAGCAGCAGCAGGAAGGCCGGAGCCCCCTTCTCCGCGCCGCCCTCCCCCCGCCGCTTGTCGCCCTTTTGTCTGTGGCGCCTCAGGGAAGAGCGAGGTGGCCCTCGGCCGTGACAAAACACTACAGAAACTCCGCTCGCTTTCACTAGTTTTTGGCGTTATTTTAGCTGTTGGATAACAGGGCGAGGATGGGTAAGGTTTCGTGCTGGGAGCGCGGCATTGGTACAGCCGCGTTTTAATGTGTTTTGGTGGTTGGGAATGTCCTGGTGTCGGTTTTTGTCCTCAAAAGCCATTGTGAGGTCTGTGCCATTTTATGAAGAGCAAACCGATGTGCTTATTTTTTCCTAAGAAGTGTGAATATTTAATTTTCTCCGCAGGGATGTATGTCTTTTACCTAAGAATAGCTCTCTTATTTTTAATTTTTGGTCAGGTATGACTGAAAAATCTTCTGCCCCTCCCTCCCCACATAGTAGGTACTGTTTTCACTGTGGTTCTTAGTATACTGAAAATAGCCAAAAATAATCAAAAGGGACAAGGCAACCTTGGCTGTAGTGGAGCTGCTTTAATCTCTGTAACTGTTTTAGCAGTGCTATCTTTTAATGATCCTGCTTGTGAGAGAAATGCCACTGCTAAATTCTGCATTTATGCTCTGTTCGTGTCATGTAGCTACACAGAATTGTTAGGTAACTCTTGGATACAAGACAGAAATGTATATATTCCTAAACTTACCCTCTTTTTTAATTTTATTTTTTACCCCTTCAGTTTTACAAGGGCAGGAGGGCATTAGTTGGCACTCGATCAACTGAAAATACCTCTATTTCTGTGTTTGAAGTCAATGAAGCTAATAGAAATCTTCCTGGTTGTACAAATAGCCCCGTGTTCTTAGGAAAAGTGTGTACGTTACTGACAGTTTCTAAGCTTCACCACTAGACCCATAGACCGTGGCTTTCTTTAGTCTATTAATACCTAATGTGGATATGAAGTTACGGTTTCCACTAACATGAATAGAGACAGACTTTATCAGTAAAGCACATTTCTTTTTCTCTGCAGTTGCTTATAGCTTTACCTTCCTGTCCTAGAAAAGGTTCTGTCAGAGCAGATAGCTTGATGGGTTGGGTTGAGGGAGATTTGGAAATGCAGGTACTGTCAACATACTCTGTTTTGACACTCAGAGTCTTGAGTGCTGTGCTCATCTATTGCTTTTGTGCAGCATTAACATTAATGGAGATGGGTGGGAAGTTGTTTGTATGTTTTCTGGGTTTTGTCAGTGTTGCATCCAAATTATTTTAGTTTAAAACAAAAATAATATGGAGACTTGTAATATTATTGTATGCTGATAAGTATTTTAAAACCTAATGTTCCAATGAACAGGTGAATGTATGAATGCAGCAATTTCATTCATTCATATGTCAAGGTTTAATGTAAGAGTGTCTTAGGACACATATATTGCTATATAATACTACTTGGTCATGTTAAAGCAGATGACAGAAATTAACAGGATTGCTTTTAGAAACCTCTGCCAGCAATTCACCAGCAATCTGGGTGGAAACCTTTGTCAATCTTGTTGAATTAAGCACTGCAGATGCTAAGATTCAATGAGGAAGTATGTTAAAAATATTGACCTAAATTTATTTATATTTAATTCAGAGGTCTTGAAGGTGATGATAGTGATCACCTCTGATGATGGTGAAGTCTGTTATCACACTTCATCTAGGGTCTGTATCCCTTAACTAACCACTGCGGTAAAGGGGTATCTTTATGATACTTAAAAACAGGAAATTGACCTTTCCTGTTTCGTATTATTTAATAATATGAAAGATAATTACTTTTTTACTCCACCTGAGAAGTTATATAGCTTACATGCTGGATACCTGGAACAAAGGTTCCATCCCCTTGGAAGAACTTGTGGAACTGTAGCTTTCAAATAACATGAAGTGTAAGACTGCATAAAAAGGAAAGTGCTCCTCTGCATTTAGACTCAAACATGCATCCCCAGTGTCTCAAAATAGGTATGCAGCAGACTGCTGCAACTGTAAGATACCTTTTAAGCAGACAATTCTTTGTAGAACTTGCAAAGTCTGTGCAACATGTAAAATTCTTTTCCCCAGTAGATTCACTGAATCATTTGGCAGATAAAACTGTGTGGTTTTGCGGGTTTTGCTCCCCAGTAAATTGGAGAATAGTTGTTTGCTGGAGCATACCAAGTAATACAGCCTGCTAGGCCGAAAAAGAAATCAGGCTCAAAGTACATGAGATAAGCCACGGGAGAATTTGTACTTTGAAGTTAATGCCTTAGAGACTGCATTTGGTAATGAATATGCAGCTATTATACAGAATAAATATACAATGTGTTTCTGTTTTGAAAGGTTATTATATAAACATTCAGCACCAGTTGAAATTGGTGTGACCTTCAAGGTTGCTTCTGTGTAGGCTATATTACAGTAATGCAAACTGAAGTCTTACGGACTCCTGATAACTGAGAAAGAAAACCACAAATATTTACTCTTGTTACTTTCCTTTCTGTACGTAGATATTGGGTACAGTTCCCATCACTTACTTTGGTCACTTGTTTTTCTCAAGAAGTACTTCTGATGACATTATCTTGCATCAGTTTCATTTTCTTCGTTACCGGTACGGTAAAAGCTGCAATGGTATTAGATTTCAAAGAGCTAACTGATTTCTAATGCTTTTTTTTTATTTGTGGAAATGCGTAACTGGGAAGAAGGTGAAGCCCTGTTAGGTTGTTAAAATAGCCCTTCTGACATAAAAAAAAAGACTGTCTGGTTAGGGTGTTTTTGGAAATAACTTTCCCATTACTGCATGATAAGAACTTGTTGTGTGGTACCAGGTAAAGGGGGATCTAGCTTTTGTGATTGAAATATCAACATTTCTAGATCTTTAGTTGAAGTTTGTGTGGCCAGAAGCAATACCAGTGGTACAGTGCTCTGTGCTGGAATTGTTAGAAAAATGTGTTCTATGCAAGATTTATTCATTTGTTTTTCCCAGGAGGTTCCTTTCTAACGTAGTTAGAAAGAAGGTGTGTGCGTGTGGTCTGGCACAACTTCTGGCAGGTGCAAATGGCTTGTTATGTACATCAGCAACATATTACAGAAATGTTACGCAGGCAAACTTTGAATAATTTGCAGTAAGGCTGGCAGAATAACAAGAGCAGGTTACCATTGAGAAGGTAGCTCTTGGCTCTGGCCCAAGCTTTAACTTGTTGTGAGCAAGAAACTGATGCTTTATTTAGATGAGAAATGTCACCTCACCTGGTTAGCAACACTTCCTGAGCACAAACCATTGACATTTCAAAAATCTAAAGACTTAAAATCACACAGATAAAGGACCCAGACATCCTTTACAGATTTCTACATGGAAGCTATTACTCGGCATACTTTTTGAAAAAAGAAACCAGGATCTTGCGAAGCATAAAGGCCACATGTAGAAAAACAAAAAATCTGTGTCACTTGATTGTGTGCCTTTACCTATGCTGTTTTGTACAATGTTACCTGTGTGATTAAAAAAGAGGAATCAATGGGAACATAGAAGAATCTTCACATGAGAGGTGGTTGGGAGGGGGATGACAGTAGTTAAGGGAAGAGGATTGTTTTGACAATTAAAAAATATATATAATTTTTTCCTGTTTTGCAATGTAAGAAATGGAAGTTAAACAGTTAAGCTGAGGAGTATTGCAAGCATAGCAGAAGGAAAGGAACCAATCTTTCCTTTGCTTCACACAGATAGTGGTAGTCTCTGGTTGCTCTGTGTTTTGAGACAGTGCAGTAAAGGGTGTTTGTTTCAGTGATGGATAATATAGCGGTTAGGCGAGTCTAATTCAGCATTCCAGAAGCTGCAGGGTTTATTGACAATTATTCATCCCAAGCTCAATGTCACTAAAATAACCATAAGTGACAATGTTGTTGCTGTACAGAGCCATCCCACCACTGATTCCTTGCAAAAAAATCATGCAAAATCAGTGTGGTTTTTGTAATTCTTCTCATGAAATGACATTTGTTAATTACACACATGTTTAGAACTACAACAGGGGTGCACGTTGTGTTAATCTGGGATTTCTGTACTGGGATTGCGCTTCGGCTGCAAGCCTGCTGAAGAAACAAAGCCTGTGGAATAGCTGTAGTAACTGAAATACGTACTGCTCTGGGAGGTTCCTGATCCCTTTTGGTTTGTTTATTGTTTTAACAAAGCCTGGTTACTCTTAATCCCTTCACTATTCTGTTGAAGTATGTGTTTTAAAAATCATGCATTTAACTTCTGTTTAAAAGCAGGCTGTTACGTTTAACGTATGATCCAGGCATCCCAAATACCATTTTTCAGAACGCTTCCCTGTTTACTAAACCCTGTCAGGACAAGCTTTGAAGGTTGAGATCTGGTTGTTTTGAAATTTGTTGTTCATTACAAACTTCTGGTTGATCAGCTGATGGAACAATAGTGCTGTTAGCCTGGCTCTAAAGGCCTTCTCAGAATTTCCTCTTGAAGTCATTTATAGCAATTACTTCAGTTAAAATGGTGAACAAGCTGGAAGGTTTTTCAATTAAAACTTTTAACTTCCCTTCTGTTTTGAAAGGAAACTTCTGGTAGAGAAGCAGGAACCCCGTCTCCTTAGTATGCATTGAATGTCTTCAGGGACCTGCAAACTAATTATTTTTGATAAATTGTTGCAGGCAGTGTTGGTCTCCAACTCAAATTTAAGAGCTGTCTTTTGAGGCAAAAGGAGTCAGGTTCAGGGGAGGTATTGCAAAGAGAATGAATTGAAATTCATGCTGAGGCGGATGGTTTTAATTACCCACTTATTAGTAAACCGGCTTCTTTGGAACACTCCCACTGTTCAGTAGCATTTTACATTCTCTGTGCCTTGTTTTTAGGGTAAACGTTATTCATACTGACCTAATCCTCTTCAGTTTTGTTTTTTTTTTGGTAGCAGTTGTATGTGAATCAGTAACTCTTCCATGTTTTACTACAATGATTGTGTAATATAAATGCCTTCTTTCCTGCAAAAATGAGAGTTAAATAAAACTTTTAGCCTCTGGCTGCTGCTTGTCTTGTAAGTCACATGTTTTTTGCTTGTTTTTTTTTTTTCCCTTTTGTTATCAGTTTGGAATGGAAGTTCTTCAGGTACTATTTGACACTTGGAACTGTACAAACAAATGAAAGTGGTGAGTTTCTTCAGTGTTTGCATCTCTTGAGTCTGGTAATCAAAGTATAGCAAGGCTAAAGTGGTTTGTATCTTTTTTTTTTTTTTGTATGACAAGATGCAAAAAAAAAAAAACAAAAGAAAGACCTTAGAAATTATCAGCCACTAATTTAAAAGAAATAGTAGAAAGTGAGTTTGATTAGCTTATCATGACACTCTAAACTTGTGACATGCTGCATAAACATTATTTTATGACCATTCGTAATTGTGGCAGTTATGATGATCAGACCTGATGAGTAAATCTCATGTTCAGGGCGTAGGCTGTTCTCTGAGAGGCAGAGTAGAAAATCTTTCCCTGCCTTTACAATCGAACATTTTGTTAATGAAATTTTGAAAATAACTGTTCATGCTCACGAGTCCAGTGAAGCAATCATCTCTGTTGGAGATGGTTTGTATTTCAGTCTGTTTTACAAAATCAAGCCTGAGTTTTGTGCCACAATCAGGTGTTCTGAATGTTTTGTGGTACTACAAAACAGCAAAATGCTGTGCTGCTTCACAGAGGAGGTATAGAGGAAAGAACAATGTGTAATGTACTGGGAAGCAAGTCTCAGCCTCCCCCTCCTTAAATGGAACACTTGCACAGCACTTGTGCTGTGTGTTCTAGCTGACTTAGGGCATGAAGAGGTAGGTATTTTTTTTTGAGGTCTTCTAGAGCAACTAAAAAGTCTTTTGCATGGCAGTTAAGTGACTTTCTTTTTAAGACTTGTCTGTCGAACTCAGATGTTAGCACGTAACGTACCAAATTGACAAAGTGCTGTGTTGTAAACAACAGAAACAATCAAATTCAAAAGATTGTGATAGTTGTTCCTAAAAACAATGTAGGTGAACACTGACGGTTTCAATATTAATAACTATTGTGTGGGTAGGTGTCAACATTCCAAAATATTTATATTTTTTGAAGGCTAGAAAATGACTAGCTTGTACTCAGCAGCTTTTATTCAGCAGTTCCAAAAGAACATGAATTCTTAGCTTCACTTGCTTTGTAAAGGAAACGTGAATTTTGTCTCAAGAATAGATCAGGACAAGACAAAATCTCACAAATGACTAAAGCAAAAACAATAAAGAAAATATGAAAGAAAATATCACTTTCCCATGTATTTTTTCAGACTTCAGGTGACTTTATTGTAACGGTCTTTGCTTGCTTGCTAAAATTCTCTAGTTTTTGTGGGTTATTTTCTCCTCAGTGTGTTGATGTCTTCACCTCTCTTGTTGTCTTTAATGATCTTTCTGTGGTATTAGCTACTTTCCAAGTGTTCTGTTTGGTTGGTTGAGACGGTTTGTTTGTTTTTAAAAGCTTTGTTCTGATCTGAGCCACTACTCAATTCATCTAAACAAGGTAACAGAGATGGCATATTGCTTATTAATTTTGTTGCTTTGACAATCCAGGATGGGCTGCTTGGATAATGGAGCGGCTGTGGGACTTTTTGTTCTTGGACTTTGCTGTCAACTCTCAAAATGTCACTGCTTCCTCTGGAACTGATGAGAAGTTTGGGAGTATTGTTCGTGGCACACTCCCTCGTGACTACTTTGGCTGTTGCTGTAAATTTGAAAGATAAAAATAAGTTAGGTTAAACTGGCTTGTTGAAATGGATCGGTAAGTTAAACCAGAGGCTGCAATTCAGGCTGTCCTTCCTGTTTATGAGTCATTCTCCTATTTAATTGCGTGAAAAGGCCTTCTGTAGAATTAATTAAAGGAGAGATCTTAGTAGTGCTGCAAAAACCTTGCAGTTTAGTTAAAATGGTGATTTTTTTTTTTAATTATTGTTTTAGTCTTCCTTGTTTAACCTCTCAGGCCTTAAAGATGGAAGCCTGGATACTATCTGTGACTTCTTTGTAGGTGATGTATTCAACAAGTGGAAAGAAAATGTTATCAGGAAAGTGAGAATTCCTTTTTTAAACTTTTGTTGGAATAATCCAGACTATTAATCCTCTAAATTTAAGTTTTGGGGAATAATCCAGACTATTTTAAATGACTGCTTTGTAGCCAGCAGTTGTTGGACTCTACAGAAAAGCGTGAGCCATCAGGGATATCTTCTGACATTGCTAATGCTTGTGTGTGTTGTTAGTTCCTTGTATGTGTTCACGTGACTGCGGGCTGAAGGCATGGCTTCCACAATACCTTTTTATGCTGTTTAGCTATTGTGTTGTACTTTGCAGAGAGCCTTTTCCTGACTTGAAGCCAGACTACTACATGTTTCCCTCTGGTTTTCTCTTCTGAATCATCTATTCCATTTGTCAGGTTTAAGGATGTATTTGTGTTGAGGACCTGCAAAGAGATGAATAACTTATTTCACATTGATAATTGTGGCTTAGTGCAGGAGAATGGTGCTGTGGACAACATTCTCTGAAACACTTGACCAGAAAGCAAAAAGGCATGGTTCAGTTGGTACTTCTCAAGTTAAGGACTTGCAGTAAGTCATCTTTGGTTGCCTGAGTGAGTTTGGAGAATGGCATTTTTGTTTCGGCCTTGTGATTTCAGAGCTGCTAACAGAGAAAGTCTGACTGGGTTAGAACAAGAGAGCTCTGGTCGTGGAGGCTTGGTGGCTTTGTGGCCACAAATGAAAATACATTCCATAGGTTATATTTGTATAAAATGTATCCTCTTTTTCCTATATATTACCAGAGTTGTTGAGACTTATCTTCTCTCCAAGCACTGTAATTTTTGTGGAGTATGTTCCGGAGGGGTGGGGGAATGACTGGCAAAACTTTCACATCTCTTTACTGTGTAATGAATGTTCTGTCTCAGTTCTATAGCATTTGCGAAAAGGAATGAATAAAAACAGGACTATTCAGATGGCATTAAAAACTGGCAAGCTACCTTAAGTGTTTTTTTTAGCATTTTCTTCTGTACCAGGTGTGTCAGAAATAAACCAGGTGAATTATTCTACATTAAGCATCAGTGTCTCTGCATTGCAGCTAACAGAAATTAAGTATTCCCCCCACCCCTTTTTTGAAGCCCGAGTGAGGATTTACATGGCTTTAGCAAGCAGAAATCTGTAGTTAGCTTTTCAGTCACTCCTTTCTCAGTGGAACTTCTTGGTCAAATGTTTCTAACAAAATTGCACACAAGGACTGGGTGGGGATGTCTCTGGGTGTGTTTCTAAGGAGGAATTACATGATCATAGCCATTTTTATGTGGGGTTTTAGCTTTGCTAGACCAGTTCAGAATAGAATAACTTGATCTCTGTCAAGCTGAAGCTTGGGTATGATTTAGATGATTTCAGAACGTATGTGGAAGAAGGCACCCACAGGAATAAATGGTAAAGTAAATTGCACGCGTTGGTATTCGAGGACGCAATGGCGTGGCTATCGCGTTAGGCAGTGCACGATGAGAGCAGGGTGTGGTGTTGGTATTACTCACTAGGCATTAAAATGATCACAGGCATAGTTTCTCTTATGTAAAATATGAAGAAAAAACATGTCCCATTGTGTTTTTCTTTGAGTAATGTATGCATTCACCTGCGAAATAAAAATGGTAGCTGTCTTGTCCCCCCCGCCCTTTCCCAGGAGAGAGGAAGAAGAAACCCTCAGACCAGTTCATGTGACAGCAATGGGGAGCCTTCAGGAAGGGGAAGTGAATGACAGCAATCCTTTCCTTCAAGCCTAGCTGATAAGTCCTGAAATTGCATTAATGAATTAGTGTAGCTTTTGAGAAGTGGGAATAAAATCAGTCATGTTGCTGTGACAGGCTGATATATGAGCTGTCATTACAGAATGAAAATTGACAGTAAGCCTGTGAAAATCCAATGACTGCAGTATGCTAATAAATACGTTTAAATGCTTTGTTCCTATTAGGCTTTGTATATCAAAGAAATTAATTTCCAGACCAACTGCAAGGGCTTCACGATAGTTTTGCTTTATGGATTTTGAGAATTTTCCTTTGGATTGTTTGTTTTTTGGTTTCAGCTTACAGTCATAGCTTTTATTCCCAAGTCTCTAAGGAGGCGTTGGTATAAGGAGGCGTTGATGACACGGGTGGTAAGATGGTTTCGATGTCTGGTTTTCCCTTCTTCTGCCTTATAATATATTTAGATACCTGCTGTCTAACTGGGGCCTTACACAGCAGAGGACAGAGAGTTTAAATGATCTCCTCATGCAAATACTGTCAGTGCGAGGCTTACTTAGCACTTACTCTGTCTTGGTCTGCAGCAAAGGAAGTGTGATTGGCAGCTAAATGCATGTGCTCCATTTTAAGACTCTAAGAGAAGGAAACTTTAAAAACGCAAGTAGCTTTCAGTGTGGTCAACGTGTACAGTAATTTGCAATATTAATTACTGGATTTTCTCTCTAGGTACTGGAATAGGTAAGGCTGCAGTCAGGGCGTGTGAGGGCCCAACGCACATAGTCTCATGGCAGCCTGTGATGGTGTGACTGGTACCAGCTCGTGGTGGGCTGGGGCTGCTTCCAGAAGTCAGAACACCCAAGTGAAGTACAAAGACGTTTCACTGAGGAGATACTCTGATTTTCTTTCTGAATGTCTTCTAGTTCTTTCCTTAATGAATAAGGTTCTTTAGCAGAAATTTACCCTTTGCTTTTAAAGATATAGACTAGTTAGGATGCCATGAGGAGTTCTGTGCTTTATACTGATAACATTCTGGCAATAGGACATGTGAGACGAAATATTCTCTGTATTTTGATTTCACTTGGTTCCGGTTGCTGATACTGCTAAAACATGGTGGTAATACGTTTTTGGAGATGAATAAATCCTATAATAGTTAACTGTATAAACTGTATAAACAGTTCTCTGCTAATTCAGCAGCAAATAAGAGCACTGTTCTAAAAGAAGTACGTTTCTGTAATAGATCTCCTCTTACAAGGCTCGTAGCAGAATTCATCAAGTTGGCAGTGGATTTTCATAGGTAACTTCCTGGGATTATATTTTACCCTTTTGCTTCAATTATGTTCAAGTTATATAACTTGAAACTTTTTTAAATGAACCTTTTAAAATTTTATAATTCAAAATCCCCTATTGAGAGGTTATCCAATAGGAGGATCAATGGGATGTTCAAGGCTTTCCTTTTTTCTTTTATCTAGAACTGTCTTGCATTGTTTGGTGTATTTATATATGTATCAAAAACTGTGTAGTATTCTTTTTTGTGGTTAAGCTCTGAAATGTCTGTTATTGGATAAGAGTGGGTGGTTAATGGAAACCTTGAGACTTAAGCCCTTAGTTTCCATTCACTAAAACCACATGAGTATTGTTTTTTAATGGTCTTATAAAGCTGTAAAGAAAAGATGCTATTTATAAATCTGGAAGGTGAGACTAATACCAAAGCAGTACTTTTTTTAAAAAAATAAAAAATAAAAAAATTGAAGGGTTAGGTTGAAAAATCCCATTCAGGAGTAGCAGCTTGCCCCAGGCTATTTCTGGCCTCCAGGACTGCCCTTTTTAGCAATTCTACAAATTGAATCACCATGCCAGTAGCATTTAAAGCAAATGAGGCTCAATTACATTCTGAGTCAGAAGTACCTGAATTAACCTGCTTTCCAGCAAAGGTGGTGTGACCTCTCCTACTGATATTCAAAGACTTTTAAGCCATGCAGACTTTAAAGCCATGCGTGAGTGGTAATCTAAAACTACTTACAAGTGTTGAGCAGGTTTGTCTGTGTTGCTTTGTGTTTGACTTTTTGTAACAAAACTGTGCTCAGAGGTGTGAAGAAAATCTTGGAACAGTATGTTTGACTAGCTTCATTATTATTTTTTTGGGGGGGGCAACAGTTGCAACAGAGCTGAAACTCTCTAGGCTTGGTGCCATTACTGCAACAAGCTTCCTCTTAACCTTGGATGACTCCAGAGCTTTAGCTAGGTTGGTTATTAAAACACAACTGCAGCCTCTGTCATGGAAACAAGCAAAATAGTCATCTGTGAAACTTATGTTCTTTGTCTTAATATTCCCACTATTATAATCAGTGAAGCTGCTGCAGGGGTTGCCAGAGGGATTGTATGTGGCTTAGTTCAGTCCCCTTGAGCTATTTTTGTTAGCTACTGTAGCATTTACATGATTGCCTCTACATTTGCAACTCAGGTTCTAGGAACAGTGGAAAACTTGAAGAGGTACAAGCTGCCACAGTGTTAGCTCATATTCAGAGAGCACTTTGCTCACCGTGGTGAGCCAAAAGGATGGTTTGACTGTATTTGCATGATTTGCACTGTTGAGAAACATTGGTTAAACCTAGATGTGGAGCATTATTTTTGAAGCATAGGTGACTTTGTAGGCACAGTTAGCATAAAGGAGCTATTTGATTGATTGTGGTCATTTGAGTTGCTTGTTCCATTTCACCTGCCTTGTCATGCCAGACTGTTATTCTAGTTATCCTCGTTGGTAGGGTTGCTTAGTATGATTTAAATGTGTAGTTAAATTTTAGCTGCTGCTTGAGAGATGGATTCTATTAGTGAAGATGTACTTTAAAAGTCTGTTGCTCTAATTGTTGCACAAGAAGCTGCTCATGGAACTGCATCTAAAAACTTGGTAAGTATGTGTTGATGCTGTAAGCAGCTGTCTTGCAGTTTCCCCTTTCTGTGCTTCCTCCCCCTTTCCCTAGTGTTTCCAGGGCTGCTTGACCAGCTGACAGAGTTGGAGCAGCTTCTGGAGCCTGTAAAGAGCTAATGTGGGAAGGAGAGGGATTTGGTTGTGGCAGTTTTTGGCGCCGATACAGATGGCACAGATATGTCTGATCTAAAGCTGGCACGTGCGAGGTCATGCTGCCTCTCCGAGAAACAGTTCTGATTTTCCCCAGTGTAAGCCCTGTACAAACATGCACTGCAAACTCCAAATAGGTTTAATTAATACACTTGCTTAACTGTCTTCATTGGTCACGCAGTTAAAACACAAGTCTGGATGCTTCAGTCTTCACAAGGTTAAAATGGTTAGCCTGTGTTAGCGTGTGGTGAGCAATGCGGGCGCTGTCTGGTGCCTTAGTGAGATGGGTTTCTGTTGCAGTGATGTTAAGCCACCTTTGGATTACCCCACTCATAGGTAGAGGTATTTCCAGTAAACAACTTCTAACAACATTGGTTTTAGTTCTTGACGGGACAAGTGCAGCAAGTCTTAAACTGTGAGTTGGAAGAAGAATAGGGAAAATTTAGATTATCCTCTGATAGCAACTCCTCAGTCCGTCTACCTCTGCTTTCTTGGAAGTGATTGTGACTACAGTGTGGTGGTAAGCAAAGCAGCATTCTGACAAATGTTTTCAACCCTGTGCCTTTTCTGCAAATCTGATGGTATCATACTATTTTGTCCCAATGTAGAAATGATATCACGTGGTTGACTGAACAGGTTCCTAAAGAAGAGCAGTTGAGTTCTTGAAGCTGATGTAGTTTAATAATTCTTTCTCAAAACATTTGAGAATGGAGAACATAACAGGGACCAGAATTATAATGGAGTTGGGGGGTGCAAAATGTTTTCTCGTTATGAACACCTGCTATCATGAATGCTGTACCAATAGTCTAGATGCTCCATTGCCTTTTGAAATAACATCTCAGTTGTCTACAGATTATTTTGTATACAACATAAAATAGGAGATCCCTTCTTTTGATTACAGTACATTTAATAAAATGAACTCCTGAGTTAAGAAACAGGCAGGCATGCAATGCTTCGATAGGTTTCTGTGGCTTAAAAAATCGTTACTGCTCTTTGATGACTTTGAGCTTTTATTAAAATGTTTTGATGTTTAAATGCGGTCTTCCAAAATAAACTGCATTTGAAGGTAAATAGAGTAACTGAAGCTTTATTAGAGACTGTTATGTAAACAGCTATTAACATGAAGCCTTTAAAATGGAGGCAGCATCTACTCAGTGATGAGAAAAAACAACTCCTAGTCAAAGCAATTAGAAGGAAGAGGAACTCCTGAGTCAAAATTTTCAAATGAACACTTAAAATTCTTGTTCCTGAATCCCTGTGAAGTTCTCTGTAAAGTGGGAATTTTACGTCTACATTTTACTCTTTCAATGATTCAGTGAAATGGATACTGCTGCTTTGCTCTGCTTGGCAGTAGCCAGGTGTATTCACTTAATATTATACTTCCAGTATAGTTCAGCATTTCTTTTCTATGTCACCTGGAATTTTGGACGTGTGTTTTTTTGTTGTTGCTGTTGTGGGTTGCTTGGTTTGTTTTCAATCTAGTAGGTAACTTTGACTCTACCAAAGATGTTTTGATTTAATAGTGGGAAGGAGGGGGAGGGAGCTGGGTGGGAAGTTCAAACTTACCTGATTCTAGCCCTGTAACTCTAGGCCTGTAAATCTGACATATGTTCATTAAAGTTTTAACTGTAAACTTTTTTTTTTTTTGAGACAAACTAGCAAAACCACCCACACAGCTCTCAGAATTCCAGCTTTGGTAATTTCTGGATTTTTTTTTCTTTTCAGAAAGAGTGGCTGAGTTGCTTTTGGAAAAGTTTGCAGGTGGTGGTGGCGGCAATTATTAGAGACTGTGTTATTGGAGGCTGCGGAGGGCTGCTTTTTATTTTTGGACAGTTTTTGGTAAATGTCACTAGGCAAACTTTAATTCTACCCTTCTCCATCTTGCTGTTACCTACTGCAGTGATAGCATTATTGTAGCTGTAGAAGTTACTGACATCAAAGCAGTACTACAGCTGCTGAATCATGCTGGGACAGAAATGTTAGTAGAAAGTAGGTGACAAACAACACTTTTTTACTTTTTATTTTTTTGTTGTTAGATTGTGTGTTTTTTTCCTTCTGTGTCAGTGAATCATCCTGGGTCTGCATGAAACGATTCGTGTCTACTTATCTCAGTCTAAGACATGATGAAGGCCTTGCAGTGGCAACAAGGTCTTTATTTCCCCTTTTCCTAAACTTGGTTTTCAGCTCTGGAACACCTATAGTAGTAGTCAGGTAACCATAGATTTTTTTCTGCATGGAAAAGAATGATACTGGCCTTTGTCATTTTTATCTTTAATATAGATTGTCTCACTAGCAAATGCCCATCTCTTTATTGCCATGTTGCTTTTGCTACTTCACATCACTAGAAGATGGATAGAAAGAATGTTTCACCTAAGCAAGCATCTCAGAGGCCTGTGCATCGGCAGTGTTTGCCATCTCTAGTGTGCTGCCTAGTTCCTGTTGCTTTCTCTTTTTGAAGTTTACTGCTGCTTAGATTGTTTTGTTAGGTGAGGTGTTTGTGTGGCTGGTCTGCTGCCCAATTTCAATTAAAAAATAAGATATTTATTGTGTAGTTGCTGTCCACCCATATTTCTGCCTACCTGTGCATATTAGAGAGGTCCCTCTCTAACCCCTACCTAGCTTGAACCAGGGGATGTCTGTGCAAGCAATTTGACTGGAATATCTTGGAAGGGGATCTGTTAGGAAGGGTAGGGACTTTTGTAGCTGACAGCAAGAGGTAATGTGTGTCTGTACCCTCAAATCTGAAGACTAACAAGTTTGTTCTGGTTATTTCTGCTAGGGTTTCTTTCACCAGTGTTTGATAGCAACCTGTACTACTGTACTGTACTGCACCTGTACTACTACTTTTTCTTGGTATAGGCTCTTGTATAAGCTCTGCTATGCCATAGGAGAGAATAGTCCTGGATACAGCGACTTTACCTTCTGTTTTGGTCTCCTGGGATGGATCGTGTCCTCTCTCTTCCTTCCCCAATGACTTAGAAAAGGCCTCAGACTCAGTCATATCAGCATGTAGCTGTCTAGGGACACATCAATTGCTTGATAATTAGCTCTCATTCTCAAATTAGCTGTTCTAATTCTTACGTGTTCAGAAAGCAGCCCTTTGAATGGTGTTTGCTTCTGGGAGAAAGTGAGGGGTTTGGTTCCATCACTTCCTGTGAGCAAGGCTGGTAGCTCCCGAGAGTTTGACCTGTGGAACCAAAGCCTCTCTTCTGAAAACCGTTGTGGACATTTCAGCTGCTATCTGCTGTTAATCTGTTTGATTTGTCCCTGATTTTTAATCCAGGTTTACTCGTTGTGCTGCTGTTACAAGAGTTTGTGCGTTTTCCATGCACATGATTAAGCTGAAATGAAAATAAGGTGTTCTGGCCCTGCTTGTCTTCTGCTTGTTCCCTAGCGTGAATTATCTGTGGGTTTAGGTGTCCTTATGGTTGGTAGAAAATTTTTCCTAGGTAATAGACCATGAAACCATTTGTTATTAGGGGTTGGTCACTTCCCTTTTCTTTTAAACAAGCTGTAAGGGATGTCTAACATCAACCAGAAATGATGAAGTTAGTCACGTCTGTCTTCCCTGAACACTTATTGTCCCAGCCGAGTGCAAGCTGTGCTGTTGGGGAGTGCGAGCAGGGAGCTTTCAGCTGCCTTTCCACATGTTCCTTTTCATGTTCTTGATCCCAGTGGTGTAGGTGATCAAATACTGAAGGAAAGTTAACAAGTCAAGAAAAAGACACATTAAGCTTCATTCTGTTTGTTTCTCGCGAAATGCTGAGTAAATAACTGTATTCGTCAGTTTTCTGGTCTGTAGGAAGACTTCAGCTCTTGCCTCCCAGCATGTTGTGAAGCTCAAATTGTTTTAAATTGCTTTTAGATCCTCTTGTTGGGGAGATACTAGAGCAGAGTTGTGATATTCCCTCCCCAACCCCAGTGGTGTTACAAGCCAGGAAATTTCAAACGAGGGATTATAACATTTTGTCCTTAATTGGCCCCATTTTCTGAAGGAACTTGACAGATTGCCAAATAAGAGACTTGCATGGTGGTTGATCCATTTCTTCCTCTGTTTTCATAACTCAGATACGTTACTGAGGAAGACAAAGCAAACCTTGAACCTGATTTACCTGAGCTTCAGGGGGTTTGGGACAGAAGCTTGGAGGCATTAATAACTTTTATTTTTTAAGAGTCTTCTGGTCACTGGAGCCTGATGGCTTTTACATGGTTATGAAAAAAGGGTGGGAATGTGTTACACACAGACTTCCAGGATTTGCTGTTGGGTGGGATTTTCTTTTGTTACCAAGGTCTGTCTTCTGGGCGAGTGCTCAGCTGCTGGGGAGCAGGCATGCGCGGCAGGGGAGGAATGAGGAAGCGCTGCACTTGCTGCCAGCCCGGGGTGCACGGCAAAGTTTCAGAGAGCAAACAGGAGGGGGGGGGAGCTCAACCCGTCAGAAATACTATTCTGGGCTTGTCGTGGTAGTGGTGTTCATGGAGCTCCCCAGGCGGAGGTGAGAAGCTTTTTCTTCTGCCTACTCTTGTCTGGTCAGGCATGGGCTTTCTTTCTCTTTTGCTCTCTTCTTTCCTTTATTTTTTTCTTTCTTTTTTCTCTTTCTTTCGTTTTTCTACCCCTCTAGCCAGGAGCTTTTCTGTGGAACTAGATAGGGGAAACACTGACTGGTGTTTGTCCTGTTCTGCAGACTGGGAGGTTGGCTTTGGGGTGTGTGTGTATGTGGCTTCAACATGCCTTTTGAGAACAGTGTGTTTGCTAGGCCGTATAAACAACTGATTACTTCTGGCTGGTCAGAGTTTCACATGGGTTAGCTTGTCATTTTTTCCCAAAAATGAAATTTGGTACTTCTCTAAGTATTATGTGCTACGCTTCCCGTCGGGAAACAGAAGCTATTTGTGTTCTCAGAAATGATCTGAGTTACATGGAGTGCATTAGATTGGGAGTGTTATTTACTTAAATGTTGCCTGTAAAGCACCAGTGAAAATCGGTCATGTCTGTGTGGTAGCAGGTAAGTCCGGGAGGGGTCTGGTTGTTGGGCAGGGCTGCTCTGTGTGTACCTGGTAGTCCTTATTAGCCAGGAATTGTTTTACTGTTACCTGCTCGCTCCGTTTAGGCTTGTTTTTCATCTCGAGTGTCAGAGAGGTTTTGAAGTAATTAGTGTCTCGCCACATCAGTCCAGCATGAGAGAGGATCCCGTCTTTGGCTAGGTTACTCTTTCTCAGGAATTTTATGGTACTACCAAGGACTAAGAATCTTGAAAATAATGAAGTGGTGTTTTCCTTAGTAGATTACATTATAGATTAGCCAAGAGCTGTATTTGCATGAGCAGGTTGGTTGGCAAGGCTCAGTTTGTTTTGGCAATGAGGAACTGCTTTTGCATTAGGCTTTGCGCTAAGTAGGCTTGCTTCTGTGCTCACTGTTGGAGGAAGTTCTGCTGGGTTGATTTCTGAGTAAGACTCAGCAAAAATAATACAGCTTCAGGACAAAATGAAAAACAGGCGATAAAAATTACCATTACTCAGAATTTTGGTCTTCAAGTGTCCAAAAGAAGCTGATACTGCTTGGGTGAGAAAAGCTGAGTAAACTACCGTAAAGAGCCCTGTACAGCCAGGGGAGCAGGCAGCGCTTTTAAGAGATTCGTATCCTGAAACTGCAGCTGGAGCGGGGCTGCCCTGGAGGTGTGCTGAGTCATCTGCCCTGAGCGTAACGTGACTGCGGCCGGCCTGCTCCGCGCTCGCTGGGCTGTGACGAAGGGACACATGATACTGCTGGGCTCAGAGTTAGGTCCGAGTAACGCGGCTGGGAGGGAAGTCGGCTGATACCTGGGGCTTGTACCGAAGGGCTCGGGGAGCACAATGAACTTGGAGGGAGTTGAATTTTAACCAAAAGCAGAAGGGAGTCCATCGGGGTGTCGTTATGTGTGGAACTTGGTGTCAGCAGATGCTGGCACGAGGCGCTGTGGATTTTAAAAGCATCTTCGTGTCGAGGGGCGAAGCTGCAGAAGCTTTCCAGTTGTGCGTGAGAGGCTCTGGCCCCGAGGCAGAACGCAGCTGGGGCAGGAGGCAGCTCCCCCTCTGCAGCCTCGGCCAGAGCAGGGAACATGATACGGCATCGTGACGCTGTGCCACGGCTTTGCTGTCTGGAGCACCAACAGAGCTCTGCAGTGGCATCCCAGGAGAGACAGATCACTGATCTGATTGCAGTGTGACATTTCCAGTCTGGGTTAAGGATGGAATCTCAAGGATTTTGGGGGGTGGGGGAGGATCCAGAAGAGAGGAGACCTTACTGTGTTTTTTTTCCAAGTTTTAACTGGAAAAATAAAGCCTGTCCTGAGCTAAGCATAAGCAGGAGATTTGCAAGGAGACGTTTCATATGTTCAGACTGTCTCTGGTCCCAGTGCAGTATCCAAGGTACGTGTCTTGGGGCTTCTTCATTCCTAGTTACAGGTTCTTGTTTTCCAGTTTTTGCACTGTGGATGTCTTGTGTTTTTTTTTCTTGTGTTCTTCCCCACACCGCTAGCACAATGTGTGAGTAGGAATCTGAAGGCAAGCCAGGTGGTACTAAAGCTTGCTTGCAAAACAACAAAAAAAGAGGGCCTATTACCTCCATTTAGAGTAGGATAGGTGCATGGTATAGCATAAAGTGACAGTAGCAACTGAAATACCGGTAAGTAATTTCTAGGCAAGTGTACTGACTCCCCTTTGGCCTGAGATCTGCAGCCTATTATTGAACAAATGGTGGGCCCTGTTTAAAATACTGGCAATTCAAATAGTGTCCCTAACCTTTTACTCGCTACACTCCTGTATGTGACGGCACCTGTGTATTTTCTGGTCTTTTTTCTAGCATGTCTGTGCCTTCAGTCATGCACAAAGACGTGTGTGTAAATGTTTAAAATATTGGGAGTTAATGTGTGAAAGAGAAGACAGAGTGGGCTAAGAAGTCATAACGTTCTGGGGAGGGGGATCTTACTCACATTGGTATGTCTTGCTTGAGGGCTCTACATTTTGCTCACCCCAGACTCCATACCTCTCGCATAATTCTGGAGAGGCATATTTAAAAACTGTTGCCCCATGAAGGCATGAATATGCTTTTTCTACCTTGTCAGTTCTGGGAAGTGTTCCCTCTTCCAGCAGTGATGGTTCTGTTAGCTGTCTGTGGGAATGCAACACTGTTTGCCATCGCCTTGTTGCAGCTTGTAATTTCTCCTGTGTTTAAAGTAGTTCCTGGAAACTAAGTATTTTCTGACTTACAATTATTTCCAAGGTCACAGCAAATCACAAACCTTGCAAAAACGATGCATCTTCCCCAGCTTCACTGCTTACATACCCCATCCGTCCATACGCTTTGCCTCTGGGCAGAGGTTTCTATCTGGGAGAGGTTTCTATCGGATCTCAGTGCATGACTGCTTCCAAGCCCGAAGACTGAGGACCCAGCTGGGAAACCGAAGCCGTAGACATGGAAAGCTGTGTGGCAGTGGCAGTGCTTGGGGCGGTGCCAGCCCTGGGAGCTGTCGGTCCCTGCCGTGCCGTTCCCACCGGGCACGGGACCGGAGGAGTTGTTGGTTCTGTGCTGCTTTGTTTGGGAAATTCATTGGCAGAGCAGGGTTTGGTACTTGAACATCTATTCTTTTCCTCTGTGGGGAAAAGGTTGGCTGGATCAAGCCAGTTAGCCATCTGTTTCAGCAGTTAGACCGCGCTGAAATGGATGGCTTCCTGAGGTTTCTCCCAGACATATTTTCTATTGTCAGTGCTATCAGCAGCCTTCCTCTGGCATTTAGGCAGCAGAATGTGTCCCCAGGTGCTGCAGGGGGAGAAACTCAGCACAGTGAGGGCTGGCAGGGAGCTCCGTGAGGCAGAAGGGGAGCTGTCACCCCTGGGTGAGACGTGCTTCTGTAGTGGTAGTGCCTTGGTGGTAGTGGCTGCTCGGTGCCAGGCTGCGGCTGCTGAGGACCCTGCTGCGGCTGTGCTTGTGTGTGAGCCTGGCTTCCTTGGCTTTCCGGTATTTTGGAACCTGCCTTGCTAAGGGGCCAGTGATGCTACGAATTACTCCTTCCCTCTCTCCCCCAACTGGAAAACAAAAAATTCTCTCTCTAACGTTGAGACTGTAAATAAATATGACCTATTACATTGTGCTGGTTTTCTGAAGTGGCCAGAGGTATGAGCAGGAACAACATGTTTCTGTGTTTTTTTGTTTGTTTGTTTGTTTTGTTTGTTTTTTGTTTTAATTAGTTAACTCCTGTGTTAATGTGTGTTCAAGTCTCCTCTTTGCAATTCTGAGTCTGGGCTGGTGAAGTCTCTGTGCCCGCCCCACTTGGTCTGTTGGCAGACCTACTTGGTCTGTAGCTTCGTGGTAGCGTCTGCTTTTAGATTTCCTCAGTAAGAAATTGCTCGTTTTGTTAATGCTTGGTTTAACATGGTGGTTAATAATCAATGTTTCAAATAGGCTGTTCCAATTACTTCTGAATTGCAGATGAGTCTGGGAAATTGTTTCTGGCTATTTTAATGCCAGCATGGTAGGAAGGAAGCAAAGTGATTCAGCTCTTAAACTGTGACCCTCAAATGGTGTACGGCAGGACGTGCACTCTGTATGAAGCTGTGTGCTGCTCTTTGCAGAAAGGATTGTGGGGTTCCAAGGTAATTCCTATTACAGGTTGGCTCACAAAGATACTAGATGAGATGCTGAATGCCAAGGCTTACTAATAAATGGGATCAATAAAGGAAGGGGAGGCTTGAAAGTAAATTCCCCAAATGTTTTTGGCAGTTAGCTCAGTCAAATAACTGACAAGTGTACATGTTTTCCTTTGGGATATAATGATGCACTAGTAATGGGTCTGCTGACAAGATGAAAAAATACTGGCTTTCTAATAAAGAGGTCATTTAGGGCAAAACAACAGCATTCAGCACAGGCTGCAGGATGCTGGTGTGTTCTGGGGTTAACACCTGCAGTGCCTCCCTTCAGGCAGGGTGCTGCCAAGGAAACGGACTGGCAATGGACACCTCGTTATATGGCTGTATGGTGCTGTACATCTTGTGATGACAGAAGTAACTTTTAATTTTTATTACCTTTAGAACTAAGCTTCAGATGTGCTGCTGAAACATGGCTAAAAGCTTAACTAGTAACTGTTCATTGTTTGCCTTGGCAAAATGATGTTAACTGTGAACTGCGCTCTGGAACAAAAGCCTGAGGCTTTTCAGCCTGTTTTAGCATCCGATTTTTGTTGCTGTTTTAAAATGCTTTGGTTCTGAATTGCGCAATTTTAACTTGAAGTTTCTCTTGGCCTTTACTTGGTGTTGAGATTTTTCTTGTTTTTATGTTTTTTTATTTTTTTTTAGCTAAGATTTGGTGAAAGGTTGCTGGCTTTGCTTCTGTTCAAACAGATAACAGCAAGCAAGTGCTCGCTCCTTGGTGTAAAACCTAAGCCAGTGCTGTGTGGGAAAGTGAGAGATGGAGAAAAATCTGGCACTAATTCTGTTACCTGAACTGGTTTTTGCTGACTTGACAGGTTATAGAAAGCGGGACAGACTCTGACTTTGTTCCTTATTGATTTTGCTTCTGATAATGATTCTATCACATCAATTCACGTCTCCTGTTTGCTGGTTTTTAGTTTTCATCGTGTGCATTAAGTAGTCTTGCATTTCGTTATAGTTCCAGAGAGGTGTCTTGTGTTCTGCTCCCTCACAGTTAGTAGCATTTGCTTCCTCCGTGTGTTGATACAAAAGTGGCAAATAACAGACTGCCTCCAGGTTCTCTTCTGTTACAGTGTTTGTGTCATCTGTTGATGCTTTAGAAAAAAATTGGCTTTGTCTGACTATAAATCCTCTAGATAGGCAATTAATGATATAAAGCAGGGTTAGAAAGGCTTCTCAAGAAACAGTTCTTGCTCTTAGAGTCAGAAGTGACTGTGGAAGCTCTTCCTTCTTTTGAGGACTGGTGCTGCTTGGTGGGCAGACTGAGGGCAAGTTCGCAATGCTGACTTACACCCTGTAACGCGTGGGGATTACCAGGATAATTGAGATGTGCCCAGATAAGTCCCTGTGGCATAACGCAGCTCTGTGGGAATCCGCTTGAGCCTGGCACTGGTGCTGTAGTAGCAGCAGGGGGTGTTACCTGGCGCTGCGCATGAGCTGTGCCAGTGCAGGTGGTATCTGGCTGCACCCCAGCCATTCACCCGTCACTGCTGAGGCTGTGGCAGCCCAGCTGTGTCTGCAGAGTCACTGTGTGCCCGCCTGGAGCCCCTGAACATGGTGGGAAACCAGCTCGCGATACAGGTTTTGGATGAAGCCCTGTCAAAGTAAAATTTTAATTGATACTTTAAATAAATAAACTTTAGTAGAATCAGTACAACAATGCTTTTAAAAATGTATTGTTTTGTTTCAAATCTAGTTGATGCTAATTAGGTTGTCTGTAAAGGAAAAAAAATAAAATGGAAAACTAATTAATCCAGTGTCATAACTTCAGTTGGATAACTGCCTTGCTTTTTTTTAAGGATGCCTAACAGCAGAAACAGTTCTAAGTGGCTTTTTCACTGCCAGAGAATAGCTAGAATTAAAACAGGTTGTGACTCAGTCTATTTAATGTCAGAACTGCCCTCCTAGTTGAGCTGTAGAGTGGCATTTACATAGCACAAAGGATTTAAAATGCCTGTTCCAGCGGAGAATGCTAACTGTGTTTCTCTTCTCTTTCAGGTTATGTTTCACACTATGTGCTGACTGTCTGTACTTACAGAAGATATTTAAAAACAAACAGACTTTTTTTCGAAGATTTTGATTCCAGTGGAATCTGTGCTTTAGATTTTTGTCCTGTCAATTAACTCCTGAAGCAATGCCTGTACAAGCTCCACAATGGACAGATTTTCTCTCCTGCCCAATTTGCACACAGACTTTCGACGAAACGATCCGGAAGCCCATCAGCTTGGGTTGCGGCCACACAGTCTGCAAGATGTGCCTCAACAAGCTCCACCGGAAGGCATGCCCCTTCGACCAGACCACTATTAACACCGACATTGAACTCCTTCCTGTGAACTCGGCCTTGCTGCAGCTAGTGGGTGCTCAGGTAGCAGTGCTTTTTTTATCTGTTTGTGTGTTGACCTCCAAAAGGAAAGGAGGAAGATGATTCATGAATAAAGAATGTGACAGCGTAGAGGAGACATCTACCCTTCTATAGACTGACTGTGGTGATTATAGGTTTTAGACCTATGACATCCTCTTAGTGGAACAGCAGGTCAGATCTTGCTTCTACTGGTCACTGACTGATTTGGTGTTAGGTTTGATTTAGTGTAGCCGTGAGCCGTCACCAGAAGGGCTGGTTCTGTTCCTGTCCTTCTTCTCTAAGTTGTATCCATCCATGCTCTGCTGAAAGCATGACATGGGTAACTTCGTGAGCTGACGTTAATCTAAACCCACCCAGGAGAACGGGAGAGCCTGCCCAAGACCCCCTTTCTGCTGGCAGGGGTGTGCAGAGGCCAGCTGAAGGGTGATCTGACCAGAATGAGTGCTACACCCACTGGTGCTACGGGCAGCCTAGGGACAGGGGCTGGGGGAAAGCAGGACTGTCCTGGTCAGTTGCAGCACAGACTTAAACTGGCATAAGCTTATTGTGGTTAGATCATCAGCAGTTTCTTGTAGCCCATACCTCCCAAGGCTGGACAGGCTCATGATCTTGGGGAGGGGAGGGATAATCATGGCTAACGTAAGAAGCAGAAATGTAGAAGGCATGCAGTTCCCTTATAGTGGCCATTGTTTTCCCATTTTCTACTTCCCTGTCTGGGTTCAGCAGAGTTTCAACAGAAAGTTCAAGGAGATGCGCAGGTCAGGGAAAAGAGATGACCTGTGTTGTGGAAGAACTATGAAAGGAGGATGGAAAAGTGTTCTTACAATATTTTTCACAAGGTGCTATGACAAAGATCCAGGTGTGGTTTTGCGACTTCTTTTTTTGGTCTGTGTTTTTTGTGTTTTGTTTCTCTGATTTCTGTTTATCAAGGTGTGCTTATTTCTTTCTCATGCCGTGTATCGGTCTGGAACTTGTATCAGAAGATTTAAAATTGACTTGTGTTTCTGGCTGTACTGGTGATTCATCCTGCTCTGCAGGAGAGGGTAATGAGCCTCTGTGCTTCCATTTCTGTAATGTGCACATGCTGCCACCCTTGAAGGGTTTCCAAGCAGTGTGAGATCTGTGGGTGATGCCATAAATATTACTATTCTCTTCTTTCTCCCTTGCTCCATTGTGTCTTCCTTCCTCTTTGGAGTTTCTAGAGTAGTTCCAGCTGTGTCCAAATGTCCGTGTTTATGATAAAGGTCTTTGCTTCTGCATTTGTCTGGTGGTTTTCTGTGCCTTTGGTACACTTTATCTGTGTAAGAAGCTATGTGATAGCTTAAATTGGAATTTCCACAAAAAGAGGATCCTCTGGAATGAGATGGAAAATCACCCAGCCCCTATTACAATTAATACAGAATTTTATTCTGGTTTGGCTAGTCAGAACTTCCTCGTCTGTATGTTCATGAGGTGTGAAGAAGGATATCGTAGTATTGTATGTGTACTGAGAGCCCTCTGAACTCTAGGTTCAGACTTGGAGCTAATGGCATATATTTTGTGCTCCTTTTCATATCTTAATTTTTCCATGATCCCGATTCATAGAACCTTTTCCATGGTGACCTCAAAACCTGCAAATGTCACAAAACTCTTTGAACTCTTCCCTTTTGTTTGCCACCTATTCCTGCGTGCGTGCTGCTCACTGCAGTCTGTGACCTGACCAGTAATTGGTGGGCTTAGCGGGGCTTCTGTCACTGTCCCCAGGTTCCCCTTAGGAGAAACTTGTACACACACCCCCAGCTCTCCTAGTTTCAGTGAACATGTTCCAGTGCTGTGAATGAAATCGGCATTCAGTGTAAGTTATCATCCTTTCTCCTCTTCCCCTTCCCTTCCTGCCACCTCTTGCAGTGTTTACGAGACCCTGGAGTACTAGAGCATAATGAGGCTGCTTTGCTGGGAAGGACAGGGAAACAGTGGCTTTTTTCCTCTAGTCTCTTAAGAATGGCCAGGCTTGACATCTTTTACAGAGGAAGGTTTGGTTGACGGACCAAAAAAAATGCTGCAGAGAAACTACACCAACTTTGAGCTCTGTCTCATGAAGGAAATGGGCTCTCTCTGGTACACATCAACAACCATGATCTGAGAGCAGCAAGCCAGTTCATGAAACAAGCAGGATCATCAATTTCCGTAACAAAACTAAGCCCGTTTTCTTGTTCCACTTCATGTCTTAGTTTCAGGAGGTTGTATGTGTCTTTAACCTCCCCTGAGCTCCAAGAAACCGATGTATACCTTAACCTGAGTCCATAGAGACCTGTAATACTTTATTTTTAAATGATGAATCCCAAAAATCAGGCTTAGTTTTAGATGGAAATGTAGTAGAACACAATTATAGCTTTTATCCGGGGGAGAAAAGAACAGTTTGTTCTACTCCCTTTGGGGAGGTTTCTGAGAAGTTCACACGTTTATAAGTGTTGTGTGCTTTTTGCTGGAGGCAGAGGAGGAGAACAGGCAGTTCAAGAAACAAATCTCTTCTGCTGTGACTGGCAGCATTGACAGGATTCCAGGGCAAGTCACATCGGCTGGCTTTCATGCAGAGCCACTGGGTGAAGTGAGCAGGACTATTTCTGCAGAAAATGTGCTCAACTTGTCACACGGACACCTGAGGAGCAGTAACCTATTTTCCTGATAAGAGCATTATCTTTGTGAAGGTTTCGTTGCTCTCGTGGTGACGAGTGTTTGTTTCCTGCTTGAATTACTGACTGCTCATGAATTTTCCCTCTTCCCACCCCTTTCCAAGGAGTAAATTGTTTCCCATTTTAAAACCATACTTGATAGGAAAACTGTTGCAGAGATTCAAATTTCTGCTTCCCTGCTGTAGTGTGGGACACACCGAGCATGGACACAGGGTCTGTTCTGTGGGGCGGTAGCTGGGCAGTTTGGCACACACGGAGATAGGATCAGCCTCAGAAGCTGAGGGAAGAATGACTTGTAAGGAGGGGATGAGAATTATTATTCCTGGGAGGGCTGGAACTAGCTGAGCACCTAAGAGAGAGCTAAGACCATTGTGAGGAAAGGGAGAGACAACATCTCTAATACAAATCAGAAAGGCTTTATTGGATCATCCATGGGATAGCTTGCTTTTTAAACTTCTTAGGTAGAGGACAAAAATCTCTTAAGCCAATTTCTAAGGGAATGAAGTTTTGAATATTAACTATTCGAGCATCCCTGTATTACTCAGGGTACGTAAATATTTTAAACATTACCAGTGCAGTGTTTTGAAGGTGCTAGTCATGGACCTGTCATCTAATCTCTTCCCTCCTGTTTTCTGTGGCATGTGAAATAGCATTGTGTGCACTCCAAACAGGTGACATCAAGTGGAAGTAATTCCTGTGGTGTTTTAATTTCTTCCGTAATTTCCTGTGGACATGATAAATGTCATTCCAGGCAGCAGGCAGCGGAATCGTGTGCATGAGAGAACATGCGGGGTGATCTTAACTCATAGCCTTTTGAAAAGGGGAAGATTACGGCTGCAAAGCTTGAATTACCACTTGGTGATGTGGTGGTGTAGCTTCTGGTGAAGCGAGACACCATGACAGAGGATTTTTTTTGTAAAGAAGTTACCCTCAGTGAAGGCTCCCAGACAGCGGGCTGCAGTGTTGGTTTGGTTTTTTGGTCGTTTCTTAGCAGGAAACAAGACGTCCATCCATGAGGATGAGTGATGATGCATTAGCATTCTTTTCTGCCCTCCCCTCGCACCGTTCAACCTGCCTCTTCCTGCAGATGCATGCAGCCATGCTGATGGGCAGCATTCCACCGCTGCAGTACCTGCCCCTGTCACTCAGGCAGATGTGCACAGAATGAGCACAGGCTTAAATAAAGCATGTGAGGTTATTTTTCCGGTCTTGTTCGAGCCTCCCTTGGGAGGCATTCATTGTGTTATGTAAATGTACTTGCAGTGAAAACTAAAACGGCGAAGGGTGCGGTGTCTGAGAAAATGGAATATTGAATGAGGATGAAAATGATGAACTCAATCTGCAGGGCATCTATTTTGAGGTTCTCAAGAGGCATTGTAAACAGAAGTGAGCAAAGGGTCCAGCGTGCTCTGAGATATTTTTAGAAGGGGAAGTGAAAATGCTTTGAACTTGAATGATTTCTCACTTGTCCCCCAGCAATTGTTTGATAGAGCCAACATTAAAATTCAGCTCTCATGTGACTTTCATGAATCATGGCTTTATCCTTTTTTTCTTTCTTGGTCAGTGCTGTTCTCATAATAATTACAGCTCTGAAACAGTAGGGGGGGGGAAGCTTTGGAACTGTATAGTAGTACCAGCAAAAGGATAAATTACTTGTAAACTTTGCTGGGAGATATTTCATCCTCAGTGGTGTGATGCATCTGGGGAGAAATGTATTCTGTCCTGAAGGCTCCTGAAACCACCAAATAAGCCTCTAGTTTTATTGTTCCATGTGACACTTGCTTCAGCTTAAGATGAAAGTTAAATATCTGTCGAGCTGTTGTTTTACCAGAAGTACAGCTGTGCAAGGCCTTCGGATTTTATATTAAAGCTTCCCTTGCAAAGAGGAGAAATGGGAGTGATGTGCAGAGGCACAGTGTTGAATAGTTTCTTCAGCTCTTGGCAGTTTTCCTGTGCCAGCTTTTTCCTGGGCCAGAGGAGGCTTTCTGTGAGCTGCCCAGACAGCCCGTGTCCTGCCAGCTGTGTTGTGCTGTGTCCGGCATTCCAGACCGCTGCCGTGAATGCACGCTAACCCAACCCTGATTCCAGACAGAAATCCCAGGCTGCGTGCTGCTTCCTGCCCTGTCTGCTCCCAGCCCGCTCTGTCTGCTGCATGTCATGATGCTGTGCTTGCATTTCGAGTCGGTGCTGTTGGCAGACTGCATGCTTGCAGGAGTAAGAGGGAATTTGCCCCAAATACATTGCAGCTGGAGATAGGGCAGAGACTGTGCGGTGTCTGTCTCGGCACAAATGCATGAGATGCACGCTGTGGGATCAACGAGCCAGTTGTGCTGGTAGGACTTCCCAGACAGCAGCCTGGGAAAGTGGCAGTGGCTTTGAAAAGGAGGTGGGGTGTTCTGTTAACATGAAAGGGAATGCCAGAGTGTTAATTAATGCCTGGTGCCCAAATCACAAGAAGCCAGCACGGCTGAGATTGTTGTTGGTGAAACAGTTATGCCTGACCTCTGTAAGATCCATCTGCAAAAATCTTTTGCTTAAAGCTCTGTTGTTTAGAGACAGGAAAACAAATCCCTCACAAGTGAGCTATAGTCTATGGAAAGCATCCAGGCTACCCTTCCTGTCTTGGTGTGATTAAACTCCTGTTTTCCCCTGTAGGAGGAGTGTCTGATCCAGGCTGTTTTGATTATCGTGTTTCTGGAGTGGTATCAACTCTTGTAATTGTTGCAGATTGTGTGTTGCACTGGGAGGCTTTTTTTGTCAGACTTTCACAGCAGGAGTTACGCAAGTAGTAACCCTGTTCTTTCTGAGGGCTGTCAGAAAGAGCATTTCCCCCCAGCCCAGCGTGTAGGCCTGTAGAAGCATGATCATGTCATTGAAACATGATTTCTGTTAAAATTAATAGGAAAATTCCCATCCACGCTTGTGGTGAGGTACGTTTGTATCAGTTCACAGCTTTTAATCGCTGCTGCCGTCGTAATGTTACTCTTGACACGGCTGGGTTACTTATGTGTGAAGGTTAACAGGTCTGTAGCTGTCTGCAGCTCAAGCATTAAAGACTTGTGCTTTTAGGTTGAGGCTCAGGTGAGCAGCTGCATAAGATTAGCATTATGTTATGGTGATTGACTTGGAAATGATGGAAGTCAGTCTGAGATCTATTGGCACTTCAGTAGCATACACAAAAAGTGCCTGTGTTTAGTCTTCTGAAAAATTCCCGTTCCTTAGGCTACCCTGTAGTTGTTGAGTTGATTGCTGAATAGTGGTGTTATCTAGGGTGCTGTGCTGCACCCCCAGCTTTGTTTAAAGCTGTAAGAATTTAAATTGGAGGGAAAAAAAAAATGGAGAGGGTAGGATCTAACATCCCTTCGAAAAAAACTTTGAAAAAGATTGGTAAAAGTTTGTTTTCTGGTGAATGCCTGGATGAAGGAATAAATGCCATAGCCAAAACATAATAATAATAATAAAATCAAGCCTGTAACTGTCCTGTAATGTCAGATTGATACCTGCAGTTTGTATTCCTCTGTACCGTGCAGGATAACATGGTCTTACTGCTTGCTTGATTGGGCCTAGGCAGAATATGCTGCAAGGGTGGCCTAGCGTATCTGCTGCTCAGTATTTCTCCCACTAATTCAAGTAGCTCAGATCACTTAGCCCTGGATGATTTCAGAGGTGTGAGGCCCTAGATGTGAATCTGCATGTTCCTGCAAGCCACAGTTTGTCTGATCTGTTCTATATTTGGTCAGCCAGCTTTGGGGATGTCTCAGTATGCACGTGACTTCAACAAAAAATTTATAGTAGCAAAGAATGCTAAGTTTCTCATGCTAATATATCTTGTTATGCTTCTATTTCCTGTCAGCCACTAAACAAAAAGTCTGATACCACCATAAATTTGCTGCCTAGTTCTAATCTTCCGTTTAACTGGTACTTTCTTTGCCATTTGTTCGCTAAACAAGCTGGAAAATGCTTACTAACGTAGAAAAACACTGAGAAGAACAAAACAGGAAATGCTTGATATTAACAAGTTTCATGTGGCATTTATGACTGCCTGTAATTTATGCATATTTGTCATAAACATACGTCATCTCTTTTTCAGGTTCCTGAGCAGCAGCCAATTACTTTATGTAGTGGAGCTGAAGATACCAAGCATTATGAGGAGGGCAAGAAATGTGTGGAAGAATTAGCATTGTACCTCAAACCACTCAGCAGCGCAAGAGGTAATTCCTACATAGTTTCCTTTCAAAATGAAATATGGAAACATGTAACATGCATAGAAAACTGTCCAAATGACTAGCTAGTCTGTTTGGGGAAAAAAAAAAGGTTATCTAGTTTAAAAGTGGTGGTTGAAAACACTCCTAGTCATTAGGGTTATGTCTTCACTTGGGGAAAATAAATTCTAAGTCCTTATGTCAAAAATAACACCTAGGCTGAGGCACATTTGGCCTTGGTACAGTAAGTTCAGACAAATGTAGTTGAACTGACCTCATTAAACTAGGTAAAGCTAAAAACCATGGTTTGACCTCTGCTTTGCTTTGAGATAACTGTAGTGCAGCATGTTTGTGGCAGAGGAATAAAGTGAAATGAGAATTACTGGATATAGAACCTACAAGAGAAATAAGTAATACTTTGATATACAAGATTACGTGTAAGTGCAGGTCTGTCTGAATAATTCTAAGGTAACAAAATTGAACTGAGTTCCAGAGTATGTATTTTACCTACCTTGCATTTGGTGGATTTGGAAAACCAGTCAACCCTTCTTAGTTGTAGATGCAAATGAAATGGGAGAGGTGAGCAATATGGGTGTCAGGTTTCCAAAACCAGATTTTAATGAAAAGTTCTCTCAAACTTTTCCAACTTGTACAGCACCATAGCAGTACCATATTCGATCTGAGTAGAAGTGGCCTAACAAACAAGGCCCGTGCTGCAGAACAAACTCAACAGGGTAGCTCTGTGTCTGGCGACTTGTTTCTTTCATCTGCCCTCAGTGGCTCCCAGCACATCTGTGAATGTATTTGTTCATGTGAGCTCAAAAGTGTTTGGTTCGTATCAGTTTAGTTGGGGTAGGTCAAAGCAGCGGAGATCTCAAATATAGGTAAGATATTAAATGTCTGAAAACAGACATGTAGTTAAAGAAAGCAGTGATTCCTGAAGCCCACAAATAAGGGAAGGGCTACAGTATGATCCTGTCCTTGAGGAGACACCTGGGAATCCATAGGGGAGGGTTCAGAACAGAATTCCTACACGGGGAGAGAATTCATAACATCTTAGAGAGCCGAAGCAGTCATAGAGACAAAAACATCAGTCTGTGGGAAGGCTGACTGCATGGAGCTGTCAGCTTGTAATACTGAGTGAAACAAACTGACAAAAACAAACTGGCGATATCCCTTCTCTGCGGTGTTCTGTTTAACAAAGTGGACATCGGGAGAACTAGTTTTTCATTTCTCCAGCACAGCAGCTGAAGGCTGGCACAAGAGGAGGAGATAAGAGGTAGCTTATATTTTTTTTTCTGCTTCGTTTTATTTTGAAGGTGTGGGTCTTAACAGTACTACTCAGAGCATTCTAAGTCGTCCTATGCAAAGGAAACTTGTGACACTAGTTCACTGCCAGCTAGTGGAGGAAGAAGGACGGATCAGAGCTATGCGTGCTGCACGGTCGCTTGGTGAGAGAACAGTCACAGAGCTCATTCTTCAGCATCAAAATCCTCAGCAACTTTCTTCCAACCTCTGGGCTGCAGTGAGAGCCAGAGGGTGCCAGTTCCTTGGCCCAGGTAGGTAACACGCATGTAGTACAGCTTGTATACAAGAAGTAATTCAGAATTAGGAAAGACTGAGAAATGGACAACCTTGTGACTGAAATTGCCCAAGTGATTTTTATTGGGCACTGGCCTGATTTCTTAATAGTAGGTCTTCAGAATTAATGGTATAGCTATTGGGCTGTTGTTGTGGACTTCTCGCTTTTTTAGTGCATTTGCAAATCTTCTGTAACATTCAGAATAATTTTGTTCTTGTGATAAAATAGAAAATAGTCTCTCTGCTCTCATTTGGAGAGGCAAGACCCTTCTAGAAAAAGTAAAGAGCTGTGGGAAGAGATCTGGTACCCATAGGGTACGGGTGTGTCAAGGTTTTTTGTTTCTTTTTTTTTTTTTTTTAAGTTATGTACTTAGAAATCTAAATTCTTTTTCATATAACACTAAATCAAATTTGCTTAAAAAATAGTCTGGTTACTGAACATGTAGAGTTAACGTTCTGACTACCAACAGAAAAGAATGCTTTGAAATAGGAAGTCAGTTTCTTAAAACAGAAGGGTTTTTTTTGTTTGTTTTTACCATTGAAACAGGTAAAGGAAGAGTAACCTTGGGATGCCAACCTTTACACTGCTGCAAGGATCAAAGAGGCTTGTTACTTAGTCAAATACTTGGTGGTACATCTCCTAATATATTTGTGGGGACAGTAACTGCTTTTACCTGCCCAGGAAGCAGCTTTGTCATGCCTCAGTATGGCAGCATTCTGTGCTGGGAAAGGTGTGGGAATAATGCACTTCAAAAACTCTTAGAATAGAATAGAGATACAGACAGGAATGAAGAAGTCTTCCTATCATGTGATACCCAAAAAAGAATAAAGCGAAAAAGAAAAATAAGTAACAATAATAATAAAAGAAAATATTTCTCCAGTCACAGTCTGGTAATCTGGAAGTACATGTGTGTGGCTCGTACCTGGTCTCCCACCCTTACTTGTAGGGAAACACGAAACAATGCAGAGATCTTCCTAGGTCTTCTCTCATCTTTGTCTCTTCTCATTTCTTTCCCCCCAGCCATGCAAGAGGAGGCTTTAAAGCTGGTTCTGCTAGCTCTGGAAGATGGATCTGCTTTGTCACGGAAGGTCTTGGTTCTCTTTGTGGTTCAGAGACTGGAGCCACGATTTCCTCAGGCTTCTAAAACTAGCATTGGGCATGTTGTCCAGCTTCTTTACAGAGCCTCATGCTTCAAGGTATGAAGAAGATCCTGCCTGTAGATTTTGTAATGCAGGAAAATATTTCTTTATATAGCGAAAGATCTCTCCATTTAAAATTAATTTCAGTACACGTTCAAATGTACAAAAACGTGTACAAATGCACATTTTTGTTTTTCATTTTCGGTTTTCGTTGTCCTGTACCATTGATTGTGTCTAAAAATATGTATGGTTATAAGAAGTATTCCTAATCAAGTCCCAGATGTATTTAGAGAGTTCTTTCTCCTGCATCTGTGGTGGCAGTGTAGGCTGAAATTGGAAGTTTAAGCTGTAAATCTAAGTTTGGGTGCTGTCCAGGCTTAATGGATGCACAGTAACAAAACCTGTATGTAAGTCGGCATGACTTATCTCCTTAGAAGAGTCTTAAAGCTGGAAAATCTCCAGTTCTGTTAATTGAGTGGTGATGTGGATAGAAAGAAAGAAATACGAGGCACTGGAGTACCAGAGTTGTAATGAAGTGAATCTAAGCTGTTTGTGGTGCTTTACACTATTTAATGGTCCGTTCCTAGGTGCTCTACTTTAATGTCTTGTTGCTGGTACTGATACCCTAAAACAAAAATCTGCGATATAAACAAAATACCTTGATTTGAGAAGTAAGGTGTAGAGGCTGTGAAGTTGTTTATGAAGTCTGATACTGCCACCAATGTTTGGGTCAGATTCTGAGTAAATTATATTTGATATCAACTGCAACCACCAAGTGGACAAGTGTTGTAGTAGGAACCACTGGGGTGTTGGCTGCGTACTGTTGTAGTTCAGTTTCATTTGGGAGGAAGAATTTACTTGCTGGCTAACAATTTCTCTTGCCTTGGAGTTTACATCTTCTTACCCTGCTTAATTGTATTTGGCTTGTTTCTTCCCACTAGGTGACAAAGCGTGATGAGGATTCCTCCCTGATGCAGTTGAAGGAGGAATTTCGGACTTACGAAGCTCTGAGAAGGGAACATGATTCCCAGATTGTTCAAATTGCTATGGAAGCAGGTTTACGCATTGCACCAGATCAGTGGTCCTCCCTGTTATATGGAGACCAATCTCACAAATCCCACATGCAGTCTATCATTGATAAGGTAAAGCCACCTAAAATCAGCCCACTTTATCTTCCTTGTAACTGTTTTTAGATCTATACGCTCGCAAGTTGAATGCTTGCGTATATATACACGTTGTACCCAGGTGTACACACCCATTAATCACTTGCCCTATTATTTCAAAACCTGTTACAGCTTGAATAATTACAGTTGTAACCTAGGGAATCTTGCTCCCTCTGCCATCTTGCTATCGCTTTCTTCTTTACCTCTTTCAGCAGATGAGAAGCCACAGGGGGTTAGCTGTACCGGGGCTAGCTGGGAGGTGTCCTTTGTGAGCACATAACTGTGAATGTGGCAAGAGATGTTCATGGTTCGCGTTTTTGGGCAGGGAGCTAGTCAATAAGCTGAAAGAAAATCAGTCTCCTAGTCTATACCTGAATGAAATAAGAGATGTTGAAACATGTTTCATAAATACAATGAGATGGCATTCGGAAATGCTCAGATCTCTTTTTGGTTAGAGGGAACATTTGTCTTATGTTCCCTAAAAAGTTTAAAACGTTCCCTAAATGTTTAAATTAGGGGATTTCCCCCGAAATGTTAGGCAACACATAAAAGTGCCTAAATTAGATGGGAAGAACTGAACTGTAATGCTTTGAACAGTTACAAAAGCTGTGAAATGATTGCTTTAGGTGCCATTCAGGAGGATTGGCTCCAAGGACTGCTACATATTCATGTATTTGCCCACATTTTCAGGTGTTCTAACAGGGGACATATGAAGGCTCTAGGTAGAGTTAAAATATTTTTAAATACTGAACATGTGGGGATGTTAGTAATCTTTCTCCTTCTACCATCTTGCTCTTTGCTGTCTGCTGTATTTGGTGTAAACCAGAATGCGATCCTGTTGGTTCAGGAATTGGAGATGCCAGACTGTTCAGAAATCTTATTTAAATGTTCTCTCATATCTGCATTTCTGTCTGCGTGCCAGTACAACACAGAAAAGACAGGTTACATTGCTAGAAGTCATGCCAGCTTGTTTTGTCTATTTAGGACCATGTTTCAACCTCTGATGTCAAAAAAGGGTATGTTCATAATACCATAGATGCAATTTAATACATGGTGCTGAAGTCAGCTTGTGTGAGGAAAAAATTAGTCCAGTTTTGTGAGGCAGCTTGTGGAGCAACCATTAGAAACGCTGAGGATTGCTTTGCCTGTAGAAAGTTAATTATTATAATTTTTTTAAGTTGCAGACCCCAGCCTCGTTTGCACAGAGTGTTCAGGAATTAACTATTGCTCTTCAGAGGACTGGAGATCCAGCTAACCTGAATCGTCTTCGACCTCACCTTGAGCTCCTGGCAAATATTGATCCCAGTCCAGGTCAGTCTAGATATTTTGCAGGACTGGAGAACCAAAAGAAACCATCACTTCTAGTTTAGCAAAAGGAGCCTTTAAAGTGTTAAGGGTTTAAAAAATTGTTTCTCAAGTGGAAGGAAACGTCTTCTGTAACTCAAACTTAAGATTCTCAAATGGTGTTCATAACCAACCTGGGAACAGCAATGATTTGTGTGAGAAAACTATTTTGAAGCTAAAATAAATTCAAAAGAATGTCAAGAATAATTTTACAACTTCTCAGAAGGTATCTTCCTTGTTTGACAGAACTAGGTGAGCAAGGATGAGGATATCGGATACATACAATTCTTTGAGGTTACACGGTGCATGCCTCATATTAGGTAATTCTAACTGGAGAGACTGGCAGCAGTCTTACTGTTCTCCTTTTTCCTATTTACTACGCATGCTGCTGTTGGAAACCAGATTTGCAAAGCAACAGGATTATCATTAGAACCCCTAATGCAAAGCCTTAGCTGCCAGTCTGAATTTTTTTCCTCTCCAGTTCTTTCCCAGAGCAAATTTATTTACAAACTGGGGAGATTCCTTAAGAAAACAATTACGGAAAAGACAGAAGCTGGGCAAGAATTAGTCTTAATGAGACAGGTGTGTTATGCTAAGGAATTTGTTTTCCTTGGTGATTTAGAATTCTGTAGAAGCATGAACGATGGTCTGGGAAGGGGAAATTAAGCTGGAAAGAGCATAAAGGGTAAATGAAATCTAAGATGTTGACAAAGGAGAGATGTAAATTGTTGGAAAAGTCAGCAGCAATATGAGTATGGACCCCTTGAGAGAGTAGGGATGGAAGGGATAGTGCTGTATTTGAAGTTTTATACCCATTAATATTTGTAAAAAAACAAAACTAATCAATTGTGTTAATGCCTAAACTGTGACATCAGGAGACTAGAACTTTTAGTTCTTAATTTCTGTCTGTTTAAGCAATAAACTGACCTTTCAAATGAGGACCAGTTGTGTGAGAAACACAATTTTCTCACAGTTGTACTTCACAGTTAAAGGCAAGGCAGTGCTTTCTTCCCAAATCTTTCATATTGTAACTAGTCAGAGACAAAACAGTGTGTACTAGCAATTTGTTAGCCAAAGAGCAGTAAGGAAAGTGGATTCACTAATAGCCTTGATGGAAGTTTCAGTAGGCAAGTCTGATTTTGAAGTCAGTGCTCTGTGCTATTCAGTTGCCTCCTTGCTGTTCAATGGGTTCATTGCAGCTCCTCTACAAGTATCACGTACTTGTGAGCAGAACATAATTTTGTTAAAGATCTTGAAAGGCATTTAGAGAAACACTTGGAGGTATTGCAGTAGAGTGTGTCAGCACCCAGTGGGAGTGTCATCTGCTGGAATAGATTAAAGGGTTAGACAAGTATGTCAGTCAGCTAGAAAGAGTAAGTACCCCTCTAGGATTAAGCCAGAGATTTATTTGCACTGCTTTGTGTTAGATGCTCTGGTGCATATACTAGCCTTGTGACATGTTTCCATGTGGGATACAACTGCTGTTCAGTGACTGACTGCATGATCTAGGCCAGTGATGATGTTATTTATACAGAACAATTTTGCCTTAATTTGTGAAATGGGATTTTCAGACGGATTTTCCATTACATATGAAGAGTTTGTACAAGGCATTTCCTCTGGAGTTCTGTGGGGTATGAAAGCTCTTGTAAAAGGAGATTTGACATGCTAATAAATGGCTAATAAAGTGGCCCATTTGATACTTTGTGTGGTTCAATCTTGACTCTATAGGTAGCTTTATTCATTAGGTGGTACGTACCTCTGAATTAAAGTGCTTAATCCTTGTTTAATGACATTTATTGTCAAGCTTTTTCAAAAACAACAAAAATTGTGATACTGGTGATTTCTTAGTAACCTGGTTTTAGAAAATCCTTCTCACTTTTTTTTCCTCTTATATATATTCTGTTTCCTGTCAATGCTATAGATGCTCCACCTCCAACATGGGAACAACTGGAAAACGGACTGGTTGCTGTGAGGACAGTTGTTCATGGCTTAGTTGATTATATCCAGAATCACAGCAAGAAAGGAACAGATCAGCAACAGGTAAAAGCCAAATCATACAAGAAAAGCTTACTCATAAATATTATCTGGCTCTTGTCTAATAGCAGATGTTTGTTAATGTCACCTGGAGAGATTCGGTTTCACAAGGACCAGGTTGAGAATGTTGCTACTCTTTCATATTTTTCAAAAAAAAAAAGTTGCATGAATTTGCACAGCTCACTAGGATGAAAAGCAAACAATCTGATCAAGCTACAAGCGCAGGGATGTGAATTAACACTCCTGATTAGAGTGTGGGGAGGAGGAGCTGGGGTGCCTCACACTGTGATCTGTGGGAATTTTCTTGTTTTTAATGACATATTTCAGCCAAGTCGCTCTGTTAATGAAAAGAATCTTACACCTGTATTTAATAGTGTATAAAGTTTAAAGATTTAGGAAGATTTCATATAAAGGAACCATCTGGGTTTCTGAAACATTTTTTTATTTTAGAAATTGATGTTGCCAAATATATACTAGCTTATCTCACAGTTATATCTTACCATGTGTTCCTTTGATCATTTTGTTGTATAGCTAGGTTGATCTAAATGCTAGCTGCTGTGGAAAGACAAAGCTGCTTATCATACGTTCCCATTCCCTCTGCATTGGCACTCAGCCTCCTGGAGAGCTGGTTCAGGGAGCTGAACAGGTAGAAGGATTCTCTTAGGAGAAGGGGGAAGAAAAATCAAAGTAAATTATTTCAGCTCTTTTACCTTTTTGCATTCTAATGAGCACAGTTACTGGCAAGAGGAAAAGCAGTAGGAATACACAAGTGGAAATCAGGGTGGGAAAAACAGTGAAGGTTTTTGTTCTGGAGAGACTATCGCCTAGACCTGGCATATGCTCCTGAGGGAACACACAGCCTCCAGGTGGAAAGCGGGATGTGTGCTGAGTTTTGGGCGGAGTTTTGCTAGCTAGCAACAGTGGCCAGCAGAGGGCTGTGCAGCTCATGTACATCCTGCCTAAATCCTTTTTCACTGTAGTAAATAGCAAGAAAATAATAAACGGTCTGCAGATGACTTCTTACAGATTTGCATCTTCTGGCTGAGTTTCTCCCAAAGCAAGAGTCTGCTTTTACAGACCTTTTCCTGGGTGAGAAGTCTGATATGGAGTATTTCTGCCTCTGACTGATGTAATTTTGTGCATTTCAGTAACTTTAAGACCACCTCTGGCCTTCTGTCAAAATTTACTTACAGATTGGAAAACAGGACTACATGCAGATGGTGAGATTGCAGCAAGGCATTGTGTATTTGTAAACTAACAGGAATCCAAAAGACAGCCTATATCCTGACGATATCTGTAGGAGTAAGACCAAGTCCTCAACTATTAATAAAAAGAATTATTATAGGTAATCAAGAGACTTTTAGTCCGAAGGAGGACACACAGTGTTTTTGTGAAGTTTAACTCTCACAGAGATCAAAGGGTTACTCGATCAAAGGGTTACTCAAGTGCTGGTTTTGAGCTAACAGAAAGCAATGGAAAAGTAAGTGACCAAAGCACATTATTTTCCATCTACCACAAAGCCTGATCAATATTTGGCAACTTCTGATTAAGAATGGTAATATTTTTCCCCAGTCTATATCAGTTTTGTTCACTTAACTGTTTCCAGAAACTTAGAACTATGTTCCAGTCAAGCTCCAGTAATGAATAAACAAGTTTTAAAAGCCTGATAGTGTCTCAGTTGTCAAAATAACTATTCTTTTCATCTGTTCGTTCTGTTGAACAACCAAACATCAATACTGCTCCAGTTGCTTCACATTAGACACCCTTTGGAATGTTTAAATTGAAGGACTATTCAACAGTCATGCCTCAATCTTGTAACAAGAGGATACGTTCAGTTCTTGGTTAAGTGCACTTATATCTGGTATCTCCCTTGTGTTTTTTTAACCTTGCCAGCCTCCTCAACACAGCAAGTACAAGACATACATGTGCCGAGACATGAAACAGAGAGGAGGATGTCCCCGAGGAGCCAGCTGCACCTTTGCACACTCACAGGAAGAGCTAGAAAAGTAAGTGTACAAATTATTTGCTTCACCTTTTCCTTAAGAGTTTTTTTTTAATCATATCTAGGAATGAGGAGAGGAAGCATAGTTTATCTATTATACTGGCAATAAATAACATGAAATTTTTACAACAGACATCTCTTAGGTTGTGGAGCTGTTTATTCTCAAATATAGAATATTTCACTTTGTACAACAGCAGCTTGAAAATTTGACATTTCCATAAGAAGCGTTTGAGATGTTGAGGGTAGGCTTTTTTTGTTTACTATTTCTTAAGTGTGGCTTAAAATACTGCTAAATTGCATCTGTTGTGGTTAGTTTTTTATAATTCTCATCCTGGCTTTTTAATTGGGTGTGAGAGAGAGGATGATACTGATAGATTTCTTAAAAAAAAAAAAAAATCTAAAACTGGAAATACTGATACAGCAATTCACTAGCTGTATAGCATGTCATACATAAGCAAAATGGGAAGAAAAAAGAGCAGAGCACATGGTTTTAGATAGACAAAAGGGGTTATTCAAAATCACAGAGAATAGGACTTTGATACTTGTGCAGAAACAATTTATTTTTTTATTTTATTTTTCCCTTTTGTCATAGTATTAAGAAAATGGTGAGTGGTAGTGCTGTTTTGGATGGTTAACAAGGGTGGTGAGTCAGTATTCTCACCTCCAAACTAGTCGTGTATGTCAAGAAAGACAGTTCATCAGGTTTGCAGGTGGAGGAGGCCTAATTTATCCAGACTGGATTGTTTGCCTTACTAATAATGTTGTCCTGGGGTGAAGTGAGGTGAATGTTCTGTTTCAGGTTGTAGTGGTGTCTGTAGGCGGTTGGAGTACTTTGAGTTCTGATTCTTCCTCATGTCTTATCTGTGCTTAATTCCTTTGAGCAAATACTACATTTAATTGTTCTCCTTTTAGAAATGTTTAGTATGAACACTATGTATGGGAGAATATCTGAAATGCTTTTTGGGGGGGAGAAAATTGTTGTTGCTATGTAGATCCTGTAAATACATATATATAGGATCTTCATTGCAATAATATACATATATATAGCTTTAAGTTTATGAGGGATGGTATAGGGTAGTATGTGGTAATGCCTTAGATTGCAAATTACAATCTAGACCTGCTGAAAAAGCAGCTGATTCCCCTCTTGATAAGGGATGAAGACCCTGTTTGCATAGGTGATCATTAATTTTTTGGTGTTACAATAAATTTGTCCTGCACACCCTGCAGCAAACATTCATAAATTTGTTCAGAAGAATCCAGAGGGCAGCACTGTAAAACTTGGTTTCTTGCAAAGCATTTTGTTGTGCGAAATACCATGTGAATTCTTCCTGTCAGTTTTGATCTGAATGTGTGTTTATATATGTTTGTCTCTCTTTTGAGCATGCTGTTGTGCTCTAGATGAATGAGCAGGGCTGTCTAGTCATCATCCTCTTGCGAGTTGCTTGCAAACCTTCACAGAAAAAGGGTCAGGAGCTATCAAATAATGCATCTCTAAGAGACCTAATAGGAGGGAGATGACCAGAAGTAATTGCCAGGCAGAACATGAACATGACAGGGTTTTCCCAACATCCTGTTGCTGCTTTTCAGTGGAAAACTGGTTTGGGCATTGAGCAGGATGCCCAGTAAGTTTACCTGGGGAGATCACTTCAGCTCACCTCTGTCTCTCCCTCCAGCTGACTCACCTGACAGGAGATGCCAGAATAACTTCTGAGCAGCAAATGATTAGAAAGCCTACAGGTGGTCTGACCCTACTCAGGTGCTTATAGTGTGGTGATATCCCTGTTTGGTTACTCCTTTTTACACATTCTGAATGATATCTGCTGTCAGTACTGTGTAGTGTGAACTGACGGATTATGTGGTTACCCAGCCAGGAAATAGGGGTGCTGCTGGAGAGTTACGAAGTTAACTACAAGACAGTTAACTTGTCTTGCCACTGAACTCTTAGTGAACAGCCCAGATGTATATGGCAAGAATTGTCTGCCTCTATAGAGTCAGTCACATATTTAAAAAAAAATAAAATACTTTTTTTCCTACAGGCTGCATTGCTCTAATGCTGTGCACATGGCCAAACCTTAAGATTATCCAAGGACTGACTGCTAGAGTATAATGGCCCACTTCCTTCATTGTCTGTAGCAGTGTGTGTACTCTCCTAGTCTGTTATCTCACTTTGCTAAATACGATTTGGAAGTGTTGGCTTCAACCCATTCAGCCCCTTTGCAGGCTTCCTGGATAGGGAATAGCCTCTTGTTCTGCAGTTACAACCAGTGGGAACAATCAGGCTGACAGATAATGACATCCCACCAGTATTCTGGTATCTGTCTAATGGCAGGAGGTTTAGTGGAGGACCTTCAACTCTGGAATTTGCTCTGTTAGTCCAGTACCATCAGTCTGCTGACTTTTGTCGAACCTTAAAAGGCTCGTGTTTGTTCAGACTTATCAGAAGCAGTTAGATTTTTGGAATTACACTGTGTTTAGAGATACTATCTCTGCAATCACTTCATTTATCAAGCCATCCAAGTGGTAAAGCTGCATATGACTACAGTAACATAAATCTTGGCAAACTGCTTTAATATATGATACCATATGGCACTAAAGACTTAACGTTGTCTTGTTGTCAGACAAATGATGTAACAGGGAATCTTTTCATCATCTTTGATCCCTTTAATTGTTTGCTATTAGTTTATTCTCTAAAAAAATGACTTGAATAGCCTGTAATTCTTATTTTGAAGTTTCTGTTATTACGAGTAGTATTTTGTGTTATTTGGTTTTGTTTGGTTTTGGTACAGTTGTAATGGATGTATGTACAGGAGGTAAGATTTTAAACTTGCTGTGGGAACCTGAGCTCTGAATAGTTGGTATACTTGTCATGAAAAATCCATCCTTAGTGTGACTGATACTAGTTCCTTTGATTAAAGTTGCTATGAACAGGTCAGATATATGGTAGACTAGAATTTCACTGCTATTAAAAACATATCTATCACTAGCCCTTAGGAAACTTGAATTACAACTTCAAGCTTTGAGTAGCACCTGTATTTGGAAAAAAAAAAAAAAAAAAAAAACCTTGAAATTGCTTTCAGCATTTTGTTTCAATTTTTGATGTTTGATCTTTTCTTTTTCTGAAGATTTCGTAAAATGAACAAGCGTCTGGTTCCAAGAAGACCCCTGAGCGCCTCCCTGGGCCAGCTGAATGAGGTGGGCCTACCTTCAGGAGCTATCCTCTCAGATGAAGGAGGAGTGGACTTGCCCAACAGGAAAACCTCTGCTCTGCCAAATGGAATTGTGTCATCAGGCAGCACAGTGACGCAACTTATTTCTCGGGGGACTGACTCCGGTTACGAAACTGCTCTGAAGCCAGGGAAGATGGACCATCTGAGTAGCAGTGCCCCTGGATCCCCTCCTGACTTGTACGGGTCTTCCTATCTTGTTGAAAATGTCATGTGTGTAAATATGCAGTAGAAACAAGTAAACGCATTCTCTAGAAGAAGAAAAAAAATAACATTTTATTGTTTGTTCTTTAGTTTGGGTGCTGGCGGGGGGGTTGATATTTTGTAGTGCAGTAGAAAACTAAAGCTAAAGCTATAAACTGCTTTATGTCCCTGTTTGCTTGTATTTTAATTGGAGAACATGATGAAAGTCTTCACAAGGTGGAGTATAGATAAAGAATCAGTGAGCTATATTAGGCCTTAATGTGCAATGTCATCTTTCTACTTTTTAGGTTGGAATCTGTCCCCAAGAGCTCTATTTCTGCCTTACCAGTGAACCCTCATCCTGTGCCTGCTCGGGCACCAACAGATCTGCCTTCAGTGTCTGTCACCAAGCAGTTGCAAATGGTACCACGTGGGTCTCAGTTGTATAGTACTCAGCAAGCAGATATGTTTTATCAGGATCACAGAGGAGCTGCCCCACCGTTTGAGCCAGCACCATACCAACAAGGTGAGTTTGAGACCAAGCCCTGTACCTCGTTTTTGAATTTCATGCTGATTTTATTCTTCCTTCCCTCCCTGGTGTTTACTTAAGCTATTAAGTTAGTTTTCTTATGTTACATGAGCTATGTGGTTATGGTATAATACAATGGAAATTGACATGTCTGACATATAGATGTATTTAGCATGTAAATGCAGTTACTGAGCTGCCTCTCAGCAGGCTTTTTATGTCTTGACTGAAGGCTCTGTTCTCACTTGCTTTAGAAGTTTGTACCTATCTAGCATAGTAAATGCTTCTTGCTTTGGTTCTCCCAAATGGGCTAGAACAGGGAGCTAATATGGTAGCCCTCAGTTCAGTTTGACCCAGGAAAAATGCACGATGATGCATTACTAGCAGAGGGGTTTATGCTTGCGGGGTAAAAGGACTAATTGAAAAGTGTATGGGTATTTCAGAACTGTCTGCGTGCATGAGATGGTTAGAGACAAGTGAAATTAGAAAAGTGCTGAGCACAAAAAGAAAACACTATAAAAAAGAAATAAGGGGAAAAGATATAAGTATGAAGAGGCCAAATGGAGAAAGAAAATAATGAAGGGGATTTTTAGAAGTAAAGGCACAATTAGAAAGGTAGGGAATGATGCTTGTCATGTAATGTAAGATTGGAAAGAGAACTGACAAAGTGAAGATAAGCTAACATGAAAGGAAAAGAAGGAATGAAAGACTAAAGGAAGTGGGAAGAAAAAGAAAAAACGTTGCAGAGCATTTTTGGGGAAGAAAGCTTATATTTGATTTCTGCATGCCAAAGAAGATTTCAGTTGTCCATAAAATTGAATGTGCTCATTGTTAGTGGTGTGCATGTGTCCATACATGTATTTGAATTATCCAGAAGTGCCAGAAAATTACTGAAACCTTCAGATAATTAGAAGGTACTATCTTAATAGTCATTGGTGGTTCAAAGTATTAAAATTTGCTTCTGCTGTCCAGGAGGCAGAACAAATCTTTACTTTCTACGAACAGGTGTCATAATTACATTCTGTATCATATTTGTCTCTTTCTTGTTGCCTAATTTCAGGAGTGTACTATCCTCAGACCATGTCTCGCTTTGTGCGACCTCCTCCATCAGCTCCTGAACCTGGTCCACCTTACCTAGACCATTACCCACCCTACCTTCAGGATCGTGTGGTGAGCTCACAGTACACGCAGCCGCAGCAGTATCCTCCTATGGGACAACCCATATATCCACCACACTATGACAGCCGTCGTGTGTACCCCCCTGTGCAGCCATATCAACGAGAGGAGATTGTCCGCGGAAGCCCTGTGCCTATTGAGATTCCCCAAGCGGCTGTACCCTCCTACGTACCTGAATCCAGGGACAGATACCAGCAAACAGAGGGGTATTGCCCGGTGGCTCCGCACCTCAGTCAGATCAGACCTTCATGCCACAGGGTATGATTTCAAATGGCATTTTTGTAGCTGTGTCTGTGAGAGGAAAAAATAAACTACTTGAGAAATTGAATCTTTTTGCAGTAAGGTGATGGGTTTTATGAGGAATTACAAGTTTGAAGTTTCAGAACGGGGTGCATTTGATAAAGCTGATCAAAAACTGGGAGGCAATCTACTTACTGGTCAACTCAGTAATTGTAATCAACTCAGTAATTGTAATGATGTTAACGTGCAAAAAAAGCAGGATCCAGTTTAGTGCTCGAAGTAGGTAAGTATAATTTTCCTCTTCTTGCAGCATAGAGCAGTTATGCTTTGTTTGGATAAACAGCATTTTCTAAAGTAGTAATTTTGTATAGTAGTACCTCATAAGTTTTATAATGTATTTCTGTCTTTGTTTCAGCCTCATCCCAGCCTGGATGAACTTCACCGACGAAGGAAGGAGATCATGGCCCAGCTAGAGGAGAGGAAAGTGATTTCTCCACCTCCTTTTGCACCTTCACCAACCTTGCCTCATCCTTTTCATTCAGAGGAGGTAAGCATATTTTGACAGAACTGTGATTCGGTAACATGTTTAGAAAATACTGTTGAGTTTGTGTGTGGTGAGAAGTGAAGATAAAATTTTAACAGTACAATATTGGAAGACTTTTGAAGGAGAGATTTTGTTATGGATAGGAAGTTCTTACAGTGCAGCCTCCAATCTGACTATTCTGTGCTCTACCACTGATCCTATGTGATCTACTTTTGGTGCAACCGAAAGAATGATGTCAAGCTATTATTAATTGAAGGAGTCAGCCTTTACATCCACTGGACTCTGCGTCGTTTACTCCTCACATGTTTAGAATTAAGTAACAGCTTGTTAGAAGTGTTTGTTTTTGTTTTTATCCAAGGTCAAAATACCACTTCTGTACTGGCCAAGTGAACAGTCAGCACTGGGAGCGTAGCCAGCTGATCGGAATTTTGTGCTTACTGTGGTCCAACTCCAAATGGATCAAATTTTAAAAATAAATAAAATCCTTGTGGTGTTTTTCTTCAAGTTCCGTGCTGTTGAACTAAGTAGCTGTGTGGCTGTGAACATGCTCCTTCCCCTCACTGATGGAACCAGATTTTTGTTTTTGTACAGTATTTGGATGAAGACCTGAAGGTAGCTGGGAAGTACAAAGGAAATGACTACAGCCAGTATTCTCCCTGGTCCTGTGACACCATCGGCTCCTACATTGGAACCAAAGATGCAAAACCCAAAGATGTTGTGGCAGCAAGGAGCGTGGAGATGGCGGTATGTAGGGATTAGAGGAACACAGTAGTAACATCAATACTGTGAGTTGGGAAGACCTCTTTCATTTGCTTTCCAGGACGATGGCAGTGATTGTGTTTAAGCTCAAATGCGTTGCAAAGAACATGTTTGGAAGTGTACCGAGTGTTCTACTTTCAAAGTTATGAACAGTTCTACATCTGTGTTGCTGTTTTTAAGTTCTGAATATAGATGCAGTCTTACTACTCTGCCACTTGAGCGCTTACTTGAATGCTTACTAGAAATCCAAGTATGACTGTCTACAGGAAGCTTGTCAAGTTAGACACACCCATCTGTTGCTCCCTGTACTTTTTTCTGTAACAGGAAGATACCATAACTTTGTGCTATTCGTTCATTTTATGGTGATTGTGGTAGCAGTGCTACTAGCTTCTACTTAAATGACTTTCTGTGATTTTTGTGACCACAAGAATACCCTAAACTTGCTTGGAACTTTTCAAGAGAAGTGTAATCATAACATAACACTAAACTGATTCTTCCTGAAAATGATTTCAAACTGCAAGTTCTGCATATTCCATCCTGTGCTAAAACTGTGAGTGTTGGGATATGTTGGGATATAATCTTATCTTGTGCAGCTGCTATTTTCCTAGAACAGTTTTGCAAAAAGAAAGAGGCCTGGCTGCTAGGGTGTCATTACTGGGGAACTTGAATGTAGGAAATAAACAAACAAAAACCACTGACTGAAGTACCACCACTATTTTATTTCTTCTTTGGTTTCTGCTGAATTGCTTTCTTTGAAAGCCTTGAAGGAACTGTGGGAATTGGGAACAAAAAAGAAGGCTTTCTCCTGGAAAGAAACAGCTTAAGTTGTTTCATATGCAGCTTTGGTTCAGTTTTACTTGGCCTCTACTGCTCTGTACTACAGAATGTATTTGGCTTGAGTAATAGCACTGTCACAAATCAGCTTGAGGAAGAGCTGAGGTTATGCTCAGGATTTTCTTACTGCTGTTTAAGTGGCAGCCTTCAAGGAACCAGCAGACAATTCATGTCTTTCAATCTTATTGCTAGAAAACTGCAAACAAACTGTGGAGAGAAGTGGTTCTGCAGAAGCAGCCTTCTTTTTCACTGCTAACATTCTGCCAGAGCTTTATCCCAGGTAAACAAATGGGACATTGGCTGCTTTTCAGGTTTTTGTCTCATCACAGAGAAAAAATTATCAGGAGACCTTCTGTACAGGTGGCAAATGAATTGATTCTTCCTCTATTTATTGTTGTTCATGTGAGGTTCCTTTTCTTAAGGATAAGAGTAGTATCATCTGGGACTACATTATGTTGGATTTCCTGCAGGTGGCATTGTAACTGGTGCTACTTTCCTTCCTTCCCACTCAGTAAAAATAAATAAATTAAAAATGGTGCTAGCATCCAACAGGCTCAAGATTAAAATGGCACAAGTTTTTTAGAGTTATGAAGTAGATGGTGTCTAATGTTTCTCTCAATTTCAGCATGTTAAGTTTCTTTAGTTACTAGCTCAGTTGTGACTTCTACTTACACCCCCTTTATTCCTAATTAGCTATGTTACTTTGTTTCCACCAGTCCTTGTACCCACTGAAAACTTGCAGAATTTTAATTTTGCACTGTAGCAGAGTTATTTTTAACCTTTAACTGTTGGGTTTGTCTGTTTATTTGTGACCCATGAGTGTGTGACTCTGACTTTGAGTTAGAAAGCTGGGCACTACAAGCAGTACTGCTCCTTAAAGCAAAATCTGACTATGGAAAGATGTATTGGACGTGTCCAATACAAGTGTTCTACTGAATAATTCTCCTTTTGAGTCATCTGCAGTCTGTTAGATGATACAGGCCTTAACGCTGGGCTTCAGAGGAATTTCTTTTGGACTATGGAGGGAATATATATATTCCTCCATGATGTCTACTGATCTCCTCTTTGACTTTGTTGTAGAGATCTTTCTCTCTTGTTCAAGTAAACTTTCTCTCTTCACTTCCTTTTGCTGCTGTTGGTTTGATCAGAATTAACCATGCAGCTTTTGCAGTGGTGGTACTAGTGGTTGGCTTAAGTTAGGCCTTGAAAGAGATGCGAACTCTTAACCATGGAGTTACAAACTGCAGAACAGGAAATGTAGTTGAAGGATTAAAAGGAATTGAGAATATGAGAGAGACTGCTATGCTGGTGCCAGCTTGTTATAAAAGCAATGTGGTTTTGTTCTCTTCCGATCAAGTTCTTGACTGCCTTTCCCATCTCTTGTAGAATGTAGATAGTAAAGCCATGCGTGACCAACGACTGGACATGCAGAGAAGAGCAGCAGAGACTGGTGATGATGACCTCATTCCATTTGGGGACCGACCAACTGTGTCGAGATTTGGGGCTATCTCTCGTACTTCCAAAGCGATGTACCAGAATTCTGGTCCCATGCAGGCCATGGCGGTTCAGGGAGCTTCCACCAAATCGATTATTTCAGGTAGGATGTGTGCTCTGGGATTATGCAGGTTGTTGCTGTTTTCTTCAGTGCTACAGTGTAGTGCAAGTTGGAGGCAGCCCCTATCAACTTGTTCCTTGTCTAAGAAATACAAATCAGATGTATGTTATGGCACTAAAATAACCGTAGATAGGGCTATGGGAGACTGACAAGCCCCCCCCAAAAATGACTGCCACGACTTCCTGTTCCAAGGACATGTTTGTGCACAGGTAATGCATTGGTAATTTGGTGTTGATGTTCTGGAAAAATTACTTTGTTCTGCTGGTCCCTCTCAGATGAAGCTTCCTTTAAATTTAAAGCTTTCTAGAAACCTACTGCTTTCTCAGATATGTAATGGAAAACCATTGTAACATAAAGTACTGTACTGCACTCATACTTTATAGGTAGTTGCAGCTGCGGGCTTAATGCAGCTATAGTTTTGTGTACTGTTAGGCAAAACCAGTAAACTAGCAAGTTCTTTCTATGGATCTATTTTCTAAACATATGTATAGTATGGCTATACATCTTACTCCTAAAGCTGCTCTCTTTTTTGAGGTGTACTGAATAATCTTAAGAAAAATCCTAATGATATTTCCCTAAAACTTCCTTCTAGATTTTTCAGGTGTTAACTGCAGGATACAAAAACAAAACTCTTTTGGTTAATTCAAGCAACAACTTTCTAGACTTTATCACAGTTAGAACTCCGCTTTCTATGAAGGCTTAACCTTCAGACTGGTATTAACTAGGTATCGCAGAATTACCAGTTCACACTCAGGTCTTTTAGGGACTTGGGTAATAAAGATGATTGTTCTTACAGTGGCTGTCAGAATTTTTCCCCTTGTGACCTGAGTGTCTGAAGTCCTTCACAAACTTGTAGACTCTGGAGATGCTGAAGCTGTTCTTTTTCCGCTGAGAAACTCCGCAGCAACTCTTGCTGCACGTATAGGAAGAGTCCTGCCTTACGCACGTGTGACTTCTCATGGTGTATTTTTGTGTTCATTTCAGAAGCAGAAATATTAGACTTCTGTACTCTTAGAGAGTTGGCCTTCCTGATTATTTTCTAATGTCTGTCTTGTTCTGTGTGTTGAGGGACAGTTTTGTAGGATTGCAACATGATTTTCTTTCTGTTCACTTGCAGACTACAGTCCTTATGGAACTCACGGTGGCTGGGGAGGCTCTCCTTATTCTCCCCATCAAAATATACCTTCTCAGGGACGTTTCAATGACAGGTAGGAATGTTTTGTTTGAGTTTTTTTTTTTTCTTTGCCTTTGTCATTTTATCTCTTCTTGTGGCAGCTGAGGAAATATTTTTTGAAATCTCCTTACTTTTGATTATTTTCTGATCCCAAAGGGAGAGACTGTCCATGTCAGATGTGGCTGGTCATGGAAAACAGTTGCCTTCAGCTGAGCGGGAGCAGCAGCTGCGCATGGAGCTGCAGCAAGTGGACCACCAGATTAGCCAGCAGACACAAATGCGAGGACTAGAGGTTGGTAGCATTCGTAAGGCTGTTAAGGAGTGGAAGAGAGAGAGAGAGAGATGAAGCTAGCAAAGCTACTTTACATATGCTGATAATCCTTCTCCGACTCTAGTAATACTCAGTAGCGATATTTAATCCTCTGATGCCAATCATCAGAACTATGGTACAAGTGCAAACTTGTCTGCTTAGCAGCAGAAACTTCCCTAATCTTCACATTATGGAAATCAACACCATATTTGAATCTGCAGTCTGTGCTCATTCATGTTTGCTTTCATTATCTCTCTCACTTCCCCTCTCTGTTCACCTGTTAACTCAGAGGCACACTCTTTTGACAGGAGTATCTGTTCCTCTTGGCTTCACTGCCATTGAAATTTACATTTCTGTACATTTCATGTACAGAAAGCTTTGACCTTCATCTGTTCAGTGTTTGGCTTTGTGTTGTGCCTGTTTCTTCCTAAATGGCATAAGTCACAAGAGTAAAGAAAATAGATACTAAAGATGTTTAGCTTGAAAACTTAAAGCTCAATATTTTGTCTCCTCGTTTAGAACAAATGTAATCACTTGAAAAACGAGGAAAGATGGGAGTCTGCATTTGTAAAAGAATTAATGAGCTGTTTATATTTTGTGAGAAATGTCAAGGCATTGTGAAACAATGGATGTACTAAAGCTTTATTTACATTTTTTTTCCTTCCCTAGGAAAAAAAAAAATCTGTAAATGTTCTCTGTCTACAAAAAAAAGAAATCTAGATGCCTCAGCCACTAGTCATATTAGTGTTTTCCTGGAAGGAACTCCTATAAATGGTGGATAGCAGCTTCTACTGAAGCTATAGTTACCTGATAACTTGTGTTATGACAGAGGGGTTAATAGCTAACAAATCTGAAGTGGCAACAACAGTTAAAAGTAGTAGTTACTTGGAGTATAACTTGTGTTCTTGTTTGGGAACCAGAGGAGGAATTGTTCTAAATTTTACATGCCTGCCTTTCCCAGAATGGAAGAGTACTGAAAAGTTTCAACAACCCGAAGTGGCCTCCCTCTCCTCCTTGCTATTATTGTAATTGTGTCAGCATTAAATCCTACATAGTCAGGTTTGAACTTAGGTTTACTGTAATTTGGATTTGTTGGAACTTGTCAGTTATTTTGAGTAACAACAGCTTTCAATTTGTCCCTTTTATTCACAGATGCAACTAGGTATTTGAAATCCAGAAGGCTCTATTAATTTACCTGTTAGAAGGTTGTCACAATCACCAAAATCAGTTTGAGCACAAAGAACTAGATTATCTAGCTCTCTTAAACAAATGAGCACTTCTACTTGTTAGCCCAGCCAGACATTTGGCTGCATGGAGCAGTAGTGTTTTCTGTGTTTAAATGCAGAGCACAGACTTAAGGAACTGATTCCCAGATGTTTCCAGATTTTTTTTAAGCACCTGACATGGTTACTGCCTTTACTTGGCTGCTGGCAACTTGCAAGGGACTGTAGTCATTTGACCTTCTTTGTTCCTGGGCTTCTTTATCTGGGTCAGTTAAGAGCTACATAGGGATGTCCACCTCTCTTACAACATTTTATGTGACTTGTACTAATACTGAACTCTAGAGCTTTGATAAATTCAACTAGTATAAAACAAAGCAGTAGGTCTTTTATTCAACACGTAGCTCACAAAAGAGTAGTGGTTTTGCTCATGTGCTTCACCTGAGTTTCGGGAAGGAAGGGGTATGCAGGGAAAATCCATGTAAATTCATTACATTAGATGCTATTTCACTTATTGCTTGTTTAAAAACCAAAAGACTTGGCTGCATGGAAAAATAAATGTTTAAACTTGTCTTGGAAGTGATTTCAATTGGGACCTTTTTAAGCATGGAGAGAGAAGGCCTCAGTTTTGCAAATAAGCAATACTCCAGAGTTACGGCCTAGTGCCCTTTCTGTGCTCGGCGTGCTGTGTGCTCAGTTGTGTATGTGCTTGGCTTTATGTATTTAGGCTGGTAGTAACAGGCTGCTGTTGCAGAGGGAGGCGACTACCCTGGCAGGCCAACCACAGCCCCCACCCCCACCTCCCAAGTGGCCTGGGATGATCTCAAGTGAGCAGCTGAGCTTGGAGCTACACCAGGTGGAAAGGGAAATTGGGAAGAGAACCCGTGAGCTGAGCATGGTGAGTGCTGCGGGGCTGGGAGGCAGAGAGGTGGAGCAGAGGGCTATGTAGATGGCTGCAGCCCTTCCACCCTGGCAAAAGGCTCTCTGCTGGATGACCAAAAGTGGAGTCCCACATCTCCCTCTTCATTTCTCTCCTCTTCAAAACTTATAGAGAAGTTTCTTGATTCTTCTTTGTGAAGAACTTGAATTGGAGACACTTTAAAATACTCTGCTGTTATTTTGTTGCTGTTTGAAAATAAGTGTGGCATTGAGTTTGTTGAAAGCCTCCAGTTGTCTCCAAGGTCACTGTGCCATGAGTTGTGTAAACTGCTTTAATACAGAAAACGTCTTCTGCAGGTACAGGCTAGCATTCAGTAGTCTGTGTGCTGTTACAGTCTGTGGTCTTTGCTTGTTGTTACAAGAATTATCCCTTCCTTTCAGGAAATACTGTGTCCTGAGAGGATGAATGTGTCTTAGCAAGTCTCTTGTCTCATGGCTTTTGTGGGCTACACTGTACAACTCCAATTTACAGGCTTTTATCATTGGTCCCAAAGAAAGAAGTCACAAATTCTTTTAACACTATGTTAAAGATTTTTTTCTTCTATCTTTTTTTCTAAAGGAGAGTCAGTCTTCATTGGATATAAAAAACAAACTGGGCACCACTAAACAGACAGAAAACGGACAATTAGAACCGCAAAGCAAGGTTCCAGCTGAGGACCTCGCACTAACATTCAGGTTAGTGAACATGGGTTTTCAATCTTCCTTTGTGCAACAAGAGAATGACTTAACCAGGGGCAATCTCTGATTTATAAATAATACCCCTTGCCTTACATCATCTCTGATATGGAAGCACCTACTAGAAAAAGATCACACACATCAAGGTTTTATAGCACGTGTTTGAATTGCAGCTGACTGGTAGCTGTATATCAATTAATATAGCAGAAATAATGACGTGTTTGTCAGACCAAAAGTCCATCTAGTCCCTATTGGATGCTTAGTAGGAAGAAGTAGGAGATGCACAACAACTATAAAATAAATTTTTATTTGCTGTTTTAGTTTCAAAGAAAATAAATGTTCCAAATGTGGAGGGAAGTTACTCCACCCAGCTAAGGCTTGTAATATGAATGTTGTCTAGGAAGGTATATTGTAACTTTGAAACAAAGTTCACTTTTATTAGTAGGCAGTAACTTTTTTCCCATAGGTGCTGGGATTACTCTAATCTTTTTATTTCATACTTACATGAAATAAGTTGTTGGCTAGCAATGCAGGGAGTCTGTGTTGGATACCTCAGTCATACTTAAACAGAAAGGCTCAAGTGCTGCAGATGTTTCATTAAGTCAAGTTTATAAAACTTCATGTGAGCGGTTTGGAATCTGTAAAGTGTATTTATTCAGGAAATGTGTCCATCTCAATAGCTTATGAAGTCCACGCTTCTTAAAACCAGTCCTTGAGTTCTGCTCTGCAATTAGCCTTATTTCTTTTCTCTCTGATTAGTATCTGAAGCATAGGAGGTGACCTGTTTATTGGACAAGGCTTGTCTTTACATGCCTACGTGTGTTCAGAACTTTTTATTGAGGTGCTACAGGAAGTATTGAAATCCTTTTGCATGCTTTAAAAAAAAGAAAACTTGAGTAATTACTTCTCTTCACCCCCATCCCCTTTCTCCTTGCAACTTTCTTTTAGCAGTGATGTTCCAAATGGATCCGCCTTGACACAAGAGAACATCGGCCTCCTGTCAAACAAGACAGCATCTCTCAGCCTGTCAGAGGACCCAGAGGGAGGAGGAGACAACCACGACTCCCAGAGAGTGGGAGTTACACCCACATCTGCTCCATGAAGTGAGGCCAGCATACCCCAGAGTTTCTTTTGCTGGGGTGTTGGTAGCTTCCATCACGTTTTTTTCCAGGGGTGATTGGAGAAACCCAGGAGTAACAGCAGTAGCAGAGCAGCAGGTCCAGAGGCAATGTGCACAAACACAACTACTAGAAACAAATCCTGCACATAGTTCACATTAACGCATTTTTTAATTAAAAAAAAATGAAAATTAGCAGTATCTGCAAGCGATTCAAATTAAATTTGTTTTTGTTCTGTGAATGAACTTTATTTTAATAACTTTGGACGCCTTGGGTCCCAGGGCTTAAAAAAAAAGATATTATATATATATACTCTGTTTGATTAATTGTATGATCTTAATGAAGTAGGTTTTTCTTTTATTTTGGTATTATTACATAGCCAGTGCATAGTTCCTTATCACTTTAATTTCTCAACAAATAAAACAACCTGGCCACTTCCTTGTACGATCTAAGAGTAAACAAGGAATTTGGGTTGGAGAGTAGCTGTGAATTGCAGTGTCAAAAGATGTGCAGCAAATTTAATTCTTAAAATAAATCTTCCCCTTGTAGCTAGGAGCTGAACCCTAGGTTTTGCGAGACTTATTCTTGTTTAAATAATTTAAATTGAAAATGCAAATGACAGAATCTTTTCAATGCAACCAGTGCAGTCCACAGTGTAAGCCCCATCACAGCACGTGTGATTAAAATGAGAACAAAAGTGTCCAGTACACATTATTTTATTTGAAGGTTTCTGGCGTATTGTTTTCTGTTGGGGCTAAGGAGATCAGCTGAATGCAGACTGATCTATTACAACATGGTATTTCTGAAGCTGGAGCTTGGGGTAGAGAGGCTTAAGGAACCAGTGAAGGTTGTGCAGCACAAGCAAGGCAGAATCTCTAGAAATAGCAAACAAGGAAAACATAAGGCTGTGCAGTTGCTGGAAGGATGTTAATGGCAGATGAGTTGCTCAACTGTGCTGGATCATCCAGCATTTGTTGCTTTGTTGTTGTTTTTTTGTTTTGTTTCCCATTTTCATTGGGCCTTCAAAATAAGCATACCCAAAGTCTGTACAGTTAGGTTAATGCAAAGAGACTTGCTGACCTCTGCTTTTTGAAACAGATCTTTAAAGTGTGCCGCCCTCTCAGCAACTCTTGCCTTTGTTATTTCTTCACTGCTATTTAAATTACTACCAAAACATCATAATTTCTTCTGTGACCTGATTTTCTTATTTCTGTTCAATGGTATACCAATTAATTAGTTGTAATGCTGTTGTGAGAGCCTTTTTCTGACAAAGTCCTCTTTGATTTGTGCACATAAGTGATAGTAATCTTTCAAAAACAGATTTTTTTCTCTTCTAAAGTTTCCATTGTTTAGGGTCTGTGTATATCAAAATCAGACGCCTCAGAATCAATTTGCAGGTTATCTGTCACTGCTGCACTGAGTCTTTCCTAGATTCCTGTTTCACAGGAGGAAAGTTGCATCAAAAATGCCATGTAAGCTTCAGCATTGATCCTGTCAGTAATTGTGAAAAGCAAGTTTGGCTTTTTAAGCGCAAGTTGGAAAAAATGTAAACCTTTCTAGATCTGTTTTCCTTAAAAGATGAAAAAAAATTGTTCTTGCTGCACATTTCTTTGACTTATCTGCATGCACTGGGATGAGACCCCGTATACAAAGAACTCTGTGGAGATTAATTTTAAAGTGCTGCTCCCTCTGCATCTTTTTGGCCCATTCTCATGTTTCTCTTTCTGGGTTAGACTACTAAATCAGAAAGCACTGGTTATGTAATAAATTACTGCATTGCTTTGGTTGGGTAAAGCAAGAGTTAATAATTTTCTTGGTTTTTAGTTTTTTTCTTAACCTTAACTCCTGCTGAGGTCATAGCTACCTTGGGCTAAGCTTTGCATTCATCATACTGTTAAATAAAACAAAATGGGGGGTGGGAGGGGATACAGTCCCACTATTGCCTACCAGTAGGAGAGTCCAAACAGAAGACTCTTTTGAGTAGCAATTATTTAATTTGCCCAGTCAAGGCACCGCGTTTGTATACTATTTCACATTGAATTTGATTATGCCCTACAGACCTGGCTGGTCAAGGATTTGATACACATATTGGCTTGGGATTCGAGCTTTCTTTTTTATTTAAATAAAAATTTATATATAAATATATATATACATATATACGTAGTTATATCTGTATATATATTGGGTATGTTTTAAGAATTTTTTCGCATGAGCGCAGCTGTTGTGATCAAATGTCTGGGAGGTAGAAGCACTGAATGAAAATAAAGGCATTTTTCAGCACACACCCACATTCTCCATATGTCTTTACACAGGTTTATTTCTCTCTTAGTTGAACTTTGGCCTCTTAACTGCTAAGAGTAGTTTTGAAGCTTGCTTTTTTTTTAATCCCTCTCTAACTTTGAGCGAAGAATCGTCTTTGCACTAGAACGGCTTCGCCCGCCCCCATCCACATCTCCTACCTGAAGCCTAGCATTCCAGCCGCTCCCGTAGGAGCCGAGCGGAACTGGGCTGATGCAGTTTTGAGCCTGTCAGGTCTGTTCCTCCCTCCTCCGCCCTGGGCTTGGCGATGAGTAGCGGGTTCCCCTGGCAGCTCACCACTCAGCTGCCACAGGCACCGTGCTGCGTTCTCCCATGCTTAAGTGCAGAGCACCACCGTCAGGTCAGCCGCCTCCTCGTTGGTTTTAACTCTTCCTGCTGTGTCTTTATTAACACAGGGAGCTCATTTTAGCTGAGATAATGAGTGCAATATTCGCATCTAGGAGGACAAGCCCAGAATGTACCTTTTCTTTGATTGCAGTGGTTTTTTATGTACACTGAATTCAGTTATGTAAACTGAATTTTCAAAAATGGTTATGATGAGTTTGAAACTACAGATTCATTTTCAACACTAGGAAGAAAAATATGGAGGGGCAAAATACTTTTCACCTTTTATTACTTGTGCCAGCTATTTTCCTTTCCTGACTGTGTTACCTCTTTTTCCCCCTTCTCTCCACTTCTGCTCTTGGGAGGTATTCTATTAATAGCGAAGCTATTCAGATCTCCTTTGCTGGCCTACATATGGTGAATGCTTCCAAAACCTGTGGATTAGAAGGGAGACCTTACTGTTGTTTTTTCCTTTGTCCAGCTCTCCGTGCTGTACTTTGTGCGTAGTGTCCTTGTTGTGATCAATGTGTCCAGGTGAATGGCCTGTTTGCCCAGTATTATAGTTCGGCTTGTTAAACAGTTTGTTTAATATCTACCAACAATATTGATTTTTGGCTTTGGGTTTTTACCCCTCCTCCTGCCTTTTCCCTGCTTCCCTGGAAAAGTTGAGTTGACCAAAGTCAAACAGCAAAAATACAGTGCGTGCTTTTAAGTCTTTCTGAAAGCTGCGCATAAAATTTTCACTTTTTATGAAAAAGCATGCTAGCAGTACTGATAGTGCATGTAATGTAAGCAGTTGTGGTTACAGCACTTCTGGAGCAACCCTATATTGCTAGGTCCTATCACGGCCCCAGCTGTACAGAAATACTGTCTACCTCAGTGAAATTGGTCTCACCTAGACAGCGGCTCAGTCCCTCCTCCTGGGGCAAGAAGTAACAATGCGACAATACCGTTAGGGCACTGCTGCGTCATTTAGTAGGTAGGCTGAATTTTGTACTGCAGTAGACACCTTTGAACGCGTGTTGATACCTGAGTTTCAGCCCCAGCATGAAAAAAACCCTCAGAATGGGAAGCTTCAGGTGTTAGGTTAAGCTTTATTATGTCAAACAGGGATTTGGTCATTGTAGAAGTGGTTTGTTTTATTCTATAGTGTTATTTTCCTTCTTCCCTTGTAACCATCTCTGCTTCTTCTCTTATGCCCTAGTTCTCTAAATAGGAGAAATCTCCACGTTTTCATCTGCCCCTTCTGTGTATTGGTGTATCCTGTCCCATTTTAGAGTAGCCCTTTTTTTCTTTAGATCAGAGCACCTTTCAAAACTTGCAGCACTGTTGTCCTATTTCTTCTCTTTTTTTTTTTTGTCTAGTTTCCTCTGAGCCTTATTCTCTCCCTTTTGTCTGTACCTTCCTTTCTTTCCTTCTGTGGTTTTCCCACTCACCCTCCCTGATTGTGTAACAGTGACAGCTTGCTGCCTCAAAACAGAGCATTCAAATGAATTCGCTTAGCCAATAACTTCTGTGAAGTTGCCTTTTCTAATGGTGTTATTACTCAGTGATGCACAAATGTGATATTGCCCCTACTGGTAGGCAAACGGGGGATCTGTATAAACATGGTAAACTGCTGTTTTTCTTTAAAGGAGAGCCAAAGACTTGTGCTTTACACTTTTTTTTTTTTTTTCCTGGTGTAGCCATTTGATTGTCAAATCTTTGTAGGGTTTTGTGAGTTGACTGTATTATCCTAATAGAAATTTTTTAAAGTTCCTGATTGTCAAGCCTTATCCATGCATTGAATTGTGGAAAATCATTCCATGTAGTCATGCAATTTGCAATGTACTGAGATGTATCTGGGGTATTCTGACATGTTTTTAGTCTCACGTGCACTCCCCCAGCTGATGGAGTGGCTCATTTAGAGAGGGAGAAGGAACAGAAGTTTTATATTGTCAAAGAAGCCTTGTCTTAGTTTAAATCTAAATAGACTTGAATATTGATTTTAAACCTCTTCAATTACGGGAAAGGATAAATGTGTGGTGCAGATGTGACTGTTAAGCCCATTGGAACTGAAAAGATTTGTCAAACTACCGTTACATTAAATTAGATGTGGAATAAGCAAACTCGTATGATGACATTGTCTCCTGATGGCAAGAATTGAGTAAGGTGTGGCAAATTCTTCTTTAGAAAAGATTAGGAGTGAAGCTTTTCATTGATAATACTAAAGTCACTTGCATTTCCCTTCCTTGATATAACTTATACTCTTGTAGACTGTTAATAAGGTTTTTGGATTCAGAGAGGAATCTGAGTAGCATAACTGCTTATTTCCATTTATAATCTGGACTATAATGAAGCAGGTTATAGGGCAGATTCCTGAAGAACCCCAGTACAAACTAGCTGTTTCAGACCCACTTGTATGGTCCAAGAACTTCAGTGCTAATAATCAGGAGGCTCAACAGCAGGAGTGCCAACTCATCTTCTGTGTTCTAAACTGGGAAACAAACAAAAAACACATCAGCAGTATGCAAGTTTGGTGTATGTCTGTGTGTTTGAAGAAATATTTGTAGTCTTAGAATACCTAGAAGGAACACAGCAAGGCTGACTGGCATGATCTTACTGTCATACTCAAATTTTGTCATGTTTAGAAAACACACACTTCCAATGCTGGTAGCACTGACTTTTGTTTTTTAACAAAGTGTGTCAGCAACTTAATGTTTTGTATGATAATAGACCAATTTCCCTGGACAAAAAAAAATGGAAACAAAGTTCTTGAGTTGTGTAAATAAGAATTTAGAAATGAACTTAAAGAACATCTGCCTAGTTTGCATGTAAACTCTGCATTTGAGGAAAGTGAAACAGCTCTTCTGAGCCACCTCTTAAGGTAGGGCCTTGGTGCTAGAAGTCAGATGGCTGGTTCTTGCAGTATGTGAGCACACAGGCCATGTAGCTCAAATCAATCTTTCTCAGATCAAATATAATATAAAATACCAAACCTCATTGGGGATTCTCTTTTTCATACTCAACTGTTATCAACTGCATTATTTCCTACTGAAAGGAGGATGAAAGAGGCTGAAGAAGTAAGTTCAAGTTAATTAAGAATGTTATCCCAGTCAAGTCTGTTTACACAGCTAACATGTGGTCTTTATTCTTGTGTAGGAAGAAGAATGTAGCTGTTCAGTGTTGTCACGGTCTTCAGGGCACTTCTTGTCATGCAGGTAGAGCCTTGATTAGCAGGGAAAGGAAAGCAAACTTAATTTAATAATTTTTATTTTTTTTAAATAGCAAGTGTAATATTCTGCAGAAACTCTCTGAACACTATGGTAAGTTAAGAGGGTGCAGCTTTTTCTGGAAATTCCCAATAAAAAGAGCATGTGGGAATTCAGATTTGTCTGTATCCTCTTCTTGCTGCATCAGGAACATCCCAGTCATTTCAAGCTTAAAATATGTGACCACATTGATGAAAATTGAATGTCTGTAGCTTAGTAACCTAAATAATTCATTGTTTTTCCCAGGCAATCCTTGCAATTTCAGTGAGTTTATGTATGATTTTAGTGCAGATTGCCAGGTGTTCAACAGTTTGGAACGTTCAGGTACCTAACTTCATCCAACAAAGTGAGTATCTTTGGACATACAGGTTGGAAGTTTTCATATTCCAGGAAACAAATGAAAGTTTTAGGAACACATACCAGTTTCAATTTAAGAAAACACAGTCTTGGGAAAGATAGAAACAATGGGTGGTGCAGTGTCTCTGAAAATACTTTTTTTTAAAAAAAAAAAAAAAGATGGTGGGATTACACATGAAACGTATATGGGCAAAAATATATCTGTAAAGAAAAAAATCTTGTGGAGTATTTAATGTTTAAGAAATTATTTGCTTCTTTGTAATGTTAAATGGATATACTAACTCTGTGGCAGACAGTATTCACAAGTCTTTGGCATCCAAACCAGGTTGTGTACTGGATGGATCCCACAACTGGACGTGTGCACTGACCTCTTTATTTCTAGCTTTTTAAAATGAAACTTGGTAGCAGCGCTTCATAAATGTATAAAGCAACTAGAGACAGAAGAGAACACTGTTCGCATCGCAGCTGCTGCACGGTTTACCAATTGGTACCTTTAATCCACAGCCTCTCCTAAGGGAAGCTGCTCTAACATGGGCAAATCTAGCATACCAAATGACTTTGTTTTTCTAATTTTAAGAAGTTCCCGTTACCCCTTTGGCCTCTGCTTGCTGTGTAAACAGCTTCTATGCTAAGAGAAGCTTTCCCTGAAGTCAGCTTAGCAACTGTACTGGAGTTTGATTATTTTCCCTGTTTTCTATAACCAGTAGCATAGTGTCAAGAGCTCTTTCCCCATTGTATTTGTTGCTATGGGGAAGAGGAGGTGAGGCACGGCATGCGTGGGAGGAGGGAGGAAGAGTTCCGGGATCTGCTCTGTGACAGTTCCCCCCCCTCTTTCAAATCGTCTGCTTCCAGTTGTGGGATTTCTCTATAGATGACATTTTTTTCTCCTGTTTTTGTAAGCCTAGTTTTCTTTGATCTTATTAGTTCTGTACAAGTCTCCCCGAGACATTCTGCAGTCATTATCACCTTTTTGGGTGGAGTTTATTTTTTGTTTGGTTGGTTTTTTAAATAACTTTTTAACATTGGTGCATATATGCTTGGGATAGAGCTCATGTAATTTTCCAATCGTATTGATTGTATGTGATTGTGCCCTGCAGAGGTATATTTAACAAAAAAATAAATAAAAAGGATAGTCTAGGTAATAAAGGAGACCGTGAGATTTGTTGAGTCAGGTTATGAACTATTTCTTGAATTTATTTAGGATATTGGATAAGTGAAATTCCCTGTCTGCTGTTCTCATAAGTCAATGCTAAACAAAATGTCATTGTTTCTGTTAATTGAACTGGTTCTTTTCTTGCTTTTCTCCTCCCCTTGCTGTTTTCTTGATTTCCTGCTGTCCTACCCCCATCCAAAAAATAATAATACCTTGAGCCTTATGGGGATGGCTGACTGTTGGAGCGATGTTGTGAATATGTGTTGTAACTACCAGAACACTTTTAGTAGGAGTAGAGATTAAGTAGGATGTATGAGAAGAATTCTGTAAACTGAATTCTTTGCAAGTTCAGGGGAAATTTGAAGCCTTGTACATACAGGTCTAGTCGTGGGGAGACACTGAGGCCTGTAAGGCATTGAGATGTCTTTCCTTGGAACAGTAAAGGCTTTGCTGCCCGTTGGAAAGTCTCTGAGATGACAAAAAGAGTAGAAGAGTTTGCTCTGACTCCCTGTGTCTTTACTCCTGCAATAGATTTTTTTTAAATGTGAAAGAAAAGCCTTTAGGTATTGTGCTGAAGTGGGACAGAGCAGATTGAAGGAGGCAAAAGGCAAGAGGATCCAGAGATCCAAAAGGCAGAGTTTGTCTCCTTTCTTGTTTAACCTGTAGAGCCAACAGCGTTACTTCTCACTAAAGAACGAGGAAGTGGAGACCTGTTGTGTGTGCATGGTGGTTATGTAGAAAAAGCCATATGTCAAAATGTGATTTCCTTTTCTCTCTTCCCCATGTTTTTCTCCCTCCTAAAGCTGACTCAGCCTCACCCTGCTTCCACATAGTGTGTAAGGGTCCTTTGAGTTGCAGATTCAACAAATACTTGGAGTGGAAAGGTGGTGATTCGCTACTTGGTTTGTAAATAGATGAAAGTGTCTACAAGGTCTTAATCTGCTTTCTGTCAGCATTTATATTAAATGATAAATTAATGGTGAACACTTGGAAATATCTCTCATTTTCTGTCTCAAATGAATGTACCTTCTCTGAAATGGGATGTGATGTCCTGACGATTGAAGGCTTCCTTCAGACCAAGGCGTGTTTATTCTCTGCCGTGCTGGAGCACGAGAGATGCTGAATAGCAGAGAAGCCGTGTGCCTCTCTTGGGGTCTGGTCTGGTGGCTCTGCTGGTGTAAGCCAGGCGGCTCCGTCGAACAAGAAAGGATATTCAGAATAATCTCCTTTGCTACTTGGAGAGATCCAGCATGAAGCGCTGGCTTCGCTAGACCAAAGCCTGTCATCGCTGTTAGGGCGCCTCACACCTCACACAGCTGAGCTTCCTCACTGGAGGACTCGAAACACTCAGGTCCTGTAAAGGGAGGTGTATTTAGCTATCAATCCAGCAGAAAAATAGGCGTTGCTACTGGTGAAGGTTTTCTTTCCCATTCTCCCACTGGTCTGAGAGTTGCAGGACGCTCAGGGGCTTTAATAAAAAAAAACGCAGAATTTCTGTCAAGCAGTTGGTTTCTAAAAAAACATCTGCAATGCTGTGGAGGGCCTGATCCCATTGGAAAGGAGCGGCTCTAACTCAGGAGCTTTGGGGAAACTGCATGGCAAGGAGGGGAGGCTGGTCTGAGTGGATGGCTGCTGGTGGAAAAACTTCTCACCTTTGGGTGGGGACACCAGGAGAGGAGTGAGCTGCAGAGCCTGGCCCAAAACGTGGGATTCCCTCATGGCATCTTGCTCAGTGTGTTTCTTCCCTGTGCACCACCACAGAACAGTGAGCACTCAAAGCACAAACCAAAATCAGTGCGGATTTGCTTACCTCTCAGATATGTTTAATAGCTGTTTCTTCGTAGGTTCTTTCCAGCTTCTCCAAAACGAGGGCCTTGCAAGCACGTTCAGAAAACACGCTTCTCCCTGCCGCTCTCAATAGCCCAGGGCTCTTTTCTGTGAAAAGCAGAGCCCATGATGCTCTCGCAGAGCTGGCAGGGAGCGGAGTGCTGTGCTGAGGGCGCTCGGGAAAGGCAGCAGCACCCAGACACAACATTCCTGGCTGGGCCATCGTCGTCTTGCGCTTTTCCTGCTCCGTGAGTGCAGTTCTGGCTCCCCAGCTCTCGCCTGCGAGTGGGGCAGAGACTGCAGGTGCCTGATACCCTCTTGCCCCAGGCTGCCCGTGCTGTAGTACCACAGGGTTGGGGCAGCTGGTGGCTGCTCGATGTGAGCTGGGACCCCTCTGCAGCTTTGGGCAAACAAGTCCTTGCCCTAGCACAATCAGGCAGCCAGGGATTTGTTCTAAGGCACTTGGCCTTTTGGATGCTTCCTTAGGTATAGCCCAGGCACTGCTGCTGAGTTGTTGATTTGAACTGAACCAGTAATAAACTGGCACTGAAGCGCTGCACATCAACATTTTTGTCAGCCACCCTTGAGGGTATGGCTCAGACAACTTAAAGATCTGTCAGCCTTTCCCTGAGGGCTGGAATACTTGGAGGAAGCAGCTGGCTTGCCTGCAGCGTGGATGCTGGCGTTGGCCTCGGCTTGCGAGCAGCATGCAGTCGCAGTGCTCGCCTGCCTTGTCACACTGCTGGCAGTTCATTTGCTTTAGCTCCACCTGTATGGGGTGTGCAAAATATGGAGGTGTTTGCTCTTGGGTTGTCTTTTACTGCCTTGAACTACCTCTCAGTGCGGGGTGAATGGAAACCTGCGCTTGGGTGTCTGCCTGCTGGGAGTGGAGGATCTCTGATCCCCTCTGAAGGCTCTGGGACCTGCAAGCCTGTGTGTCGCCTCAGCACGTGGGAAGCAGCCGCCTCTTGGAGCACCCCAACCAGGTACAGCGTGCAAGTCCGTCCCCACAGGGCACGTTTTACCTCCTGTACTACCACACGGCCAAAAAACCTGCAGTGAATCCCCTCCGTGCATCACAGAGCTGCTCTGATGGGTGCTTCCTGCCCAGGCCTGCAGGCAGAAAGGAAACGTGAGGGGCGTGTGGGTTGGGGTGTGCTGCTGGGCTGTTTGGAGGGGATCCTGTAGCTTCTGTGCTTGCTCTTGATGAAGATGCCCCCAGCCTGTGGAAGAGATGAGAGCAAGCACGAAGGTATAGCAAGTACGGAGTCTGTGTTGCGCAGAGCCACTTTGTGAGAGTGGCACTTGTGGCCACAGGCTGTGGGGGAGAACCCCAAAGCAAAGCTGGGCGCAGAGCATGCCATCCTCTTTCGCTCTTACTTCCCCAATCTTTGTCCCATTTAATTCCAGCCTGCAGCTCTATTGTCTGCTGAGACTTTGGCTCTTATTGGGCCGGTAGCAGTTGGCTTTGGTGCCTGCTGAGCCGGCCAGCTCCTGGGCTGTCGTGTTCGGAGGCAGTGCTGCTCGGTGCCTGGGGCAGCTGCCTCCCAGACCTGAAACTGTGTTGCTCAATACTGCTCCCAGAACTGCTCGGGCCGGGGTGGAGGCTGTTAACCTGCAGCTGCCCAGCCGTGCAAGTGGCAAGGTGAGGGGATTTAGGAGGGCGTGTGTTGGAAACGGCAGGGCAGGAAGCGGGGCGGGTTGTCCTAAGTTGTGCCCGTTTGTTTGGGAAACGGGCTGATGGGACAGGGGTAGGGCTCGGGGCAGAAAGAAGCATTTTGCTGAGTTACGAGATGCTAACATGAGGTTTACAAATACCTTAGGGTGATCAGGTTTCTATTTGCTCTCTTGAAAGTTTTTTCGTGAGCAGTTAGTTTTCTTATTGGCAAGAAATGAATGCATCTGGCGCTGGTGTGAGATAGGTGGTCAAACTTTCCCTTGTCAGATTGAACTTTAAAACCTCTTTCAAACCAAACATTGTTTTTTTCTGCTCTTTGCTTAACCTTCTGCAGCTGGTCATCAGCCTTTGGCCTCAGCATCCTACTCCCCTCCCACCCTCTGCTTTCGTCTGTGCTCTGCTCGAGCACAGAAATCCAGTGGGGAAACTGCTTTGGACTGATTTGGGCACTCAGGTGTCAAGCAAGACTGCCTGTCGTCTTAACAATTTGCCTTTACGTCCCAAAAGCTGAAGGCTGGAGGCACCGGGCCAGGTAAGAGAAACCAATTCCACTATTCTTTCATTTTTAATTAACTCCTTGTCACAGGTTTGTTTCCCTTTGTAGGAGCCTATGAACCCAGGCTGCTGTCAGACTGCGCTCTTGCTCTGGGTGCGGGCCGGAGGAGCCCTTTGGAGAAGACTCTGCCATCCCAGCTCTCAGGCGGGCCCGTTGGTGCTTGCGCTGTGCTTGGGCGTTGTCCTGTGTGCAGCGATCCCTGACCTGGCTGGAAAGGAGCAGCGCTGATTTCCTTTCTGCTCCGTTTGGGGGACATCGGGGGATCAGGGAAAGCTCTTTTTGAGTGCGTAAATCATCTCCAAGTGGTGTGAGCTGCTGGACTTCTTAGTACGCCCTGCGAGTGCCACAGGACGTTTGTGCCGCAGCAGAGAGCGACGGCAGGTTCAGCCCGGGGTGCCTGGGGGAGCTCCCCAGGCTGGGGGCTGCGAGCCCCGTTCGTGGCCGCCCTTCCCTGCAGAGCCGAGCGGCGGCGGGGTGGGAACGGGCTGTGCTGGCTGCAGCCCGGCCGTGTCACACAGCGGGCGTGGGCTGGGGGCTTCTCTGCGTTTGCCCAGAGTCTTCTGGTTTCGAGCTGATTCAGCAACTTGCTTGTTGGCTTTCTGCACTTCTCACAGGGGAGAAGCAGAAAAAAAAAAAAAAAGAGCCCTTCCCAGTTTGTACATTCTTCCTTGCCAGTAACCCTTTTTGGACAGCGATGTTGCTGTAATGCTTTTGGGAACCTTCCAGGATGAAAGCGGTCGCCATATGGATGCGTGGCAGTGCTGCAGTGGGAAAGGGAAAGGCGAAGAGCTGCGGGGGGAGGCGGGCCGCTTCGCAGCCAAGTGATCCAGCACTGAGCTGGCCTCAGAGCCAGGGAGGGCTCCTGCTCTCGGGGGCAGCCGTCCCTTCTTGTCGTGGGTGTTCTCTGCCAGCCTCGTGCTTCCCCTCATCCTGAAAATGCCTGGGTGGGCTGAGCTGGCCAAAGTGGCTGATAAATCTGATTTGAGGCATAAAGTGTAAAATCCTGGGGTCGGGACTTTACCATGCAGTCTGCACGTGCTCCCTTCCCCTGGGTGCTGGGTTTTATATGTGCGCTTAGCAGCGCCTGGTGTGGTGCCAGACACCAACAGCTGCCTTTGCCTTGAAAGAAGCAGGCAGTCGTGCTCCCGGTGGCCAGCTGACACGCTTGTGACCGTACCTCTCCCTCAGGCGTCTGAACAGCTTTCCTTTCTCTTCCCCTCCTGCCCTGGGTGGTTTTGGTGTCAAGGCAGCTGACTTCCTGCCCAGTTTAGGTTTTGCACTTCGTGGTGTTGCAGCTGCTCTGCACATCCGTACTAAACCTTTTGAAAGATAATCTGTTTGTTTTTACCACCAAGAGTGGCCGTGGCCTGAGCAAGAACATCTTGTTTTGGCGTGTTTTCTTGCAGTGCTTGTTGCTATGCTATTAGCTGGAGAGGGCCCCTCAGGGCTCGACGCAGCCTTGGTGCCAAATGAGGTAATCGCTGCTTTTGCGGAAGAGCCGGAGCCCAGATGAAGTCATTGCTCAAGAGCCCGGTGAGGGGGCTGTGAAAGAACGCAGAGGTCTCCCGCATCCCAGATCGCCAGGTGCTGGCGAGGCCACAGAGCCGGGCGGCAGCGGTGGTGAACGCAGCCCGTCCGTACTCTGCTTCCTACACGGCAGCGCAGTTACTGCGGCGCTGAGCGCAGGGGGGCAGGCGGAGACCCGAGCTGGGTGTCTCTCTTCCACAGCGGGCACGTCCTGGGCGAGCTGCCAGCCCTTTCCAGCAGTTGTTTCCCAAGCTGCTGTGGCTGTGGTCTGTGAGCTTCCTCCCGCAGGACACGTGAATGAGCCCGACGGAGTCACGTAAAGGGCATCTCAAAGCCACTCCGTGCAGAAGGCCTTGCGTGCTGCTTCATCAGCCCTAGTGTGGCCGATAAGGTTTTGCTGCCAGAGCTGGTGGGACGGGCATCCCTTGCTTTAGCAGAGGTGGAAATGTGAATAATCTCTGGCTTTCTAGGAGACTTTTCAAGACCTGTTTTGTTGGAATGTGGTTACTAATGTTAGTCTCACCTCCTCAGGTAACAGGGACAGTCAGTTTTTATCGCAGCATGGATGGGAATAGCTGCAGTGCACCAGCTGCACCTTACGGATGTACGTAGTGCGCTTTTTAGGGACTAAAGATGCTCAGCGCTTGGAGGGGCTGACACCTGGAGTCCTATTCCTCAGCACCTCTCTGCCCTGCTCTCCAGTGTTTCCTGCGTCAGCAACCTGAATAGCGCAAAGCTGGCGTGAGCTTGGAAGCACAGACAGTAACTGAAGGGGGACAGAATTGCTCAGGGGAAGGGAGAAAACAGACCTGGAAATCTAGGAGATTCTACAGGAAAATGGGAAGGAAGCAGTCAAACATTTTGTCTGAGCTTGGGGCACCTAGGGGCTCTCCACACGAGGAAGATGGGTAGGAGCTGTGCAGAAGCATGAATGCAACTGAACTGCAGATGCAGCTCTGGTAGCTGGTTGATGGGGGGGGCTCAGCCCTTTGATCCACGTGGCCTTGCACCAATTTGCCAGGTCTGCTTAAAACTGGCACCCGGGGCTGTAGGAAAGCACTGTTTTCATTATGTCATGTAAAATCAGAGCATGCTCCGAGGCATTCCTGTCCTGCTGGTGATGCCTGTCCTCCTGCTCCTTCCTGCAGCTGCAATGTGGAAGGGCGATGGGAGAGGGGGACCGTGGGGTCCTGCTGCTGGGCTGCTGAGACAATACTGGGGATTTCTTGGGCAGGCGAGCGCCTAGTGAGCTCTCTCTCTGGTTCCAGGACAATGCATCTCTTTGTGGTGTGTCTCTTCAGCGTCTGGGGTCTGGCTGCCCCTAAGCCCTATGTCGTGGAAGATATTTGCACTGCGAAGCCCCGCGACATCCCGGTGACCCCCATGTGCATCTATCGCAACCCCGAGAAGAAGTCCCAGGAGGCTGAGGGGCAAGAGCCAGGGAAGGGCAAGAGCAAGATCCCGGAGTCCACTAACCCCCGGGTCTGGGAGCTATCGAAGGCCAACTCGCGCTTCGCCGTTGTCTTCTACAAGTACCTGGCCGACTCCAAGGACAATGGAGAAAACATCTTCATGTCGCCCCTCAGCATTTCTACAGCCTTCGCTATGACCAAGCTTGGAGCGTGTGGTGACACCCTGCAGCAGCTCATGGAGGTTGGTGCTGTTCCCTCAGCCCTTCCCTGTAGCCATCACCAAGGTTTCAAAGGCTGCAGAGGTGACGGTGGCCAACAGCTGCCGAGGGCCACCTGGGTCGGGATGGCTCTCCGGCTTGAGAAGCACCGTTGGGTTGAACAAGCCCCTGAGGAGGAAGGCACATGAGGCTGCTTGTGCCTCGTTGTGTTCAGATCCCAGCTCCGCAGGGACCACCTGTGGTCATCTGCAGTCTGGGGGCAGAGCAGAGCAGTGAAACGCTGAAATCCTTCCCCTCTTGGCCAGCCCTTCCTGCTGGAGGGGACCCTTCCCTCGCTGAGCCAGCGCTCTTTTAACACCCCCTTTGCCCTCCCAAAGGGCCGCTGACACCGCGTTTGCCTCATAGGAGGTGGTGCCAGAGATCCCTGATGCTCGTGAGCACTGTGCTGTGGGATTTTCTGTGCCTACAGCCTTGAGCTGGATAATAGCTGACAAATTAGAGTTGTCCTTCCAGCTGGCAGCTAGGAACAGATCAGGGAAAAAAAAATGCAGAAAACCTATCCTCAAAGCAATTGCTACATCTTAGAAACGAGATAACAAGTACCAGAATTACTCAGCAGGCCATGAGAACCCCTCCTGGGAGGGAGCAGCTTTCCCACAGGAGGGCTTAGCCCAAACCTCCTGTGGCCTGTGCTGACCCGGGAGCTGCCTCCAGGCCCCACCATGCTGCCCCACCTTGTGCGAGGCTCCCCCGGGGCTGGGGCAGGGAGGTTGAAAACCCTGAGCATGATCCGTGCTGGTCCTTACAGTGCTGAGGAAAGCCTGGTGGTTCACACACCAGGCTGGAACTGGTTCCCTGACGGAGGTCACGGGCACAGAGGAAAAACCTGGGGGGTGAAGCTCTGAAGGCCTGCAGAGCTCTCAGCTCCGTGGCTTAGGCTGCTGAGGGGAGGGCAAAGGCTGCTGGTGGGATCCTGGAGCTGTGGGAGTGCAAGAGCTGGCTGCTGAATCCCTTCTCGCTGCTTGGCCCCTCCAGGTCTTCCAATTTGACACTATTTCAGAAAAGACATCCGATCAGGTCCACTTCTTCTTTGCCAAGCTCAACTGCCGGCTTTACAAGAAAGCCAACAAATCGTCGGAGCTGGTATCAGCCAACCGCCTCTTCGGAGAGAAGTCTTTGGTCTTCAACGAGACCTACCAGAACATCAGCGAGATAGTGTATGGAGCCAAACTCTGGCCGTTGAACTTCAAAGTGAGTGTGAACTTCTGTTGTTTGTGTGTTGTGGGTATTTGTGTGTTTTTTTTTCAGCTCGTTGGTTTGTGGCAGGGAGTGTTTTTTCCTCCCTGCCCTTCTGCTTTTGCTGCGTCCCCATCTCCTGCCCGCAGGCAGTGCTGCGCTCTGGGCATGCAGGACACGGGTGAAGGCAGGCGGGAGGACAGGACACAGCTCCTCCTGTCCCAGCTCCTTAACCACAGTCACTTCGCAGCTTCTAATTTCTACACACTGCAGCACTGTGCGGTGTCCTTCCTCAGCAGCACCCTGTAAAGTCTCCAACAGAAGGGTTACAAAGAAGTGTTTATAACCCTTGACTTAACCTATTTTGGTCTCGTCCTTCAGGAGAAGCCAGAGCTTTCCAGGAAGATCATAAACGAGTGGGTGGCTAATAAGACAGAGAGGCGCATTACAGAAGTGATCCCAGAGAGAGGTATCGATGACCTCACTGTCCTGGTCCTGGTCAACACCATTTATTTTAAGGTACAGCTAACAAAACTTGGGGGAGCAGCCAACTTCCCTGGGGTGAGTAATGATGCTCATGTTTCCCTCTGTCCTCCTCCATCTCCCTTGCAGGGGCACTGGAAATCGCAGTTCCCAACTCCAAACACAAGACTGGATTTGTTTCATAAAGCCAACGGTGAGACCTGTCAAGTCCCGATCATGTACCAAGAGTCCAAATTCCACCACGCATCCATTCACCAGGACAAAGTGCAGGTGGTGGAGCTGCCTTACAAGGGGGACGATATCACGATGGTGCTGGTCCTGCCCTACGCCGGGACGCCGCTGGTGGAGGTAGAGCGAGACCTGACATCGGAGAAGCTGCAGGACTGGATAGACTCCATGAGGGAGGTCTCTCTCACCGTCTCTATCCCTCGCTTCCGCATTGAGGACAGCTTCAGCGTCAAGGAGAAGCTGAGAAAAATGGGGCTGGAAGATCTCTTCAGTCCAGAAAATGCCAGACTCCCAGGTTAGATGTGGAAATGGGGTGGTGGAGGTGGAGGTAACCGCTCCTCTGCAGGTGCCAGGGCAACATGTGAGGAAAAAGACCATGAGCACATTGAAGTGATGCTGTGCCAGTGAGGGACTTGGGGCTCTGTCGTCACCAAAGACACACACCCTGATGGAGGATATCCTTGTTTTAGGGCAGATGTGCCTTCTGTTTTTGAACACAGGTCATGAAGGATGGAATTGTTTTGTATCTTGGGCTGCTCTCTCCATACATAGTTGTAACTTTCCCCATTTTGTTATTCTGGGTTTCAGGTATAGTTGCAGAGGGCCGTACAGACCTGTATGTATCTGAGGCTTTCCACAAAGCCTTCCTTGAGGTAAGCCGCCTTTTGTCCCAGGATGTATTTTGCTCTTTCTTTTAAAAACATGAAGCATAAAAGGAAAAAAGTAGCTCTGGACCAGGGCTGGTCACTTCCTCAGTGACCTGGGGCTCTGGGGCAAGGTAGAAGCTTGGTACCTTGAGCACATAAAGGCACTCAGCCCTCAGTGATGCTGCAGGTGTTGGGAGTACGAGCAGGACACAGTGGGAGCCTGAGGCCTTTAAAGCTGTGTGACAAGGCTCAAGTGCTCTTCCCTGCTTACTTCATGGCAGTTGTGTGCTGGATGGGTGGCACAGCTCAGCACATTTGGGCTGGCAGTACTATCCTCCTGCCTTCCTTGGGTAGCCATCTCCTCTTTAACAATGTAAAAGAATGTGACCTCTGTTGTCATCTTGTGCTTCAAACTGGTGGGGTAGGAGGGAGAGCCCTCCAACTACTGCATAATGCCTGTATTTTAAACCCATGTTCTCTTTTGGTTGGTAGGTCAATGAAGAAGGCAGCGAAGCATCAGCAGCTACAGCCGTTGTCATCTCCGGCCGCTCCTTCCCCATGAACAGAATTATCTTTGAAGCCAACAGGCCCTTCTTGCTATTCATCCGGGAAGCCGCCCTCAACACCATCATCTTCATGGGCAGAATATCTGATCCTTGCTCCTAAACGGGCTGTCAGGGCCTCGCTTCTCCCTTTTCTGCCCTTGAAGAAGGTGCAGTAGGGTATTGTCATGCCGGCCACGTCGCTACGGGGGGCGGTTGGTCTTACTGTTTGGTGCAAGCTGCGGGGATGGATTGGAACCAGCTGGGCTGCTCCGGCCCCTCCCTGCTGTGTCAGGTGAGGGGGGCTCAGAGGGCATGGCTCCTGCTCATTCAAAGGAAACTGAATTTTTTGTGGCATCCAGGACTGAGTCCAGCATCGCTGTTGTTCTTGTATCCAACCCCTCCTCCCTTTCAGGCATCAAACTGTAACTCTGATCCCCCAGTACATTAAAAGCCTATACGTCTGTCTGTAACAAACCGATCTCTGAATGGACGCTTCTCCCTAAGTCGCTTCCCAGACTTAACCTCCCTTTTTTCAACAAATGCACCCTTAACTACGCTCCTCGGTCCCAGTAGGACAGCTGTCGAGGCCGGTGGAACCGCAGCAGCCAGAGGGCACGTGCTGGCTGGGCCAGAAGCATCTTTCTGAAGCTTTGCACTGAACGGCTGCTAGATGGAAGAGCTGCCGAGCACCAGAGGCCTCCTTGCCAACAGCTTTGATGTGTCTGATGTGTCTGAACAGGCACTGGTGAAAGCCTTGTGTAGCCAAGGCTCCTGAATCTGTCGTTTTGAGAAGTAAGCTTCAAACTAGCTCCATGTTCAAGTTACCATAGCAGGGGTGGCTCTGGACAGTGGCGATGTCCTCCTAAGGTGATAGCTGCAACTAATGCAACTGCCCTCTACAGCTGTGTGTGAAAGTCTGTTATTTCACCTGTGAGTGTACTCCTAGAGCTGAGGCACGCGGCCCGCTGCCATGCCATGCATGTGATTTGAATTCCGGTCCACCCACGGTGGTTATGCTGCAGTCGGACCTCTGACAGGGTTATCTTCGAGATGCAGAAGTGAAATGTGATGAGCTTTTCTCTAAGAATTCTGTGTTCAGGGCAGCTGGTTAAAACAAACAAACAAGGCAGTGAAAACATGGCCTGGTCCTGCTGGTGGGACGTGTTCCAGATGTGCTGTGTGCAGACAGCTGCTACCGTGCCGGTAGATGGCACTCCCCAGAGTGCAATTTCATCTGGATTTTGTAGGACCAGTAGAACTTGTCTCTAGAAAGGTTTCCTCTTAGCAGCAGTTGCCTCAGCACACCAACGGTGAGGTAGTTCACAGATGCAAGCAGTCTATGGAGACTAGCATGGAAGGATGTTTGGTCATGGCTGGGACCATCTCTGGCTGTCGTTTTGGGAGCAGTTTTGGGAGCAGTTGGGCTTTGCAGCACTTCTCTAGTAGGAAGATTTGAGCACCCACGTTGCAAGTGGTGCACAGTTCAGACATGGAGAGTTGTCTTCTCTGCTGCATCTCACGGCTGTTGCAGTCAGTGCCCTACACAGAGAGGAGGCCTAGGAGGCACTTATGTTTGTGATGCTGAGGGTCTTAAATCCTCCTGCTGGCGTGCTCATCTGGAGTAATGCCTCTGGAAGAAACTGCAGGCAGCTACTTTAACAGAGGCTGGAACCCTAGAAGACAAGGGGGAGCCTTTTGGAAACAACTAAGGGGTCAGAGAGCAGCTCGTTCTCCCTTACTCCAGCACCCACCTGTGCTGCTTTTCTTGCTGGATACTGCCTTCTGCTTGCTTACCTCGTTTCACGGCTCCAGCCACGTACAATCTCTGCCTGTAACCTTTGCCTTTCTTCTTGTGCTCACTCTACACTGTGGAGGTTGAAGATGGTGGGGAAAAAAAAAAGGAGGGCTGAGGAAATGCCTGGATCTCCCTAGCGTGGCACTGACCCAAAATGCTTCCTCTGGCACCAGCAGCAGGGGAAGCCCTCTTGCTGCAACAGGAATCGGGTGCGCAAGCACAGTGGCTTCCCCAGCCCAAGGGACTGCGAAGGAGCGGTAAGACAAAGCTCAAAAACCAGGAACAGAAGGCATCTAAGGGTGACAGGAAAAGCAGCCTGGGACAGCTCAGGCTCTGCCACGCTGGTAAGCTGAGGGCAGCAGGGCTGGGGTTCCTGATCAGAAGGGTTCGGTGCCCTTCCTGCCTGGGCAGCCTAGAGAAAATCAACATCGGCCAGGACCAGTTGGCTACAAGAGACAGACCAGGATCTGAGTATTAAACCATTTAATTCTCAAACCACTCACATGCATAATGTTCTTTTACACAGTGTTAAAAGAAAGAAGAAAATGCAATTTGTTTTAATACAAACAGAATTTCAAGTATACATTTATAGAATTTTCAAAGATTCCTACCCAAGTTGCTAAGTTTTCATTCACATTGTTCTTAAAGCTGTCTGACGAGAGCGCTTTTTGTTAAACTGCTTTAAATGCAATTGTACAATCCCTCTACCTTTGTTCCGTTCCCCCTTCCCCAACTCTGGTTCTCGCGCTGCCTTCGCCTGGCCCCTTCCAGCAGCAGCGGCTGTTGCTGTGCGCGACCAGCCCGCGAGCAGGCAGCCCCGCTGGAGCACCTGCCTCTGCCTGCTGCCACTGGACGAGGAAAAGAAAAGCCAGGGCAGAGCACCAGCTTGGGCACAGCTTGTGAAATCCTTTAAGAACAGTCTGATATCCACGAGTTACACACAGCAGGATCACACTTCAACCTACTGCAGACTAAGTGTGAACGCTGACTTTTTTTTTTAATTTTGAAATAAGGATTGCAACCAAAAATAAAACTGAAACAATAATAATTAGCACAGCAGGAAATTTCTGAACTGTGAAAATAAGTCTTGAGTGTTAGGACAGCTGTCCTAAAAAGTTGGATTTATAGGCCGACAGTTGATGGTGACAGCACAACTTTTCTTATTAATGGTTACTCTGCAAACCAGCTCAGAGCGGAATCAATGTGGGACACACCAACTTGGATTTTTATTATTATTTTTAAATACTGAACTGACTAGGGCTCCATATCTACAGTATGGACTCCCCCCCCCCAACCTCAGTGACAGCTTCAGCAGGGCTTTGCTCAGCCTGGTGCCCACGGATGGGCCGTCTGCTGTGTCACAGCTGGGTGCAACTTCTGACCTACTACAAATGGGGTTTCAAGAGTCTTTACAGGCAAGGGTGGTTTTGTTGTTGTTTTTTGATCGTTTTACAAAAGTATTCCAACAGGTCAACGCATGCCAGTCCTGTTAGTGCTACAGCACGGCTGAACCGCAACCGGCTTCGCGGTCGGGGTGGAAAATCCTGTCCATAACGGTGGCAGGGGCAGCGCCGGGCCCGGAGGGGTGCGGGAGCGGGAGGTAGAGCTGCGGTAGTTTTGGGGCTGCCGGGGGCAGCCGAGGGTCTGGCACCATCGCTCCCTCCCGGGCTGTGGCTGACGGCGAGCCCCCTGCCTGCACGGCTGTCTCGAAAGCCTGCAACAGCCGTACTCATCTTACGATTTAAAGTGCATTTCTTCAGTAAAGGGTTTTTTCTTTTTTTTTTCTTTTTTTTTTTTCTTTTTTTATTTAAGAGGAACCTATTTAAAGTGCTGTTCTAGTTTGGAAAGGGACTCTGTTTAGAAAAAAATGGCACCTTTTCACGACAGATCTGCTCCCTGTATGCTTGTATAATATATATAAATTTGCAGAGTCAGATCTGCTGACTAACGACCGACGTATAAAAGTGTTACTTTTTATTTAAGTTTATTGCTTTTCACTGCTGCCTGCTCCCTTGGAGGCGGAAGGGAGAGGGATTCTCCTCTCCCCCTCTGCACTGCCGGCTCGGTTCCTAGTTGGCAGGTCAGCCCGCGGCCCCAGGCCGGTTTGCTGACGCAGGACACGAGGAACGCAGGAGGAACGCGCGCACCCTGCCCGCTCACAGCCCCGAAGCTCGTCCCCAGGGGTCGCGTGGCGAGGAACCGGCGTCAGGGGGACGATGGCACCTGAAAGGCTCTCCCCGCTCCTGCCAGATGCCATTTTCATAGAGTCACTTTACAGAGCAGACCTGCGGTTCTGAAACGTGGAGGTAAGGAAAACAAATCTGTTTGAAGTGAAAGCTTTGCTGATAGTGTGTAGCATGGCAACCTCAGCACTCCGAGAGAGAGAGGTAGTTACTGTCCGGTGAATCTTCTGCTGCTTAACGCAACTCAATTTCTGGAGTGATTGCTCAAAACAAAAAGGAAAAAAATCCTGTGCTCTTCATTAGAAGTTAGCCCAGTCAAATCTTTCTGTTGAAGACACACTCGACTATTCCCTCCAAGAGGCTTTTTTCTATTTTAGAAATTGATTGTCAGTTTAGCTCGTTACAAAATCAAATTTGATTAGCAAATTGCTATATAAAGCCACTTAGGTTGGTAACTCCTGTTACAATGCTCTGCTCTTCCACTGCTCCGCGGGGAAGTGCTAAGTCATGGGTGTCCCTGTTTGGGGGTTATTGTTCAGCTCAACAGGGCTCTCAGTCACAGCTCATCTACAGTGTCACCACGTGACAGCATCGGACAGCATTTCATGCTCTGAGCAAGTTTAATGGAAATGTTAAAAAGAGCTACGGGTGTCATATTCACAGTGTTGTACAGGAAAGGGGGTGAGGCTGGGGAAAGAAGGGGGCAGAGAGCACCTTCAGCAACAACTGGGGCACAGCTCGCGAGAGCTTTAGCTAGTGTTTAAGAGACCAGAGGCTTAGGGGAAAACGACGTACATTCCCTTCCCTTTTTCAGACAAAAGCACTATTTTGAATAGCTTGCTTTCATTTCTGTCAACTAGCCTCCGATACAGTCTGCCCTTGTCCTTCACTGGCCCTCCTTTTAGCATGGGGCCCAAGGTGAGGCATAAATTACCACAAGAACATAGAGCTGCATATTATTCTCTTCCTAACCCAACTTTTAAAAGAGCTTATTCAGCACCGTCCCTGTTCTGCCAGCAAGGATTACTCTGTCCTTGGCCTGTCTTCTCCTACCTGTCAGCAATATTATATACATGATCACAAAAGAAACATGCATTATTTGAGTGACAACACTCCCCTTACACTTCCAAATATTTCTCTTAGTCGCTTGCTCTGGGCCAACGCAGCCCTGGAACCTGGCACAGGGCTTTTTCCCAGGCAAGAACTTCAGGGGAGCTGAAGGGCTTTCATCTTGGGCAGGGGGCAGGACCAGTTCTGCCCTCCATCCCCAAACGGATGTGATCCCTCTGGATCCTGTGATCCAGATCTGCTGCTTCAGCTAACAGCAGAACCCTGGCTTTGGAAACCCTCAAACCCTTACGGAAAGTACCTGCACCGTGTACAAAACGAGTCCCTGCATCTTCGTCAGAGATCATGTTTGCCCTCAGCCTCTAACCACACAGCTGGGACAGCGGCGCTGACAGCAGCCCTGTCCCTGTATTTTTACAGAGCAAACTTGAGACTGCTTCACCTTGACTTTTGGTCACGTTGGTGCACCCAGCAAAGCACCCCGAGGCCAGGGAACAGCCGCAGGGGTGAGGCGAGGCGCGTTTCACGCTTTTAGCCAAACTGGAAGCTGTGATGCAGAGAATTGCACTGTCCCTATTGTGTTAGTGTAACTCACAGCTACCTGCCTCAACAACGGCGTGGCACCTTCCTTCTCCCCACCAGCCCGTGCCTCTGTTAAGCCAACGGTTGCTCAGTTACCAACGTAATGCAATGAAATATTAAATAAAAGCTTCACAGTAATCCATGGTTTCCTTAGACATGTAGGATGTCTAAGAAAATAGCATCATGGGAGCATCCATACCAAACCAATGCCCTGAACACGTCAATTAAAAAAAAAGACCCCAGAAAAGCCTCTCGATCTCAAGACAGCTTCTGACCTTGACCAAATGGGGAACCAGTGAAAGAACAGCATCAGGCTGTAGCTCATTTCCAAGTGAAGTTTCTTATCTGAGGCTTCATAGTTCCTTCCCCAGACTATTTTTTTTATGCTGCTACTTTCTGTATTTTATGACCAGTAGTAAAATTAACCAATTTAGCTTCATTTTTACTTTCTAGTGAGTTTCACAGTTTTTGCGGGCCTTGGTGAATGGTATTGGTTCAGACTGCAAATGTAATGGGAAGGTTTAAATAAATAAGTTCACTGCAATTAATAATAAAAATAATGAAGACATTTAACCATAAAGCTGAGGAGGGTTAAGCACATTTACAAAATCTAAGTAAAGCTGGAGGCTTAACATAACTGACAGTTGGCCAAAAAATAATGCACTTATTTTTTTAAAGTACTGCCTTAGACAACTGCAGAAAAATAATAACTCAGAATATGTCAGATTAAACAAGGAAGTTACACAGCAGTATTTAAAAGACACCTGAATACATTTCAAAAGTTTAACTGATAGGAACTAGGAAGCCCATTAAAGCTGCCCATTTTTATATGATAATTCTATAAAATATATATATATAGCTTGGCTTAGTCTGATGAAAAAGGAAGCTGCGCTCACGCTTGGGCGCAGCTGGACTTCTCCACAGACCTTTGTAGACAAGATGCTCTGTCATGGATTAATCCTTGACAAATTTTAAAAAAACCAGTGTGACTGGAAATGCAGTGGTGGGGTAAGGCTCTACCCCTCGCGTCACGTAACGCAGCACAGCATGTGGTGGGGCAGTCTTATACCCCCATGGGGTGACAGAGAAGCCCCAAATACCCGAGGGAGGGACAGACCTTTGGGTCCAAGCCTCCTACCTCGAAGCAGGGCTTGCTTCAAGCAGGTTGCTCAGGATTTTACCTGCCAGGTCTTGAGCGTCTCCAAGGCTGGAGAGCTCACAGCCTCTTTGGACAACCTGTTCCAATGTTTGGCTATGTTCATGGTGAAAAAGTTTCTCATTATACCTAACCTGAACTTCCCGCGTACAAACTTCTGCCTACTGCTGCTGCTCCTTCCACCACGTGCCTCTGAGAGGGTTTGGCTCTGTCTTCTCTGCACCCTCTCCTTGGCTGCAGGGTTTAAGTAGAAGGAATGACATGAAGGAGAGAGTACTGAAATGAAAGCAAACTTCACTCTTCAACAGCTTTAACACGTGCTAGAAAGCATAACATTCAGAAAACAGCACTTTGAAATCTGCCTGCTGCTGCTACCTGTTTTCAACCTTCACTTGCCACCCTTGAGGTTCTTCCAAAATCTGCAGAACAAAGTTTCCTGCACTACAGCCTGGCTCATTTCCTTAGGTTTCATTCTCGGATCCCTTGAAGAGCTCTGCAGATCCCAGAGCAGAGAACGCTGGCGATGCTCAGCTCCAGTGCTTCTGAACTGGGCGTGAGCATCTCTGCACGCTTGTCTTCCAAGACCACGAGGCTTCCCACACGCTCCCGCACACAGGCAGGTTCCAAAACAGACGTTTCCCTGCCCGCAACATCTACACACGCTTCTTCCCAGGGATGCTGCGCTGTCGTTTCACCTACCCTCATTCCACTCAACACCTCCTGTTGACTTCCAGTGGCAACAGCCCCGGCCAGTGCTGAGAGCAGATGAGCCCGCCTCGTATTTCAGGGGACACATGCCTTCTTCCCCTCCTCGCCAACCTACTTTCCTTGCCAGCTCACCATCACCAAATTAGATTTTTTTTTTTTTTTTAATGAAACTGATTACTCTGTTCATTGCTCTGCTGCTGGAATAGCAGCACCGTGGCTGCTTTCTTAGCGAGAAGGACCCCCAGCCCCATGCACGCGGGGTGTTTTTCCTGCAGCCACGACAGCCTTCCTCTAGCACAGGAGAAAGCCACCACTGAGCCCCTTGGTGACAAGCAACACCTGGAGCTTCCCCCGCTCCTTGCAGGGAAGCACGTTCCTCTTCCTAAGGAGGAGGTTTCAGCAGGGCTAACAGCACCACAGCTGCAGGATGAGCGCGGTGCCCCTGCTCTGGCACTACGCTCACCATCAGGGCACGCTGCGTGGGGAACTGTGCCACCAGCACAGCACGCAAACCCAAGTCTGGCAGGCACGGCTACGCCCACTTGTTGGGAGCTCTTCGCCGTATTGCTCTCTGAAGGTGCCCATTTACCTGGGGCTCCTCTGGCACGGGGCTGCATCTCCCCCCCACAGTGTGACACCTCCGGGCTCCCGGCTGGGTGCCGGGGCTCCCCTCCCAGCCCGGCGGCGGCACGGACGTACCTGCTGTGGGTCTCGGTGGCCACCTGGCGTGAGAAGGCAGGGCTCAAATGCTACCACTGTTCCTCGCCCAGATTTCTGATATGGCTCATCTCACCCTGCGAAAACAAGTACCTGAACATACGTTAACGGCCAGCACCCCCAGCTCTGCTCTACCACCCTGCCAGAAGCAGGTTTTATTCTTCATCCGCAGAAGCACTTGGCACGTCCCGCTACTTCTGGTTCTGAAGTTACGCGATCCCCCTGCTGAGATCCCCCCGGCACATCCTTCATGCTGACCGTCCTGCCGCTGAAGGCAGCGGTCTGTGGGAAGTCACAAGGCAACCTTCGGGAGAAAACCCAGCCCACGTCCCTCACATCACAGACCCCAGCAAGCAGGCACCAGCGCCCAGTGACTCGGTCCAGGCTGCGGCAGAGCCCCCCGCTCTCGTCCCCCAGCAGCAGGGAAGCCCCGCTACGAGCATCAGATCCTACAGCCCCCGACCTGAACCGATCGTCTCTCAAGTCCTAGAAGTGTCCTAGTGCAGGTGCCTGAACAGCAGATGTAAACCTGTTGGCAAGAGGCTGGCTTTTCTGGGCTAGTTCACGGAGACGTTGCTTGCAGACCGCAAACTGAAAGCCGTCACGCCACATCAAAATTTACCTAAAAAAATTAAAAATAATCGGATAGGAAGGGACCTGTGATTTTTCAGCATTCCCGTGACAGGAATTAAAGCTTTAAAAACAAAAAGCAGCTTTGTGGGCAGCGTCCCAAAGCCATCAGAGCGATTACAAGGGAAGGGAATTACAGCGCCCCGGCCCGAAGCCTCAGGCACACCCTGCAGCGACCCCCGGAGCACCGAGGAGCTGCCCCGTGCAGCACACTGCTGCTACTCAACATTCAGTTTGGGGCATTTTCAGTGAAAAGGGTGACCTTTCCGTAAAACTAATGCTATGCACGTACAGATATATAGTGCTGACAGTTATTTAAAGGAAAGTGGCAGAAATTTCACATACAGACGACTGTCTCAATAGCTCTGTTCTGCCCAGTTAGCGGCCAGAGCTCGGTCTAAGGTACCTCTCCTCCTGCCACCGGAGCAGAGAAGTGTTCTGCTGCCCCACGGAGGGTTACGGGATGCCTCAGCCTGATGGAACTTCTTTCCTCACAAAACCCAAGCGAAGCAGAGGCCGTGACGCTTTGCTAGGCACTGGTGCAGCACAGAAGGGTTCTTGTACTCAGCCCGCAGTCCCCGGTGACTACAATTAGAAATAGATTAGCTTACAGGCTTTTTATATTTGCCAGATCTGAACTCAGGAGCTAAAAATTGTATTGCGTGTACACCAGGAGCTGCGAGTACGCACTAATCCTGCTGGAGAGTATTAAATGAACTTAATCAACAAGGGTGGGTGGATATCACCCTGCTCGACAGGAGGGATGCAGGGAAGCTTGCTATAAAAAGAGCCTCCGGCATGCAGGCTGAGCAGAAGAGCAAGAGGAAGCACGGCGGCTGCTAAGCCAGCAGGAGACTTTTTGTGGTCAAGTTGTAGCATTTCTAAGTTCCTCGGAAAGGCAATTACTCCCCCCATAGAGGAAAAAAAAATAGTAAGATTTCACTTTTGAAACCATTTCCTCTTCAGGGGTTACTACAAAATACCTGCACCTCGAGACATCACTAAATACAAGTGCCTATTTTCTAAAAGAGTAAGCTAGAGACTGAACACACTGGCAGTTGTTTTTGTGGCCTCCTCTCTCCAGCTGCCAGTTGTGCCAGACCACGGTCTGATCTGCCACCTTCTCCCTTTTTACTTCTGGGCTTGCCAGAGCATGCTTGTTTTCCTACAGAACACTTAAGTGCCATGGAGAACACTGCAATCTTTAAGCCTTGATTTTGCTTAACAAAACCACTTCTCTGTACGTCAAAGATGTCCAGAAGCCTTCAGAAGGCCCTGAAAACTCCCTCGGGGCTGGCTTTAATCCCTGTGACAGCACAGAGGAGCCAAAGCCCTGGAGCACTGGGTCCAGTGGCAGCTTTACTCCACCTCAACGCGAACCTCGTACCTCCAACCCCAGTTAGACACCACAGCTTGAAACAGCAAGCTGCTGGGGACAGAGGCAGAACCAGCGCCAGAACCACGTCAGTCTGTCCTGTCGGTAACAAAAATTCACCCTAATCCCACGCTGACCAGGAGAGGGTCAGGCAGAGGATCACTTTAGATCCACGTTACAGCATAAAGCAAACCCACCCCTCAAGTTCCCTTGCAGGGAAATCCTCGAGGCATTCCAGTAGGGAAGAACTTATTCTTCTTTAAAGTACCCCAGATGGCCAGGCAGGGCAGAGGCGCAGTCTTTGTGGCCAACAGGCACCGTGGGGCGGCTCAGGCTGTGCGGGGGCAGTCCAGCAGCAGAAGCGCTGCTGAGACACAGTCAAAGCACAAATTCAAACCACCTCCAGCAAAGTCAGCTCAAGCGCCTCGTCTCTGCCAGCCGCCAGCCTGCACTGCTCCCGTAGCAGTTCCTGCAACACCAAGTTGAACTGCGTGAGAAAAAAAACAACAGCTTTTCAGATGTTCACCCGCACCGCCTCCCCACAATCAAGCCGTACTAGCAAGTCTTAAATCCGCCCAAGGGTTCCAGTCTCTAGGGTTCAGCAGAACGAGTTCTTCCATCTTACCTGCCTTTTTGTCAACACCGATCTTTCCGAACTCCCACCTAAAACAGCTTCTCCTATTTCCAAGAAGCATCATTCACAAGCTGTAATACTTTGGTTTATAACTGGGTTAAAATATAAATTAAACAATAATGCTAAATGAGCTTATACTGAAATACTTTATATATGTATACATATATATGTATATACTGGTATGTGTGTGTGCACTCCCTAACGACAGCTAGAGGAAGCAAAAGCTGCTCTCCAAAGGCTTCTCCTCTTCCAACTAGCTTCATCAACTTATCCATTGCAACAATTCCCTGTGCATAAAAGCTAATGGAGCACTGCAAGGTGGCACTGGTCATCAGCCAGATGACACAGACGTTCAGGAACAGAAAGACAATAAATTAGAAGAAGCAGTAGTAACTTGTTCACAGTTGGGATGAGGATAATGTTATAAGAAACCTGAATTTTCTACAGTCCCTAAGAACAAAAAGTCAAATGGGTCAGTGAAGATTACAGATGGGTATGTTTTAGTTAAACCTAAAAGCAAAGATTGGATCTGACACAAAGAAACAGTAGAAACCCCTTTAAATTTCTCCCAGCAGGCTGAACTCTGGCACCATCAGTCTCAGTGGGAAGATTTCCAGTACCTCTCCTGGGACCAGAACTCAGCCCAGTCCTGCTTCGATCACAGCCTCCATCCCAAGGATGGAGATGTTCACAATGAAGATGCCTTGCAGCCAACTCAGTCCTATGTCCAGAAGGAAAATGCTCCCAGGCCTTCCTCTTCAAACACCCCCATTATTGACTCTACCTCTTCTCTACCTAGCATCCCAAACACCACAGTTCCATCTCTCCCAGTCCCAGCCTCTGAATTTTCCTATGGTTTGCAAACAAAAGCCTTTCAGTGATAACACTAACGCAGCTGGATATATTTTAGAGTTTGGAGGACTCTTTAGATACTTTTCTAACCCACTTTTGAGTGGATTCCAGATTCAGAATGATCTAAGCTTCTAGTGAGACTAACTGCAGCAAAACTTTGGCCCCTGCTGCATTTTTTTATTATTTAAAAGAAAAAAAAAAGGCAACAAATCTACTCCAAAGGATTCCAGAATATTCTGGTAGATGTAGACGTTAGTTTCAAGCAGCAGCCAGTAGTGTTTGCATAGTTCTAGCTTTTATTTGGTTACAAATATATCTCTCTATATAAATGTACATACAGATGTATGTATGCATTTTATATTAAAATATCCTTTGAGTGACAATGATTAAAATAAAGGTATTTAGCTCCTCTTTAGGATCTTCCTCTGACAATGTCAAAGCCCTGTGCATGATCTCGGCGCCTGTGGGTAATGCTCACCGCTGGACCACCAACCTTATAGAAGTGTAAGAGCGGCAGTCAGCTCCACCCAAAGGCTCCGGGTTTCTGACTGCAGAAACTCGGAGCCCAAGCCTAGAAGAAACACCAGAAGTTTCCTGAATCACTGCCCCCTGACCTGTCCCATCCCCAAAACATTTCTGGGATAAACAGCATTGGTGTCACTTATCTGCAGGAACACTCGGATGCTTGAATGGCACAGCAACGTTGGCACGTCACCTATCAAACAGAAGGTTTTTAAGAAGTTTAAATAATAAGTTTAAGGGGTGCTAATTTTCCTCGGTGTTAAAGATGCAGGACTCAGTCCCTCTTGCAAGCTACCTTCCACCCAAATCAACTGCACCTTTTCAGTTGTCTTTTTATACACTGGCTTCTGCTGGGAAGAGGAAGTCAGAAGTAAATAAAAGCTACAGCTCTGCTCTTGCAAACGCACCACATGGGTTCCATCACCCAAAGAAGGACTGTTCTCAAGGACCAGACTGCTTAGAATCATTTAAAGAACTGCACGTCAAACTTGTACGTGAAATTATTACTTTTAAGTGAAATCATCACTGCAGAGAGGCGTGGGACTAACCGCCCTGGCAAGCAAAGTCACCAAGTTGTCACAAAGCAAGAGCAGGCTGAGCAGAGAGATCGGTCTCATGGATGTATTTTGGCCTCGATTTGAAGAGGGCTGACATCCTGGCTCCGTGCCTGCCCTGTTGTGCCTTCCCACGAGGCCGCAGCTTGCTCCAAACGCCATTCCAGCCCCCAGCGGCTGTCCCGTGCCCACGGTCAGCCCCTGCCAACCTCAGCCAGGTTAGAAACAGCAGCAGAAACACTACATGCTTTCTATTCATCCTGCCTTCAGCCACCCAAACTTCGGCAAGCTCAGTTAAACAGATCACAGCTTGAAAGTATTTCAGAGGAGACGCTGGCGAGGCAAAGGGCCACGAGCTGGCGGCAGCAGCCCGATGAGGAGCAGCTCTGGGAAGCCAGCGGCGGGCGGCACGGCCGCGCCACGGGACTGCTCTGCCTCGCCTGCTGGGGCTCTGCGCAGGCCGGTGTTCCCGGCTGGCATTAGGTGGCCAAGCATGTTCTCTGCCTCCCGTTAGAAATTCACATTTCACAACCGCCCCTCTGTAGCTGCTGCAAGAAGTAAGCAGCCTCGGCCGGTTTCACACGCTCCCGCTGCAGGAGAGCAGAAAGACGTTCTGCTTTTTTCTCTCTTCCAGCTCTACGCCAGTCATCCTCCCGAGAGGAAGACTGTTCGCTTTTCCCCGAAGCAGCAGCACAGTATTAACACAATTCCTGTTATTTTCACAGCTATTCGCAGGGAGCCCAGCAGGAGCAGGGAACGTCCGCAGCACCGCACGCTTTGCCCTGCTGTGCCTTGGCACTGGGGCTTTCTGCAGGCTCACGGGGAGAACCGCAACACTTCACGTCGGGAAGGTTTCCTTGCCACTGCAAAGACCTATGAAATGCGTTCCCCCTCCAATAAGGAAGGCTGCAGATACAGAGCACGTTCCCCCTGCTGCCTGAGGCGAGCAAACAAACGGGTTAGCAAGCCCTAGCTCTGAAGCTGACAGAAATGTAAAGTTACAGAGGTATTAAAACACGACAGTTCGCTTCACATCCTCCTTGAATCACAGTTGAAATCACAGTTTTGGCAAAGGGGAAAAAGCTGAAGCTAGATGTGGAAATGCCAAGCCGTGCCTCAACCCATCGCAGAAGCACTTGTGCTCGGAAAGCCAGCACCTTTTTCTCCACAGCTTCGGCGGAGCTGCAAGAGCTCCACGGCCTGCCGACGGAGGTGCAACCAAAGATGTTACCACACGGCTATGGGAAGCAACCCCAAGCAGCCACAGTGCTGCTGGGAAACTCACACGAGGTCTTTCCACCTGCACAAAGCCTCCAAGCCCTGATCCTGCAGTCACAGCCGCATCTGCGCTGAGGAAGCCAATCGCTGAAAGAAAAGTTGAACAAACTCCTCCTGAGCTGGCTCCCTCTCCTCGCGCAGGTGGCCTCGACGGCTTCCAGCACGGCTCACAAAGACATTAGAGACGCCATGATTTCCACACATACGTACACATACATGTCCATTAAATGTTCAGAAATAATATTAAAATGATTCCCACTACCATTCCTTATACTGACTCTAGTTATAAGCTTATAAACTTCACCTCAATGAGGCCTGGGCAAGAATATTGGCTCTTTTGCATGCAATCAGAAATGATCATTTGTACAGTGGCAACCTCTGCACCAAAAAAAAGAAAAAGAAAAAGAATAAAATAAAACCTTTCACAAGCTTTGTTTTCAGGCTAGCCTAGAACAATATGAAGGAACAATTTCACAACTTTCACCAGGCCAATTAAAAGTAGCAAATCAGCCAAACAGGATGCACCGATCTCACCCCGGGCTGCTAGGATGCTCCTCCATTCACAGTATCAATACAGTAAAACAAAAACAAAAACCTGCTCAAGAAACTCACAGCTATGCCATACAAATAAGGCATTCACCATTTTATGTCAGCCCTTCGTCACTAAGCTTTGATGGATCAGTTGCCATCTGTTTCCGAAAAATGTTGCTTGTATAGCAGTTACTGCACCTTCACCCTTCTCTTCACAGCAAGCTTAGCAGGGAAACTTTCCCACTATATTTATATATAATATATGTATATAAATAACTTTATGTTTTTATAGTTTGGTAGTATTCTTTTAAAAGTTCTATTTTAAAACACTTAAAAAATCTTTGAAGCAACTAAAAGTAACTTTTGACACTCTAGTGTGAACGGGATAGGACTTCTAAGTTTTTAACTTTCTTTTCTTAATGATTTTTGGTAACTTCAAAAGCTATGACTAAAGCAGCATACTCTGCGTATCTCCGCTCCTCCCCACACCTTGATTGCAACGAAACCTACCTTAGCCACCCTCTTACCTCTCATCTTCTGTGACTACTCTCTGGCAACCTTACTGTTTGACCTTTGACAGGAAACTGAACGGGGCTGGTCCCTTGGCTGGCTGCTCGGAACATCATCCCCTGCGTGTCGATGCACTTGACGGGAGCGGAAGAAGGGACAGAAGGAAAATGGAAGGGGAGATATCAGTTTTCCTGTTTGAAACGGTCAAGGAACTTGCGCTGGGCAGGTGCCCTGCTCAGAACACCTGCCAAGGCTCCTCTCGGGAGCACGTCCCTGGTGCACTTGATCCTGGCACCAAGCCCTTCCCCTCCCCGCACACCACAGCATCAGAGCCACGTCTGCCTTTTGAGAGACATGGGAGGAACAGCGAGACCCTTCGCCTGTTTGAAGTGGAAGGCAGGCAAGACCGCTTCGCCCTTCTCCAAATTCTTGCCTCTACAGGGGCAGGAAAATGATCACGAGTCCCAATTTGCAGGTGGGGAAAGCGAGGCCAGGAAGTATTCCCTGCGCCCAGAACTGCGCAGGCAGACAGCAGGATAAGTTAAGCTGTGTTTGCACTCAGAAAGCCTCCTGCCTGCCAAGGCCACGCTGTAACCACTTGCCCAGCTTTCTTCACGAAAGCAAGCTGGAATGTGTTTCTTTTTCAATGTCTCATTGTTCCTCCCGTCATCCTCAGGATCAGAACTTCATCCTTCCCTAAGACACACATTAAACATCCTAAAGAGAATCCCTTCAACCAAATGTCCTCTCCCAAACCCGATCTGCGCAACCTCTCGTGCATTTTCCCCTTCCATCACGAACAACTCAGCAACAGAACCAAAGAAAACTCTTAAAGTATTGCATATTTTTAAAAAGACTTCTTCAGAAGATGTCAAGATATTTGCACTTATCTACCTGTCCCATGCTTTTCCGTTTAGGAAACACGTAAGCACGTGCAAACACCTACAATACACAACACAGGCATGTCTCTCCAGGTTTGCTAAACTTGCTCTAAACATCAGAGCTTCTTAGAATACAAAAGTTTAAGTCCATGCAACGGGACAGAGTTGTGATTGCTCTAGGAACCACTGATACTAAGTTTCCTGAACCATTATGAGGAAATAAAGTAGGGTTTTCTTTTTTCATTTCAGCAATAAAAAAGTTATCAAACTAGTTTGTAGAAACATGTTCAAAAGCAACCACCCATGATTGCTTGGCTGGGATTACAGTATCTCAGTAAACCATATTGCTGTTATAAAAGATCAAGTGCGTGTCAAGGGGGGAGCTGGGGTGAAGGACGACTTTGGTAGCCAGCCTCTGACTCCTCCGTTCAGCCAGAAAACAAACCTCCTCCTAACGCCTGGCAACACCTGAAGCACGGCAGCGCACCGGTCAGGACATCGGAACGCTCCGAACTCTCCAGATCAGCACCAGCAGAGGACAACCCTCTCCGAAAGACCCCTCCAAACCTTCTCCCCACACATTAGAGTGATGCAAACCTCACAGCTGCTAAATTTCACTTTCAGTAGCGTAAGCGCTTCAAATTTTGCTGACCTCTAAAATACTGCTTCGTAGCCGTGCCTGCTTTTAACAAGGGGCAGGAGGCCACGCGCCTGGAACGGGCAAGCCAAAGGCCCTAAAATAATAGTTTACGTAAAAATGTAAAAAGAGACACACCAAAAATAAGACAGGGATAAATATAGTCAGGCAAGGCAGGTTCCACTGGAGAGTCTGTTTTCTTTAACGTGGCAACTACCTGGGAAAGGGAGAAAGGCAACTGCCCCTCGCCCCTGCTTGCCCCTCTGATGCGGGCCAGAAGACGCAGCGAGGAGCAGCCAGGCTCGCTGGCTCTGCGCCGGCAGGAATTGGCGGCTGGGCCACAATCTTTTGAGAAATAAAAAGGACTGCTTGTCCTGATGATCGCTATTGAACGTTACAAAAATTTTAAATCCTGTCGATCCCTGAATAAGAAGTTGATTGACACAGTTGTCTCGTTTTTCCCCAGGAAGATGAGGAGTAAGGGAGAAAAACCTTTAACACTATGTTTGTGGGGGGGTTGTGAGAGAAAGAGAGAGAGAGAGAAAGATTTTTCTATTTTGGCAACATCTTGGGAGCTTCTTTCTGTCCAATGGTGGCATTGCACTAATTACAGTACCAGCCTGCCAGGTTGGTGCTGACTCTCTAGAGCCAAAACGGGAAGATGGTCCTTCCTCCCCAGACCCTGCTGCTGCATTTCAGTCTGGCCCAGTAGTGGACACAGATCCCTGTGCCGTCTCCCCCACGGCAACAGCTTCCTCCTGGGGGGGAGACTCTTCCTCCGCCTGCCCCCGAGACGTGACAGTGGTCTCGGGGGAAATGCTGTGAGGCCCCTCCAGAGGCACGCAGCCAGGGTGGTTCTTGCGAAAGTGCTGGTTGAGGATGGCCTGGAAAGGAAAGCTTTTGCCACAGACGTGGCAGTGAAAGGGCTTGTTGCCTGTGTGCTTGCGGATGTGATACTCCAGCTGATCCTTGCGGGTGTACTTCTTCCCACACATGCGGCAGACAAATGGCGTGATGCCCATGTGGAGCCGCATGTGCCGGTCCAGGCTGCCTTTCTGGTTGAAGGATTTGGCGCAGTAAATGCAGGTGAGCCGTGGGTTGTACCGGAACCAGCGCTCTGAAACTTCCTGCTCCCGGAGATACTCCACGTAACCACTCACTCCAATCATGGCTGATTCTTCCCCCTGCGAAGGAAAAAACAGATTAAAAACAAAACAAACAAACAAAAAAAAAAACCAAGCAGCTTAAAAAGAAAAACAAATATGCGGAAAAGAAGATCTGCTGTTTCTTCCTCTAGGCCCCAGTCCAGTCAAGCACTGGAGCTTGTGCCAAACCTAGAAATCAACAGCACTAATGTCTGCAACCTCAAGCACACATTTAAGTGCTTAACTGGAGCCTTGGGGCTGGAGACAAATGAGCAATCAATTAGAAACCTCTGCTAGCGGCCCCTTCTGCCAAGCCATTCACTAGGTCTGGGGAAGAAATTCCAGCCTTTGTCAGGAGGGCAGTTAGCCACTGACAGAGCTGTGGGTCAACTGTGTCGATACATGCTACTCCATTTTTTTTTTCCCCAAAAAAATCTTGGACCAGTTTGACTAAAATACTGTATACTGTATTCTGCTACACTTACTAACTGTTAGAAAAAAGCCAATTAGTAAGCTTACAGTAAAATGAAGGTGGAATAAACTCCAGCTCACATCTGAAACTCTCCGGGTGTCATTCCACGTGGGTATTTGTTCAGGTGTCGCTCAGGCTTCATTTTATAAAGGCTCACGTTTGACTAAAGGCTTATGCAATCCATCCACCCCCGCGACATTGCAGGGGAGAGGCTGAGCAGAGCGAGCTGCAACCGGCTCCAAGACGCACGGCAAGGACCAGCAGGCTCCTCACTGCCTGCTGAAGCCAGCAAGCCAAAGAGCCACGGGCATCCCTCAGCCACACGGCTGGAGGACAGCCGCAGGCACTGCTTTCTGGAGCTGCTGTACCCAGAGGCAGCACACCTAGACTGCCCCCTGAACGCCTGCGTGTTTGTACTCCAAGCCTCACGCCATTTCCTGATGATGCCAAGCACGGATGAGCAACCAGTGTGAACGCACAAGAGCCTCTCCTCCGACAGCTGGGGCTGGGCACACACACAAGGAGCGGTGTAACCGTGCCAGGTGCCGCCGAGTGCAGCTGCACAAGCAGTGGCAAGCTGCTCGGAACTAAAGGAGATGCACACAGCTGTGGTGCCTCCCTCGCACGCTGCCACCGGGCAGGGATTGCAGGCAGGCTGTTTATAACATCGACGTGGGAACAGCAGAAGTGTGAAAGGTGACAGCACTTCCCTGCATGTGTTGAAGCCCACGGTTCTAAGATTGAGGCTGTCTCACTACAGAGAAATAACAGCATCTTTTCCATACTTAGGGATAAAACTGCTTTCTGTTGCATTAGCCCTGGAGGATTAGTTTGACCTGAAATTTTCTAGAGATATTCTGAGGACCCAAAACAGGCCTTTGGCAAAATAAGAGCAAAAAGGTATCATTTTATCAAAGGGCATCAGGAAGCTAGCAGACAGAAACCCCGGTTTTTATTCCTCACTTCACTCGGTCTTACTCAAGGTCAAAGCAGCCTGGTAACTCCTCACATGCTTCCAGCAAAGTCATTTGATTACAAACTAACACATTACTTATGTGTCAGGAACACGAGATGTCCTTCCACAAGGTGCTGGGTGATGTCCTTGCGCTAGTGTCACTGCAACACTGGCTGTATGCAACAGAAGAATTAGACAAGGGACAAAAGACAAGAGACCTCTGTACAAACCCCCAGTCCTCCGACACTCCACCCAAAAGCTTTACTGGTGTAGTACTTGGAGGGCTTTTTGGTATGGTTTTGGTACCAGTAGGAAAAGGTTCGGATGTTGTCACCCCTCAGCCTTCTACAGAAGCCAGCTAATGCCTCTTCCTTCAGCTCGGGCACTCGCTGTCAGTGTTTTAGCACAGATCCAGGTGAACAGGGTTTCTCCTCAGGAGCTGGTGGCCTGCCCAGAATGAGGGGTGACATTTACGCCCTCAAACAAGAGAAACTCCTCATGTTTCCCAGGTATCTGGACAAAATCCCAACCAACAGACAGAATCAGTTGTACATCACACACTGACGGCATGCGTTCCGAGGGTGGGCAACCAAACCCTTGGCACTAGTAAGTGGTCCTGGATTCACAAACAGCATTGCTTGCAAATATAAAAGATTACATACTACAGCACAACGTAGTCCCCTTAACCTTCAACGCCAACGTTTACTTGCAAACTTCTGGAACTGCCTACCTGGGAACTGGGCTGCTTGGGCTCATCCATCCGCCCGGGAGACTCGCTTTTTGATCTGTACCGCTCAGTCACAGCAACCATGCTGCCAGAAGGGCTAAATCTGTGGGGTGGGGGAAGAGTGTAAGCGGAGTTTTTAATGGGCATCAGGTCACTACGGTGTGTAGAACAACGGGTGAGCAATAGAGGCACCTGTATAGCATCTCTTCATCCTCACCAGCTAACACACAGGAGGCGGAACAGCGCAAGTATAAAGGAAAAACCAAGTCATACTGGTCTGTGGTTTCAGTCTTAACATCTGAAAAATAAAACTGAGTCATTTGGCTTCCAGTTCAGTCACAGAGAGCTTTTTGGTTCCTATTGCAAGCAAGTAAATTGATATGGGCCCAGTGACTCAGGAACTCTCCAACAGGAGGAGAAACTGGTTCCCTAAGGGCACCTCTCACGTACCAGCCTCGTGCTCATCCCCCTTGTGAGTGTGAAACTAAGGCACATCACAAAAGTGATGCCAGGGACTCCAAGTAGGAAACAGTGGATATTGAGTGCAGTGTAAAAAAGAGATGCTCGGGGCCAGCTGACCCATGGAGAAGAGTCAAGAGGCTAGGAAAGGCTTGCTCTCCCAAGGGCCAGATCAATGCAACTCCCACGGACTGATTTATTAAACAGTAAGTGATGGAATATCCACTGTTTCCGGGAAGCTGTTCCCCCGTAGGAGGGACAGAGCTAGGAGAGAAAGAGTGTGAAAGGAACCCCCCCCTCAAATGCAAGCCCTCCCAGACACACAAGATCCGCTCTTTATCAGATCCATTCTTTGGTCTGAGCTAAGGGAAAGAAAACAAATGCTGCAGTGCAGGGGAAGCAAATGGACGGAGAAACAAAACACAGCATATTTCACCCCCTATTCCCAAATAGGCTTTTTGCTGTTTCATACAAATCCAAACAACAGCAGAGCCAATGGGCTCCCCACCTCAACTGCTTCAGCAGATGCAACCCCAGGACCCACTGCTATCCTGGACCACCAGGAAGAAGGCTTCCTCTTGACCTACAGCTGGTGGCCAGCTTGTTCCTAGAACAGAACAGCTCCCAGATTTTCAGGCCAGAAGGCATCATTACAATGGTACTTTGCATAATGTATTGTATACGACCTCGTTAATTCCAATGCTGAGCATGGCATCTACTGAGGCTGCACAGCAACTTCTTTTTTAGACAAAAAACCCACGTCAGCTGAAACGCCGAGAGGCAGAGATTCCAATCTATACATCTGCGAGCACTAACGATCAAGTTCCCAAGCTAGCCTACACCTGGAGATCCTGGGCTGATGGCTGTCCGGCCAAAACATTATGACCCAAACCAGATACACTCTGTAACGTGAGGAAAACAATCCTTCAGTGCTTAGTCTTAAGAAGGACGCGTGAAATATCAGGGGGAAACATTCAAGAGCACCAACCCAGCCAAGTGAAAATCTTGCTCAATCTCCTCTTACAGCCAAGGTCAGGACATGAGCTGAAGAGAACTCACCTGTCAATCTCACTGCTGGTCGGCCTGACTACTTTGGCCCCTGAGGATCCTAACGCGTAAGTCTCTTGGCTCATTGATCCGTGGCCCGTGGTGTCGATCACCATCGCTGTGACCTCCTCGGCACTGCTCCCGTCTTCTCCTGACGGCTGATTCTCTGCCCCTAGCCACTCCTCCAGGTTCTCCGTTTTAATGCGCACTCCTCCCAGCACCCGGACGTCGTCGTCGCTCCGTCCGCCGCGGTCTCCCATTCCTGTCTCAACGTACCACTGTCCCGCTCTGTTGATCCGCAGGATGGGTTCCCTGCTTTCCACGTCCGAGCTCTGTTCGATGATCTGGGGGCTGGTGGACTCCTCTGGCGGGCTGAGCTCCCGGATGTCCAGCACTGTGCTAACCTGGCCCAGGCGGCTCCCTTTCGGGGCGTTGTGACGAGGGCTCAGGGAACGGTTGAGATTTGGCGTCACCCGGTGAGACTCCGGGGGTCTCTCCTGATGCTTTGTCCTGGTCTGGCTCAACTCCGCTTCCACCTCTGCCACGTTAATTTTGAAATGAATTCCCTCGAGAATCTGCGTGCACTTGTCTATGATGTGCTGCATCTGCAAGAAGCTGGCAGCCGTTAGGTAACTGATGATGTCAGCCAGCTGCAGGCATATCCTACCGGTGTAACAAAAGGAAAGGAGCTGCTCAAATACAGACGGGTTCTTGATGACAGAAATGGAAACTGTGCTCATTTCGTTCAAGGACATATGGTCGCGGAAGTAGGGCGAGCTGGCAGCCAGCACCACCTTGTGAGCGCGGAAAGCTTGCCCCTGCACGTTGACCACGATGTCACACAGGCGGCCCTGCATGCGCAGCTGGTTCAGGTGGCTCAGGACAGAGTTACTGAAGTCAGGAATCTCCAGCTGAATGTTCCCGCTCTTCTCCATGGCTGTCCCGCTTGCAGGTGTACAACCCAATCGAGAAAGAAAAAAAAAACAAGCCGTCATTATCAAAGCCGCTCTGTCCTCTGCATTTAGAACCTCCTTCATCTACATTTATTCAGTTTGAAATATCAAGATTTTTAGAGAGCTTTCAGCATTTAATTTACGAGTGGCTCGCAGCAGCTCTCTGATCCTTATGTTCTGTACTTTGCCTTTTGCAAACATTATGTTAAAACGGTCCCTGACAGATCCCCGTTCCCTGTGGCTTAAGTGCTCTAAACAGTTCATTCTGCAAGCCTCAATAAAAGCGCATTTGCATTGTAAAAAGAACACTGAAAATGGTTCAGGTTCTAAAAATAGGTAATGATTGCATAAGGGATTAAAATACTTAGCACTTGTACCTTCTAAGCATTTTGAAAGGGGAAAGAAATATTGTTATAGGATTGTCCTTTACAGAGCACGAATCGCGAAGGAGAGACAGGGGCCTAAATCCTCCGCAGCGCCTTTTCAAAAGCTGACCAGCACGTGTTTGAACTCAAGGCCTCTTAATCACGTCATTAAAACCAAGATGTTCATCATCCGTGGCACTTCCGACACAGGGCAGAAAACAGACACCAGGCCAGTGAAAGCAAAAGAGCAGTACGCAACTCCAAGCACCAACGCATCGACCAGCCAGCGGGCTCAAACGACTCCGCGAGAAAAGCAGCCAGCGGTTGTGTAGCTTGAGGTACTGCACGCAGCAGAACGTGCCTTACGAACAATGCGGATTAGCGCACCAGCTCTCCTAGTTTCCTTTCCATAATTCCTTTTTTTTTTCCTTTTTTATAATCATCACATTTCATTTTGGCAAAGTTTGAAAAGAAGTCCTGACCATATATGGTAAAAATTCAGAATGGTCCAAAATTAGACGTAAACTCGCCCCCCCACACACACACCAGAAAAAAAAAAAAAGGAAAATAAATACCTTCATTAAAGACCTCTCGTGGCACGAGCTGCTTCCCAGTTGGATGGCATCTGAAGTGTTGATTAGGCAGAGTGCTGCAGATATCTAAACAATTTCGGGCAGTCCAGGAATACCGAAGCTGACAGCGCCTACTCTGAGAAATCTCAGAATAAGAGGGACTAGCACACGCTTCAGCTTAAGCACACGTGCCTTGGGAGGACAGGGGCCCAGAGCTTCGGCACATTTTTTCCTTTTCAGCTACGAGCGCTGCAGGATAGTGCATGTTCGTATGCCAGAACAGACTTTGTGCAAACTTGGCAAAATATGTTACTAAACCTGAAGCTGCAGAGCAGCCTGTCAATCTCCTGAGGTCGCGCACGGGGATTGCTAAACGCGGGGACGGCTGCCCGTCTGCGGGCTGGGTGTGATCGGAGCTGCACGGAACTTCCCGAGGTGCAGCCTAACAGGGCCCCATCTGAGGGCTGCTTCTCCCCTCGCCCTATCTTTGGGAGAAAGCGACAAAGCCCACGGAAGGCAGGGAAGCAGCTGCGGCGTGCAGATCCGCGCCGAGGCACGGCTACGAGCAGCGCCTGGGACGCTCTGGGTGTGATGCCATACCTGTCACGTTACCGGCAGCATGCACCGGGAGGAAGCGGGCTCGGTGGCTTTGTTCTCTGCTTTTCTTCTGAAGCTGTGGCGTCTGAAAGCTTTTTGCCCCCTTCCCCTTTAGGAGGAATAAAAAACAAAACAAACAGGAGAGGCAGAAGAAATGTAGCACCGGGGCGCGGGGCTCTCCGCGGCACAGCCGACGACGCCGAGCGCGGCGGCGGCGTTCCCCCCCCCCCCCCCCCCCGGCGCCACGTCCCCCCTCAAAGCGCACAGAAATCCCGAATCCTGTCCCGCCCGCCCTTCCCCGCCGTCAGCTCCGCGGCAGCGCTGCACGGACGGGGGCCGAGCAGGAGGAGGGCGGCAGCGCAGCCCCCGCTGACCAGCCCCGGGCTGCCGGCCCCGGCCCCGCCCCGCGGCACGGCCCCGGAGCGCCCCGCGGCTGGAGCCCGCCCGGCACCGCGGAACCTCCGCGGGACCGGGGCCGCCCTGCCCTGACCTCCCCGACCCCGGCCCCCCGAGCGGCGGCACCCAACGCGCTCCTCTCGCCGAGGGGCACGAGCCGAGCCCCAGGGGGACGGCGGCTCCCGGGGAGCCGGGCTGGGGCACGCAGGGGGGGAAACGCCGATAAACGCCCCGGCTGCGGGGCGCTGACGGCGGCCGTAGGCGGCCTCAGCCGGGAGCCTGCTGCTCCCGGGGGAGCCCCGGGCGCTGGGGC